>JBAMNC010000320.1:1200000-1927500 GCA_037902135.1 Cetoscarus ocellatus | reverse complement strand
AATAAACTACACAGCCCGTGTTTATTGTAATGAGGAGCATGTCAGTTGGTGCAGCAGTGTGACTCACGCTAAATATGACTGTGGTGTCATATTTGGACAACAGTGCTGCTCTGTGTTTGTGGATACACACAGCAGGATGTGTGTCAGTGGGATCAGTCCAGTGTTGTCTCTGTTCTTGTTAGAGGGGATTTGAGGACAAAATGAGGAATATTGAATATGACCAGATATATCCTGACATTGTCATCATGTGTGACTGAAGCTCTGTGTAAAGCCTCATTGTGAGACACTGGAATTCAGCAATTGTATACAGGGATTAAATCACTGTCTTCTCTTTAACCCTGCCTCTGGTTTTCCTTTACAGACAACGGTCATTGAATACGTCAAACCCTCTGACCTCAAGAAGGACATGAATGAAACCTTCAAGGAGAAATTCCCCCATATACGTCTGACGCTCAGCAAGATCAGGAGGTAAAACACACAAATGTGGTGTTTAGCAGCTCTAAGTCATTCGTTGATACCTTTGTCAATCTGGATTACTTTTTGTTTTTAATCAATGCATGAGGAGCCTCAACACTTTCAAGCATGATCAAGTTAAAGACTTCTTCCAAGACAACCTTTCCAAGCAGCTATCAGGGCTATCAGAATATGTATACTGTAAAGATGTCAGGTTGACATATCTGAAGTTGTTTGACCATAGAAACATAATCTAAAATTAAAACAGAATTTGAATCTCGCTGAACTAAATGCAAATTGTGTACAGATCAACAAAGAGCAAGCCTTTTTACATCTGAACATAGATAGGTCAGGTCATGGCTATTAGGAGAAAAACAACAACATGCAAACAAACTCACAACAAAATCTATTTACATATTTACTCTAGTTCCCTCACGTGTTTATTTTACTCCAAGGTAATTTGTACCACACTCAGAGGCATTTTCTGTCTCAAATGAGACAAAGGACTAAATCCCTTTACTCACACCTCCACTACCTCCATCAAGAAGGTTATGTTTTAGACAGCGTTTGTTCGTTAATTTTTTTGTGAACAGGATAAGTCAAAAAAATGAACCACAAAACCTGCATATAATCGCATTGTGTAAAAGGTCATTACATAGTCACATCCTTTGACTCGAAGGCTATAACAGTGTCTTAAAAAAACAAAGTATACTGTGCAGTCCAATGTTAAACCAAATGCCTCTTATTTACCTCAAACGCATATTGACAAAAATTGTTGAGTGGTTCGGGGAGACTGCTTTAGCTGCATTGATTTTAAACTTAACTTGTCATCGTTCACTTTCTCCTGACAGCATATCCTCCTACGAGGCAGTACATTTAAGATAAAAGTTTCACCAATCTCCCACTTCACTCTGATATTGCCAGCTCTGCCTTGCATCAGTACTGTACTCTTGATTTCAGCCAGCCTCAACCCTAGCATCTACCTGAGGGGCTTCATCTTGTGGGTTTGAAATATGAACCTTAAATTTCTGCGTGTAACATAAGGCTATGATGAGGGACATGGTCTTTCACTCATCACAGCCAAACCAAGGCTTTCTGTTGAAATGAAAACTTCAAAACCACTGCAAATGTAAGACATATTGGCAAAAACTATTATTACATCCATCACTGGACAACAGTATTGAAAGTTAATGAGATATATGTGCACATGCTGATTTAGAAAGATGTATTATATTCAGTCAGTATAAACATACAAAGATTTTTAATGAAACTAGTCTTAAATTTAAAGTCACAATGTTCTCAAAGTGGGCTATCTTGAATAAATCACTGGATTAATTCAAGAGCAAATTTTGGCTTTGGTTTGAGTATAAGGTGGAAGAAAATGTGTTGTCAAGCACCAATAATAAGTATACTCAGTACATGTAAACAAAAGGAAAAAGACTGAAATGATTAACAGTTTTTGCCCTTTTAAGTAGAAGGATATAAAACACATTTCTTCTGCCGATTTTTTTCTTAAGTAAATGTTTAATTCAACATGCCCACATTTAAAAAAAGCCAAGGTCTGGTAGCTGTATTATGATTTTGTTAGATTCAACAAAATCATTATGTTGCACAATGTTAAAACAGAACGACCACCCTGGTTCTTCTATTTCTAAACAGGGTTCTTTTAGCACTGAAAAGTGAATTATTTATTCCTCACTCCTCTCTCTCACTTTCCTTCCTTGTTCTTTTTTTTTTATCCTCTATGCAGCTTGAAACGAGAGATAAAAAAGTTGGCTCAGGATGAATGTGGTTATGAGGAACCAACCGTGGCCATGGCTTTTGTCTACTTTGAGAAACTCGTTCTTCAAGGAAAACTGAACAAGCAGAACCGAAAACTCTGTGCTGGGGCCTGTGTCCTTCTAGCAGCAAAGATCGGTGGTGACCTGAAAAAGCACGAGGTCAAGCTGCTAATAGATGTAAGTCGCTGTGTCAACAAAGCAAACATGAGAAAAACTAAAAACATTAACAAACATGGTAGTTCTAATTAACCAGGACTTTGCTCAGCGGTGGGGGTAACAGATGTAACTCTGATTGGGTGCTATTAATGGGTTTGAGGGACTTATTGATGGTGGAGCAGAGAGATCTGGGGTTGGAGGAGCCAGAGTGATTATTTGAGAGTAGTAGGTGGACTTGGCAGTGTTGAGGGCATGTCTGCCTTGTTCAAGGTGGTCAGTGTAGGCTTGGAGATGGGCTGTTCAACCGGTATTCTATGGAGTCTTTCTAGTTGGCATTTTTAGGGTTTCATGTTGTGGAGCTCAGGAGTGTACCAGGGTGGGTGAAGGAAACAGTTTTGGTTTTGATTGGGGCCACATGATTGAGACAGGGAGACAGTGTGTTGCTATAGTGTGTGACAAGTTCTGAGGGATCTTCAGACAAGGGTGGGGGGAAGCAGTGATATGGTTGGTGATGGAGGTAGACAGATCTGAGGGGGAAACTGATTTGAGATTTCCAAAGGAAATCGTGCATTTTTGCTTTGGGGCAGGGATAGGGGCGCCAATGTCCATGTTTATGGCATGATGGTTAGAGATATGGCGGTTGTGACATGGTTGTGATTGGTTGTGATACCGGTTAAAGAGACCAAAACCCAGAATGTAATCGTGGGTATGGGTGTTGAAGTTAATGTGTTGTGTGAAGTTAAAACAATGCAGTATGTCCAGAAATTCATTGGCAGGTTTGCTGTTACAGTGGTCAGTGTGGAAATGAAAATCACCAAGGAGGAGAACGGAGGAGGAAATGGAGGAAAGTTGGGTTGACTGTTGTTATCTCTAGTACAAAGAAAGAAAATAAAAATATATATGTAGAAATAGAGAATAAAATAAAATAAAAATAAAACTGGTCCCAGGATCTTTTATTTGTCTGTTCAAAAAGTAAGAACTTAACTGGGAAAAAAGGCGTTCAGGTTTGCAGCTCCACATACTTGGAATGAACTTCAAAAAGACCGGAAACTAAAAGATCTGGTTTCACTGGACACTGTTAAGATGATGTTGAGTGACTTGGAGGCGGATACATCTGGTTGCAGATGTTTTCTCTGATGCACTTTATCTTTCTCACGTGGGCAGTCCAAGCAAAATTGGCTGTCCAAAATTGTGACTTTTCTTTCTCAATGTATTGAAGTCTTGTTTTATGGGTTTGATGACTGCGTGTGTTTGTGTAAAACTGTTGAATGTGCTGCTGTCTTGGCCAGGACACTCTTTTTCTGGTTAATAAATGTTAAGTAAAAAAAAAAAAAGAAAATAACTCTTAACAAATGCGGTGTATATACAAAATGTACATCAGGAACATATACAAACATCTGGGAATATTAACAACTGTTGTGAGGAAAGTGCAGCTATGTTGTGCACGGCTATTGTACAGTTGTGCGAATTAATAGTGAAGCTCTTTAAAATAGTGACTGCAGATGGAAAGAAGCTGCTCCTGTGCCGATTTCATCCCCGTCCGCAGAGCTCTGAGGCGCTTGCTGGATGGGAGCAGTTCAAAAAGTCCATGAGCAGGGTGAGAGGAGTCCTTCACAATGTTCCCTGCCCTCCATTGAGTCCTGGAGAAGTACAAGTCCTGGATAGAGGACCGGAGAGCGCCAATGATGCATTAGCAATCCTCACAGTGTGCTGCAGTCTGGATCTGTCCTGCTTGGTGGCAGCTCCAAACCACACAGTGATGGAGGAGCACAGGACAGACTCGATGACTGCAGTGTAGAACCGCAGCAGCAGCTCAGGGGGGAGTCCATGTTTCCTCAGGATCCGCAAGAAGTACATCCGCTGCTGGGCCTTCTTGAGGATGGAGCTTATGTTCTGCTCCCACTTATGCATTATGTCCCAGCCTCACCTGCTGGCTTCTGTCTGTGAGGAAGCTGTAGATCCACTTAAAGAGCGCAGGTGGCACCGTGAGCTGGGACGATGGTATTAAACACTGAGCTGAAGTCCATGAACAGGATTTGTCCATAGGTCCTGGGATGATCCAGTTGCTGCAGGATGTAATGCAGCCCCAAGTTGACAGCATTGTCCACTGACCTGTTTGCCTGTTAGGAAAACTGCAGGGGGTCCAGTAGGTCGCTCGTGAGGGACTTCAGGTGGGCCAACACCAGCCATTCAAAGGTCTTCATGACTACAGATGTCAGCGCGATAGACTGGTAGTCCTTCAGACCTGAGATGATGGGTGAAGTCAGAGGAATCAGAGAAAAAGGAGGGGTGGGCTTTGGGGGACAATAGATTAGGGCAGTGACCAGGGGAGTGGGACCAGAGATTTTAAGTGGAATATGTTCAAATAAATCAATGAGGGGATGGAAATGGGTGTAGTTTTAAGTTCCTGTCTATATACAGCAGCTACACCACCCACTGAGCATCAGGATTATTTGTTTACTTTAATGTTTATTCCAAGAGTCCCTTAAAAACTGCTTCAAATCAGATACTCCACTACTTTTCCTGTTCAACATTTCAAGCTTTTTCACCTCAAACCACACACAGCATTGAAGTCAGAGTGTGTGGCAAGGTGAGAAAAACTCGAGGTGGGAAAAAATCATGTGCACAGATGTCAAGTTACTTCAGAAATAGATCTGTAAGGTAAGACATGAGTCAAAAAGCTCTAAACAGGTTTTAATTTTCAGGGAATGTTGGTCATCACATAATGAACAAGTAATTTGATAATGGTGGTGATGCAAATACGAATGTCGATTAACAGTGCGCTGGAGTGCAGTTTTTTACATTTTCACTGATAACTCGGCTGACTGCTTGGGAGCACTTGTGGTTTTACATAAACTTACATTAACAAAGCAACATGTTATGACCGTGGTTATGTGATTTCATAAAAGGTGGAAAAAACAGGAATTGATTGATATTGAGCAGAGTTGATGACCCATCGGTATCAATAAAACCTAATCAGTTCCTGGCCCTAAATACAGCATGATGAAATTTGATACATTAGGAAACCTCAGGATGCATTTTTCAAAGTCTTGATCAGTGAATGTTTCCCATCATACAAGCGACTTAAAATCACTTTTTTGCCTCTATCATCAGAAACTTGAGGAGAGGTTCAGAGTGAACCGCAGAGAACTGATCGCTTTCGAGTTCCCGGTCTTGGTGGCATTGGAGTTCAACCTGCACCTGCCAGAGCATGAGATCATGCCCCACTACAGACGCCTGCTGCAGACCTCCTAGCATTAGTAACCCATCAGGAGGAAGACCACCAGGTTCTCTTCCTGATCTTCCGTTCCCTGTGGTGCCCATCCCTATACCCCTCACCTCTGCTCCCTCTGACAGAAGTTCTGCAGGCTTTCAGTCAGCTGCAGCTCATGACCATCAACACTCTCCTTCTCAGAGACATAAAATCAGCCAAAAGGACCCACATTTCCAGAACTTTTTTCCAGTGTTTGACTTCAACATTCACCATCACTACATGGACTACTGAAAAGAAAAGTATTTAATCGTCTGCAAACAGGTTGATTTTCTAGTTTGCATGTTTCCACGAGTCTTCATTTTTACTTTGTATACTTAAGAGCTCTCTTGTTGATTAAGAGAATCTGATGATGGGCTTTTTCAGCTAAGGAACCAATGATTGTAACATTTTTTATCATTACTTTCATTAATCTTTCTCTTGTAAACTTTGGTTTGATTGGTTGCCTCCTGGCCAGTGTAGAATCTAAACAAAAGCTTTTTAAGTGGCTGCTTTTTTGGCTGGACTCCCACTCCTCAGAGTGACTCATATTTCTGCAAGTCATTGTCTTAAAAGTGCACTTTTTGAGAAACTAAGGGGAGGAGGGGCACATTTTCTAAGACTTTTAATGAGCTTTGGAACTAACCCTGAAAAATAAGCTGTGTTCACGAGAACCACGACTCTCTGCATGAATAATATCCACCATTTGTACACGCAGGTACCTGCAGCACAGATGGGACTTTCTATTTTCACTGAAGAATTCCATTCATTTTCTACCATTCAGATGCTTGCTATGGACTAACTCAAACCAGACCCACTTTTTTATCAGTCGAAATTTCAGTGCTCTATGTTAGAGTGTATTGCTAGCACATTTACAGTGCTAAAACTGGGTCAGGAAGGCAGTTTTGAAGAGATGTTTGAGTGCAACAAAATGCCATTGAAGTTCTTGAGTGTTCTCTAGCTGAAGTCACGAGGACACCTCTCTTAAGATAACCCGAAATCCTTCACAAGATTCCAACAGGGATCAATACCAGATCAAGTATTTACATATAGCCAGATACTTGGATTGTTGATAGAAATTTGACATTTTTATTAAAAATAAATCTCTGAAATTAAAAACTAATGAGACAAATCTAAAAAATATTATTCCAGTTGTGAGGCATGTGTCTGGACTTGATTTTCTCTTTTTATTAGCTCAAAAATTGTCTTACAAAATATTACAGAGTATTCAGAGACCACTGGATTGGATACATTAAGACCCACTCGAAAAGGTGTTTTTTCAGCTTCCAGTATTGCTCTTTTTTTTTTTTTTTTAATCACAACGTTAACCAATTTTCTGGTTAAAGTAAATGATTCCTGAGCTTTTTTTCTGTTTGCAAGTACAAAGATGGTTGGGTTTTGATGCACACTAAATTCTCATTGAGGGAAGACTCAAGGGCAACACTCTTGACCTGTGTATGTCTGTAAATAAATTGCTTTGCTTGTTCAATCAAAATAAGACTCTTGATTTTTTTTCCATGTACCTTAAAGTACCATTCATAATATGGTTGTTTGTTTTGCTGTTTTTATTTTGAAGTATGTTTCCAAGGCCCCAAAAAATTAGAATTGTTATACCCATGTTTGAATGCATGTGTTATTTTTCTCCCATCTAAAATACAAAAAGACAAAGTACCTCCTGTGAACAAGAACCATCCTGTAAACCATCTTAACTCAGCCAACAGCATATTCTAAATGTGAATCTTTAAAGTTATCTGTGGGACAATGAATCCTGATGCAAACAGATGCTGTGGACTTGACTCCAGCCAAGGCATAAAGAATATGGGCTCTAATTTCCTGGCACAACTCAGGGTGGTGCAGGATGGCGCAGCCTGGCGCACTCCGCGCAGTGGTAATTTCGCCTGGCGCACCGCTGTGCGCAGCCAATTTGGCAATTTGGTAGACCGGCTGCACCAAGATGGGTGTGACGGCGCACCAGGGGGAGGTGTCGACAGATTCAGCGTGGCGCAGTGACAATTTCGTGCCAAAAAAACGCTCGGAAGGTGCGCTGAAAGCCCGCCAGCTCCAACCTGGTCTATTCTCGGCGCAGGAGAGGCGCACTCGGGGCAGTGGTAATTTGGCTGACAGGCGCACAGTGCGCACACGTCACCAAAACCTCACAGGCAGGTATCTACAGTGTCAGGCACATTTCAATGCAATACACCTTCACAACAACCACTATTTAATTTAACCGTCTGAACCAGCACATACATTTGTATCTATATTAATTGTCCCGTCACATCCTATGTCAGATCAGAGACGTTTGTCATAACTAACGAGTTCACATCTCAGCCAACCACAAACAGCCACATCATCCGATACGGAGTATCCGGCTTCTCTCATCTCATGAAATTAAATACAAAAGAAAAAAGAGAGAGACGCTCGCTGAATAAATGTAAGTCACTCGGTGTGTTAAGGACTTACCTGCGATTGTCCATATTTCTCTGTTTTAATCTTTTTTCGTAACGTGATCTTAAAAGATGGAGTAGCCTACATTATTGCAAGGAGGATGAGGAGGAGATATATTTTCACCTAAGGCGCTGCTATTTGGCGATGACAGACCAGTAATGCAGGTGGATCACAAGCATGATGAATGGATTAGCCTGCTGCTGTGTTTAAGTGTAACTATCACTTAATTTTGTACTCCTATTATGACACCGGAACAGATTACATCTGTCCCGCGAGGTGGTCCACACAGTGACGCGCATCGAGGCTCCAATGCGCGGCCCGGTTGCCCCTGCGCTCTCCCAGTTGCTGCAAAAGTGACAGCGGCTCTGACCTTCTTCTCCACCAAGGTTAAATTGTCACTGCGCCTTGCCCGCGGCGCATTTAAAGGCGAGGAGAGGCGTTCATTTGATTGGTGAAGATCACACTCGGCTGTGTTAAACCCACTCAAGTCTTATCTCCTCCCTCTCTGCTACGTGTGCCGGTAGGAGAGACGGAGGCGTGGGTGCGCCTGCCTGCGCCAGACTGCTCCGTGCACGAAATTTGCAAAATGCCCTGGACACACCCTGTTGGCGCGGCGCAGGGCAGGTGCGCCCCGCCTGCGCCTGGTCTACGAAATTAGAGCCCTAGATGTTACCAAAAGTTGACTCTTGCTCATGCTTAAGTGTTTTCAATGACCATGAATTTCTGCGTAGTTCTTCCGCTTAGCGTCACGTGTGCGCTACATTGTGCACTGAACGATGGCACAAATTTGCCCTCTGGAAGCGTACATATAGCTCTGCGTTGCAGAGCTCGGCCCTCCTTTGCTTGAAAATAAGGTCATTAAATAAATAGAACTTCGCAAAGTAATTGTAAGATCATAAGATACCAGAAAGAGCAATATGTAAACAACAGTTATTATTGCCTGCCTGACATTAATTTGCCAGCTGCTTCAATTCAACTATTTCTGCTGTATTTTGAAATTCTGAAAAGAAAGTGCTCGTTTTGTCACATTGGGTTAGACGTGCTTGGCAGAAATAGATGTGAGGTCGAAGCAGCTCCCACTGACACTAGTCTCACCATTTATTTCCTGTCAACCAGCAAAGAGGAAGGATGGAGTTGGATCGTGGCAAAGGCTGTGGAAACTTACCAATTGATAAGACTTGATGCAATTTGCTATGCCAATTTCACATAGTCTACACAATGCCATGCAAGCAGACTGTGGAAATTGGGGATAATAGAGGGGGCATGATTGTTAAGATCTGTTTTGCACTCTTATAGTTTACATTATTATCTCAGCTTTTCTGCAATTTTATAGGATGTAGACCTGTGTCATTACATGAAGATATAAATTTAAATACCTGTGCTGCAGTTACACATGGTGGTCAGTGCTAGCTGACACTTCTTTGCCCTCCAGACTTCTGTGCTGGTCACATGACTGAGAACTTGAGATTCTCATGGAGAAAATTTTTCATAAAGTCAGCTATGTCAAGACGTTTTTTTTTTTTGTTTTTTTTTGATGATTTCTGCCTATTCATGGGGTTTGTAACCAGACAAACTTGTCTTTGAGGTTTGATCTGATTGACTCTGAATTTTAAAAGCACATTATATACAAGCAAAGATCAAAATCTATCAAAAACCTGAGTTTGCTTGATAGGGCAGGTCTATGGCTGGGTGTCAAACATGATTAATCATTTTTGACAGTATGTCAAAAAAGTTTACTGAAATGTTTTTTTTAATCATCAGTTAACTTCACTGGTATAATAAGACTTAATATCACACCACATTCTGTGGAAAATTTGTTTAGAACGTCAGAGTTTAACTATTAAGCAGCAGGAATCAAATTGGCCTTAATACAGCGGCCAGGCTACACCTCACAGCTGCAACATTCTGCAGCTGGGATACACCCAACTTGCACTGAGGTACAAAGGTCTATTCATCAAAGCTTTCAGCTGTACCCTGGGGATTATTTATTTCATTTAATAGGAGAGCTACACACAGAAAGTACAAGTGGGAAAGAAGGAGGGGGGGTGATATGCACAGAACAGTAACAGGACAGGGAGTCAAACGAGCAAAGAAGGACTGTCGCCCCAGTGCATGGGGCATCTGTTCCACCAGTTGAGCTAAAACCAGTTCCCCAGTTTGATACATCTTAATGCGTCAGGAGTGAATTTCCATCTCTCATCACTGCACTGACATTTGCTCTAAGCTAGCGCCAAAAGACTAAGTGGGTGTGTGCCTGTGTTTGTGCTCAGCTTAACCTCTGACTGAACCCAGGGCTCTACAGAAACTCACTCTCACTTTGCTTTCTCTTCTGACCTCTGTGCACTTTTACTCAAAGAGTTTTGACCTAGTAGATATTTAAAGTTGTTTTATTTCTAATGGGAACCACACATCATCAATCCATGTCATCTGGACTTACTTTTTTTATACTCATGATCTAGAAAGACAGACAGGTTATACTTATATACTGTGTGTGCTAACATGCATACAGAACAAACATAGTGCCTGTTATTGATAAAGCAAGTACAGTGTATTTCAATGCATCAACAGGAAAAACTGAATAACGTGAAGGAAAATAAACAGCCATCCATCCATTATCTACACCAATTACCCAATACAGGGTTGCTGGGCACTGGAGCTGTTATTGGGCAAACAGCTGGGTACCAGTCAATCACAGAGCTAGCATATACAGACAAATGAAAAGGGACACTTAGGCCATATCCACGTTAGTGGGTATTTTTGAAAACACAGCTCTTTCTGTGCGCTTTGGCCCTCTGTCCACACATAAACAGCATTTTACGTCACTGAAAACGCAAATTCTGGAAACACCTGCCAAGGTGAAGATTTTGATACACTCTGTATTGGGTGTTCCCCCATGGACAAGGATAACTGCATTTTGGTCCTACGTCACACTCTGGGTGATGTCACACAATGTCTTAAGTATTGCTGTTGAAAGTTGCAGACTGGACTATTCACATGATCACACATACTTTCAGCTGTTCCCAATGTATGATGCTGCTTTAAAAACAGTACAAAAGCTGTATACTGTTTCACAAGAGACTCTGTTGACTTATGACCCATGGCCGCACACACCTGTGGTTGCCATAGTAACAACAGATGTTGAAACCAATAAAAGTATTCATGCATGCTTTTGGCAGAATCCCGTCAAAATTATCTGATATGTCTCGGATTAAAATATATGTGGAGAAATATTAACTCGAAACAAATGGGTTTGAAAATTAAACTGCTTTTGCATTGAAATTGCAAAAAAGGAAAAGTGCAGATCACTGACAGTGTAACGTGGCAATAAACAGCGTTTGACAGCGCGTTTATGCATTTCTATTTAAAAAGGGTAGCTTTCAGAAATTTCACACATGTAGATGGGATTATTTTTTGAAAACAGAGCAGGCAAACCTCTGTTTTAAAAATATGCAGGCCTTAGTTTAAGAAGGAGTTTTGGCAAGTGTCAAAAGCAGTTACAGAAAAGGGTGAAGAAAGAAAGAAGTTATTTTTCCAATAAAATCTGTGGCTTTATTATGGAGTATGTGACTTCTGATGCCTCTGCATCTGGCCTCAATTGGACACTGCAGATTTTTTATTTTTCAGTCAAAGGTTGCTGCTTGTTCAAAAGCAGAACGCATTTGGCAAACAAGATTAAAAAACTCAACTTGCTTTTTAAACTGACCCTGGATACAACCAACAAAACCAAAACAGCAATTTGAAAGAGGCCAAGGTTCATAGGTGGTCAGAGGGTCAATAAGTTACTTCAAAATGCCCTGAGGTATTATTTTTTATTTAATGGTTTCACCGAAAACTGATGGCAGTTAGGTAAACGCAACATTAACCAACACATTTCCGAATCTGAAAAACTAGTATTTTTCAATTCAAATTTTTTAAGAGTTACTCCCTGAGTTGATCTTCTTCTGTTGACCTGGTTTCACCTCCTAAATGGGTGTGGTAAGAGATTTTTTTGGTTGTGTTTGTAAATGCACTGAGCAATGGTGTCACGTTTTCCAAGAATACTACACACCAACCAAAACAAACTATCTGAGGTCATAAAAAAACACAACAATCACTGGATTTCAAGTGAAATGAAAGGAATTAATTATCTCCCTGAATATCAATAACAGAAAGTGAGCAAACAACATGTACAAACACAGATTTTATCTAAATACATATAACTCTATTTACTGGATAATGTGGGTGTGGTTTGTTTGAGACAGGCTTTTTGAGACACACGCAAACAATCACAATTTGCAAACTGTGATTGGTGCGTGGACATATAAGACATCACCCATATTTGATGAAGCCCCGCCCCTGTCAAACCACTGAGAAAACAAAATCTGACATTTTTCATGTTAAATAAGAGATCACAATAACTGATCTGTATAAACACATTCACATGTGTACACCATTACTCAGGGTCACCATCTGTACGGACCATTAAGATGTTTTATATAACTACATTACCAGATCAGTCAGATTTCCATTAGTTATCCGATTTGATTTCAGCAAATGCTACCTCATTAAAGTGAACTGATAAAGTCTGATTTATGGAAACATATCCCCTCAGGAGGTGTTTAAGGTCCTGATCAGGCCAGTTATTTAACTTTCTGTCACTTCAGTGTTCAAATCAATCTGTCAGACTTTCCTCTGCAGCTGCTCCCTGAAGGTCTCTTTAACTGCTGCTCACTGAACATGAGTCATGTCAAAGACAGAATGCAGACATGTTACATGTGTCATAATTTAACATGTAACACGCTTACAACACTGTTAAAATGTGAGTTCATAATATTCCCCATTCAAGTTTTCAGCAAAACATCCCATGTGTGCTATTTTTATATAAAAGCTGATATCTACTTTGTCTAAAGCTGCATTTACATCATTTTAGTCCAGGAAAATCCATCAGCATAAGGTCAGAGTCAAGGGCAAAACTTTCACATGTATGTATATCTGTTTCTGGCAGATAGATATAGTTTCTAAAAGGCATGCTATTTTGTTTTCTAAATAGCCAAATTAATGCCAGATACTGAAAAAAGAGCATTAAACATCAGCTTGTATGCTATACATTAAGGGGCAGTAAACAACATAAAAATCAGCCTGAAAACATATAAGCCGTGTCTAAAATCACACACTTGGTTTGAGTTTCTTTGTCTGCTTTCTAAGAGGCCCTGTGATTGGCTGGCAACCTGTTCAGTGTGTACCTGCCTCTCGGCCAGTGTCAGCTGGGATAGGCTGCAGGCCCCCCACGGCCCCAAAAGGGATTGGCGGTATAGATAATGGATGATAAAAGGATAAGATATGATTTTGTAAGATGAGATAGGATATCATACAACATGATTGAATCTGAAACAAACTGATGCAACAGTCTGACACTGTATAGTATAATCATACACAATGTGTTATGACAGTGCATGACATAATACAATGTCATAGGGCACAATACACATTAGTGCTGTCACTTTTCCCAAAAATGTAACTCAATCGGTTTTGGAGCATACATGCTCATAACCACAGATATTTGATGCCCCCATGCAGATCTGGACTGCATTATTTTTTTAATGAAAAACAAATGACAACACTGAAAGCACTTCTCATTAGAAGGGGTATTTTCACTCCACTTCCGACATGTTTTGATAATAGGTTATGCTACATTGAAGCTTACATATTGTAATTTTAACTGCAGCAGTAACTCAGCTTGTTATGTTATCTGATTGGCCCATAATGAATGTGATTGACATAATGATCATCCAATCGCATGCCTGATTTACTTTTGAAAGGTTCAAACACTTTCAATGGGCTCTTTTTAAGATGGACTAGTGAAATACATTGAATGGTTCATCTGGTGTGTCAGGTTAAAAACAAGCAAGAGGATTATAAAATGTAAACACCCCTATGCTAATGTTTAACTTGGCAGCACAAAGTAGGGAATGAGAACAGTATTATGATTCTGGACACAGCTTGTAGAGCTTGATAATGCTGGTCATTTTATTTTCCAGCCCTAATAAAGAAGCAAAATGTTTAATATATTGAACTTTCTTTTGGGTCAGAGCTTGTTTACAGTCCTCAGTAAACTGCAAGAAGTTCTTACAGCCTTGAATGTCAGTGATAATTTTGATTTCACACTTCATTTTCGATATTTCATGTTTTATATGTCACAAGCCTCTTGATCTTATTTTAGCATCTCAGTTTTATTTTGAGTAATTTAATGTGATTGGTTCTCCATGTCTTCAGGATTCAAATACTGACCCAGCATTTCTTAAGCTGAGAAGAAAGGTCTCCAAAAAAACAAGACATACTGATCTGGTACACGTTTCTCTCTGTGACATACATAACTCATATCATCCATGTGTCAGGCCTGTCTACTTCAGCTTAATAAAAAGGTGCCACTCCACCAGCCACGGCCGAAAAATGGCTCACACCTGCGGCTCTGATGCAATCTGAGAGGTCAGTTTCTCATGCAGAGTGGGAACTCTCCTGCCTGACACACATCCAATGTAAACACCCCCCCCCCCCCCCGAGTCACGCCAGTCTCGTGCTGCCATCAAAACAAACAGGGCCCTGGGCTGAGCGTGGCCGCATGGCATACGTGGCTTAGTCCCCTCCATTGACAGCCTAATTCCCCCCTCGCCGCCTCATAAAGGGCTCTATTGACGGGCCTTCCTGCGCCTGGCTCACACATAAGTGACCCTCATTGTGAAAATATGTGTACCGTGGTTTGGGGCAGGCCATGCTCTATTGCCCTTCACTTTAAAATAACAACATTCGGCTGAAACGGCATTTTGGGTTTTTCCTGTCATGATACTGTGACTCAGGGCTTTAACGACTTCTACAGTGACACGTAAACAAGGGCATTACAACACTGAGGATAGA
Organism: Cetoscarus ocellatus; assembly: GCA_037902135.1. Classification (NCBI taxonomy): domain Eukaryota; kingdom Metazoa; phylum Chordata; class Actinopteri; order Labriformes; family Labridae; genus Cetoscarus; species Cetoscarus ocellatus. Next base: position 1,912,524 of record JBAMNC010000320.1, on the reverse strand, counting down.
AACAACCAACATGAATGTGTGGCGACCTGTCCGATAGCAATATGTTTGCCTCTCTGTCAACAAAAGCCAGGGTTAGAGGCATTATGTACTCAGATTGTCTATCCATTCATCTGTCCTGTTGTTAAAAACACAATATCTCAAGAAAGCTCAGAGGAATTTTCATCAGACTTTGCACAAATATCCAGTCTGATCTATAGAGAAAGTAACTATATGTTGGAGATACAAGGTTAAAGGTTAGAGTCTTTTGTTTATTTCTTGTTTATAAATGCAAGATCTCAAAAATGCTGAAAGGGATTTTCATCGAACTTTGTACAAAGAAAAGCTCCGAGTCAAGGATGGACTCATAAGATTTTGGAGGTTGTAGGTAAAAAGTACGGGTCATTGTACCACATGTTCATCTCCAGCTTGTGAACATTAAAATCTCAAAAACACATAAGGAAATTTACTCGAAACTTCACACAAATGTCTGTTCTGATTCAAAGATGAATTGATTTAATTTTGGAGGTACAAGAACTCTGAATCCAGGGTGAACTGACTGAATGTTGGACATACAAGTTCAAAGGTTAGGGTCATTGGTTCCCACGTTCATCTCTTACTTGTGAATGCTACACCTTAAGAATTCTCAAATGTCTGTTCTGAGTGAAGGATGGACTCATTAAAGTCTGGGATTAAAGGTCAAAGGTTAAGGTCACTGCATCAAATGTTCATATCTTGCATTTCAATATTATCTCTCAAAAATACTTTGAGAGATTTTCTTCAGACTGCACAAAGTGTTTTAATTTAAGGCTTAACTCATTAGATTTCAGAGGTTAAATGCTAAAGGGTAAGTTTAATGGGTTCACCTCTCACACATGAACACTTCATCTCAAGAACTCTTGAAGGGATTTTCTTTCAATATTCTTTAGGAGTCCAAATGTTAATGCCACTGCATCTCATGATCACTTCTTGCTTTTAATGCTCCATATCTGCCTGGAGTTTTCTTAAACCTTGCAGAAATGTCAGCAATTAGTTAAGACTTAAGTCACTGGATTCTAGAGGTCAAGGAACAAAGGTCAAAATCATTATGTGTCATGTTCATCCTTTGCTTATCGACATGACGTTTTAGGAATACCGTTAGTTTTTTTTGTTTGTTTTTTTTTTTAAGAATGTCCTTATTACAATTTTTTCAGGTCAAAAGGCAAAGGTAAAGGTGATTTTACTTCATGCTTGTGTGATGTGCTTAAAATGTTTTATCTCAAGCACACAAGTCTGCCCTGAGTCAAGACTTAAGATTCTGGAGGTCAAAGGTCAAAGTCATTGTGTCTCATTTTTATCCTGGCTTGGGAATGTGATACCTTAGCCTTATTTTGATGAATTTCCCTGACTTTGCAAAAAATGTTCACAAAAATTCATGGATAAACTGACTGAATTTTAGAGGTGAGAATCAAAGTTACCTCCTCTCATTTTTAGCTCATACTTTTTCCAATGTACATGCTTTTTATTACTGTCTTATGTAGATAGTTATATCTCATCAAAGTCTTGAAGAATTCATTTCAAACTTTGCTAAAGCATATTCGGATTTAGGGATGGACTGATTAAAATTTGAACGCCAAAGGTTGAGGTCATTGGGCCTCACTTTTTTTAAAGTTTGTGAGCACACAGTCTTAAGAAGACTCCTGAAGCCTTTTTTAATTCTTTGCACAAATGTCTATTTGGATTCAAGAATAACCTGATTAAATTTTGCATGATAAATGGAATATTTCAAGTAAGCTTTGGGGGATTTTCATCAAGCTTTACACAAGTATGCTCTCTGACTAAAGGATGAACTAAGCACATTCAGAAAAAAGAGAAAGTCATGGCCATTGTCGACTCAAGTCCTGTAGTAAACATGTACCTGTACCATCACAGAAATTTAATTTCTACCAATTAAATCACCACAAATACCACCCTTGCCCTTCATTTGACCCACCACTGTACTTGCACTTTTTAGTGATAGTATGGGCCTACTACATGGAGGCACATAACTTGAAAAGCAGTAGTTCTAGTTTCAGCTTTACTTGTCCCTACAGCATAAATCTATAAAACACAAAAGTCCAGGCAGTTTTAGGTCACTTAATAAAACTCTTCTCTCATTCTCTCCTGTAATTTTTCCATGTTTTTGTTCCATGGTCAGCAGGGGGAAAGCTCAGCAGGTGGACCTGAAAATCTGATCCTCTACTCATGTTTGACGAGGCCACCTAATCCCCTTTGTTCCATCCCAAGAGTCCATTTCAGAGACAACCGAGCCCACTGTAATAGAAAACCAGTGACGCAAAGCAGGTCATTAAACACCTCTTACACTTATTTATTCATGGCTGTTTTAAAAAAGCATGGGGATCCACTTTTTAAGTTGGTGTGGTGAAGGCACTAAGGGAAGTTTGGGAGCAACTGCTCAGGAAAGAACACATAAAGTGGCATAAACAAGATTAGGTTTGTACTGAAAACCTTCATACTGCATAACAAATTAGTTTGAGAGATGTAATCACAAGAGGAGGCTGGGTAACGAAGTAGAAGGCAAAGATTATCATGTGCCTATTACGATAACGTTCAGAGGCCTGCAAATAACGATCAGAAAACTCCAATTTTTTGAATCTGAAGTAATTATAAACCTTCTAAAAGTTCATATCAAAAAATCAAATAACGTACAATATATGTTAGAGTTTTTGTTTCTTATTTCCATATTATATAAGGTTTTAATTTCCACAGTATACTCACTAAAAATGTCTGTCAAAAAAATATAAAAAGGACTTTATTTTATTATTGGAAGTGCAAACTTAGACTTCCTCTCCCTGAAGCTTTATTTTCCTTTTTATGCCTCTGTACTTGTAACAGCAAAGGTCAGAGCAGTATTTTTTCAGGTCATTTGAAAGATGCTTGTACAAACATATACATACATACATTAGTCTGAACAGGCTGATTTCTGTGAACAATATTTCAGAAACTTATCAAGGGTTTTTCTTTCAACTTTGAGCACATGTCCACCTTGATTAAAAGGGTGAAGTAACTGATCCTTTGTCAGCTCTCTGATTGGTTCATTGACTGATCAATCAGAGAGCTAACCTGCCAAGCTGCTTTGGTTAGACAAACGTTAGTTTAAGCCAAGTCTTTCAGTCAGCTGCAATGAATATGACATCTTATTTTTGTTACTTTAACATGGTTACAACATGTGCTTGAGATGTCTGTAAGAATGAGAATATCTACATCTTAATCTCGGAGTATTTTTCATCCTGTTTCCTGAACTGAAGGTTAATTAATCATTTAGTGAGAAAATTCTTTGGATTTAAACTTTTGAGTGACCAGACATATAATTCAGCCCACTGCCAATTTAACAAGTAGATACTGTTCATATATGCATTAAGAAGAAATATTTGGATTAATACTGATAAAATGTGATGTTCTGGTAATGTTGAAGAGCAGTAAGTATTACTTTATCGCAAACTTACTACTAGCCATGACAAGTTATAGCATGTTATAATGTTCAATGCTCCTTTGGAATGTCAGCCAACTCGCAGTAACATCAACCTGTTGCTGCAGCAGGTCTAGTCAGACAAATCCAAATCATTTCCTATTTTATTTTATTTATTTATTTTGCTAAACAAGCACTTTGTTGATTTTGCCGGAGGACAGCTAACAACAGAAAACATCTGTAGCATCAGGAAACAGTTATATTCTCAAAAGCTACAGCAAGTTTTTAGAGATTTTTAGACATTCTCATAAATCTTAATATAACATTGACTTTATTCTCTTACTGAAGACAAGTTATTAAAGAATTAAAGTCAGTTAAAAATTGATACAAGTTTGTCAAAATGAAGTGTATTTTAAATTGTTATCTCAACCAGGGAGGTTATGGTTTTGCCAGTGTTTATGAGCTAGTTAGTTTGGAACAGGAAAACTAAAAAAAAGCTGTGGATGGATTTCAATAATAGTATACAGGAAATGTTAATCATAGCACAAGGAAGGATTCTTTAACACTGTGCAGTAGGGCAGTTTTCTACATTTTTGACAATAACTCGTCTGATAGTGTTGGAAATGATGCAGTGAGGTTTGTGCTCTTGGAACCCCTCTAGTTTTAAATGGGAAGATGACAGGAGATATTATTCATAACAGATTACATAACAGCATTAGGCTGTATTATTATCTGTGTCATTTCTATTTTAACAGCATCTGCAGAATGTTTTCTAACCACTGTTATGTCTAAAAATTGCAAATAAATAAATTCAATGTTTACCAACCTGTAACAAATATGATTTTAAGAAAATAAAACAAAAAAGCCTAGGAGTCAGATTACCAAAATTTTGATTGGTAATCAAATTCTGCTCTTAGACAAAGTCACAGTTTTATGAGTTACCTCTGAAATATGTTGGCTTTGCTTTTAATTTATCTTTTTTTTCCATTTTTCATCAATAAATCCCACAACCCTGTCTAAAAATCCTTTTGCATTTCTTCTAACCTAAAGTTGAATATTGCATCACATTGTGATTACTGCACCACAAACTTAGTACCACAGCATAGTGCAGTGTTTCACAGTTCCATAGCAACAGATGCCCTGCCACACCCATTTTAATCTTTTAATTTCACCTCCGTTCATTGTTGTATTTGGAGCCACAGACCTGCATTAGCTACCAGATTATTGACCAGATTAGTGCTGTGAGCTAAGAAAAACAAATTCACTTTCAGGGCCTGATAATCCATAGTCATCACACCATGGTGACAGACGATCAGTGGGACGGCGATTCAGCTGTCAGTCAGACAAACAGATTATGAAATCAGAGTTCTTTCATAATAAAACATTATGAACGAGACATGAAGGAGATTACACAGTAGTGTTTATGTAGCAATATGCAAAAATGTTACCTTCTAGTTTTTACTTCACAGAGGTCAAAGAGGATCTTTCCCATTGTTTTCCCCATGGAATACATCAGCGACCCATGAAAACACATCCCACCTTTTGGTCCTGCCCCATCAACTGCGAACCACTGTTTTAATCTAGTTTTGATGTTTTTGTCAAACCTGTTATATTCTCAGAAAGGTTGCCAGCAGGATATGTAGCCAGATAGGACCACTTTCGCCAAAGTGGACTGAAGCTGCTTGGCGGAGGTCTGCGCTCTCTGAGTGCTTTTCTGGTTCTTCTAGTGATATATAACCTGTAGCTAAACATTAAGCCTATTTCAACAGGGCTCCTGGGTAACTAAGATATACCAGAAAATATTGAAATTATTGAAACCACCACTCACCAAATTCAGTCTGGAAACTATCTTAAGCTATATTCCCAGGACCACCCCTGACCAAATTGGGGTCCTAAGCAGAATCATCATCAGAGTCTGTAATAAAAAATAACATACAAGCACAATCATTACATTAGAATTCTATTTTGAAAAAACAACTTTAATCAATGTAAAAGTGTCATGGTGAAAATTATAAGAAAGAAGGAGCTTACTCACTAAGTCTGCTTTGTAGAAATTTGTGGAGTTGTCCCCAAGGATGACAGGAAGCCCTCTGAGCACCTGTGTTCGGATCGCAGTTGGCTCTGTAGTCTTCTGGGGATTATACACAATAACACAAGTTATACAGTCATACAGCTAAAATGAAAAACAATTTATCAATAAAAGAGCTCAACAGTTTATTTGACATAATCAGGTGAAATGGGGGTCAGAGGATCTTCACCTGATATTTTCAAAATGAAATTATTTCTTTCCTGCATTCTGATCATTTTTAATGCACAATTTCATAACAATCACGAGGTAGTCTTGTGATCTTTGTGGTGCTTTCTTAAATCTAATCAGTGTTTTTAAAGCTTATCTCACTTAAATAATCAATTTTTATTTTCATGTCAACCTTAAAATCTTTTCAAAAATATGTCAGATGAACATGTAACACATTTAAACACACACACCTGAGTTTGTAGTTACTGAATGACAGAGAAACTGACAGCTATCACATCACAGCAGACATGGTAATAAAAAAACATCCTCCTGATATATTTGTGTAAAAATCCCCCCATTTCAAAAACTAGGTCACAATACTGCTGAATTCACTGTCTTCTCTGTTTCTCTTGTCTTTGATGAAGCTTTCTCACCAACATGCCTCCGTTTAAAACAGCAGCAGCTGATGTTTTTAAAGTAAAAGGGTTTAACAAACATCGATTAGATGAGCTGCATAACATGTTTGAAAATGTTCTGAATGCCACAGGTGAGCTCACAGCTAAAGATGCAGCAGTATCCTGCTCTCCCCCTGCTGCAGGGCACACAGAGGTCACACAGAGGTCAAGGGAGGAGCACACATGACGCACTTTAAATTTTACAAGACGTAAAAATCGAAGGAATAATCATTTGATGAAAAAAAAAAAAAAAAAAAACACATTTTCTGCGATTTGCTAAAACATGCAGAAAAAAACATCCATAAATCAGAGTTAAATACAAGACAAAGAGGCAGTTTTTAGCTTCTCTGTCCTCTGAGTCCTGAGAGACTGAAGCCACAGGCTGCCAAACGGTGCAGTCTGTACCGGCTCTGCGCCCTGTTGGTCGGACATCAGTGCTCATCGCTGCGTCCCCCCATCCCGCCTGGATACCGTTCTAACGCAGCACCCCCGCCGGTCGGCCGAGTGCCCGCCACGGCGTGCGGACATGATGGTGCAGTGCCCTAATCCCGGTGCAGTGACTCAAAGGCGAACAGACACACTTTGCTCAGTATGTGTGCGCTGGGACACATCAATGGTGGATGTATTAGAAAGAGAAGAATCTCTCGGCCACAACAATGTCTGCTTTAATACCGCACAAAATGACGGAATTATCAATGACACAGTTGCGCACACTCGCCAGTATGTGAGCCGTTCTCAGACTGTTAACGCTAAGCTAACTTTAACATTTAGGCCGGCTGACACTCTTCTTCTGGGTGGACGTTAGCTAATGTTAGCCATAAGCGTCTGTAAACATCTGCACTATTTCACACAGTAACATTACACAGAAGCATCAACAAGTTTCTTTCCAAGTGTTTGGGCATTAAAAGTTCCAACAAAGATAATTACACTAAAACAATTATTTTATATACTTACCACTCCATTTGGAGTAAGTTTGCTTCTTGTTAAGAATCCGCTCTGCCGCCGATGTCTGCACGTGTCCCGCCAAGTGTAGAGAGCCGTTGACGCATCGTCAGACGCTGCGTCCTCACAAGACGTGCGGGATTTTGAATTAGCCCCGCCCCTTTCTTACAGAGGTCTCTCTACTGAACATGATTAGTGCAATGAATCTTTCCAACTAAATAGTACAAACAACGAATGTTGTTTAGCAATGAAAGCAGGTTTTTACAAAACATAAAACAATTAGTAATGATTACTCAGAAGTTTAAGCAGAAACAGAATCTGGGTTTACAGTAATTGTGGTTATTTTCAGTGAAGATATCAGTCAATTAACAAACAAATTCTAGTATAATTACAAATCAAATAGTTCTTTTACTATTTTTAATGTAATTTAAATTATTTCTTTTTTTTAATAGTTTTAAAGTTGAATTTAACAGTTTAATCTCCAAAATAACAGATTAATGTTTGTAAAATTACGATACATTTGCAAATGTATTTTAACAATATATGTATGTATTTTAATGGGTCTTTTTTGTAAAAGAACAGAATTATAGTGTTTTTTCACAATTACAAAGATTTTGTGTTATTTTACATTTGACATGTAAAATCACGGTCTATTTGTGTAATTTTAATGGATATTTTAAAATACAGAAAATAACCTGTAAAAAATAAACAGTAAAATACTGTTATATTACAGTTTTGTTTTTTTTTTTACAGTGTGCGTCTTTACGCTCACCGGCAGACGGAGGAGAGAGCGCCCACAGACGCTGAGCGATTCGGGAGGCATTTAGATCAAATGTTCACATGTACATTGGCTGCACTGCAAAATAATATAACTGAAAGACAACAACGGGAACAGCCACACTTTAAAAGGAACATATCAGGCCTGTAGTCCACAGAGCGGATCGTGGCTGCATCAGACAGCGGAGAATGGGTCCCTCAACATGGGGCCCCCCATGGATCGTGGGGTCCTACGCACAGTGCGTGTTTTGCGTCTAGGGAGGGGCGGCGCTGTATATTCCACTTGGACCAGCGAGGCGTCTTCAGCTTTCAAATGCTTTGGTCTGCACTAGCAAACTGCCTGTACACTTCACAACCCTTCGAGTTAATATTTCCATGCTCTCGCACTTGTAGAGCTAATGTTTTGGTCGAATTCAAGGCTCCCTTCAGGTGCGCGCACATGTTCGCAGTTCACTGATAATCTGTGGTATATCTCCATGTCCCGTCCAGAAGTCCATAACCCCCCCGCCCAAAAAAATCTCGAAAAATAGCGTATTTCGCTAATAATTTCGTGGGGTGGGTTGTAAACGAAACAGGAAAAAATGTAGGCCGCTAAAAAGTCGTGCGAATTGTGTGTAGTGTTTTGACAAAATGGGCCCTGTTTTTCAAAATTATTTTGAAAAACAGAGCCCATTTTGTGCAATACATTTGCCTGAGAGAGAAAAGTTTCAGTCACAATAGAACTAAACAAATATACTACATTTCTTGTTTAATATTATTTTCTCTGTAAAGTCAACATGCAAAAGTTTCCAGCCTTGACAACCCGTGTGTGATCAGGGACGAAAAAACTCCTATCTAATGCCTTATAGGAGAAAACTGTGATGTTAGAACTCTTCTAGTGTTACATCCATCCCCTAAATCAATTTAAATAAATCCATAGATGGCCTATAGAATTTGTTTTATTCTCTTCTTCCATAAAAACTTGAGGGAAACACTTTTAACTTTTTAGTTATGGACAGAGTCAGACCTGTCCACACAGACCTGAAGGTGTGTGTGCGTTAGGACACACGGCTGTGCCTTTGCCGTTGTGTTTAATTATATGCTGTAGTGTTTTTTTTAATTTGCCATTGTGTTAGTTATTTGCTGTTGTGTTTTTTTAATTTGCCGTTGTGTTTAATTATATGCTGTAGTGTTTTTTTAATTTGCTGTTGTGTTAAGTTATTTGCTGTTGTGTTTAATTATATTCTCCAGGGTTTTTTTAGTTTGCCGTTGTGTTTGGTTATATGCAGTAGTGTTTTTTTAATTTGCCATTGTGTTAGTTATTTGCTGTAGTGTTTTTTTAATTTGCCGTTGTGTTTAATTATATGCTGTAGTGTTTTTTTTAATTTGCTGTTGTGTTAAGTTATTTGCTGTAGTGTTTTTTTTTAATTTGCCGTTGTGTTTAGTTATATGCTCCAGTGTTTTTTTAATTTGCCGTTGTGTTTAGTTATTTGGTGTAGTGTTTTTTAATTTGCTGTTGTGTTTAGTTATTTGGTGTAGTGTTTTTTTAATTTGCTGTTGTGTTTAGTTATTTGGTGTAGTGTTTTTTAATTTGCTGTTGTGTTTAGTTATTTGGTGTAGTGTTTTTTAATTTGCTGTTGTGTTTAGTTATTTGCTGTTGTGTTTACTTATCTGCCGTTGTGGTTTGCACTTTAGGGCCACTGTACATTTCCTATGATTTTCTTTTTTTTTTTTTTTTTTTTGCATAAAACAGTGCTAATGTTCACCTTCCATGTTGGTGAGTGTTATAAAATTTTTACCAAATTAATATACTTTTGGGGAAAGGAGGTTTGCGCCCAACAGCGACCATAGGCAAATGCATGTGGCACCTGATGTCCACAGGGGCCCCTGCTGGCATCCCAAATTAGTGATTTAGACTGCTGATGATAAAGACAAAAAAATGTTTATCACATTATATCATTCTAACTGATGATGTTTTCATTGTATTATTTTTCACTGCCATTAAAGAACAAAACACAAACATGTCTTTTAAAAAAGGCCCTGATATCTTGCCCCCAACATGACCCTGACAGGTCACAGCCTTACTGCTTCACCTGTTCATTGTGCAGAAGGGCAGCCAAGTCATCAGAATAGAATGATAATGATCATTATAATTAAAATCTGACCCATAAACTAATGTAATGCCAGAAAAACTAAAGTCTTTAAGAACCAAGTGATAATAAAGGAGAGGAGAAAATGGAAAATACAGAGGTAATGTTTTGAATTAATCACTTATTCATCCCTTGGATTTTTTTGCTTGCTTGTTAGATGGACGGATGATTGTCACTTCCATTTTTCTTTATTGCCTGTAACTAATTAATAGCTAAACAGCAAATTGGGCTGGGTTAAAATTTTGGTGTTGGCAAATTTCTGCAAGCGCAGAATTAACCAGATTCTGGATGGAGTCAAATCCCTGAAATGTACTTTTAGTTGAAAAAGTGTTGGTGTCAAAAGCAAGTGTTAAACTGTTTTAGTTTATCAAATCCACAAGTGTAACTGCAGAATCTTAAGTTCTCAACTTTTCACTCTGAGCTCTGAACCTGTGAGTGCCACTCGTAGAGTCAATCATCCCATCCTTCCCTTATTATTTCACAAGTATCAACAGATACCATAACAAGCCTAACTCATGAAAACTGCAGTGCAAATACTTCTTTTAAACATACTTGTTCTAACAAAGCCTGATATCTTCATTTCAAATAATTTCCCCATTATTATACAGTAAGTAAAGACAGCAGTGTACACTTTGCAGTGTTAATATAGAGTTAAAACTTAAGTAGTTAAAAAAGATACTCTGAGAGATCGTATTCCCAACACTGTTAAGTGTTACTAAGTTTTACATTTTAACAACACAAAGAATCAATATTTACGCTTGAGGAGAGTTAAAGTGCAAACTCTCATAAGAGTGAAAAGAACACTCTGTGGTGTGGATCCACATAGACACTTAGGAAGTGTTCATGTTAAGCCTGTATACAGAGAACAAAGTTACTTTCTCTGTACTTTTGATTTTGGTTGCACAGGCTGATATTTGTCCAAGGGTACCAAATAAACTGAGGCTGGCTCTGGTTAAGGATGTACTAATTAGATTTTGGGGCAAAGGTCAAGGTTACTGAGCATGATTTCTCAAGACAGCTCTGAGGTATGTTTGTCAAATCTGGCACAAACCTTAATTTGAGCTTGAGGGTGAATTGCCTGGATTTTGGAGGTCATAGGTTTGAAGCATCAATTTGACCCCCAGCACCATAATCCAGAGTTTATTACAAAGTGTGCACCTATTAATCACACAGAAAGCACCTCAGCCCCTCTTCTTACTTTGAATAGACCCAAAGCAGCAGGCAGTGGCTCTAATTTTGTTTCTACGGTATGTTCTTCATTCCATATCACTGAGCTCCAAAAGCCTTGATCTGCAGAGGGCGTGTTCCTCTGTGTCATGATGAAGACTAGAGGACAGGTTTGACTCTGCTGAGAGTCAAGCTGTACACCTCTTACATAATAGTTCTCTCACAACCTGTCTGTGTTCTCCCCTGCAGAGGAAATTCATATTTTAATCTCCCTGCCAAAGAACAGTCCCCGCTCTCACAGGGGCCAGCGGATAAATAAGTCATGAGCTAGAGGTTTGTGTGACAACAGCGTCAGACAGACAGACACAACAACACTCGCCGTGAGGAAGTGCACAGCTTGTGGTTTGGCACAGACTTTCATTTGGGATGTTGGTGAAGGATGGTGTGTGGAGTCTGAATGTTAATAATGAAAAGCAGTGGATTTATGAGCAGAACATCCTGCTGCATGAAGAAACTATGAAGACTATGTGTTTGAGATTTTTGCCCCCTGAAGAAATGTAATTCACTGAGTGTGTAAGAGGCATGGGTTAGGTCACTCCCACTACATTACAGAGAGAGCACTGTGCAGACAGAGCTGCATGAGTGGAGTCAGGCGCCACACTGTGGCCGACTGAACAATCTCCAATTTAAGACATAGAGGCCTCACCGCAGTTTGATTCAATTTAAGGTGACAGAGATTACTACACAAGAATAACACTAGACTGTTTTTTTCTCAAAATTCTTCAGAAAAATCACAAACATTAAAACTTCAGTGACTTTTTGATTCAACCAAAAGCTCTAAATCTGTGATCATCAACTGCCCGCCTCTCACCCAGCCCCTAGAGTGTTTTCAAAAGAACAAAGTGTGTGTTGGGTGAAATTTGTGGGTAATTTCTTGACATTAAAATCCATGCAACTATAAATGCAATCCCTGAACTGCTGTTAGGCAGCTAATAGTGCCATAAAGAGGGGGGGAGGGAGAAGTCCTATTGCTGCAGGTTTTTGTTTTGCTCATGAAGTGCTCGATATTAAACACACACAAAAAAGCCCAAAATATGGCACTCGTGGTAGAAACATAAACATAAGACCAAATGACCTTGGCCTTTTTACCTTCATAAGTTTATCCTTGAGCTAGATGGTTTAAGTGCAAATTTTAATCCCTCTGAGCATTTGTTAGATATTGTGTTAACTGATAAACAGATTCATAAACCTCTGCACAGGTCAAATTTAAGCCATTTTCAAGCACTTACAAGTAACATTTTCAAGCAAATCCAGTACCTTTTTTGTGCTGGTACAGCCCATATTCAGACAAAAGAAATACATAAAGAAATAGCAATTCACTTTTCCTACATTAAACCAGAACTTGTAGTTTGTTTGAACAACCAAAATTGTGTTTTGAAGGGGTTGAAAGAGTAAAGGCTATAGGGAACAACTACCAAAAACAATCCAATTCCTCATTAAAAGGGCAGAACTGAAAAAGTCTTTAGGAAGAGAGGCAAAATGTTGTCAAGAAACTCTAGCAAGTGCAGTTGCCCTTTTAACAAAAAATTGGATAACCATGAACCGGAATGAATGAGAACCTGCAGACATCATGCAAAACAATGTTCTCCAATGATCAGGGAATTAATCCTACATCTGTATGATAAACAAGTTCAAGCACTTTATCTGTACTCCAGGATACTTTGAAACCTTGAAAACTGAACATTAAAATTCAAGCATTATAAAGAATTTTGAGCAGGTATATGAAGCCTGAATGATGTCAAGAACTGAGGTACAAATCCTTTGACTCTGGCTATAGTCTGCACAGAGACACAAGAAATTAGCAGAGTCTTTTTTAATACATAAAAAAAGAAGATGGCTGTTTATAAGCTGATCATGTGCAGGACTTGCATTCACGAAGCTGCAGTAAGTAAAGGAAGAGGAGTGAGTGGGCACATCTTTTCTTTTCCAGCATAAACCAAAAAGAAGCAGGCGTATTTAAATGAGAAAGATTTAATATGTATATTAAAAATGTTAAAAACTAAAGTATCCCTATGCTTGAGTCACAATCAAAAGCTTCTGTGTCAAAGATGATTTGTCCAGTCAATGCACAGCACTGTTAACAAACACATTTCCCTATTGTTATGGTTACATCTTTTTCTCAGTTTAGACCATGATAAACTTTTTATCAACAGAACATTTACGTTTGCAGTGACAAAAAAAATTCAAAAGAAAAAGTACACAGGGCAAGCTTAAAAACACAAAACTGCTGTTCCTTCAATGATTTCATACCAGCGGGGTAAAAAAATGAACAGCAAAACATGGTAACACAATGTTAATAATTAAAAATACTAAATAGTTATAACTTAAATCAGCAGGAATGAAAAATCACGGACTGCACCGTTAACTCCTTTAACAGTATTCTGTATTAACATATCACGCTGACAAATATTAATCCTAAATCAGTCCTGGTTAGTTATCTACACTTAAACACAAAGCTTTGACCGTCATCCTCTGTTGTTCAGTAACTGCAAATTCTCATCAACACTTTTATATAAAAACCGTTATTTTCATGACAGCACCCTTTAAACATGGCATCAACATGTACCTCTGGCTGATAATACACACTCTGGGGTTAATGCTGGGACTGTCTGTTCGAGCACCAGAGGAAGAAAAACTATCTAGTTATGCAAACACTTCAAAAGGACACTTGAGTTTCATTAACTAACTAAAATGAAATGTCGCACCAGATCATTCTAAATACCCAGTAGTGCTGAAAATAAAGACCAGGCGAAAAATGCTTTGGGAGGAAAAATGCAGCAGTTAAGGTGCATTAGGAATGTAAGAACATTCAGATTGTAATGTTTTGCTATATATCCTGGAACTATTGCTTTAATTTCTAGAACTGCATTTAAGTATAATTTTTACACACATTGCCAAAGGTAAAAGAGGATATAACTCCTCTTGAAATTCTTAAGTTCTATAGTGGGCCATTCAAAGCTCCAGAGAGGGGTTCTTTTGCTAGCTATGAGATGTTCTGATGTTAGAGCTGGTGATTCTTAATCTGCAGGAAAATCAAGCAAGATCTTCCAAAGCGAGTGATCGTTTTGTTGTTATTGCCTGAAAATGCTGATGAGGTAGGTGTTATGTGAAGGTATCCCGTAAAATGTCTTCCAGTTAAAATTCTCAAAAACAGGTTTAGCAGCTGTTAACGGGGGCGTATTTTTTAAATATGAAGATTCTGAGAGATGGAGCAGGATGTAAAGCTGAGCTTTTGAGGAAACTGCCAGTAATTACTGATAGATTTAGCATTTCTTTGTGTTAATTTTACAGCAACAATATGTAACTTTTTAACCTTGAAAAAAGTTGAACAGATGATCTGCTCTTCACTATTCTGTCTTTCATCGTCCTCTTCCTTCTCTTCCTTGAGCCATAGTATCACAAAGTTCTGCGCTGGCCTGACAGGCCTCCTCTAAACAAAAAGCTGATGTGTGAGTTAGTGCCATAAAGCCTTAAACACTTCTCACTAGAGAACTGTGGACAACTGCCAAAGTTTCACAGTTCTGAAAGCAAGCAACAGAGTACAATGGAGGATTAGGGCCACGTTAAAAAAAATAAATAAATAAAACAAATGAAGTAACATTACAAGAATAAAGCCGAAAAGTTACAAGAATAAAGTAATAAAGTAAAATTAATCAATCTATTTAAATTAAGCTAGAAAACAAACTTTATTCTGAATGGTTGAACCAGAAGAGCAGCCATCCGCCTACGCAAAGAGGATGAAATGAGAGTGTCTTCTTGATTAAGGTATGTTTATATTAATCTAATGCTTTGACATATAGCCTTCTTAATGACTTTATTCTTGTAACTTTATGACTTTATTCTCGTAACTTTTCCACTTTTCTCTTGTAACTTTTCTTTTCTTTTTTTTAACATGGCCCTTATCCTCCGTCGTAATAGAGCACTCTGGCTTCATGGGATGAAATTTTTGTATGTTTTGAAGTTTTAATTTTTGTACCACAAACTTTAAGTATACTGTTTTGAGGTTTAGAATGTAAATATTATTACTTAATTGTACACTCTATGTTGCTTAATTATACAAGATTAAACCGTTTATTCAAAATCAACGTAAATACGTCCAGTAAAGTATTGTGTTTTCAAAATGATCAAAAGCAAAGATGGTGCCTTGACACCTCTACTGTCTCTGCTATCTCAGTGTTGTCCTCAGACATTGCTGCTTGATTCTTTTTTTTCCTTTGTGGTAGCTAGTGAACAGCTATGTGACGCAGCACTACACTAGAGTCAAGTGGTGGTAGAATAATGAAAGATAACGTCTAAAATTTAGATAACAGTCACATAATTTCTTTGTTTTTCATAAATTATCCTAAATCATCGTATGGACAGAGTACTATTTCACGGGTCCATCTGGGCAGCAGCCAATGGAAAGTGTTTGTTAAGGGCAAAAGATTAAAAAAAGTTCTCAAAAGATCTATCACTCTGTCAGTCTGATTATGGACCAATCAAATGATGTTGAAGGCAGATGTTGTTGCCAAGGAGTAACATACACAAGCAAACTAAAACTTTTGTTGGTCCAGGAGCAATAAAATCTGTTCTGCCAAGAGACGCTTTTACTGTTGTTCCTTGGTTTTAATGAGGCAGAATCGTCAAGTCATGATAGTACTGCAGCTTTAGCAGCACTAGTCTCTTCAAGTGCTGCCATTGTTCTGAACATTTGGACAATTCTGGCTGTTGTCATACCAGCTCCAGCCTCCTCCTCCTCCTCAAAGACTCAGTGCCTTTTTAAACAGAGCTCAAACTTTACAGCTTGAAGCTTTGCAAGATGGATCGGCCTGATGACAGAAATGGAATCTGGTTGATTCAGCTGCTCTGCAAGGTGACAAATTAATGACTATATAAATATTTAAAAAAAAAACCTGCCCCTCCCTACCACAAGAAGCTAATGAAAAGTTCCTCTAAGGAGCTCTGACCTCAAAGCTCATTTTGAATCCAAGGAGCTGAAGTCAAAACATTACTCTCCAAATCTTAAAAAGCTGCACAAAATAACACATCATTGCAAGCTAAACCTAACCATCTGGTTATACATAATAATAAATAGCACAACCCCAGATATGATACATGCTAATGCCAGTTTATAAGGATCTATTATGTTATTTCTGTTAGCTTCAGTGCATGCCATGTGTTTTTCATAATGATTCATAATAAGAAATAGTTCTACAAAAGTCCCATCTTTTCCCAAAAAATGTCTTTGTACACATTAGTTTTCTCTTTAAAAAACACAAATACACCAGCCAGTTTTACCCTTTTTAGTGTTCCCAGATCTAAATGTCTCGTGGCATTCTGAGGGGGCTGGGAGTTTGTCTGTCAGCTGATGTGTGACACCGTTTCTCCTACTTCCACTCTGTCAAAGCCATTTTTTCCTGTTAGTCAGAAGTTGGGCTTGTCCTGTAGTGTGAGGGTGGAATGGGGAAGATGGAAGGGCAGTTTCGAGGGTCCAAAGTCTTCTGAGGAAAATGAACAAGTTCTGTCTTACAAGGCCTCTGGCGCTCCTCTCCATGAGTATATTCCTGAGATAAATCTGTGCGTAGTAGTGGCAAATAATGATGACGAGTGTCAGTAATCACAGAAACGGCCTGCGTCCACACCCACACAGTCCCTCCCAGATGAATAGGTGGTTTATTGTTCATTGTCCCAGGCAGCCTGCTAGTAGTTGAGGAGGCGCTCCCTTTCCGTACCAGCAAAGCGTGTGTTGGCAGCAAACACCTTTGCTCTGTTGACTGAAGGACCTGTGTGAAAAAGTCAAAGACACAGCAATAAACACAGATGTCGGACACTGAATTTCATTAAGGATTCTTATATATAAAAGTTTTTACTGACCAATATAACTGAGCAGAACAGGGAGGAAGATGAGGCCGTGTGTGGCCCCCAGCAGCACTATGGCCAAGTACATCCTAAAGTAGAAGACCTTAAAGATCTGAGAGTTTGAAAATGCCAGGATGAGGATCCCCCAAAACTTTGTTAATGTGATTCCACTGAAGACCTGGAGACAGAAAAAACAGTGTCTTTAAATATCATGTAAGGCAAAAATGACCATATTTAAATCAATTTTAATTATTTTCACAAAGACTGTGACAGAGAAGATTTGAAGCTCAAATACTACATCATATATTGGCGCTGTTGTGCACAAACCTCCTATATCCAAAACTGCTGCTTTAGAGGAAATTAAAAAAAACGCTCTATGACTGATTTAATGACTATTGCATTGTCCTGACTATAAGTCACTTTTTTGCATTTTGGTTTGGCTAAAAGTTTATAAAATCCACTCACTAACATTGAAGGTGCCCATTTGTATTGTTTTATGAGAAAAAAAAAGATAATCATAAAAAATGGAGACAGAAGGTTTGTGCCCGACAGCGTTGGGGTGAATTGTTTTTTTAGTTCCATTATTCATTTTTTTTTTATCCTTTCTTAGTTCAGCCAGGTTTGTTTCATTCATAAAAATGCTCTAATCAGACTGTAACCGCAGTTCAATTGAACTGTCCATGCAAATACACTGGCTGAGCTCAGATACATGACGTGGTAGACGTGGCCAAAAGCAGCTTCACACAGGCACAAAGAGGGTAAGCAGGTTTGGCAATGAAAAATATGTTTGCAGATTCAATTCAGAAGTAGTTATAGAAAAATCTACTTCAAAATTTGTTCTGTCCAGGGGATCAACTAATTGCACAAGAAACAAAAGATGCAACTTCCAGCCCTTGAGATTAAAAATGAATAAATGTTGTGCAGAGTTTTGCTGAGGATCAGTTTAAAAATAAAGAATTTTTAGAGACCTGGCAAGCACATACTTGGGTGCTGAGAAGAAGAAGAAGAAGAAAGACTGAGGCATGTTGTGCACACCAGTTTGGGGCAAGTTGTTCAATACTTTGCTGTCTAGATAATACACAATTGCTGCCCAAAGCCAGAAACAGAACTCAAAGAGCAGCAAACAGGACATTGTGTGAAATGTGTTGATGCTTAGATTAAAGAATTATTTCACTGAAGCATTCCCACAACATCAGCATTAATCAAAAACGCATGTTAAAGACTTCTGCATAAAGCTTGTGAAACTATAATCTCAGCAATCACTGAAGTCTCTTGACTAACTGATTGGATTAGACCGGTTTCTGCTTAGGAATGTTTTGTTCACTAAACATATACCGGTAGGTTGCAAACATTATTCAATCCTCTGCTCTACATATAATTCTAAGTACATGACAGCATATATCAATACCTGGAAGCATAATTATTAGTGGGTTGTTGTAAACACACCATGTTGCATTATAACCTTTAACTGTGTGTGTTTTTGCTTGTTTCTAGGTGTATTAGGCACATGTTGAGGAGCACACAGAGAACTGCCTCTGAGCTCTCCCTTCCATTAAAACTTCATTTAAAATAATCAGAAAATCCTCTGATATCAAACTGAGAAGGGTGTGCTGTTGTGTATCTAAAGTGTTGAACCAGCTCAGTGGAGTGTGAGATGTGTGCTCATCTCTCCAATGCATCCTGTAAACATCAGGATCACACTTCACTACAGACTTGAAACTTTAAACCAGGTTTGTATGAGCATAAGGCACAGTGATTGCATCTTTAAGATAAGAACATACCTGACTTACACTTGATCTCATTTAAAAACAAATACATCCCTGGGCGCAACATCATTTGGTTTTTAAACAATGGGAGGGCATAATGCAAAAATTACAATTGTATAAGGAAAGACTTGTGTGCTGCATGATGAAAGATTTTGTGTCACGTGTGTTGGGCCCTAGATTATAATGACGAGTTAGAGAACCACTGTTCGTTAGAAATCCCCTATCAGGAAAAAAATAAAGAAAAAACACATTATTGAACCCCAAAGTCCCCTTGTATTCAAATATTTTACTGTTACTTATTTCCTTGTGTAAAAAAAGTTTTCCTCTTGTGAATTTATGAGGAGATAGTGAGACTTACAGAGCTGCCCATGTGAGCCAGAGCCTCCTCTGCCCGCTCCACTCTGTTCCTCTTTACACTGATGGAAAACGCTCGCACAATGTGGCTGCAGAATTCCACTGAGATACCACAACTCTGCAACACAGGATAGATAACAGCTCAGAATCACAACAAAGACATACTGGAGTAACATCTATGCCACTGCAGTTTGAAGGAGATGAAGGACAGCTTAGGCAGAAATTTTCCTGAAGGTTTGGCAACTTTTAATGACAAACACAAATGGTGATATCTGCAGATGCTTTGACGTTATGAGAACAAAGTCCTGAAGGGTTGGCAACAACAGGGGTCACAAGACCAGTCAGTGCATAAACAAGGCTGAAGTTTAAAGGTCCAGTCAGGGATTAAAAAGCAGAACAGACAAACTTTCCAATATAAACTGGGAATATTCCTCTTATATCACCCTCCATGCCTGGTTTGTCATTTTATTTTTTGTGTCTTAAATTACTTTCGTTAGAACATTTTATTGGCTGTTGTTTCAAATTTTGTACTTTATAGTGCTCTCTTTGGTCTTCTTCAGGCAATGATGTCTCTGTGTTTAGGACATTGTTTTGTGTAGCTTCTTACCATGACGAGGTTCACCAAAGAAACTGCATTGAGGCTGATGCCCCATAACCACATGACCCCAAACATGTTGACCAGGATCATGGCGATGGTGATGCTGACGACCACAGCCGACCACAGCTCAAAGCCCAGCAACACCGCCGTCACCACAAAGATGGACGCCAGCGACACACACAGGTTCAGAGCAGTGTCATACGCGATGGTGAGGTACTGCTCATAAAAGACGTAGAAGACGCTGCAAAAACAATGATTTTAAAAAGTAAGCACTTAAAAACTTCAGCTTAACCTGAGTTCATACTTCTAAGTAAACAAAATCCAAGAAATGTTATTTCTTTACTTTGTTTAAGGGATGGATACTGGAAAATTAATCACTTGCTATTCTCTAACATACCTTTGCTTTAGTTTCTCCAAAGATTACTTTTTATTTTTCCTACAATTTAGAGTCTGAATCTCTCACAGGATATGCCCTCACTTTGAGGTATAAGCTTCCACATTTTTAAGCATAATTTTAATAATGAATTTGAATAGTTCATATACAAACTTCAAATTACGGTAAAACCAACCTTCCCAATTTTTTATTGATGTTTATTTTGATGAGAGCTTTTAAAAAGGGTAGGAAGTCATCAGGGGTTAGAAATAAATGTCCTTCATGCTAAAAAAACATTTTTTAAATAAAAAACAGCTTGTTAATCATATCAACCAAGAACTTTACTGTTTTTATAAAACTATCTCTAGCATGGACATGAAAAGGCATTCTGTTATTTTGACAAGTGAAAATGCAGCACCTCCGTGTGCATAGCTGACAGTCAATGAGTCAATTGTCAATCAAACCTGAGCACATGTAAGTGAATTTATAAAACACAAATTTGGGAGGAAAATGGACACACATAAGTTGTTCAATAAAATAGACAAAAACAAGTTCATAATTTTTCTGATAAAACATGAACTGAATCACTACATCTTATGGATGGAAGTGAGGGCTTCTTCAACTTCTATGTCAGCTATTTGATGCAAAGTTCTGAGTTTTATTACGTACATTGTTAATTAATGTCTTGCAAAATTCTTCTTTCTGCTCCTTTTCATTTATGAGTTTGCCTTTTTTCATATTGAAGTGCTTTCTTTTATTGATAAATGCAATAAACATTGAAAATAAAATGAAATGAAAGAGTTATTACTATCCCAAGCCTTTTTTTTCGCCATTCTGTTGCCATTGAAATTATCTGTGTTTTATACTACAATCAGGAAGCTGCTAAAATTTGATACCTAATAGTTCAAGTTTGTAAAACTCTAATTCTTCAGTTATTCATGTTTTAAATCAAGGACTTATCGTATGTTTCTTTAAATATATTTCCTAGGGCTGCTTGTTTGGCAGAGTGGTGAACAACCAGGCACGTCTGCCGGCCCGGGTTACTCTCTCTGTATTTCTAAAACTTATTTAAAAACTAATGCACTGCTTTTATATGTTTTGACCCACTCTGCACAAACCAGTCAGATAACTGAATATGTGGATTTAAACGCATTTGAAGCTACATAAGTTAATAAACAAACAACACTGACAACAAAGATTATTTTTGGATTCGTAATTAATTTGTAGAAAGTTCTTATAGTTTTGAAAACTCAATATTTTATTACATTAAATCTTGCAAATCTAATTTAAGTTTGTAGCTTATTGTGGGCTAGTATTGTGTTTGCAGGTCTAACAAACCTTCCCTCCCAAAGCCTGATGTTTTTAAATGAAAGTTATGTATCTCCTTTATTTCTTTTCAGCTATAACAACTCCCACACCTAAAAGAGTGCACTGTTTATAAGGTACAAGGTACATTTAAAGAATTTTAGTGCTGAACTGTTCATGTTTCTCTGTTGTGTGCTTATCCTTGACCCACTTCTCTCTCCCTTAATGCCACTGAACCCTCAGTGAAAAACTAAGATTTGCTTGTTCATTTCCATAATTTCCATTCCCAACCACATGCAGCTTTAATCGTAACAAAGACAGTAGTGGTTCTGATCTGCAAAGTAAGAACGCTAACTATGAAGCCCTTGGGTAAAGAGTTTACCTGTATGCAAACACTTTGTGGTTCATGGACTGACTGATGTTGTTAGCCAGGGTTCTGGCCATTTTTAAAGCATGTATAAAATCTGGTGATTCTTTCATGATGGTGTGATAGGTCATGAAGTAGGTGGCTCCGACCCCCGTGTTGTTAGGATAGAGGTCAACTGCTGTTGCGTAGGCAGCGTGGCCACTGAAGGAGTAACGGGAAAGAAATATAAGAGAAAAATTATCAACATGAGCAAATGTGACACAGTGAAGAGACTTTCTCTAACACAGTATTAATGTGTTTAATGTGTCTTGTGTCAAATGATTTTAGCAGAACTATAGAGTTACCCTTTTCCACACTTGATATTAGGATTGTCTGACAGGAACATAGGTAGAAACTGCATGAAGTCCTGTCCCTCTGGCCTCTGCTTCCCACTGGGAGTCATAGGTCGACAGTGTAAACAGGAGGGATCCACCACTGCAAAACAGTATCAGTATCAACATCAATGTTACCATCAGGGTGAGTGAAGAACACACTTTTCTTCAAGACAAAGCAATAAAATGAAGCAAAACAAAAATAAACTAGCTAACACTTTAAAGGCACTAAAAATATGATTGAATAAAAAGAGAACTGATAATTTAGGCCTAAAATTAAGAGTGAGTAGAGTC
This sequence comes from Cetoscarus ocellatus, assembly GCA_037902135.1. Lineage (NCBI taxonomy): Eukaryota > Metazoa > Chordata > Actinopteri > Labriformes > Labridae > Cetoscarus > Cetoscarus ocellatus. The sequence continues at coordinate 1,890,068 of JBAMNC010000320.1, read as the reverse complement.
AAATGCTCGTATTTCATGCTTAAGTAACATGGTGATGATAAAAGTTTAAGTGATAGGCACATTCTCCCAAACCTACATGAGCTTACTACGTTAAATTTCTCAATGCTTTTGCTCCACAGTGTCCTTAAACACTGAGGCTATTATGCAGCAAATAATGTCCTTATTTCACTGCATGCTGTGCATACAAAGCAGTGAATGTCGTAATCATGTCAAACAGCTGCTTGTGAAACAGTGATTATGAGGCAAAACCTCTGGCATGTTGACATTTGATTATAACGTACCCGAGGCATTGCAAAAGGCTCCAGTGGAGTTGTAGTATCGACAGCAGGATGACTGAGGCTTCACCCAGTCAAAATAATCATCCAGCCAAGAGGATGGTGTAAATGCGATGGTTGTGCTAGGAGAAGAAGAAAAAAAAATTACACACTTTACTTAATGACTAGCAAGTTCAGATTGATCTCAGCTCTGTTTTCTGATTCAAGAGAAAATTACCAAGGTAATATAGCTACTAAAAAATAAAATCATCAATATATGTTTCACTTGTATTAAAGCCACAGTCATTTTTAGGAGCCCAAATAGAAAAAAATTATCTGTCTTTCTGCATTATGAGTTATATTGTGTTGTTGTGAGTCCAGTCCATAATGTGCAGTTTCTGTGTAACTGTGTCATTCTTTAAGTAACATCAGCTTTTGCCATGTTTGCTTGCACTTCTGCAACCTGTGTTATAGTTGAGTTGGTCCTGCAGGCACTGTGGGACACAATATTTAGAGTCCTGCTGTCCACTTGTTGTTTTTAACGGATGGGTCTTGTTAAACAAAGCAGCCCTTAACACACTTCACAGTACTCCAGCCTTCTGTTTGAATGCAGGATGTGACATGATGGAAGCTTAATATTGTTTAACGTTGAGGCAACCCCTGCTAACGCGATCTTACTGTTTCCCTGCTTATTTTGAGTTGTGCAACAGCTGCTTGCTGAAAGCTTTGGTTAAGAGCAGCAAATTTTGAATAGCATCAAATTGTAAATCATGTGTGACCGTGGTAGTTGTACCTTCCATCAAAACAGTGTATGTCTCAGCATTTTATATTGATATATTGGTCACATCAGTACATAAGCTGCAGACATCTTTTTGCATGAAACAATGAGTAACAGTGCTACTTGATCACAAGAGGAAAATGCATTATACATTTCAATTTTATGCTTTTCATGACAACAGCATTTGAACATGGGGGATGAATAGAAATAAGCACTGGGCTACAGGCATGCAATGCATCTTATAAAAGGTTTCTTACATAACTGTCTTGTGTTTAGACCATTTCAGACTTACTAGTTGTTGATGAGTGAGGCTGTGTAAACCTGCTGAACTAGGGAGTCGTTGTTGCAGCCAACACCTCCACACACAGCATTCTGACCCTCCGGGCTACTGTAATTTAAACCATCCTCCACCACAAAGTACACCGGGGCTCCAGTGTGGAGGTACTCGCTCAGATTCCTGAAGTAGTCAAGCATGTAGGAGTCCTAAATGGAGAGACAGAACAGCACGATGCAAAGACACAGTGTTTTAGAAATTCAATAAGACACAGTGTTAAGTTAGGACGGACTCAGAGTATATACTGGGAATCAAATATTAAACATTATACTTTTAAAAACTTCAATACCGTATTTATACCTTTTAAGACCCTATAACATCTTAAAGTTCAAACTGGTTGCACTAGTAGAAAGTCTAATTTTGTCAAGGAAAAGTCTGTCTAAAGATGTTTGATAACTGGCTTTATTCATGAGAAAAAGGGGCGATAATTAAGTTAATCTTTGACAACAGAACTTTGATCAAATGTATGCATAGATTTTTGAGATGAACATGAACATGAGATAAAATTTAGGGTCGGACTGTTTGAACTTTAAAATCCACAATATTACTCCGCTGTGTATCAATGTTTTTTAAAGTTCATTGAATTTCTGATAGTGTTTAAATCTAAATGTGTTGCATCTATATAATTTTCACAGTTTGGCTACTAAAGTTGGTTAAAAAAGAGCACATTTTGTCAAAAAGTTAGGCTTTTGGGACCCAAAACTTGACCAAAATGTTATCAAGTTGTTAACTACAACTTGAGGAGGACAAACATAACTAAAATGTAATTTAACTAATGAGAATTTGAACTCAAGTAGAGGAAATTGTAAGTATAAAGCTAAAACAGCATGATTAAATATATAATCACTGTTAGACTATCAACTCATTGTGCAGCCTTTAATAGTTGCATAACTCAAACAACTGAGGTTTTATTTAGAAAAACACATTATAAACAGACATCCATGCATTTAAGGCATACAAAAAAAGACAACAGACAACTGGTGCCATGACAAGAGGAAAATATAAACATTTGAGTTATCTGTAGAATTCTACAGCTTATGATTTTGCATTTAAGACCCCACCGATTTATTTAAGATAAACAGCAAAATCCACAAAAAAATACTCCACCCTAAAGAAATATACATATCACATTTATCATGAAATGGTCATCCAGTATCACACTTAAGACTGCAAGTGAAGTAAGACTTACATCAGGCATGGAAAGTTTCTGATCCAGTCCAATTTCTACTTTATTCACAACAGCAATGCTGAAGGAGAGCATTCCCACAAACGTGGCCACCTAAAAGAAAAAAAACAGCTATTAAGTGAAAACCCATCTAATCTGTTCAAAATATAAAAGTCTAACTCAATACATCAACCTGAAAAATGAATGGTGAAGCGGAGTAGAACAGAAATCTCTAGAAACAGATATGTATGACTGAGTGTCTCTGAGATACTTACTATGATTGGTCGCACCCACTCTTTCAGAATGAATGGAGCATAGATTTTCTTGAAGAACCGGAAGAGGAAGCTGTCTGTCTTTGTTTCCTGACCTCCAATCAGCTTCAAGCAGCAGCAGATGTCCATTCGATTCTTCTGCAAAATCACAGAAAAGCGAAGCAACTTGATGAGTGGCTTGAGTGGGGTTTCATCTTTTAGAGCGAGGTTTCAGGAGCCATGACCTTTCACTGTGATTACTGCCCTGTCTAACTGATTTTTCTGTTAAATTAGCTTTTGAAGTGATTAGTGGAATTAAACAATCCACCTTATGAGGGGCATTATTTTCAAGAAAACCTCACAGTTTGGCAGGCTTCCAGTGTTGTCATTCAATTAACCATTTCCTCTCAGTCTCACCTCCTGTCTTCTGGCATCCAAGCCCAGCAAGCTGACAAAGCAACTTATCTGCAACAGGAAATCAATAAAAACAGCCAAGCCAGCAAACAGAGAGAACGTCCTCACAGCAGGCATGTTGGACAGTGCCCCTAAATAAGAAAAAATAAACAGTTTTATCATCAAAATGTGATTTACAGCCTTCAAAAAAACTAGAGCTAATTCTGTCCATGAAATGTTGCAAGATTCAATATTATTGTGTGTGTCTATTTGAGAGGTTTTACCCAGGAAGAAGGCCACCGTCTCGGATAAGGAGGAGAGAAACATGCTGGGGGCTACGTCTCCAAGAATGCGCCCAATCTGCTGGTGAAGTTCCTCCTGTGGCATCCGCTCATCCCTCTGATATGAAAAATACAGAGGTGAACTGATATAAACAACTTAAGCCTGCAGCACAAAGCATCTCATTATTTTCTCACTTGCATTAATATGTCCTTGGAAAAACATTCATCATCATGGCTTACGTTATACGATATCAGAAAGTACTGTTCTGTGGAACTAGGAATATGTGGAATACGAAGAATACGTGACGTGAGTCAGTTAGTTCCAGATAAACTTTATTTTTCCGAAAAGTTAATGCACTCAAAAAAATGTCTAGGTAGCGTACTCTTAAACTGTGGTATTATTTTTTGATGGGAGTTCTTGTAGGCGGAGAAAATACCCTTTGTATTTGGTACAATACTTCCCTGTTTGCAGCTGGTTCTGCATCACAAACTTTTACAAACTGTGGCGTACTGAGGGAGAGCAGAGAACTTTCTACTGCATCTAATGTACTTAGTGGCCAAATGGAGCTCATACAACCCCACTTCAAAAAAACTGAACAACCCCTTTAAATTACAAGTCCTGAATTTATTTGTAATGTTCACTAGGAAACATGTATCCACACACTTCCTGCTGTATGTGTGTGTGTATCACAGTTGCTTTTGGAGGACTGCAGTGTTTAAAAGAAAAACAAGAGTTTCTAGAAAATCAAGTTAAAAATTCATTTTAGGTTGTTGTGATAACAGAAACAGCTTTGATTTGGAAAGCGTTCATAAAAGAATTGCAATATATATTGTGGGTGGAAAAATACTGCAGCATCATTTTTTCCCTAAAATGGTTCAGCCCTGGTCCTGACTCATTACTGCTCCCTGCTTGTTGGCTGGTCTTCATTGACCACTCAGACAGAATCACTGGTTTATTTTGATTTATAAGGCAATAATAAACTCAAATTCCCCCGACCTCCTTTACTTTTATTTGTGTGTGGAAGCTACAGTCTTTGGTCTGGTCTGGTCTGGTCTCTTAAGTTATCTCAAAATGTTGATTAAAGCATTGAAAGATGATTCACTGAGCTAAAGATGCTTTGACTGGATGGGTTGATCTGTGTTTGTAACTATTATATGTTTTCTGTTTGTATTTGTTTTTTCAATGTGCTGCTGTCTCTCTTGTACTTGATGAGATACTTGTGAATGAGATTCTTAATCTTAATGAGGCTTTACTGGATAGATGAGCTTTTGAAGAAAAGATAACTAAGATTAAATATGAAAATTAGATGTGGTGGCTCAAACAATAAAATGAACCATAAACCAAAAAAAAAAATTCACTGTTAAAATAGAGCAGAGAATTTACCTGATATGTCTGGACTATGATGAAGATGTTGTCCACCCCCACAGCCAGCACGAGGAAAGGAATGACCTCAATCACAATCAGGGTGAGGGGGATACCGCAGTAGCTAAATATCCCCAGTGAGGAGGACACAGAGGTGAGCACAATCAGGATACCTGCGATACCCAGGGAGATCTTTGAGTCCACCTGTATGGGGTAAAAAGATGAACTATCAGTCATGGTTGACTCTTATGCTAATCTCTTCTCCATGTGAGTTGTAGAGCAGCTGTCAACCACGTTGCACAAGTTTTACTGAAATATTTTTGCAAGCTCTTATGACACAGACAGGAAAAGGGAGTTGCATTGCATAATATTACGAAGTATGCCGGATCCGGGTTACAGTAACGTCTGGGTGGATCTGTAAAAAACTGCATGACGCATTTTGCAGGGACGACAACGACAGTGTTTTATACTTACCAGAAATCTCTCGAAGCTTTGGATGTGACCAAGAGCCAGAGAAATGTAGACGAACATGATGATGTAGCTGATCAGGATGGTCCTGATGTCGCTGTCGCTCTCTCTGTCTATCTCGTCTTCAATGCTCCTCTCTGCGCTGAAGGCTATAGTCAGGTTAGGGTTTTTGTAGCTCTTCATGAAGTTGATGAATCTGAAAAACCAATGGAAAAGTTAAAGTTGAAAAATACCAGACAACATTAGTTTTTTCAGATTTATAAAAGAGTGCACACGCATGTCCTACACCTGTTTCCACTTAAAAATCACAACCAACTCTACAATTGTTGCACGTGAGGGAACGCTTTGCCCTGCCTATGATGCCTATACAAGGTAAGGTTAACGCCCTTGGTGAATATTCAATGATACCAATTTCACAATGGACCAACGCGAAATAAAAAGAAATGTGTGAGGTAGATATATCAATAGGAGGGCTCAGTTCAGGCATCATTAGTGTCAAAAAGGCAAAAGAGTGGAAGCATGTGGCTGATGCTGTAAATAAGGCTGCCTCAGAGGGTCAGACTGTGGCTGAAGTAAAAAAGAAATGGTCTGACATAAAATTGGAGGTGAAAAGGCGAATTGCTCTCCATAGAAAGAGTGTCTGTGTGACAGGTGGAGGAAAGGGCACACCGAACGTCACCCTCACAGACGAAGAGCTGTCAGGGATCATTGGGGAATCCCTCCTGAGCTGAGACAGAGGCGGAGGGGGACACAGATGCAACAAATGTGCCAAAGTCTCCTGTGCGCCACATCCTCCAAAAGTGCCAGATAAGCCATTGTTTGTCTTTACACATTATGAGTGCAAGCCTTTTCATTTCCAACAACAGCTGCAGGTGTTGTAGCCTAACTGATCAGTAGTTGTGCAACGATCATGTCATTTTATTTACAATTATTATTAATATCAAACTTCATTTTTATGGGACAATTTGGGAACACAGGTACTGTCCGCCCTATTGTTTATGCGATTGGATTTCAGAAACACATGTAAGGTTTGTTTCACAACGACATAACTGATTCAATAATATAGGCGACGTGTGTGGGCGCGTGCACGTGGGCGCGTGCACATGGGCGCATTTGTGCATGCGTTCGCAAACTCCCTGGGGCATCAATATACATTTTTTCTCTTTCATTATTTTGCAAATATATCCTTCATATATGATATGTGTTGTGAAATGTGTAATATTTGATTATTTCACATAAATGTATCAATTTCACAGAGCTGTCTTTAATTCCATCCTTCTACTGTTGCGGTCGCAGTTTCCTGTTTGTCCAGATATTGTGCGTGCCATGGAGGTGCACATTCTCCAGTCAAGTTTGTTTTTTATAAATCCCAAACATTGCTTACAAGTGCTTTCTGTTGTGCATAAGCAAGCTATATAAATAAGGTGTTGGATTTGAGCATATTCTACACCCATGTCCAGACTGATAAACGCCCATCAACCATGTCTGTACAGGGCCAAAGTGATAGTCATTTCCCCTCCTCTTATCTAACAATCAGCTCAGAGATCAGTAGATCTGATTGGTTAGCAGGTAGAGTTTCATTCAGGTTGATTTCTAATCTCAGACACTGTGACTCGTTTACACTGCAGTCTGGTAAAGAATGATTTTCAAGAATGATTATAATAACCCAACATTAAATCAGATTTAAGCAAAAAAAACAAACAAAACAAAAAAAAAAAACAAAAGGTCAGAGCATTAAGGCACATGTTATGAATGCAGCCTAAATGATTTCAGAAAAGATGATTTCACTCACTCTAGCTCCCACGCCCGAGTTCTTCCCATTCTGACAGAGTCGTTCAGGTAATTGTTGAGAGGAAAGGTGACCACTAGAGCTGTGGCATTGTTGTAGTTTGTTCCTGAAATGCAGGGAAAAAAGACACATTTATTCTAATTAATTTGGTTATTATAATTTAATTTTACTTTTTTGAGATTTGGAGCATTTTGGACAAGATAACCATCAGATGTAAAACCAAATCATCAACAAACATTCATCAGTTACAATTCCAGATACATGCTTTAAGATAACAAAAAGACATGAAACAAATGAATACCAGCAAATGTTTGTGTTTATCAACCACAATCATTCAGACAGAGGAACTCTAATTATATGGCTCATTATGAGGTGCAAAGTACAAAGAGAACTACAGTCCTGTGCTGCTGAACATCTTCCAGATTTTGTAGCTCCAGGTCTTTGATTCTGTGTTTTCTGTAGCTTTTGATATCTACAAATATGGGGACTTCTTTTACTAAATTTTATTTGACGTTTTTATGATTACCTCCTTTGTTTTGTTTACTTTATTGAGTGTGAATTTCAGAGCTGTGTTTTTCCCCTGCACGTTTGCCCAGGTGATCTCTGGGAACAATAAAATATATCTAATCTACTCTAATCATGCAGTGTTGAGCATGTGAGCTTTGAGAAGGGTGTGTATCTAAAAGAGATCCCCGTAGCACAGACGTTATCATAAAATAAAATCATAATTATGGAAGCAAGTCATCGCAGCTATTACTATCAGTTGTATAAACAAAAACTTCCTCAATAACAGCGGTGGCCGAGCAGAGAGCTGTCTACGCTTTAATTTGTTTATTTAAACAGCATTTAAAAGGCTTATGTAATTTCTAAACTCAGCTTTCTTTTATGTAGGTTTCCACGATACACGCTTTGAGTCATGGTTCACCCTGGAGGGTCTAAAAATTCACAAATAAGAAGAAATTCTGCCTCAAGATACTAAACTCCATATACCTGCAATGTGCTCCACAAACGTAAAGCTTTGTAAACATCACCAATAAAACTGATCTTACTGATTTAAAATGTTTTAGCTTTAAGCATAGGGCTTTTCATCCCTATGTAATTCGTCGTATTTACACTTTCCTGATGTTCTAACTTTACACACATGATTATGATATCTTCTTAAACAAAGAGTCACAAAGTGGAAGTTTTCATTCTTATTAGAAAGTCAGGTGTAATCTTTTCTAAATGTATACATATTTATCTTATTTTATTGATCAATCACTCTTTCCATGGTTGTTATTGATTTTACTTCCATAATAACTACCTTTACAACCACAAAGAAAGGAGGACCCTCTTGAAAATGAGATGCCACATCTCAAGAGGCAAACCTCCAATAAATTTATATTTAGCAGAGTCAAATGTGATGCGGACAGAATTATGATTAGCTCATTGATCTGTCACTACCTTCAATTCTTACTTTAGTCCCTTTGTCTCTGTCTACCTCCCTTCCTTTGCCCAGATACCTAACACAGCTTTGGTGGCTGTTCAGCATGAGACTGGCTCCACTCAAGATCTCCACCTGCTAAATAATTTTTTTTTTTCTTGCCACTGTCACAGTAAGGATCCTATTGATGCATCGTCCTGTAGTTGGCCTAGTGCTGCCCTCGTGGTGGATTCATGTTGGGTTAGGATGTATGCATATCTATATATGTGTATATGCATGTATGTGTATCTATAAAATGAAGAGTATTTCTTCAGCCTGCCCTATTGTTAAGTGTATTGAGATAACACTTGTCATGAATTGGTGCACAAATAAAGATTCAGCTTTTATATAAGGTCAAGTCCTTTCTAACTGGAAATAATTTTTGAGAAAGCTATGCACACTTCATTACCACTTGCCCTGCTTATTCTAATATACTTCATTTTGGTGCAAACAAAGCATCTTTTAATGTTTGCAGCCTGTTCAGAACACTGCAGCTTATCATTAAACTGGAAAACACAAACACGAGCACATTTCCCCAATTCAGCATCCTTATGCCAGCTCCTTCTGCTAAAAGTGGTCATTTGCTTATACAACAAAAGAGACTATTAATACTTGTGGCAATGCTAGCTGGTTGAAATATCCACTAAATGGTTGAAAACACAAATCTGGAGAAACACTCTCACATATAACAGGATAAAGTACACGGTGAATAACTAAAGGGGCAACTTCCCCTCTTTCTTTATGCTATAAACTAATTCACAGGGAGTTGTACACACTTATGAGACTATGTGACTGCCTATAATGAAATAAAAAAAACTGCCATGTCGTCTGCTTCTCTACAAAATCAGGTTTTAAACTCAACTCACCATCATATCCACCAAGGGCCAGCCACGGAAAGACAGGGCCACCAAATGTGCCTAAACAGGGGTCATGGAGTAGGGTGGTGTCATTGAGGGATGCTGGTGCACTGGGGAGAAAAAGACAAGAGTTTTATAGCCAGAAAAGTCACTTTTTTTCTAAATGTACCCAATCATTATTCATTATTTACTGTTATTTGAATATTTGAACCCAGTGTAATGCAGTTAAAAAGAACACAAAAAGAACAACTGCATGCAAACAAATGAGGAAGTCTGATTTTGCCATTTTAAGACAACTGCTTCCCCCACAAATTGCAGAAAGCAGCATCTCGTGAAAACTGATTCTCGTGACTTGCAAGTGTTTGATTTTTAACACAGATATTTTTGGGTTTTATCATGTATTGACCTTTTCCTAAAGTTATAACTGAAGACATATTCATTATCAATGGAGCTGGTAGGACTGGTACAGTCTGTCTCACTGTTTGGCTGTCATCCTTAGTTTATCTGGGGAACATTTCATCACAAAAATCTCACAGCAATGCACTACACTTATTCGTAACTATTGCTCTTAGGTTTAATCACAAAGCCTAAATCACTTCCTGCAAAAAATCTATCTTCATCATCAACTTTAGCACTTAAAATGCTGAACAGTTTATGATTGTTTAGTTGATAAAAACAAGACCAGCAAAGGGCAACATGAATAAATACACACGTACGGACCACTTTATGAGGTAACAAATTAGACTGCTCATTAACTCAAAATAACCTTGCAGCGCAGATGGATCAGCCTGATTCAATGTCTGTAATCAAGCAGATCCATCTTGCCAAGCTCCAATCTAGAACAACTGGGAGCAGCCCAAAGTGGCATGGCCCAATCTGCATTCCTCAGAGCAGGAAGAGGTGGGAGCAATGAGCAAGTCGACAACAGGAAGTAACTGCTCAGACAGAAATTAGCATAGATGCTAACAGCTTCAGTGGCCATTTTATCAGATCTGATCCACATTTCTTTACTAAATGAAAAACAATTAGCAACACTACAACCTTCTCTTTAGAAAGGATATTTTCAGTCACATATTGTGCCCAGAGTTTGTCTTACAAAGTGGCTTACATACTGTCCTTTCCACCACGGCAGTAGCAATACTACCTCATCTGACTGGTCCCTAATCAAAGTAATGGCGTGCATTCAATCACCTGCCAGATATGTTTTTGAAAGACTCTGCCCTTCCCAAACACTTTCTATTGGCTCCTTTCCAGATGGACAAGTGAAATATATTGCACGGTCCAACATGAGATAGTGTTTAAATACATTTTCAAGACAGCATAGGATTTTTTAAACAATTTGCTTTCCTCTAATTTTCCATGTGCTTTTCATATCTGAATAATTTGTAAACTGTTATCTATCTTTACTATAGCATGTGGGATCCTGTATATTTGCAGTATGCTAACCTTCTGGTTCAACATTTGAAAATAAAAACAAGAACCAAAGCAATCTAGGGAAAAAAAAAAATCACCTGACACAGTAGAGGAAGTGGCTGTGGAAGTCAGCGTAGACAAAGAAGTCGTCTCCTATGGAGTGGTCCAGCACAGAGTGGCTGTTCTGGAAATAGTTGAGGACACTCAGGATGGTACAGTTGCTATTGTATGGGGCCAGTGGAGCCAGACAGAGGTCCTTCAAGGTGACTTCTTCACCCTCGTATGTGGCCACAAGGTCTTCAATGTTCAGTTGCAGATCCAACACCTGGTTGAGTAAGGTTGGAGAACAGAAGGAAGAACTGATAAACCATAGTTTTAGAGAGGCAGCTCATTTTCTTACATCATGTTAGGTTAGGGCTGATTAGGGTGTATACTTTCTTTTTTTCTTTTTTTAAACTTATTTTTTACTGGATTATATTCTTTAAAACATAAATTCTTAAATAGAGTAACAAAACAGGCACAGACTCAAACAGAGATAAAACAAGTAAATCAAGAGGGTGTATACTGTCAAAAAAATGGATAACAATATAAATTATCTGGGTGTGTTCAGACCTATTCAAATGGAATTAGCATTACCTTTTGACCTGTGATAATCTACACAGACTGGTCAGAGTGTCTGTGGTCTTAATCTCATGTAAATTAACCATGTTTCCAAATTGTTATTAGTCAAAATTCCATGGCAAGAAAATCAAAAATATTTCAGCAAACATAAAGGTTTTCTGACAAGAGTAATAGTATCCAGTCTGGGTGGTAAATCAGTTTTGTGACAGTCTGTGCTCCTTTTTATGCACATTTTTGCTCAAAAGATACACTAATAAAGGGCTTTGGAGATTGTGATAAAACAAATCTTGACATATAAAGAGTATTTCCAGTGTTTTTTTCTCCAACTTATTTTATTATCAGTTCAAAATTTACAGTAATTTGCTTATTTTCCACTTTTGTTTCTACTTTATGCACTCACATTTATCTTGCTTCTGGTACCTCTACCACCCCACCTTCTGCTTCTTCTCTTTATCTAAGGCAGGTTTTATGGCAATATTATTTAGCTTTGCATTTAATAACTCACCACTTTTTCAATATATATTTTTGTATGCTTTGATTTGAACTGTAAATCATCTGTTGCACAATGAAAGGGTCAAAATTGGATCAACAAGATTTGAATCAGAATTTACCTCAATATATAACTCACCTGATGCAGTAGTCCTTTGTCCAAGATGGCTCCAAATGGAACGTCTGGTCCTCCAAAGTACGGCGAGTAGAGGAAAGTGTCATTGACTAATGGAGTGGTAATAATGAGTTGCACATTCCGAAAAAAGGGGCCAAAATGGCTGTCAAAGTAGTCCTTCTCTTGGCGAGCCTGGCTGGCAGGTGATGACCATAGCTCAACGGGGTCAGTGGTGATGCGCATGTACATCAGGCCCCCAGAGGAGGCAGCCACCAAAATCAAGCTTCCCAGAATGACAAGAGCAGGAAAACGCACACAGAAAGAGCCCCAGGAGCTGAAGATGGTTCGCAGGATGTTCTCGAAGCATTCACCCAGTTTTTCACAGCAGGATGCATTTACTGAGAGAAGAAATGAGCCCATGAGTTTGTTGCAGCAATGACACAGTTATACTCCTTCTTTGGCAATGCATAAACCAAACAATCTAACAGCAGCACAGTACCTTGATCGGAGTCATCACCGTTGAGATTTAATGGGTTATTGCTGTCTAAAATGGGGGCATATTCCGACATAATGGTCCTTTTCCTGTTAAAACAAAGCAAAACAAGTTTCTATGAATTAAAAGCAACCATCTAAATTAGAATGTGTGTGATTCCTGGTAAAAACTACTTTATTATAGGTAAGTCAATCCTTTACCTGTAACACCAAGCTGCCACTACAGTTCCAATGAAGACAAAAAGGAAAGCCACATAGGAGATCCACATGATGAAAACCATGGCATCAACACCAAGGATGGTCCAGGGAGGGGGGACAGTGGGGGGCACAGGTGTAGGGCCACAAGCCTTTGAGCAGTCCTGACAGGAGCAAGGTCCTGAACCGTCTTCTAACTCCTCTGTGCAATCATACGTCTTGTTGTTCATAGGATCATAACCAGCAACCGGAGCATCTGGAGCAAAGACACATCAAGGTGGATCAATAAAACTACTTGAAAAATAAGAGGGTAGGGGACTGGGGAACGCAGAACAAAAAACACATCTAGGTATTTTTGATGCTGTTAGCTGTTAATAGCTTTTAGTCAAATAATTAGCCGTGAGGGTTTCAGGGCAGCAAGATTGTCAGACAGCATAGTACACTGTGTGGAGCTGTAGCACAGGCTTTTTCATTTTCATCTCTGCAAAACAACACATATTAACATCCCATGAAAAAAAAAAAAAAATGTCAACAGACTATCAGTTTTAGGCCTTTAGGTTCCTTACAAAGCACCCAAGACATATTTTCTAATCACTTAAAACAGCGAAGTGCTTGGGAAAATATCAGTTAAGGTAATTTAACATACTGTTAGATCAGAGGATCCTTCCTCGTACACCACAGCAAGGATTGAAACCTAAAGATACATTGGTATCTTTATCCATTTTGATATGTTTGGATCAACAATTTTGCCCTTTAAGAAGTGAGAAACTAGAAACCCTTCACCATCAAAACAACAATGAGTAGTTAGCTCACATTTGCTTGTTGCTAGTATTAAGATCTCTATGAGCTGCCACTTAAAGTTTGTGCTTTGGGGCAATCATTTTATTTAAGGAAGCAATAGTCTGATCAAATTTACAAAACTGTTTTGGTCAGGATAAGGAGACGATTGTTTTGTACTACTGTCTTTGTAACCTACAGACACAGTGGAGCATCTGACAGGATTAATCCACTGTTTGCTTCTCTGTGTTTTCCCTCTAAGATGGAGCTCTGTGCAAGCATATATCAAGCTTGTTTCCTCATCAGTTCATCCAATTGAAAGACAGCCGACAGAAAACATTCTTTATAATTTAGCTGCTGTGTTTGTTCATGATGCTGCGTGACTGTGCCACAGTAAGCGTGTTTTTGTCTCTATGTATGTTTGAACCATGCAAAAGAAACATCAGAAAACTGGGCAGACTTTTGACTTCTATCAAAGCTTCTTCCTGATTTCACTTTTAAACTGTGAGCACGTGGGTTCAGTGTAACCATTAGATTGTGCAGTGTGAATCCTGCCCTCCATCCAGAACTTGTACCAGTCCAGAGTCAGGAAGCGGGCAGGTAACATACCATATCTGCAGACCCCTCATATCCTGGACAAAAACTATTCAGACTCCTACCCTCAGGTAAGCGATACAGAGCACTGTACATAAAAACCACCAGGTACAAGTACAGTTCCCCAGGCTGTTACCATTGTAAACTCCTGCCAGAGACCAAACTGTTTATTAATCTGTATATAAGACCATCTATTGCAATCCAGTCTGTCCTTTTAATGTAGATAACTAATCCTACCATCGTACATGCACCTGTGCACTTTGTTTTTAAATGCAAATTCTACCTGATAATTTATTACCCGCTAAGAGTCATTTCAATCATGTAAATCATGTTAACGTAAATCCTGTACCACTGTGAAGCTTAATTCTCTTTTTTTTATTTTCTATATGTATATACTCTTGTCTGTGTCTAGTCCGTACTTAGAGTAAAGTTAACCAAAGTCAAATTCCTTGTATGTCTAACATACCTGGCCAATAAAGCTGTTTCTGAGCACATGAATTGTGTGCATTGCACAGGCATTGTTAACCATTCAGTCCCCAAGTGTTAGCTGACATTTGACCATAACTGATGAGTAATAGGCTTAAATTACATCATGTACACCCCTACATAACCCTTCATTTTGTTTGAAAACTTATCAATATAACTTAGAAAGAATTTATTGTCCAGCCCTGGAGAAAGGTAAACATTGATTTAACAAATATAAATTTTGCAATGAGATAATATTTTTACAGAGGAAGAATGACCAATAACACAGAAGAAGAAAAAATGAATTACCTGAAAATATGGGGATGATAGGAAAAGGACTCTGTCCATTGTTTATATCAAACATGTACTGGATCCAGTTTGTAGCATTGCACTCATCTGCATCCTTCCCACACAACAACGACAATGCCTTCACATTGCTGGATGGTGCCTGAACATCCTTACAAGCATTATACATGGCTGAAAAAAATAAACTTCTATTATTAAAAGGAAAACCTTCTTATTTCTCTTCATAATTTAAATGACAAAAATATAACATATCATATGTTTTCAAACCACATGTTTACACAAGTGAGAGCATGACTTTGTGTTAAATGAGGAACTGTGAACAGATGTGCCAAACTATCAACAAAACACTGGGGAAAAAATATTTATACCAAGCAGTGAACTCACCATTTGTGAATGTCTTTCCAATGTAGTACTGCACTTCCACTACGTTTGGACCGTCAACTTTGGTGGCATTCATGAACTGACTCTGGTGGGGGCTGCATGTCAGCTCACAGAAGAGGTTCATCAGGTTGAAGAAACATGCAGGACATCTGTGCCAAAGGTGAGATAAGCATGAGAGCAGAATTTAAAACAGACACAGCATTATCACGATACAGAAGCCCTGAGCAAACACACATCCACACATTTCCTTTGATACCTGTATGATTTAAGTGCAATTTAGGATCTGAACCATCTTTTGAGATCATCATCATTTTGAGAAGACCAGCTGCTTATTACCTCCGCCAAGGAGCTTATGTTTTTGCCGGCGTGTATCTGTCTGTTTGTTTGTCCGTGTTCAAAATAACTTGAAAAGTTCTGAATTGATTTGGATGAAATTTTCAGGAATTGTTGGAAATGGGATATGGAAGAACTGATTAAATTTTGGGACTGATCCGGAGCACCTTGGCGGAGGTCTGCGCTCTCTGAGTGCTTTTCTAGTTTATTCATTTAAAAAATTACTGAGCTGTAGGGCTGCCTCACTATGGTAAAAATCATATTACTTTTTATAAAGTAAGTTTCATTGAGTTTACAACCTCTGCATATCATTAACATGTACACTCTAAAAAAAATTATGTCAAACACTTAAATGGAGTGTTTGGAATTACATTAATGGACATAGACAAGTGGAAAATAAAAAGAGAGAGAGAGAAAGAGAAGAAAACTGCAACAAATACAATAAATTCTTAAAAAAAAATTAAATAGGGGTGCTAGATTGGCAGAGTAGTGAGCAACCAGGCACGTCCCATAGATATGCTTCTGCAGGCCCAGGTTCTAATCCAGTCTAAGGCCAGTTTGCAGTGTCTCCTCTCCTTACTTTCTCTCACCCCCTTTCACAAGGCAATCCACTGTCTCTCTCCTGTCAATAAAGGCACAAAAAATGCTCAAGAACAAACTGAAAAAATAGATTAACTGTGTTTTTGAGGTGGTGGTGATGTATTCTTGAGGCTAATATGCATGACAAAACCCATCAACTAAATGATTATTCTGATTCAATAACCTTGTTTTCATGATCGCAAGAAGAAAAAGTTGTAACTGACAAACAAAAAGACATAAACTAATAATACTGCATTTGTATCTTAACGCAGCAGAATAAATAAGTAGAGAT
The DNA here is from genome assembly GCA_037902135.1 of Cetoscarus ocellatus. Taxonomy (NCBI): domain Eukaryota; kingdom Metazoa; phylum Chordata; class Actinopteri; order Labriformes; family Labridae; genus Cetoscarus; species Cetoscarus ocellatus. The sequence continues at coordinate 1,873,621 of JBAMNC010000320.1, read as the reverse complement.
CTTTGGAAAAAAACAAACAAATGTTACTTTTGATCATGGGAAAACTGAGTACAACAAAATGTAATTTTAGGGCTTCTTTATTGTTCATAATACTGAAAGCAGTAAAAGCTTATGAAAAACAAGGCAATAAGGAAAATGTTGAGGTAAGGAAAATCAATAAAGATAAAACATTTCCCAGTTAAATTTTTTTTGTAAACTAATTTGTCTCTAACGATTCTTTCATACAAGTGAAGACAAATCTTACATGTTAGACATGCACAACACAACAACTCAGAGAATTCAATGGACTCAAAAGGACACATAGTCTCTTGTTTCAGCAGCTCTGAAGGGGAATAATAATACCCCTCCAACCGTCATGTGCTTTATTAGTTAATGTTATCAAGACAGTGCATACCGAGACAAGAACTGAAGGGGCAGCTGAAGACTTCCTTTGAGAGTTTGCAGCTGAGTGGTATTGCAGCAGAGGCTTCGGTTTCCATAGTCAAATCCAGGACAAAGTTCCTGCATGCAAACACAAAATGCATGACATCAGTTTGTTTCATTTTTTTCCACTTCTTGGAGCATAAAAACCACAGCTGGAAAACAGAAGTGTGTTGCAAAAAGCTGCTTTGAGCATCAAATGTCAGTAATAACAAAACCAAGGCACTGAGATACTGTATGTACCTGGAGAAGTTCATAACCCTCTTGCTCAAGTGGGAGTGGAGGACCAGTGTAGTAGCAGTTGTACTTTTTCCCGGGCACCTTCACTGAGTCCCCGCATTCTCCGTGCCACACGCAGTGCTGAGCTTCAACCTGAGAGAAAAGCAAACAAGAACAGTCAGGAGCCGTGCAATAAGAGCAAGCTCTTGAGTTAAAAAAAATGAAGCCTAAAAGAAAGTGCCAAAAACTAAAGTTTCCCAGGAATCCATTTAAGGCTGGCTGCAGAATTACCAGAAGTCACATACACACCACACTTTAAAAGGCTGGATTAAATTCTGACAGCAGGAATAAATACGTTTACAGCCTTGCTCAAATCAGTTTTTCTCTGTGTGGTGTATGTCTTTATGTCCTCTTTTGACTGGGGGTTATCTTATAACTCCTCCATTTTGATTTTAGGAAGAATTTAAGTTTTGCATCACTAAGGTCATTGTTGGCATGACTACAAGCCTATGCAATACTACCAGAGTGCTTTGCTACTATTCTTAAAAAGCAAAGGCCAGGTAGCAAAGTACACTGGAGTTTTAGCTGAGGTGCATCCATCCTGGAATGGGGGATGTAAGACACACCCTCTCACTCCCTTATGCTTTCTGCATCAGTCAAAGTACCTCACAGCCTCTGATATCTTTGTGTATTTTGGTTATTGCCATGGTATCAAACTCATCCATTCTAGACTTGAAACAAGCTGCTTGGGTGCAAAACGATGGCATATATTTTGATAAAATACACATCCACCTAATTTTAAGAAATACATGATTTAATGTGGTTTCTAGTCATGGAACTGCACTCCAGACAATACCCTCACAGAAACATCTGTGATTGGTGAAGTCCACTTTTACCCGTGTTCTTCCATGGGGAGCTGCTTCTGTTACACTTGTCTGTTTTTTATTCCCTTTGGAGGATCTAAATAAAGAAACAGTGGTATACACACCTGAAGAAGACACGGGTTTGTACTTTATTAAGCTAATTTGAGTAAGATCATGGTTTATTTACAATATGGGGTCAAAAAGCGCCACAACATACAGAGTGTCACATTGAAGTTGTATTTTTTGCTGTTCTATGGTCACTTTTTTACAACAGTCTCTAAATAGAAAGATAATGGTTAACAGCTATAAAGGAAAACACGAGTAAGACTGTTATTGACCTTATTTTGAGGAAAAAAAGATGGTTTATTTGTGTTTTCTGAAAAATAAATCACACTACCCTCAATCCAAGAGTTTCAAAGCAACATCTTTGATTAGTCGAGCCTGTTGTCGCATCACATATGTCAACTTAAATGTCAAGATTTGGAACACAAGTATTTTACTTTAAAAAAATAAAAATAAAAATCATCTAAATAGGTTTTTGTTTTTCATAAATGAGTGTTTAGTTACTTTTGAGTTAGTTTATGGCAGATTTTCCACCATTGCGACCATCACTGGTTGGCTTCCAGAGCTTCATTCTGTTACCAAGCAGCTGACGTACTCTGGCTCTGTCCAACTGCATTTTAATAGTTTTTAGTAAAAAGAGCTGAGCAATGTGTCCTTAGCTGTTTGTAAGGACAATATTTGACAAAAACAACACATTAAAATGACATATCTTACACAGTGCCCTGGTTCAAATAGCCTGAGAGAGACAAAATAAAATTACCTGATTTACATCTTAATAAATATTTATTCTCAGAAGGACAGTAAGGTACCCCTCATTTTAAGGACTGGCAGTATGAACCAAAATCATACGTTGATATTTTTCAGGTAAATGGCAAGACACAATATTGACCTCTGCCAAGGAGTTTATGCTTTTGCCTGTTAGCAAGATAACTCGAAAAGGCGCTGAATGGATTACGATGAAATTTTCAGCTCATGTTGGTCATGGCACGAGCAAGAAGTGATTTGATTTTGATGGTGATTCCAATCTGGATGCAGGTCCAGGATTTTTTTAAACGATTTGCCATCAATACAAGATAGGGAAGCTTTCAAATTTTCACAAATAACTTGGCTAAGAATGTCAGAAATGCCTTGGCAGAGGTTGATGCTTTTCTAGTTATCACTATTTTATATGTTAAAAAAAAAAAATCAAAAAAAGACAGCTCTCAATCAAATTCATATGGGCCCAATGCCGAGTGTCACACAGGCACTTTCAAAAACAATCTGCTGCATGGTTATATTTCCACTAAATTTACAAATTGTTTACATAAAATGAAATTATGTTACCCAATAGCTTAGATTTTTTTTATTAATGTACAGCCCAGCTACACATTTGTCTTAAGGGAAATCCTTGTTTCTTTCAGTTTTGGTGTTCTGCTCTGCTTTTGTGTGCTTCCTTTGCTGTTATTGAACCTTTTGACTGATAACAGCCTACTTCTGTTTTATCTTGTAAGGTCAAGAGCAAGGTCTTGTCAACATATCAATGGCTGATAGCCCGGACAGGAAGTTTCTTTGAAGGCTACAGACACTTTTTTGACTGATTTCTGGCTGCTCACAAGAAGACTTCTGAACTGATGTGAAAGCTGTGAGAGTCTCATATCCTGCCCTGCTGCCAAGAACTCTAGGAATAGAAATATCACTTCTTCTTTTTATTCTGGTGAGGTTCAGTTTAGACTCGGGGCCTACTTTGAGAACAAATACAGTGATTATTAGATTCTTTGAAACTGGAGGATTATCGCTGTAGATAAAAAAACCCACACATCTATTAGACAAGACTATGTGTAGTGCAGAAAAGTACATATAAACGACAGCTTTCATTCTTTTTGACCTGGGATTTCCCAAACGTTCAGCCACCAACCCCTGAAATAGAACACTGACCAAGGATTCCCTCTGTTTTGGTTTTTATAGAGCAGCTTACTTCTACATTATTGTCATGCCAAGTTTCGTTTTTAATAATCTTTACTTTTTCCCTCATCTAATCATAAGTGTCATCTGATGAGGATGGTTTACCATTAGTTAAACTATTTTTAATGTATGTTATAAATACCTTGGGAAATAGGATTTGTGATCATTTGAAATTCTTCTTCTTCTTCCACTTTTTTTGAAGCTTCTCCCCTATAAAGTTTGGAGGATTTAATGTTTTATCTGAAAATTAAATGGTGGTGCAGACAGCAAGAAGGGTCCTGGTTCAACCCAAGCCAGGGATCTTCTGTGGAGAGTTTTTGGTGTCGCAGTTTGGTAGCAGTTTTTCCCTCTTTTGAAGCAAGCTAGTCTACACTACTGGCTGAAGGACACCTCGGCCTTATAGTAAAACAGCGCCACAGCAAAGTGGCTTGCAAGTGAAAAAGTAAGTCACTGTAAATAATCTGTTGATAGTGTGTAATCACCCTACGCTGTTTCTGTGGTTTGTTTTCACACCAAATTCTTAAAAATTTCATAGATTCAGTGAAGAAATGTATAGCCCTAGCTTCCGTGCTGACTATTTTGGTACAAACTAAAAGCTGATGTCTGTCAGTGTGGCTGGTTTTCAGGCTAATGCCATGTACCTCATACAACCCCATTTCAAACAACCCAAACTATCCCTTTAACTGGGGACTCTAAATTTCCCTTGGGTGAGAATGTGTAAGTGCCTGCTTGCCAGTCCCTACATTTCAGCCCTGTGATTGGCACAAAGACCCTGACTGACAGGCAGAGTCAAACCAGCAACCTTCTTGCTGCGAGGTATAAGCACTAAGCCATCGTGCCATCTCACTTCTAACATCAAACGTCAAAACAACCTTATTGCAGACTTAAGTGTCAGAATTTGACATAGTCTAATTATGTAAATTAAAGACAGAGAAAAATTAACGTACCTCTCCCTAATTAGTGTTGGTCATGTTATAATTAGACAGTCATGGCCACTAAAAAATTCTAAATGCAGTAAATATGCTACGTTGTCAAAATCAATGAATAATTGCTGTAAACAATTGCCACCACAATTTAGTAAAAAATGGACTGTCTTTAAAGTAAAAGCATGTTTAGTACATTTTCAAACTGCTTCAGTCAAAGTTTTCCATATACAGCATCAAAGTTCTCACGTGGTTTTGAGGGAGGGTTGCTAGGGAAGTTAATTCACTTACTTTACAAACAGCTTTATGAGTGAACCTAGTGTTAAACTCTGCCCTACTTGTGCCTTGTGCTCCTGAGTTCAAGGGCAGCATTTACGTGTCCTTATTCCTCACCCTAACTTTTACACAACTGAGGAAAAGAGAACTGTCCAAAGTTAACTGGAGCAAGCCTCAGAGTTTGTTATAAGAGGATTTTCTTTTTTGCTGAGTCGATGAATCCAATTTCTGAAAGATTTGTTTGAAGTGATTTGTGAAAATCACAAAGCAGACGCATGACCCTGCCAGACCCCAGAAAAGCTTAAACATAGGCAAGTTTCTGTAAAGTCCGTTAAGTAACATCTAAAACTGTCAATATTTGACTTATCCTCGAACCTTGTTTTTTTCACTAGGATGCTGATATCTTATCTCTGGAGATTAAAAATCAATCAGATTCAGGTCTTGCACTTTTCAAGTAGTTTCAGGTAATTCTGTGAACTGCAGTGGTCTGACCTGATTACCTCAGGACAAGGGAGTACAAACAATGCAGCCGTATGATCAGACCACTGATGACGAGCGATGAGAGAAAGATGACCGATATGTGATTAACTCAAATTTAACACAGGGAGCAGAGACAAATGAGTCCTATGACTTTTTCTTGTGCTACTTTAATAACATCTTTGCTTATCACACTACATCGGAACACTACAAATCAGCAGTAATTGTGCTTTTTCACAGGAAATTGCTTAGTAAGGAGGTGGTGGTAGGATGCTAGTGGGGGGGGGGGGGGGGGGTCATGCTCTGTTCATAACAGTCAAAATATTAAGCTCTCGTCTGAAAAAGCACTTCTCCACTGCACTGTTAAATAATACACTATAAGGAAATGTGTCACACTTTAGAGACATTCGCTGAAAACTGAAACAGTAGGGTTTAAATGGTCTGATTATTCATCTATAAAAGTTGCACATACATGTTGGAATACAAAGAAGCAGGACTGCCTCTAGCCAAAGATTAGAAGTTTCAGTGCAACCAAAAATGTAATTTTAGAGGGGCATCTTGTTTAGGTGGCTGCCTTGACTGTACAGCACTACATGAAACACTAAAGTACAGTATAAAGAGGTATATCTTGCATATTACACATTTATGGTCATTATTAGTTAATTGTTTATCACATATGTTTAAACAACGCTTATGTTTTCCATGTCTTTTATTATTTGAATGTAATTTTATCAGTGTTTTAAACACAGATGATGTATATTGCTATGTGTTAAAACAAAGCAAGCTTTTATTAGAAATGCACTGTTCGGATTTTTTTTTTTTTTGCCAATATCCAATATGACAATTTTTCCAAACTTGTCCTTGTCGTTACCGATACTGTAATATAGAAGTAGCTGGAAGAAGACTTCTTTCATCATATGCAAAAAAAATCAAATAAAAATCTTACAGTTACAGTAGAACCAAGCTTCATCTGCCCTTTAAAGAGTTTAAAAACTGAATTGTAACGACCTGCTGGCAGAAAATAGGACTAGTTTAATGATATAAGGCACTATTTTTGAAGTGGGGTTGTGTGAGGTTCATTTTACTAATAAATACATTTGCCACAGTAATTATGATCAGCTCAGCCAACATAAGGAGAAAGCCAGCCCAGAATTTAGACTTTACTTTTATGATGGTGCTGAGAGTCCCATCTAATCTGTGGATTTTAACTAAGAGCACAATTTTAAGAAAAAAAAAAAACATTTTTTCTATTGTGCACAGTATTGAACACATTTACGCAGCATGACTTTCATGCATGCAAGCCCCTTTGCTTTGTTCTACTTCACTTCAGAAGGAAGAACACTGCAGCATGGTACAGTAGTCAAAAAAAAACAAAATGGCTTGCTAGCATAAAATTGAAACAATGTAAATGTGTTCTGTTTTTTATTTTAGTCTTGCCTGAAAATAAGTACATTATATGGCTGTCACCTTATATTCTATATTTGAATATCCATTCATGAAAGGGTAAAAATCCATAGTCGAACTGTAAATATACACTCGAACAGCTTTTGGTTATTAGCGTGTATGCTCAGAAACTGAAGCAAAACTGATCAGAATCACTGAGGCTAACTTATTCACAACAGGAAGAGCCTCATACAAACACTTTAAAAACACTGAACCATCCCTCTAATGGAACTCATGCCTTCCAGCTACTTTATATTCACCTTATTGTACAACAGGTTTGCAAAAAGTCCACAAACCATATGCTACTTTAAGGCAAAAAAGATGTTCATATCTGCTGATAACAATAATTAACTTTTGGAACAATATATGTTTTCACCAACATCATATATTGGAAAATGAATGCAGCCTTATCCTGAGTTTGAAGGTCTCAGTGTAATGCATTTGTGCAAATTAAACAATGTACCAGAGTTTTCATTATTTGATGCCTCTAACTGTTTTATGGTAGTATTAAACAAATTATTGACATTGTTTAATTTTAACAGGTATTAGTGTTCAAATTTCAGGTAAAATGACAACCCTGTTTAATGTGTACTACATAGTTGTTCTCTTTTATATATCTATTGTCCAGGACTAAAGATCACGTTTTTTCCCACAAAATGAGAAATTTGACTCAGACTAAAAAAAAAATGCAACGTCATACACATTAAATGTAAAACACTAAATAACTATAAATAATTACAGACAGTTATAAGCAGCTAAGTAACATCACATACAATGCAGAAACACAAGCTTATGAAGTTTATAAGATTTACTCAAAAATGGACCCTGAAGCCCCCTGTACTTGAAGGCGTTGTTTGTACACCGTGTACATTGAAATACAAATAGGGGACGGCTTAACAATAAACCCTCATTTATTGAGGTAAATCTACCCAGCTTCAAACTGGTTTTTCAGTTTAGAAAGACACCATAACATGTGACTTTCAGCCAGAACCATATGTTAAAAACCCAATAGTCATCGCAAATGCCATTTTGTTTATCTATATTTTATTAAATACTTATTCAATCAGTTTAAGGACCATTTAAAAACGAAAAACTGCACAAAGCAGCATTCGTAATGACATTTAACGACAATTATTGTGACTCAAGTTTCAACTATCACATGCAAAGCAAACATCAACATACTGGGCCAAAAGCCTCCAGTAAACACGGTCACTCGTTACACCGAAACACCGGCACGTTAAATATGCGTCAGCGTCACAGGTTTGTGATGACAGGTACATATTTCAACAGTTGTTTTTCAGTATTTTCACGACATTTTTTAACTTTATTTTATCTAGGCTGCGTGTTTTATCTCGCTGATGGAGGGTTTCATTTTGTCGTCTGTCAAAACGTGACAATGAGAAACTTCTTGCTTCAGGATACAACCTGTACCAACATTATCAGTTCCTGAAGAATGCCAAAGCTAACACCGTCCCCAGATTCCAAAACGAGAGATACTGCTTTAACCAGCATACACACCAACTACAGCTATATTTGAACAACTACTAAACCAATTACAGTGCGCTAATTTTACCCCAGATAAAAAGAGTTTAAACCCTAAATAGCTAAACCGACCTGATTGTTATGTTCGTTAGCCGGTGTACCAGTTTATTAAGTGACCGTGTTAGCTGGTGACTTTGGTATCGTAGATAAAATAACTATTTAAAACCTTAAGTGTCCAAATGAATGCCTCGCATCTTTAGGTATATTGGAGACATCATTAATGATTTTTCTTGATAACAGTGAAAGAAATATACGGCTACGGTGCAGAAGTTGTGTCTCGAGCTCAAGCCGTAACTACGACAGCCGAAGACACATTCAGCTGAGAGTCACCAGTCAACACGGTCACTGGATATACCGATACACCACCTCGGATAAATACAAACTGCAACAGCAGACCAAGCTGAGTCATCTTTTAGTCACGCGGGCAGTAACCCCCTAGAAACACTCACCCATCGAAACTGCCCCTCTGACAGTAGGATAATGAAGAGAACTACACATAAAATGCTTTTCTTCTGTATGAATCCCATTTCTCTCGTTGAAGACATCCGGCCGAAGTGACAGCCCGGTTGAAGTTTCGCATATCTTGTTGATGGTTCTTCTTCGTCGGATTTTTGTTTAGGGCGGGGACACGAGTTTTGCCTCAGTGCTGCCACCGCACGACAATGAAGGCGTAGTACGTAAACAACATCTCTGTTCTGTGACGCACACGTCCTGAAAACATATTTTTTTTATCAACTTTTCAAGAACTTTGTGGGTGAGGCAAGGTAACACGAATTTTTTTACAAGCAGTCGCTTCCTCAAGACAGCGACACATGCATTCAAACATTAAAATTACAGCATTTTTCATTTTTACTTTCAAAAAGGAAGAAAATCATTACACAATTTCTCTGCTGAATTACATTACTGTATTTAATTTTGATTTTCTTTTGTAAACGGTGTATCTTTTATTGTTTAAATATTTTATGAAAGATTATCTTGCTGTATCATGTGATGGCCTTGCAGTTATGTTAATTTTACAAATGTGTAAAAAAGATTTATAAACTGCAGATGAATTGACAGGTTTATTTGTCAGACAGTGACTAAAACCATCCAAAATATAAAGGAATGGAAAGACTGAAAAACTTGAATCAAATGAATTGGCATTTGTTTTTCATAGAGGTTTTGAGACTGAATGAAAATGTATTAACTATAACCATTGTAATGAATATTTGTTACAGTAATTCTGTTATAGATTTTTTTGTTTGTTTTTTTAGTTTTACACTTGCTTTGGCAATACAGTCATACGTTTCCTATGATAATAATGCTTGTTTGGATTGGGTCCATGAAAACCAAAGTAGCGGAAGTCTGATAAATGCCACATTTTAATAGGAAATGTGAACAGACAAACAAACACTGATTAAAATTTCAGTATCAAGAAATAACTCCTGCCCTTTAAAGAGCCTCAGAGTTGCCAGTGAATTCAACTAAGTGTTTAAGATATGTGCTTTCTGCCCTTGTGCCAGTGTTTAATCTGTCACTTCCTTTCATGATAATGGAAATAAGTTGGGAGAAATGTCATACACAAATCCATGGAAATATTATACCTTTGAGTCTAAGTGCAGATCTAGCAGGTAATATACAAATATGGAGGGCTGCAAACTTTCATAATGAGCTCAATTTTTATGTTTTACAATAAAAGCATCCTCAGTCACTGTCTCTGATTAGATTCTTACAAAATTGAAGGCAGTAGTTTATCAGATCTTATCAAAGCACAAACAGTTTGTGCTCACAGGCCAGGGAAGTATCACACTGGTGGTATTTTATATTAAAACTTGATTGATAGTTATCATATAAGCTGATTCCAAGTTGTGTAAGACATAAAGTTCAATGGGACACTCCAACAGAAAAGGATTTATTTTCTTACTGAGTAAATAAAATTGAAAACTTTTCATTTCTGAGCTTAAGATGAAATAACCCCAGTTAAAACTGCACGTAGTCATTGATGTGACATCATTTAGGTTCCTGTATTAAACAAGAGGCAGACCCTGACATTTGTGAGGTGAGCAAATTGGCATAGGTTTTTACAAGTTTGCATTATAAGATGATAACATTTTTTATTGCTGGTAAATTGCTGGAAATTTTGATATGTCACTGAAAGTTATGTGCAACTGCAGCAAAACTACTTAAACATTTATTTTATGTTTTGTTGTTGTTTTGTTAATGCTGTTGACCTAAAGAGGGGTTGGGATGGAACAGCTGTATCTTTGGCTGGTACAGTGTTCAAAAGACTTTTAAGATGAAAAATGATTCACTTTGGAAAAGAAAAGAGTTTTATGTTATGTGCTTACTCCTAATATATGTGCCTGACCTATTCTTGGCTGTAGACCTCTTATGTACCTGACAAATGTTCGTGATAACTTGGGTGTTTCTTAATGTTGGCGTTTTATCTTCTTCTGGCCAGAAAATATGCCATGTAGAAATCATCTGGCGCATTTAAACCTGACCCCTCTCTCTAATGTGTTCAGTAAATCTTCATTCCTGACAATTTTTGAACAACAGCCTTTATCAATTGTCTAATGCCCTGTCCTAAAACAAAAATAACAAGTCTATGCACAAGTGTGAGCAATTCCTCCCTGAAACAAATGAATTTAGAAAGTTACTCTCTCCAGAAAATGACAAAAATCTCTTTAGGCTTACAGAGACATAATGTGCAGGACTTTTCCAAAAGAGCTGATGGAAGACAAACATTTGACATGTGGCCCAATTTACCCAAATTCACAGACTTTGTATTTTTCACTTTGCTTAAAAAGTTACGGACATAAAAGGAAGTTTTAAGATTTATTCTCTCAAAAATGCTTTAAGACTGAGATTGTGACTGCACTTTGTAAACACTCTGGTCAAATTCTGCAGTGTTTTAAGTTCTTTAAGTACTGCTTATTATCACTGAAGTGTCTGATGAAGCCATTTCCTCCTCAGACCTTTATTTCAGTTTCACTAACAGCCCTGATCACATCATAAGTGTTAAGAAGACACCCTGATTACTTAAATCAATTACACTGATTACCCAGAGAAATGCCATCATATAGAACTGCACTGAGTTGAACAGTAAATATCGCATTTCATTCCATTTTGCTGCAATTGCGACTCATTTAAACATAAACCCTTTTGCACACAGATAACCCTGAAACTTTTTAGAAAACCTACCCAGGAGGGCTGCTGATTTGTTAGTTCACACTTGGCTCGAACAGCAGGATGATCTGCAGTACGGCTATCAGGGCATTAGGGGCGAAAATAAAGGATTACTTGAAGTTGAGAAATTTTAAAAACTTGCTCAAGGATTTGATATAATTTTCCCACTTGTGCTTGACCATTTGTCAGTAATGCCTTTCACTTAGTTCTGAGTCTTGCAAAGTTATGATGCATCAAAGTCCTCCCCCATTTATTTTTTTTTCTGTGAAACAAACAACAAACAAGGACATTGTAAAATCAACTTGGTATTATAATAGTTAAATTCCAAAAAAGAGACAATATTCTGCCTTTTTCACAAATGTTTTCAGAAGGGGACATTTCATCTCACATGGTCTTTTAGGCCAGTAAATGTAAAAATACCAGAGGATGAAGGAAATTAAACGAACATAAACACCCTCATTGATCTGTTAAATTAAGAACGCTTTGATATCTCCTTGAGCCACTCACTTCGTACACAATAAGCCTTTGTCACCTAATGTTCGATCTGGCTCCCTTTGTCTCATCAGTGGATGCCTTTACACCCTGATTGATTCTCACACTGGCAGAGTGAAACCACAGAGCCTCTTAAATATTTTAATCTGAATCACTTTGAGAGAAACAGCAAATCATGGGGGGGTTGCTGCTCCTGTTCAGCTGAATATCTGCTCCAGGCGTTTCATCAAACTGTTATTTGAAGTGCTGCAGGCATGGAGATAAACACACCAAAGTTGACCAGAGCTTCCCTTTGCTCCAACAGAGAAACAACAAACAAGCTTTTCCATAAAAAACAATTTATTCATGTTCACGTCTGAATGGAATAATCACAATTCAGGATTAAGTGCATATTCATATGATGAGACAAAACTGAGTATAAATTATAGAAGATTATGTTCAGGTATATTACAGTATCATGATTGTTTTTCTGTACATGTACCTGTGTAAAATCTGCTCATTTACAGGCTGCTACAATAGTATATTCCTTTAAAACTAGGAATAATGTTTGCAAAGTTTTGCAGGACTACAAGACTTTAAAGCAGGGACATGATTCATAGATGTGGTGTCAACACCCTGTGTGGGATAATACTCGTGGTTCTCAACTGGTGGAACAGGATCCAAAAGTTTGTTAGGGAGATGATATTGGTGGGCGGCAAATACGTGCCTGAAGAATAAAAACGTGATAAAAATAAATTCTATGATGCAGAAGCCCAAAGGAGACATACATCCATGCATCTTATTAAATTTAGGTTGATTACTAATTTCCTAATCTTTGGATAACATCCATGATGATGTGCTATTTTTTTAACGATCTCTGGAAAACAACTGCATTAATGACAACTACATCTACATGTCATCATGAGAAAACTGAGTAAAATAAAATACAGACATGCAAGGTCTTCTGTAATGGTGTGCTTCAAACCATTTTATTTGTCCTGTCTCTTTCTTCAAACATGTTTTGCTCTATCTAACGTCCAAACTGCAAAATATTCAAGATGTAAATTTGGATGGTTGAAAATTTTCAGACTGATTGTAAATCATCACAGTTTCTCATCATGGGGGTGGAGGGAGGTCCAGGGGCTGGACCAGTTGAGAGCCACTGGTTGTTAAGAAAAATAAACAGATGAGGAAAAGTCCCTTATAACATCAACACATTTGAACAAAACGCCAGAAACAGTTTCTGACATAGTAAAGTGACATTCAAATAAAACTGATATGTACAGGGAAAGACTATCTCCAATGGAAATATTCAAACATGTTACTCATATGACCTCAGACAGTTCATCCAGCATGTTCAAAGAAATAAAAACACAACAAAGACATGGTGAAAAAAATACTAAAACTGCACGAGTGAGTCTTGATTTAAATGCGTCACAGTTTCTCTGTCAAAAGTATGTTATGAAAACTATTCAAAATGCAGACACACCATCATGTAAATGGCTGATGTATGTGGACAGTACAGTTTCTGAGCATTTAATAGCATTTACTTGCAAACATAATTCTATTTTTAGCCCCTATAACCATATTATAGCTATTTCTTATATGTGATTATAGGTTACAATCTTGTTTAAGATAGGAGAAGCATTGTTTGCTTTGCTTAGATCAATTCACTTTAGTTTCTATGTAGAGCGTCTCTGTGTCTTGATAGATATTAATTACAAGTCAAAAGCTGGATCTTCTGGTGCTGAAATCTGGATAAAAATATTAATAGAAAAATTTAACCAGAGCACAGCTACAGTGTTATATTAGAATGTCTAAAATGGTAAGTATCGGTTAAAAATACAAGCTTAGACACACTGACTACAGTGCTGCAATGCTATTGAGTTAGAGCTAACAGCAATATTCTGCATGTGCTACAAACCAATACTACCTGTTATTGATAATAAGCTACATTGAAAAGTACAGAAACATTCAAAAAGCCAAATCCAGAGCCCCTAGGAAGAGTTTGGGAATGTGCAGAACCTCTCAAAGCAAATCTGGCAGGTGATTGGACGATCATTAAGTCAATCAGATTAATTACAGATAAATTATATGAATTAGTAGGCGGGCACTACAGCTGTGGAGTAAAATACCAAACGTAAGCCACTATGTCAAAAGAACAATCTTTAAAATATGTCAGAAGTGGAGTGAAAAAAACCTTTCTATCGAGAAGCACTTTCAGTATTGTTTGATTTTCATTTCATACAGAAATGTGGCCAACATCTGATAAAACTGCTACTAAAGCTGTTAGGAAACTCTGGAAGAGTCTCTTCTGTGGATGTGTGTGGGTTGTTCCAGTACTGTTTTCACTATATGTGTGGATGCTTTTACACAAATGAAGCTCCTTACGGATAAATATGTAACCTTAATTTAAAACCACAGTACACTTTTGCTATTGAGCTCAGAGTTTACAGGAGTATGGGAACAACCCCGTTCTATTTGCAGTAAAGGTGGTTCATATGTTCAGTACTTTCTAATGAAGCTTGAGAACAATACAAACTTTTTTTTTACGTCGTCAAAAGTACCAAAATGTAAAAAAAAACACTTCTCCTATCTAAAACGGCAAATGTGTGAATAATTCTTTGCTGTCATGGTATCAAACAAGTATTAATATTGTTTGATTTTTATATTCCTATCAAATTATTGATCATGGGAATTGTGGGCATCCTATATTATGAGCAATATCTGATCAATACATCGTCTAAAATGTAGTGTTAAATCAGATGTCTCTCTACTGTTTCTCTTTCAGACAAAAAACATATTTTACTTAAAATAAAGAACTGTCTCAGAGCATAAAAGTAACATATCTGAACTTCACAATCTACAATATGTCCCTTTAAACTCAACATACATTCTGTGCATTGCAACATTGTACTTCCTCATCGTTCAGGATGAGCGTCGTCAGGCCTCTCAGGACTCAGCATTAAACTCTTTAGAGCTCTCTTTAATCATCTTGACTTCATCACAGTGAAAGCCTCTAAAGGCCAAGCCAGAAAGCACCTCTGTGTGTTTGTGATGATGAATACTGACGAGTAATTACGTTACTCTCCTGTGATGCAACAACACATGTACCTTGAGTTGAGTTATTGGCAGAGCGACCGGTTTTTGTTCTGTAGTTTCTGCTCAAAATGCCTCATTTTGCTGAAGAGAGTAGCTTTTTAGAGAAGATGTTGAACACTGTAGGGATGAGCAATGACTTTCTGATATTCCAAAAAAAAATGGTAGTGTCTTAATTCAAAACTATTCTTCTATATTTACTGCCACATGGTTTAAATGTGATAGCTGTAGTGCATCTGAAAACAGTTTTCTAACCTCCATTTCATAACAAGAACAGAGGAAAGCAGTGATATCCAGAGAAACCACAGTGTTTCTGAATGTAGAATGTAGACTTGGCTTCTATATAAAATATAAAAACTCAAGTTACATTTATCTGTTCATACTCAGTTTAACAATTTCTGAAGTTAAAACAAACAAGAAGCAATGTTCAATAGATAGCAATAGATCTGTTCATCCATCAATGGAAACTTCCATAACTTATTAGCATCAAGCTTATCTCCGAAGTACATCCAGGTCCACCACTTGAATTTTCTTTGAATAATTGCCTTTATCTTTCAGAAAGTAACTTTGCTGTAGTGCATATATGGCCAGAAAAAAATCATCTTAACTGAGTCTTAAGGAAGTCAGTTTCCCTCCATCCTTTTTAGTAAAAAGTTGTTTTAAGTTTGCTGATGAGAAAAACAATACTTGGAATGAGAGAAGGAGTTCGTGTGCAAGCAAACCACAGGTTAAGCTGTCCAAAGTCTCACATGCCTCCCTCAAGAAGGATATCATATTTGATAATTGATGGTACCACTTCTACACTAATGCCCTCTGAAAGTGGAGCAGTCAAGAGTCTCCTTCTTTAATCCACTCAGTCCTCAGTCTGGTCCCAGGTACTCTGTGTTCTCTGCTGCCGGGATGTGTCCGTTAGTGTGTGTTTTGAAGCTGGGTGTGAAGTCTTGTTGGTAGTCAGGGTTGTCCATGCTGTTCTGAGGCTGATACTTCTGAACACTGTGGACCGTGCCGTTGGATATGAGCGGGGGTATTGCAGGGGCTGGGATCTCATTGAGGTACTCTGGTCCGTTTTCCTCGTTTTTAAAGCAGTTCAGGTACTCGGACTCGGCCTCGGCGTCGTCTGAGGAGATGGTGGGGAGGATGGTGCGAGGAGGACCGGGGTGCTGGTAGATGGGGTTCATCATATTGGAGACGCCATTTTGGTTCATGTAGTCTGTAAGGAAGACAACAACAATTTCAATCCATTTCATTTCCATCCTGTGTTTATTCTTAAGAGGATTAAGGGATTAAGGTGATAAATTAAGCTTTTAATATATCAACATATATTTTCCATAGAAATATTGGGTGAGATTGTATAATTTTTATCAATAAAGTTTATTTTAATACTGATTAAAAAAAAAAAAAAAGATGTGTCAGGGCTGATGCTTAGTATAATGTTTGTTTAGAGCAGAACCTCTAACAGTGACAAGGTATGTTGTAATTTTTAGTTTAAATCAGTGAATGAATATTTTGTTTTGTGTAATTTTTTCATGTTCATGTTAGGATGATAGTTGTTATAAAAAGAGCCTGTGTCACTTCAAACATTCAGCTGATGCAAATTTGACTGTAAACTTACTTAACTCTGTCATTTATTGTAATAGAAAATCAGAAACACCTATGAGATGTATTGTTCAGCTAAAAAAATACTACATCTCATATAGTAATATATGAGAAATTTATTTTGGTCTCTAAAACCTTACTCTTATAGAGGTGCTCTAACTTTTACTGCTTTTGAGCTTACATGCATTTTCTAAGAGCAAAATGAACAAACACAAAAACCTGTTAATAGAGACAAAAATAACGAAGATACAGAAATCCAGCTAAAAGCTTTAATCTGAAACAGTTTCTAAAATTTCGTTGAAATAAAATAGACGTGACCTTAAATGTCTCCTTTTTTGATATACAAAGATAGATTTGGAGGAATATTTTAAGATCACCACAGTGATAATAATCACCAGTCTGTGATTTTACTCTCCATGCAGCTATTTTTGATGTTAAAGTTGAATCATTAACCATTTAACCTTTAAGATGAAGTAATTGACCTTAATAATTCATGAAATGGACACAAAGAATTTTACAGAATCCCAGAATTATCAACTTAAAGCAGGAGACAATGACATGACATGACAATAGGATGCATTAGAATAAAATGTTTGTAGTATTTCACCCCCAATTGGAACTAAAATATTAATATCTTTACCTCTGATCCAAAGATTTTGAGTTTGCGTCCATGTGAAAGGGGATAAAAGGGAAAACACCAACGGCAGGTGCTAATACATAAACTATAAGGCTTGATTCTTAAAGACCAAGAAGGAATCTTATTTGTTTCAGAACGTTTTGACAAATCAACATTTCATCTTTACAACTTGGCAATGCACCTACAAGTTTTTTTTTTTTAATATTCTAATCCTCTAAAAACAAAAGACAATACACAGAAGTAAACCATTAATGTTTTATCTTTCGAGGTAAGTGTTCCTCTTGTCCACTAGATGCTCCCCTAACTCACTGAACCAAACAGAATCTTACTGCCTGAGCTTTCAACACATTAATTTGAATGAAAATAAGAACAAAAAGGTGCAGCTGAAGGATGGAGAAATGAGGGAAACTTGCCTGGAGCTGGCTGGAAGGCATCATCTAAATTTTTGTCTGTGGGGTCAGGGATGTACCGCAGAACCATGCTGCCATCTCTGCTCGGGAATGGCTTCTGCAACAAAAGATAATGAGTTTAAACATGACGGATTACAGCTGTGGCATCCTTCATTGAAAACAATAAAATTATTTTGAATAGCAAAAATAATAGTCCTTTTAGTGCAGTTAAACAGTTTAATTCTCTCTTACCATTAAGCCATTTCTGCTATGACACCTTCCAATGCTGCTGTTGTGGCTCTGCAAGCAAAGACATACATTTATGTTAATATTTAAAGGTAACACGAGAGCCACTGGGGGGAGAGAGGTGAAATGATGACAGCCTTGAAATGTAACAATGGAGCCGAGTCCAATTTTAGAACTCACAGTTGTCTTCTGTACAAGGGCTAGAAAATGTATCCAGTTTACACAACATATTCATATATTTTCTTCTGAGACAAATGAAGCAGTTGCTCATTTTCCAATGTTACACCAAATTCTTTAAACGGTTTCAATGTATTTGTACAGTTTGAGCAGGGCTTTGCCTCCTTTTGTTCAAAATATGACAAATTTTCATACAGTTTCTGTTTGAGTTGATGCCACAATCATTCAAATTAAAAAGATTTTATGACTTAAAAACAAAAGGTGTCGGAGAATAAAGATATTTGGACAACCTCAGAATGTTGCCATTTTTGTACAATTTAGACAGTGTGCAGGATTTTCATTTTTGAAGTAAATGATGGGCCCTCTATTTATATTTCAGGGCTGGAAATATTATGTTTTTGGTTAACGCTGCGTCCCTCATCCTGTCTTTAGAGACAGATTCTTATGAACACAATATCTTACAAAATGAGAGACTATCTTTGCCAGAACCCATTCAACGCAGATTTAAGAGTGAACTGACAAGATTTTGGAGGTTACCGTAGAAGTGAAAGGTCAATCAATGGCTTGTGAATGCAAAATCTCGGTAAATCCCATAGGGCTTTTTTTTTTTTTTAAAAATCAAACTGTCCACAAAATTTGGAGGTCATGGGTCAAAGGTCAATGTCATGGAGCCTCAAGGTAATCGTTTTCTTGTGATCTTCATAAAACTTTGTACTATAGTCCAGTAAGGTTCAAGGATGAACTGACTAAATTTTTAAGACCATAGGACAAAGTCCAAGGTCATAGCACCTTATGACCATTGTTTGCTTGTGTAATGCAATATATCTATATATAATATATATCATCATCCACTCTTACATAAGCATGGCCTGAATAGATTTCCATGGTCATAGGTCAAAGTTCAAGGCTGTGTTTATTGAAGTTATGGAGGTTTTATGACTTTAAAACATGAGACATTAAAGAATAAAGAAAATCAGTATATCCTCAGAATAGGATTGTCTTGTGTGTCCTACTTAGAAAATGTGTATTTTAATTTTGGAAATTTTGGTGTGTAGACCTCTATTTATGCCTCAGATCTTCAACAAACATTGCACAGTTTCCCAATAAGGTTCAAGAATAAATTAATAAAATATTAAGACCATGGGACAAAGGCCAATACACCTCAAGGCTATATTTTGCCCATAGAATGTAATAAATCATGATTGCTTTGAGGGATGCTTAGTAAACTTTGCTCCAGTGCCCACTCTTACTTAGCATTACATGAAAAAAAACTTTCAAGATCATGGGTCAGCGTTCAAGGTCATGTGTCTCATCATTATTCTAAGCTTGTGAATGGGTTCTGTTCACATAATAACACAAAATTCTTAAAGGGACGGTCCTCAAATTTTGTACTAATGTTCCCCAATAACACATAAATGAGCTTATTAAACTTAAGGGGTCATGGGTCAAATGAGTTTTAAAGACTGTGGTCATTCACTGATTGATATACAGTATACACACCCACATGCCCACACACCCACACACACACACATATATATATATATATATATATATGTTCTATGAATATCACCCAACCTTGTTCTGGACTCAGTTTTATTTATTGCAAATCTGTGTAACTACGTCTTTCACTTTGTTTTTCTCTTATTCTGGCTCCCTTCAATTATAAATATGTTTACTTAAAAGAGTGTGTTTTTTTGAGACATTGTGTTTTATTTTAAAGCCTTTCAGGAGACAATAAGTTTGTTTGAATAGAGAAAATAAATGTGCTCTTATGAAACCCAACGAGCCATAGCTGTTATCTCAGTCCATGCAGATACCAATCAAAATATACGTCCACTGGACAGATTCATTTTCATTCAGACATAGTTATAAGCTTTGATGTGTCTGTCACTTTCTCAAGGGAGAAGGACTGTGAACCGGGGGAAAACCATGGTAACCGAGCAAATCAAAAGGGGAGAGTGACAGCTGTGGCAATGCAATTACTTTCAACAAGAAAAGGAAATTAAACACGCTGAAAGAGCGACCATCTGTAAAAAATGTCCTGAGCCGCGGTGGGCACTGCCCCAGCTGTGATATCACAAAAGCAGGCTTGCGCTGAGTTTCTGCTGGACAGAGATTTTTAAAGAGGTCGCCTGCTTGCCTGCGAAGGTAATCAAACTTTAAAGCTCATATGAGCTAAGCAGGCTGTCAGTGCGGGGCAGTGATCCCAGGTAAGAAGAGCCAGACCTAGACCTACGCATAGCCTCCACTGAACCTGAGGGGGACGCTCATTCATCAAAGGGCACCTGGGAGGAAACGTGGGAGAGAGGACAATGATGAGGATGAGTGGGTAGGGGTCAGGAAGAGGAGAAATAGTCCCAGCAGTGAAATGGAGAGAGGGCAGGTAGGTTCAGCAAGGTTCAGGTCAGGTACTGCTCAGCTCGCAGGGTGATCACCTGGATTTCTGCAGCGTTTATTGTAGTTAATTGATTTTAATGGTGCAAGAAATTACTCTGTCATACCTCTGTTCTGACTCACTGTTTAATGGCTAAAGCAGAAATCCTATTTCCCCAAACTCGGTTTAAATGACACTATTAAATCTTGAGCAGTTAGTGAGATGTGCACTGCTAATGAATTCTGGGTAATTCTCTAATCAATTAATGCTTCTTCTTACGGGAAAGTTTGAGGTCCAACACAGCTGGTATTCTCTTTTTTCTACCATTTTGGGCCATGTTAGCTTTAGGTTAGTCTGGTACGTGTGTTTAAAGAAGTAATGTTCTGTCCTTTAGTAAGAACATTTGAGGCTGCTGAGTTATCCTGGTGTCAGACTGCACCTTTAAAGCATGGTTATAGCTCCAGCCTACAATCAAAGCGTGTTAGCCCTGAAAATCAGTCTTTTCCTATTG
The DNA here is from genome assembly GCA_037902135.1 of Cetoscarus ocellatus. Lineage (NCBI taxonomy): Eukaryota > Metazoa > Chordata > Actinopteri > Labriformes > Labridae > Cetoscarus > Cetoscarus ocellatus. The sequence goes on along the minus strand of JBAMNC010000320.1, from coordinate 1,852,786 downwards.
TGCAGTGCATCAAAATGAAAGACAATCAAACCTCATCTGGGACTCCTCACAAGTTTCTTTTTGTCAATCTCTGAAGACATCTTTGTCTTCCTGATAAGTTTCAGGGGACCACCATAGAAATGTAAGTGAGTAACAGCTTCCACATCAGTTGCTGCTGTTAGAATTGAGCATCAAGCACATGTACAATTAAACAAAATGTTTGGAAAAACAAATATAGTATACTAATGCAAATGTTTCTTCTTTTAGGTTGTTGTGGCTTTGCTAATGACTTTATTATTGCCTATTCTGACACAGAAATAGAGGTGTGTTTTAGCAAAATATCCATCAGGATACTATAAGACGGACAATACATCAATTTGATTTCAGAAAATTTAGGACCACAAAAAATACAATGGACTCTGCAACATGGATAAACTTGACTGTCTGTGCCAGTGACAGACAGTCATATATTAATAAACAATAATAACAAATACCACCAAGACAAAACAATACAAAACAAATGTCTGGAATTTTTATAAATTAAAAAAGTAAATATACTGCTATAAAACATCGATACAGTGCCACATTAAAAAATATCGTATTATATTGATTTATTGATATGTTTTTACACCCCTACACAGAAACCATCACAACAGACAAAAGACTCTGACCTTGGCTTTTAACAAAATGATATTTTACATTATTTCCTTGTGCACTTTGTATTTTTAACTTTTTTTGTGCAAGGGAGAATAATATGAACATTTTCAAAAAACTGTGTAAGGTCTTAACATTTTCTTAGAGGCTGAGCAAAAACAGAGGGAGGGGAGGGATTTATAACTCATTGAGGGGATTTGAAGACAAGCCGTGGACAGTCTTTTATGTAAAATCTTCTTGGTATGTGACTTTCAAAGAATATATTTATTTATCTATAGTTGTTACCTGCTCTGTTCATTAATGATGAATCACACATCAACACTTTATTTCACTGCTGTTGCCCTGCTAATGCAAAGCCAGTGCACTTTCAAATACATTTGTGAATAATCCTTGGAGAGATCTTTGGGTGTTTACTCGAATGAAGGTGATATTTTCAGTAAAACTATACCACCTTGTGGAAGTTCTGCACACATACAGATAGTGTTTGGTGTCCTTTCTGTATGACTCTAAGGCCAGTTTTGGTTAATGAGTCCTAGTTTCAATGCATGGTTGATTAACTGGACCAGAAATGATTGACCCTTTCCTGAGTCATAAAGATAGGTTTTATAAGCCCAGAGAGTTTTCATTTCCATCAGCTTTGTAAACATACAGTACTTACTCACCTCGGAGGGAGGAGGATGGACTTAAAACCTAATCTAAAATCGCTCTGTGTGTTGTTCTTATAGAAGGGATCTTACTGTGGAGTGAAGCAGTGGTGTGACCGAGGTGCTTGGGCTGCTAAAGAAGGCATGCTGTGGCAACAGGTACTCGTCTGCATCCACTGCGTCCTCCATGTCCTCGCCGCTGATCAGGCTGCGGAACAGTTTTGGATCTGAGGGAGTCGGCAGGTGCATACAGTCATCCCCCTGAGCAAAAATAGGAATTACACAGTCAGCTTCATGTGTCCAAGGGGTTACTGCGATTCATCATCAGCTATGAGCACGGCAGGAAAAAGACCTTAAAGGTGGAAATGAGTTTGCTGTTCTGCACTTTCACTTCCCTGTACTTCAAGTCCTTCATTTTTTTAAAGGGTTTTGGTTACATGACAGAAAAGAGTCAGTGGTTAACACGTTTTTTTTTGTCCAAAAGCATATAAATACTCTGAAAATACCTTACCCATATGAAATCTGAAAATTGCAGGTGACTTAAAAAGCTGTTAGGCTGCTTTTATAGCAGCATGACACTCATCCAAAGGCTGCTGTCAGCATGTAAGGAAAATGCACAAACTGGAAACAAAAGGAAGGCTAAATTGAGGTCATTCTGCTTTTGTGTCCCCATTCCTATGATCTAGTGTTATATTTTTGCTCCAGGATAACGCATTTTGGTCTTCGGCAAAGGCTAGTTAAAAAATTGCTTACAGAAAAAACACTTAGAGAAGTTGTTTATTGACCAAAAGATTATCTATCTGCAATGTTACATACTGAGTAAATAAAGAAATAGCTAAATAGGGTAGCTAAATATTTCCCATATCTTTCCTCATGATTTATTTCAGTAATATTAAATAATGTTAGACATGTGGTAAAACTTTACCTGGATGACCAGGTAACGAGAAGGATCCCGAGCCATCTTTGTAAACTCAGCTATCAGCTCTCGGAAACGAGGTCGACTGTCTGCATCAATCATCCAACCTATAAAAAGAAAATGGCATAATCAAAACAAACACAAAACGAATTAGCTAAGCAACACATTAAAGCTCCATGAGGAGTTTTTAAATGGTTCTGACATTGGCTGAAATCATTACAGATATATGAATATAAGCTACGAGTGTGAGGAATTATAATGAAGCACAAATAATTGCTGATTTTTGGTAATTTTTGGAAATGCAGTTTAATACACATTAAATATTTTCTAAGTTTGCGTTGTCAAACACATATTTGACGAAAAGTGAAGCGAATCATTTGAGTTCATATCATGTAAGTAAATGAAAAACTATACTTTAAAACTTTTTGACTTCTTACTTGACTTACTTGAACACTGATTTGAACATAGGTGACACATTTGAATAATGCTGTGGTATATGTATTAAATGGATTACTAAAAATGTATAAAACCTCTCTTTAAGTAACTTAGTCAACAGTCCCATATCTTTCTCCTTTTAGAAAGACATCCTTTATTCGCCCCTCATGGGGAAATTCAATTCTTCACACTCTGTTGTTGAAACATGCTACACAAACACAGGCTGAAATACACATGCACATGCAAACAGGTCCTACAATCATGCATTTAAGTTTACACAGGTCATAAATGCCCCCTGAACATATTTTTGAAGTTTCTTGCTTTAAAACCCCTCAGATTTTGCATTTTGGCAAGCCTATAAACCCATCTGTTTTAGCCCTGCTGAGAATAGGTTGTTTTGGTGTAAATCCTCATTAGCTGTGGCTGACAACACCTCTCTCAGGAAGTGGGTGAGGCTTCAGCTTTCAATTGCTGTACTCTAATGTTCACTGTGGCTGCAAAGACATGCCAAGACAAGTTTTTTTTACAGGAGCAAGATGTAGGCCAAAAAAACACTTGGCTAAGGGAATGTCTCCCATCTGAGGGAGGCGTAATATCCAATAATGACATTGCAAGATTAGTTCTTTTGAGCACACATTTTCTGAAAGGCGGAGTGAGCAAAAGAGAGAAAAAAGTGATTCAGACATTGGCCAAAATTGTTACAATGTAACCACTAAAAATCATACTTTGCATAATATGGGGCCTTTGAGCTAAGAGTGCTTTACTTATTGCTCTGTCAAAAAACTGCTTTACTTTGAAAAGACAAACCTTCAATAGATAACAACATTATTCAAGCCATGAAAAGAGGATGCTACAGAGAGATAAATGAAAATAAGAAACTGTATAAAAATAAAAATTATGTGAGTGATGTGATGGAAAAAGTTTAATGTGCCAGTTCTGGACCTTAATCTCATTCTGATTAATGCATTAAGGATGACAGCCCTAATAAAGTACATATGAAAACACCTTTCAAATACACCTCCGGATTCATGCTCTGCTTACATTTCACCATGATCATGTAGACATCGATGGTACAAATTGGTGGCTGAGGGAGTCGCTCTCCTTTTTCCAGGACACTGGCTATCTCACTGGCTGGAATCCCATCATAAGGTTTCGTCCCAAATGTCATCAGCTCCCAGACTGTTACTCCTACAGGGGAAAAACAAGGACAGTTGGCCTGATGAGCTGTCATTCACTTTGTTTTTGCTCCCAATGAGAGAGAAAACGCAAGAGTGACAGGATGTAACTTCGACAAATATCACACAGTATCAAAATAACTCTGTTGACAAATTGGCTGGGGCTGCAGGAGTGGGAGTTAGCAGGATGTGTATCTTTGCTGACGGAGATGAAGAAGAAGGGAAAAAGGAGGAGAGGAAGAAGCCTGTCACTTCTGCCAGGGTCTACTGATGCTTCTGCCATATTGAGCGGAAGGCAATGATCAAACCCTCAGGAGATTTGGAAGCTGGCCCACACGAGAAAGCTGTGCTGTGTTTGGCTCCCGTGTGTGTGTGTTTAGGCATCTGTGCAAATGTACTCTGCTGTGTCTGTGGGTGTCGCTAACAATCTCTTTTGACGTGATATTGTCCATCTGAGACTACTGGTGTGTAGGTGTGTGCTACCAGTGTCCTAAAATCCCACATGCTAGCAAGATGTTCTCCTCTCTCATGTCGTGCTGTAAACCGTTGACAAGACTTATTAGATCTACAAACACTATTTTATCTGAATCTTCCTTCCTCTCTTGATGTTAAAGCACTTCACCAAGCAATGAATAAATATTTCCCCACTGAGGCTGTCACCAATACTCCAGAGTACAGCTGCTTTACATATCAGAAATCACACAGGCTCAGACTGCAGCAGGCCTCAGTGGGCTTGAATCAGAGCATATTTTCATAACACAAGACAAACATGAGGCTTACCGTAACTCCAAACGTCGCTCTGATGAGTATATGTTCTGTTTAAGATGGATTCAAGGGCCATCCATTTGATCGGCACCTGTGAATCAAAAACGAAAAATAGCATTTCAGTTAACTTTCAGAAATGACAGGTATCTGTATATCTGCAGGAATAATGCTCCTTTAGGTAAATCTGAGCCATAGTTTTGTCTCTCATTGTTCTGAATAAGCCCTCAGTATGTCATCCAGAGACGTCCTTGTTAGGTTTCTTATGCTCCTAATACTGATCACTGATGAGTGAGACTGTCTAATACAAATACTGATTGTGTTCTGTTCTCAAAACTGGCTGAATGTTTGCTCAACAGAGAAGTCCAAAACCCTCTAAAAAGCACTGCAACAAGTGAGGGCTGAATTACACATGGAGTCATTGATTACATTTGGTCATTTATGTGGATTTACGTCATTATCAACAGACTGGAAATAATATAAAACGTGTCTCTGTTTCTGTCAAAAAAGAGAAAAAAACTATGTGGTCCCTGCCCCCATTGTAGGTTAAAAGAAACAGCTAGCTTGGCCCATATAGTAAGAAAGAGAGTATCTGAATTTTAGAAAATTTGGGAGACTTTTTCTGCACTTTTCCAAATATTTGTTTCATTCTTTTAAATATTTTTTACTAATATTTCCTGCTATTATCATTGATTGTATTATTTTCAAGGTGTAAACTCTTGTTGATTACATCTTATTCACTTATTTTATACACCTTCTACATTTATTATTGGAAATATACTATTTATTTTACTTTCAATTCACATTCACACTACCAAGGGTTCTGTGTTTAGGGGAAGTTCTTCTTTGGTATTTTTTAAAGATCTAAATGCATATTGTATGTATTTTGTTAAAAGTAAAAATTCATAAAAGAAATGTTTACAAAAAATGTGTTCCTTTGTTTAGTGTATTACATCTATAGCTCAGATCATTTTCTATGTCATAGTTCCCATAGTTGTGATTGCAGTTGGGTAATATTACACTGGGAATATGTTTATTATCATATAATGTCAACAGTTTCATTTATACATTTGCTGGTGGGCTCCCTTAAGCTACTACATGCCCAAAAGAGTAGTTCTATAATCAGAACCTCGACATTTTTTAGATAATATGGCTTTATTGTTAAAGAAAGGTAGCATTTTCTTTCACTGAAATTTCTGCTCGTCACATGTATTGTGTAATGTGATAGTGCTGCCACTTAGTGGTGGAATAGTAACACAAACTAAAATACACACATTTATTGGAGTTTATGACAGGGTAAAAATCTAGCAAAAGGTTAAAATCTGAGGCCTGTTTTTCAGTACTATCTGCATTTAAGGAGATTAAGGGACATCACCTAAAGTTTGCCAAACAAGTTTTATAAATGATCTCTGGAAACGCTCATTGCAGAGAGGCTAAATCCACTGACACACTGAAGGTGATTTCAGAAGGATGTACTCAAATTTGTATGACACACTGTTTATATCATTTCTGGAGGGCTCTCCTGGAAAGCTTCAGAAAAGTGATACATTTAACTACAATGAAAAGGCTTCAGGGAATCTCATCATTAACAGGTTTTTATTGTTTAAGCTTCTGTCCAGATTTGTCCTGATAAATTTCAGGGAGCTGGACGGGCTCCACATCTCAAGAAAAGAACAGTAAAAAAAATTCTAAAACTAAATCTCATATTACATTATCAGGAAAAGTTACTATCTTGCCAGAGATAGAAAAAAAACAGGAACATACTGACTTGCTTTTGACTTTTTTACAGTGTTACAATGCAATATATCCATAAAGATGACTGACTGTTACAGAAAAGTACAGCTAAAAAATACATGTACCAGGGAACTATCTTATCATGGCAAACTTTTAACATTATGGAGGTATTACAGGGAAAAGTGTGCAGGTCACAAGTCAACACAAGCTAGGATTTTTTTCTTTGAGTGAAAAAGTGGCTTCAGAAGCACAGAGAAACTTTGATATGAGAAGAACCGTCTGACTTATCATTTCTCTAAGAACTCAGCTCTCTGACGTAACTGTTTATAATACAGCCCCTACATAAGATACAATCTAGAGCAAAACTACAAACACAAAAACACAATCTTTCATGACAAGGAACAAATCTAGTCATCTACAGGAAGTCATCAGTCCTACAAGCTTTCAGTCTTTTCCAGGGGATTTATGCTAAAAAAAAGTTAACAACAACAACAACAGCAGATAATGACCTTTAGATAAAACATATTGGTTTTCTTCAATATAAACACACAGTAATCAACTTACCTTTCCCCCGTCTGCATGGTACTCTTTCTCATCTGCACTGAGTAGTTTGGCCAGACCAAAGTCAGTGATTTTCACATGCTGAGGAGTCTTCACAAGGACGTTTCTTGCCGCCAGGTCACGGTGCACCAAGTGCCGCTCCTCCAGGTAGTTCATACCCTTTTTTCAAATGATAGAATTGAAGTATTCATTGATATCAGATCAGGAAAGTGCTCATTCAATATGGATTCTACAGTGAAAACATTAAAAAATAGACACAGTACATGTCAAAGGTGCTGAAAAAGTAATCCTCAAGGCTTTATGACACTGGAAAATGGGCACTGTGATTGTTTTTCCTTTCTCTAATGTACAATGTAAAAATAAAAAGGAAAAGAAGTTCTTTAGACCTTAAAACAAACAAAAAAAAACATAATTATTTGATTTAAATAGAGATCATGAAAGTTTAAAATGACTACAAATTGATTTTACAACATATACATCATATGCATTTATTGAACAACATGCAAAAATGCCTGTTGAGGATAAAATCTAAATATCTTAAAATAATGACATATGAAAAAATGACAAAGTCAAACATGTCATGTGCCACAATAATCCTTTCATCAAGCTTATCTTTCCATGATCGTGGTCAGCAAAAAATATTAATGAAATTAAATTTATATTAAATGCCCTCCTCTAAAATGTGGTTATTTAACATAGGCTTGAATGAGTAGTTAACATTTGAATCTTACAATCATAATTTCATTTGGACTTTCAGGTTTATTTCTTTTTGGCACATGCAAGATGTGATATAATATATATAATGTGACGTAATGTTATAAATCTGTATAGCTTTAGCTTGACTACGATGCACAAGCATCCATGCAACAGGAAAATTAAAACACTTGGTGAAAACTCTGCTTATCAACATTAAATATTTTTCCTTTTATTGCCAATAGTTCAGACATTTACAGTGTGTTTGCTGCACTTTTTTTTTATTCTGGTGAAACATATCTGGACAGAATTTTTAACTTACATAAAAAAGGTAAAAGTAGCAAACAATTAAATTAGTAAACTAGTAAAAATACAGAATAATAATACGTGTTTCAATGCCAAAGTTATAATAAAGTCATGGACACTCTATGTTTGGTAGCAAGCAATTCCTACACACTGTCTAACTTGAACAAAAACTCTGCTAAGTTTTTGCTTGCAACATTTAGATGTATTCTTTCTAATTGGGAATATTTTAAAGATGTTTAAGATCTGGGTTTTGATAGCTTGAGTACATTTCAACACTTTTGATTAAATATAACCCCCACTGGATCATTTAAAGACTTATTGTATCAAGGGTAACACAAAAATATCTAAGTTATCTCAGAGCTGAGTATTTTTTTTGTTAGACTTACCATTTCATTAATAACAAAATTCTTAGAACTTAAATACAGCATTGAGAATTAAAAAAGACTTGCTCTGAGTTGTTTTGGTTGTCCTCTCATTGAGGAAAAACAAACTGACACAGACATAGGATCTGTTTTAAGTGTAGGTAGCCCCTTACAGATCTATTGAACAGACTGTCTCATGTAACTTGACTCTTTCACGAGTTTTTTTCCTCACCTTGGCTATCTGCACACACCAGTTGAGCAGGTACTGGGAGCCGATGTTGTCCTTGTTTTCTTTGACGTAGTCCAGCAGGCAGCCGTACGGCATCAGCTGTGTGACAAGCTGCACCGTGGAGGTCAGACAGATGCCGAGCAGGCGACACACGTGAGGGTGATCAACGCTGGCCATCACATAAGCCTCCTGTAGCGTGTAAACAGACGTTCAAAATACATTTGCATTTTAATACTTGATACTATCTAGGGCTAATCAGGTGACACTATTGTTATGTTCTTCTGAGACAACAATGACAGAGGTGTCCATAACATTTGTGAGGTACTAAGTTTAGAGATATAAGTTCCCAAGTGTCCAAACCTCAAGTAGTTTAAAAATAAGTATTGGTATGCCAGCAGCCTGATGGTTATGTCCATAAGCATCATGCGCAGAGGATGCTACCCTCAAACTAAATGCCCTGGATTCAAATCAAACTTTGGCTCCTGTCTTGCAGTCATTCCCCACTCTCTCTGTCCTTATTTACTGTACCATTGACTGTCCTACCTTTACAATAAAGGCAAAGAAATCCCCTTGATAAAGAAAAAAATACTAGCACGAGACACTGGTTTTCACAAGTTCATGGGAGAAGAAAGCGGTTAATTTTCGCAGGGTTTCTGCAGTTATTACTGTTTAAGTGTTTACCGCTACTCTGTTATTTATGATTTTCTATTTTGTTCTCAATTAATTCTCTAATTTTCTAATCACATTAAATCGGCTGTCACTTGATGCCTTGTCCTCTAGGAAAGCTTCTAGATTCTGAATGGTGAATTTGCTGAGATTTAAGGTCTTAATTTTCCTCGATGGTAAAAACTACAAGAGGAGTGGATGTGGGTAAAGATTTTATTAATAACTACATGTGCATGTGGGATCTGTAGTATAATGCATACTGTACATACTTATTTAACACTGATGCCTTTGTCCTGTGACTCTATTATTTAACTTTACAGCCCAAAACTTCTTTCTATAAACAAATTAAACCATTTTCTGTTAAAATCTTACTGATTTATGTTACTTGTGCTTTTTTGCCACTCAGTGGCTGGGACTCCAATGACTTGTGCTGCCTATGATTAATGAGACATACTGGCAGTTGACCATGGAGAAAGGTATATGGGTTATGATAGTAAGTTGTTACTCATTATCGCCAATATCGATATCCACACTGGTATCTTCATACTGTGTCAAGGGCACAAAGTCCATAATTGACTGAAAAGGGCCTGTTCCATTCATGGTTACAGTCAATTTGTGTTAGAAACAGATCTGAAGCAAGAAAAGCAACATTTTAGAATTTAATAAATAACAGTGTTTTTTTTATTATAAAAGTGGACATTGAGTCATGATGAGGTAAACATTATGTTACAATCTTACTGATACCTATGAGCAACGTTTTAGGCAAATATCTGCCAATAACAATATTGGTCCGATAATATCATGCATCCTTTAATGTTTATTATATCACAGGGAGAAGTGATAAAATCTGGGTAATGATCCACATCCGTATGCAGATACAGAATTTTTTTAAAAAGGACATTTTAACATTGAAGGACAGGGCAAGTTTCTACATTTTTGCTGATAAATTAGCTAGGAATGTCTCAGCCCTTCTAGTTTATTTAAATATTACAAGTTTCTTGTCTCTTCCTGAAAAGTAGTGATTTTGGAGGTAGGAAGTTTAGGTGTGACAACAACATTATTTAGCCTGGCATTATTTGAATAGTAATCATATCATCAATATTTGGTCCAGCATAAGGACAATACATCATAAGTCAAGTGCCTTACAGCTTGTACAGAGACCTGTTCATGTTTTGGCACCCCCTCTGGTTAAAGCTGTAGCTTCTATTGCTTCGCTGCTTTGTTCTACTTCTATTTAGCAGCGTTTGTTAAAATGGAAAAAAAAAAAAAAAAAAAAAACTCTTATTGAGAATCTTTGTCATGAAAAATATAAAGAGTCTGTTTCTGTAGCATTCTGGTAATCAATTGATCTGACATCTATTGAATAACAGCAATAACATTAATTAATATAACACATTCCAATGTCTACGCTTGCAACCATGAGCCAATGGGCTAAAACTGATGATGAAATAATGTCAGGCTGTCAGGGAGACGAGACATTTTAGGCAGCTGCTTGTGCCATATAGAGGGAAGAAGGAGAGGCCTTAATGCTGCAGACTCTTTGTCTTATTCATATAGGTGCTCTGTTATGTAAAGCAGACATATTAAACACAATAGAGGGCATGTAAAACTCAAAAAAGCAGAACATGGACTCCTTAAAGACAGCACCACAGGGAACATCTACTCACTCCAAAACAATGTACCTCCTCCAGGAAAACACTTTTAATGACCACCTTAAACTGAGCTCTGTAGCATCTTCCCAGAATGCATTAATAATATACCACATATTTTCAATGCGCCCAGAACAGTATTAAATTTGTTCAGTAAATAACCACTTAGGTGTAAGGAGCTCTGTAATTCAGACAGTCTGATGACAAAGAGGCTTCAAAGCACATTTAAAAACCAACCTCTGCACCTTATGTCATAAAGTTCAGCCAAAGTTTCTGCCCTTCACAATTTCCAAGTTAAATGACTGTGCAGCCTGACCGCAATAATCACAGCATGCAGGATGCACATTCAGCCGTTTGCTTTTGTAAAGACTGCTTTTTTAAGAGCAGTTATGAGGTGGCATTCCTCTTTAAGCACCTCAGCCTTAGATTACACACCAACACCCACACACTCAAACAAGTTAATCCTATTTCCTACAGACGAGTGACAGGGTCACCGTTTCAGGACATGACACATTCATTTTAACAGAGAAAATCAGTGGTCATATGGTATAAATTAAAGTAAATTTTGGAGTTGAACTGACATCTTGAAATAATAATTCTCACTCTTTTTGAGCAACATGTTACGGTACTTTGTGACTTTGTGATAATAACCAAATATGGTGAAATCCCTGACATTTACTTTTCTTTCGTAATTTCCCAGCAGGAGCATATAATAAACTTGAGTACTTGGGAAGTAAGATGACATAAAAAGCCATAAAAAAAAGTCCTGACTCGATATTATGGCCTGCTTTCAGTGCAGAGATAAACCAAATAAATAAGAAAACCTACATCCAAAATCTCCTTGTTTGCTTTCGGTGATGTAGCCTCTCTCAAAACTTTGATGGCAACGGGGATCTTCACATCCTCGCCCTCAGGAACCCACAGGCCCTGCAGTGACACAAAGTGTGATATTTTACATGCGGCAACTACATCTGACATCATGAGACCACATGTGTTTACATACAAGTGTAAGTTTATACAGCACAAGCACAACCACTGACATGGCCTGAATGTACTGAGCACACAAAACCACACCCACAAAATGTTTTTCTTCTAATACATGTGGGAGCCATGGATTTCCCCCTTAAAGGTGAAGCACAAAAACATTTACTTAATTTTTTTAAGCACAACTTTAAAATCCTTGTTCTTCTATTAAGTACTGCTTTTACTATTCTTCTGCTCTATACCTGGAGCAATGCTGTGTTTTTACTCTGTCATGTTTCCAACTGCTACATTAAAAAGCCCAGATTTTGCCTTTAATCTGTTACATATATTCATTTTTGATGACTGCAGAGGTATGTTCACAATTAATCACCTTTACCCTCTAGCCGTTTAATTATTATTCAGAGAACCCCTGATCCAGATGTATTCTTAAGCCCTATTCACAGTGACGTTACGTTAAGGGGGGCCACAATGAGGCTCTGTTATATTGACACCTTTCAAGACATTCACATTAATTCCACAAGGCCGTAATGTCTGTTTCAATTCACACTGCAACACTGATTGGATGTGCTTAACACAGCGCATGCCTCCACATACATGCAAAGGCAGAGACAATCACTCAGGGCGCTCCTGTCTTCCGTTAAGTCCCCATGTCTCCCTCTCTTTAATATCATCCTTCTGTTACTACCTCTGAAGACAGAGCAAAGAGAGGTCATCTTGTTCCTCCCATTCTGTCTCTGCAATGTTCACAGTAGAGGCGAAGCGTCACAGGGGCGTAAATATTAAGGCTTGAAATAGCAGTGTGAATTGGACTTTAGTCTGTCCAATCTTGGTTGCATTTTTGTTGCAACATATCAGCTCCAGTGAGTGCCACCACAGCTTTCACACCAGGTGCAACCAGGTGAACGTCCTGTGGCTTCAGAGCATCCCCTTCCTGTCTTTATCTTTTTGTGACATGTTCTGCCCCCGTGGACATGCATACCTACTAGATAAAGGTACATATGGCTTGATGTGTCATGTGTCGTGTGTTTGGCCAAGAAATGCACATGGCTCGCAGAAAAGGTGAGCCTGCTATTCTCAAGATTTTCAGTGCGGGGGATGCACCTGAGACGCATGGCTTTTGCTCCCAGTCTGAAAGCTCTGACTTGATAACATGCTGGCCAAAATGAAAACAGGCCCTTACAGCAATTCACCTTTGTAGCATTTCAGACAGACCTTTACTTGTGTGAGACTTCTGTTTCTGGTAAACAGAAAGGATGTTACTCTTTAACAAAAAGGCCTATCTGTTTTGAGATCTGTCTCATATTGTTGAAAGACACTTAAAGTCACAAACCTGTCAGTGGCTTAAACAAAGACTTTAAGTAGCTCTGTTCCAGTAAGGCACTGCCACCAAGACTGACCTTCCACTGAAACCCATTTTATGGGTGCATGCTGTGGTCATGGACTGAAGTGATTCAATTTTTTAACACCTATTAGTCATTGAGACAACAAAGTATGTAAAAAGGACACAGGTTTGAGACACAAGATTTATCCTTTAACTTCCATAAGTTAATGCCTAAGCTTAATGCTTACTACAACCTCAAACACTATTACAATCCTAATATTACTGTACAAACAAATCTAAAAACTAGAGCAGCTCTTCAAAACATGTGCTCCCTTTCCAATGTGCCAAACTCTCAAGGCTGAAAAGTCACAGTGGTTCTCACCAATACAGAAGTTCAAGAGTACACACGCTTGTTTTTGCACTCAGAAAGTACATTGTGGTAACCTACATTCCATGTCTGGGGATTTACTCCAACCTTAACCTAAAAGCCACCCCTAAAATAGATATCTAACTTTGCAGAGGCCAGTGGGCCGGCCCTTTTTTGGAATATACTGTATGTCCCTACATGTCGCTGTGCAAAAACACACTTCCACTTTCAGATTGAAACACGTATGGATACATACACTCTGCAGTCTGAGTGAGATCCGGAGTCAGTCATGCATGATGTGGCAAGTTAAAAATGTGTCTCTTAATTGAAAAATTGAGAACAGATGTGGATGAGGGAAATTCTGATGGGTGATGGTTGTGTAAACTTGGCATTAACAGTGTTCTTGAGATCCAGTTTCAATACAACTCAGCAGAAGAGTGTAATTTTAACAGAAAGTGGGATTAAGACAAATCTGAAGATTGCTAATACCTTGTATACTGTACCAAAAGCTCCTGATCCCAGCACTTTGATTTTCTTAAACTCAGGCTCCTTCAGAATACGGAGCAGAGCCTGGTTTGGTGCTTCTCCACTTGGCGTGAGAGGTTCAACCAACTAGGGATAAAAAAGTTAGAATATTTTATGTTTAGTATGATAAATGATAGCCAATGTCTAAAAATAATTCCCCTGATGTACCTACTCCCTCGTCTTACCTCTCTCTCCTGAAGGAGCCTGCGCATGGTTCTCTTCCTCTTAATGTGACGTCGGCGCAGCAGCACAAACACAGACAGGCCTGCAATCAGAACAGCCAGCAGACCACCAACCACACCAGCTGCTATCATGGAGAGACCAGAAGTGCTGAAAGGCAGGAAGGAGTTGATATGAGAGTGCAGATACAGAACAGTGCCTCTAAACTTATCGAATAGACAAGGAGAGATGAAATCTGGATGCAAAATAATGGCAGAGTTAAGGTTTATTTTATGTCAGATAGCAGTGCAAATGTATTTACTGACCTTCTTCCCTTGCAGCCTTCAGGACCAGGCCCTATGCACCTTAAGTGAAATCAGTTCAAAGGGTATATATTGTTAGTATAAATACACTATTCTGTCACTGCAGCACAGGCACTCTTTCTACTGGGTACAAAGGACACGTTTATACTTGTTATGCTTTGTTTTGTGACACAACTTCTGCCACTTTTACCGTTTTATATCCACTACATTTAACCTCTTTTCTCTACCTCTTAAGTCTTTAAAAGCTTCAGGTAATTTGTGGGAAAATACATGTGAATAAAATTAGTTTAGTTAAACACAAAACTACAATCATTAAGTGAGTTTTAGGGTCACTCATTTTTTTAAGTATCAAAATATCTTACTGATTGTTTGTTTAATGCTTTAACCACCTCCGGGGACAGTGGGGGCCCTGGTTGTTGGCATTACTATTTCGGAGGTTGCAAGTTGAAAAATTTAGGACCCCACGAGCTACACCAGTGGGACACAGGACAACCTTGGGGGTTTACTTGATGTCTTCCAAAAGTGAAGACAAATCTTAAATTATCTTAGACTGTTTATTTTGCCCATTACTTTGAGCATGTACAATATTAAATATGTCTAAATAACCACAGCAATTAGGTGAAACTTGTGTGTCAATGAGGGTAGTGTGTAAACAGATCCTTAGAAAAAGTTTGCATAACAGCAGCACTGTAAATGCTTCCTCTAAATGTAAAGTGGGGGTCCCTGAAATTGCTGTTTTGGGGGTTGCTGGCCAAAAACTTTGGGAACCCCTGAGCTACACACTGATGATGTGCTTTGAGCATAAAGAAATTAAAGCTCCTGTAGGGAAATTTTGGTTTGTATTGTTTTTGGCATCCCTTTTGGACAAAGCTGGACAAAGCTCTCTCTGCTTTATTTTAAGAGCATTTGTCATGCATGAAACAAAGAAGTCTTTCTTGGCAACATATTATCATCTTCTGCCCAAAAAGGTGTGGCATGCAGAATCAGTCACTTTTTTTAAAACTCACTTTTTTGTGATGTCTGTTTTTCTGTCTTTTTTGAATCTTGTCCTTCATTATTGCTTTCATTAAGCTCTACTGTAAACACCTTTCTCAATTGTTGCCTTTTTGTATTTTCTTTTAACAAGTTTATGCCCGTTTAGACTTAATTTTAATTTGCATTCTAATTAATTCTATGCCGCACTGCCTCACTTTATGACTTTTGTTTTATCTGCTTACTTTAAAAAACTTTTATTGGTAACCCCCTAGGCCTGTTATTTTTTACTGATATATCTCCTCTTTATGTTTGTAATTCTATATGCTCTAAAGGTATACATAATTTAACAACTTTTTTTAAATTATTTGTTTTCTTCTCTTACTGCTTTTACTGCTCATTGTCTTCATCTCATTATATTTTCTTGTCTTCTGCTTCTATATCTTTTTACTGCCAGTTGTTTTTGTTTTTCTTTTTTGGTCTTCGTGGTTTCTTTTCAAGTTGCTAGGCTTGTATCACCTGGTTTTTACATCATATGAACAGGTTCTTATTGTGCTCAGGTCTAATATGCTGTCGGCTATGTTTGTAAGGAGTATTTGCTTTCAGTTGAGCTTTTCGTTGTTGGTTAGTTCCTTTGGTGCTTAAGTTATTGAGCTGGTTTTCTTTATGTTCCTGTGTTACCACCCGGCTCAACTAGGAGAAAAGGGAAGCAACATAAAATAAAACCAGATATAAATAGTTTTAAATGAAAGTTATTTATTCATTAAAGCAATAAATCAATAACCCTTTTCATGACAGGACCTCCGAACAGTCAGAAACACCAATTTCTCTAATTAACAAGATGATCTATCTAACAAACAGGCTCCGTTAAGGCTCCAACTCTGCAGCTTCTTGGGCTTTTAAAGGCGGGATGGCCATTGGCTCGAGGGATGATTGGCTGCCATGGCACTCCTGCAACAGCTCCAAATCAGCCCAACGATCTCTGTCCTCCACACACCTCACCTGCACACCCAGCACTTTACAGGCAGAGCAGTACAGAGGGGAGGGGGTGTGGCAGCGGCCGTAACATCCTGTCTGTTTGTTGAGGTGCTTTGAAAACCTGTCTTTTTAAAAGTGCAATAAAAATTAAGTTATTATTATCTCTTTGTCTAACGCATATCCCACTGCAGCGATTTCACATATTAAAAGTAATTAAACACAATTAGTCAGTCTTCATGTTGATGATCTTGTTTGATTTTGTTACTCATTAAGGTCCCCATTCAATTATCTCTTTTTTATTTCAGTCTGTTTTCTTAGTTGCTAAAAAATTCTCACAGGAGCTTTAATGTATAATTCATCATCATTTTCATTTTTGGAAAAATGAAAAAAAAGTTAAATCCCTGGTATTTTTCCTCTAATCTGTGTCCACACCATCCCTCCTCAAAGATCCCATGTCATCATTCATCCCAGCAAACATTGCCTCATCTTGAAAGCCGACCTTTTCCTCCAGTTCATGCCAACAAAACTGCAAATGACCCTGCTGGCCCAGATCAAGTGACAGAATCGACAATACGACAGACAAGATGTTTGTAACACAGAGAAAAACAGTGCCGGGCTCGACAATGCTATTTTACCCTTGGGTGCAGTTTTTGTGGCAGAGCTGGCACCCTTTCATCGCATCTGCGTATTTCCACACCAGTGTGTCACCGTCGCCCGGCACGCCTTGTGGACAGCGAGATACACAGAAGAGTCCATCCTGGAAGTTGGCACACTTTGTACAGTTTCCAGAGCCCTAGGAGTAAAAAAACAGCTCTGTGTTTATCGTTCCTTTGAGAGGAGCAGTAAATATTATGTAAACTGCACTGCCTCACAGTAATAATTTGTTAAAGCAAGCTGCATCCATCTCCCTCATAAACATGCAAATGTTTGGCAATGAAAACCCACAAAAATATGTTAGGTACTTTACTTTAGGTCAGCAGAACTCAACACTTATGCAATCATCAGCTGCAGTTTAATCTCTGTCTTTCACCCTCTCAATAATGATCGTCTACAATCCACAGTTACTTTCAACAACCTTCAAAAAGAGGGTATGGACTTTCTGTTTCCAGATAAAGAAGGTTAAAGGAGACTACTACTTCACACACCCACACCTCTGATCCTAAACAAAACATGTCCTGTGGCTTCACTGCAATTATGTTTTCTTTAAGCCGTTGTTGATGGAGAAATTGATCGCTCTAACACTAATGCAGCAGGTTTCAAGCTGAGAAATGTGTCAGTCTGCAAACACTTTCTGAAGCCCCTCTTTATGATGCATTATGAACATATTCTAATCATTTATATAAGACAAAACAATGCACCTATAATGCCATATAATAATAGCTATAAGCAGCCATGACAATTTAGATTTCTTTGTATTAGCAATCATAAGTCATCATAATGCCAGTGTATATGATTAGTTTTAAACATACTCATTGTGTTATGATGTCAACAAAGGTATTTGAAATAAAACTTATCTAGACCCCTCAAAAAACATTTGAAGATGTTATTTTGGTTGATTATGATAGTACATTTTTACTAAAATGTGTTTACAATGCATCTAAATAGGGGCTTCATCGAAAGTGTTACTGCTTGTGTTTCTTTGATTCTGAGTCACTGATAAAATAAAAATTTTGATATGAGGATTACTATAGATTGATATGTTTTATGAATGTTTGTTATAATGTCATGTTGTTTCACACATACAGGCGCGGTACAGGTTGCAGTCCCGTTCATGCGTTGACACTCGGGGTGACACTCCATGCAGGTTTTATTCACGATGGCCTCCCGCGGCTCTCTGCAAAAACAATAACACAGCCAACCAACTCTCACTGATGGAGAACCACATTTCAAACAGTTACATGAGAAGTGAAATTCCTTTGCCTTTTTTGAGGACACAAGTTAAATAGTAAGTACATCTGGATTCAATGTTTGACAAAGTTCTGCAAAGATAAACTGATGTGCCAGTTCAGCTGAAGTGTTTGTCTCATTTTAGATGGAGTTTAGCAGAAACATCTAGACATTGTTAAACTTGCAATTAGATACTTATTTCCAAAGTTCTGACAAAAGACTTTCACAAGGCTGACTGTTTCAACATTGCGAGGCTACTCCAAGTGATGACAGTTGTGAGTCTCTGATTCATTCTTCTGAAACAAAAACTAGCAATAATTAACACATTACAAAAACTCAAATCAACAAGTTGTCTTGTGTTCTATTTCAAGTGAAAAGTATTGTACTATTAGTAAGTGAGGTCTACATTCAGCCCACACCTTCAGATCAGCTTCTCTTTTCAAAACCTTATAAATAAATACACTGTTTAAATTGCTTGAGATGTGTAAAGTTTCTTAAATTGAGAGGTTATGCTCTACTGATATGAAATGTTTGATAACAAGATAACAAGTACTGCTTACTCTTGCTTTTCAAATTGTATACTAGTTTCCTCTTAACAACCAATTCAGGCCTTGTTTTTTTTACTTTTAAGATCTTAAACTAAAGATATCTATTTAGGCTTCTTGGGTAGATGTGGCTAGTATTATATGCAGTTTGATATTTCTGACTAGACACTGGACAAAAAAAAAAAAAAAGTTGTTTTAGCGCTTTTGACACGTGCAGAAGACTCCTGAAAGATTCTTACAAGTTTGGGAGTCAGCTAGATGTCCGAATGAGAAAAGCTGACTTTTTCACTCTGACTCTACTCATATTTTTCCTAATACCCCTCTAATAAATTTTGGGGTCAACTGAGGTGAGCTGATGCTAGAGTGCATCAGGAAATAGTCTGGAAAATTGAGAGGGTAGAAGGAGTGATGACTCAGACTGAGTAATTAAGCTATTTTAACATTTTGTGATCAAAAATCTAGTTCTGTCCTCCTTTGCTACTCCCCTAAAGCTTCTGTACTTCATTCTGACCCCCTCATTTACCTCAGCAAAAACACAAAAACAACATGGCTGCCAGCAGTAATTAAATGTTAATGAAAAGACAAGTTTACAGTTTGCACTTAAATCTCAGAATGGGAATCCAATGTACTTTTTTAAAATTGTATATATGAGCTACTTACAGTTATTTCTTTGTCATCTGTAGTGAATTTGTACAGATGAATCATAAAGTTTAGTAATAATTCATGTTAGGTCCACTTCACCAATCCTTAGTATCACAGTTAGGGCATCAGTGGTTCAGTCTATTAGTGTGATCCCCTGTCATTAATCGAAAGGTTGCAGGTTCGAGCTCAGCTCTGGCTGTCACATCACAATGTGTCCTTGGGCATGACACTTAATCACAAGTTGCTCCCACTGCTGCATTAGTGGCATGTAAATGGGTATAAATGTAAATAGGTATGTGAAAAACCAAATCAGAAACATTTCAGGGAAGTGCACCTGGAACTCTCTTCAAATTTCAGGAGAAACGACTTGAAGATTGCTGAAGAATTGAGTTTTTGCAGTGTAATCAGCAGGCTCAGATCTCCTATGGTAAGTTAAAGGAAGAATGGTATCATCAGAGTTCTGCCTTTTAAATACAATGGATTGCTGTGTGTCTAAAAAACACTACAATCACAGATTCCCAAACTTATCTAATGTCATTGTCAGGAAATACTGGCATCAGAGAGACACATTTTAAGGAGTTAGCAACAAAACACACAGATCTGAGTTTGTTTGTTTGTTTGTTGAAACAGTGCATTTAGAGCTTTAAGCCCATTAGGAAACAGATTCTTCACTCACCCCTCCAGGATGTTGCAGGAGTCAACACAGCTCCCGTCACGGCTGAAATCTCGGCAGGCGAAACACATGTCCGGACCAGGGCCCCAGCAGCCGTCATCTGTACACTTCCTGTCACACGTGTTGTTTTTTTGGGCTGAAAGCAAACAAACAATCTGAATGAGAGATCTTTCCTGTATAATTATCCAATTTAGGAAATTAGAGTTTGTTAATCAAATTTGGCTTGTGCACTGCAGAGGCTTCAAAACAAAACAACAAAAGACACTGAATTTGGATTGGGAAATAACACTAATCGTACCACATGTAACAGGATCAGCATTTTCCTCTAAGGTTATAGTTTGACTCTCTGATTTAAAAAGCCTCTTCCAGTGGCTTTTGTTTGTGTAGCACAGGCTTGGGTTGTTAATGATGACCACATCTCCATCACTGATTTCTCTGAGAGAGCGAAGGCCAAGGCTCTTGATGTTGAGATGAGCCATCACCATGCTGCGGCTTCCACTAAAAACAGTGAAAACAGGAGGGAAGACAAACACATTTATTTCTTGTGATCCAGCTGTAGTGAATCTCCAGGGGTCTTTACAAGGAACATACCGTTTAGTTCGCCCCCGAATGATCTCTAGATTCTCAAAAGGGCTGAGTGAGGTCATGTTCTCCGGCCACGTCTGTATCCACAAGTATCCTGAAGCCACAAATGGAAAGTTAATTGTGAAACTCTTCAAGTATTTAATGTGACATACTTTTCCCAGGTCTTTCACAGCCTTACCAGTGATTTCTTTAACAGTCTTAAACACATCAAGCTGGGAAGGATTCATCTTTGGTGTTTTGGTGTATGCATCCCTACAAATAACCAGGAAACACATGTTATCTGATAGAGGTAAAGGTGCAGCTGACATAGATTTTTTTATACGAGCATAAAAGCTGTAAAATGTTTTATGTGCCGGACTTACCCATGAATTGATGTGTGGATAATGGCGATGTTCCCATTGATTTTCGTGCAGTTTTTAAAGGAGTCAATGTTAGTGGCATTTATGGACAGGGTGCTAGTCATGTTCCCAGTTCCAAGTCCATTACATACTTAAAAAACATAAAAATAAATATTAGCACAAGGACATATCCTAAGGTCTTAGATATTCATCTTAATCAAACTTAGCTGGTAAATTAAAAGAAAACATAGCATATGAAAACCCTCAAATCAGACCCTTTATATTGGTTAAAAAAGCAATTCTTTAAAGATAGGGTACACTTAAAATACTATTTATCACTATCAAAGATCCCTAAGTAGAGCTGGTTTATTCCCCTATAGTAGCACATTGCCATTTGTCATATATTGTAAAACTGAACAACCACCTTCAGGTTACTTTATTTGTGCAATGGGTATATTTGTTTCTCAGCTAGTGACATGGCAAAACGACAGTCAAGAGAGGGAATATCATTTAAAACCTATCAGAATCTAAAGTATACAAAAAAGACCAAGCAAATATGAACATTTACAAAGACTGATGACATGACACAAGAATGAAGCCAAAACATTTGGAGCTCCCCATGCAGGCTAACAGCTGCATAGGTGGAACATGGGTCAAAATGTAATATCCTTTAACACATCTAAATATATTCTTACTGTTTTTTATACATTTTTGACGCTAAAAAGGAGGCAAAACATCTTGATAGACAGCTCTGTCGATAAAAAGTCCCCTGCAGTGCTGTGTGGGCTAAAATATCACAACAGAGAGGCAACAGCATGAGGTGCACACAAGTACCAACTTAAATAGTCTGTGGCATTTTATTGTTAAGTTAAATTTGTGTTTTGGATGGTTGAAGGGGCTGGCATTAACAGAGCAGCTCCATCAGTCAATTTCAACTGCTTATACAATGGTACTAAGGGCTCAATATATCAACAGGAAGATGTTTGGCTGGTACTGCATACCTTTTTTCGTGGTTAAGCATGTCTGTCAAATAAACTCTAAATTAAATATATGCTGTTTTGGAAAGTAAAAATTCGTAAAACTAACGTTGATAGGTTCAGTGTAAAGGTTCAAGCAGTGACTGTGTAAACTGGTGACCTCTAATCCAGTGTGTCAGGGATGAGGCAATTTAAATTCATAATTCATGAGGAGGAGATAAGGGATGCACATCATATCAGTATAATATCAGTATTGGCTGATATTGTGCTATGAGCTAACTATTGGTATCTGCTGATATTGAAATCTTATTTAAAACCAACATATTTAAACTAAATATATTGTCCATTCGCATAAGCCATATATATCCCATATATTGGCTGTAATTTCAGCAGTATACACAAATGTACTATGACGGGTATGTTTAAAAATTAAGACTTTCATTTTTCAAGAGTAGAGTGTTGTTCTTCTTGTTTTGCAACTGTTGCTTACACAAATAGACCGTCACATTGAAAGCAACAAGTTATTTTTTGTGAAGAGTTTTGGCTCTAGTAAAAAAAATACTGGTTCTGGCAATAATGAGATCAGAAATTTTGGCATATCATATATCAACAAAAAAACCTATTGTACCTAAGAGGAAATACTGTATTTGCATTATAATGAAAAAAACCCCACCAGGCATTAGAGAGGACACCATCCGTCCTCTGTAGACACTGAAGTTACAGCAGCCGACTGAAAGTCACTAGTTAACACAGTGTCTCAATTAACTGTAATACCAGGGCAGGTAAATATTGTAGAAAACTCCTCTAGCCACCTACACTTCTATGTTGATGATGTTGATTTTTATAATTTATGTATGGTTTCACTCATGTTGCCATGTTTGCAATTTGTTTTTTTTACGGGTAATTGTTTACAGCCTGAGCTCTCTGAAGAGCCCACAATAGTCATCGCGTATAGAGTAAAACAGAACAGAGTAGGCACTTAATCGTCATTGTATAAAATAATACTACAATTCTAACAAGCAGCATTTTACAACCTTGCCAGTATAAAAAAAATTGATAAAATATCCACATTTACACACAGATATCCATATTTACATATAGACATACAGAAATCATAATGCTATATTGGAGACTGAAGTATATTACTGTGCACGAGTTAACAGTTACAGGGCAGTAGATGAATGAATAGTTCAGGCCTGAGAGCAAATATTTCTGCAGTTAACAGCAAGGACAAGTACATGCCCAGTAGACAGAAGACAGAGAATAGAGAAGTATATAAACTTGAGTGCTTGTGACCCCAACAGATGCAAACACAGACACAGTCACATATAGTAAGTATTTCTCTGGCTTTAGATCTCAGCAAGGACCTAAATGAGAGCTTATTTCTAAATTTGGAAGGGGTCAAAGTGCACTGTACTGGCCCTTAGACTCTAATTATGCTGAAGTTTCAATATAAAGAATGAAAGCACTGTACATTCAGATTGTTAGTAAGCTTATTCTTAAGAAAACATACTGTATCTGTGAGTTGGACATGTGTTCCTTCGTTGGACAGTGACAGTTTTACCCCCTACCTTTTGGGCACACTCCATCACACTTGGCACACTTCCTGATTCCACCCTCATCCACCTCATATGTGTTACCACTGCATGTCCGCACGCATGCTCCATGATCAGTCACGACATAGTTATCTGCAGTGATTGCAAAATACAAGCTGTTACTGCAAGAAGTAAAATTTAAAATGTACAGTACAGGTTGACTATTACAAATAGTTAGAACACAAATACAAAAACAGCCCCCAGCAGACTCAATCTAGATTCATTTTTAAGCATTTATTACTTGTGTGGGTTATACTACCAGCATGACTATACAGGGATTTTGTTATAAAACTCAAAGCCATATACTGAGAGACATTCTGGGACAGAGTTGTGTAAGTTAAAGTGAGAGAGACAGTGCTGTATTAACATGCCCTGAAACTCAATCATTTTCTTTCCGCGTTCATACAGTTTATAATTAAACTGGGACTAACTGTAACCACTGAATGTCTAACAACTCTGAAGGACAACCAGGCCACTTGTTCAGCTTATCACAAAGTAAAAAAGCTCATAATCATGCATGGTATGTTTTATATGGACCATTGGAGAAACTTTGTTTTCTTTTATGTATCCTGGGTGTTAAGATAAGCGCTACAGAGCTGACTTTTATGTATAGTGATTAATATACCAAAGTCTACCATAGTGCTTGGAGACCTTTTTAGTTAAAAATATAAAAAGTTTCTTTAGTTTACAGTCATTCTTACGTGGGCAGCTCTTGACACAGGTGGCCCCAAAGTTGTACTTTCCATGTGGGTTAGGTACCAGCTGGTGCAGGTTGGGGTCATAGCGCATGAGGCCCGGGCAGGAGTCTTTACAAACCCCATCATCCTGGAAATCCCGACAGGCCTGCAGCACAAACAACAGTCATCCAGCAGTCTGGGACCATAACAGAGCCTCACAGTAATGATAACACTGCATTCCTCTATTACAGCCTTGGCTTAATCCTCAGAGCCGCACAGAGAGGGAGAGCAGACGCTGATACTCGAGGCGATGCCAGATGAAAGATTTAATCTGCTGTTATACGTCTCATTGGTACAGAAACCAATAAGAGCTACAACTTCTGATCATAAAAGCAGATGCTGCTGAGTGAGGGCTTTGTTTTATTAGAGGCTTCAAATACAGATTTAATACACAAGCATGAAACATTCATCATTTTATTTTGTTAAAGCTTTTCTTGTCCCAAATTTGAAGGTGTCTCTCTCTTTCTCTCACCAGACAGTCGTTTGGTCTCGGTCCTGTGCAGCCTGCAGCACAGTGCTCGTTACAGCAGTCGCTGGGTGAAGGTCCTTTGCATCTTTTAGAGCACTGCTGGGCACAGTTCAGCTTTGTTACTGGAAATAAGAACAGGACAAAGTCAGAGGAACAACCTCTAGCAACTTTTGTCTTTTGGTTTTTACAGCCACAATGAAACTGAAATGCTTTTCACCTTGCTCTTGTTAATATGAAAATGTTAAGAATTGGACACGTAATGTAAAACAAAACCAATTCTGCAAACAGAACAAATGACAGCAGAAGGGAGGCTGCATTTACTTCACTATTTGACTTTATTTGAATTTGTCCAGGGCTTCATGGTTGTGCAGTAGACTGGTGCCATAGCAAGACAGTTGCTTGTCTGACTCCCTGTAGATCAGGACCTTTCCTGGAGTTTGCATGTTCACCCTGTGCAGGCATGGGTTTTATCTGGGTACTGTGGTGGCCTCCCACTGAACAAAATCATGCTTGGTCAATTGGTGACTCAAAATCACTGTTAGGTGTGAGTCTGTGTGAATCCAGGTTTAGCCTGCCGCTCACCCTATGATAGCTGGAATATGCTTTCCAAAGCAAACACAATGAAGTACTAATACTCATCCTTTTTGCACCCCTATGCAGCACCTTCTATTTTCTGAGCCTTTCTTAAGAACATTTGATTGACATGTTTGCTTTTGTTGTTATGGTCGGCTAACTTTATCCAAGTTTTGGTGTGCAAACTTAATCTAAATAGGGCTAGGATCTTAATATTGTTGCCTATGTGTGTTGTTTTCAGTTGCTTGGCCTTGGAAAGGTTAGGGTAACATTTATATATGTATATATATATGTTTATAATACTTTTTGTTCTTGCAAAGACAAAGCGGGACGGCTTTATCAGGAATTGTTGTGACTTCATAACTTGCGGGAACAGATGATCTCTTAAGGCTCTTACACATTTACTGGCAATAAAAACACCTGCCATGCCCTAAGTTCTACAACCAGCTGTTAGCAACTCAAAAACTAGATCATTGGCACTGAAGGTGTAAATGGGGCTGCAAAGGCACAGTTGCAGCTGCCCCTTGTCATCTCAATGTGTCAGAAATCCTTTGTCTAATCTGAGTTTAACATTGTTGTCATTTTTTTTTGTATTAAGGAAAAAAGCTTACATGTCTGACAGTTTTGAGGACCAGGTGCCCAGCATGAACCATTGAAGCAGCTTGAGTCACATTTTTTACCTGTGAGCGCAGAAAAATAAGCAGACAGTCAGATGATTACTTCACACCATTAACATTTTTAACTTTACAAACATAAACTGGTTTAAAGGTTTACTTTGCTGTGTTTTCCTTCATTAAAGCATGTTAGTTACAGCATGAGTTGTTAAAAACCTCGTCACTTACAGCTTGGGTTGCTGCTGGCCAACGGGAGCTCCATAACAGGTTTGCTGTCGACACTGACAATGTCGTACCATTGTATCGTTTCCACATTACATAGACGACTGGGCCCAAACTTTACACCTCCTTTAAGAATTTCTGAAAAAGAATACCACTTTTAGAAGCTCATAAACTCACAAAAAGATTTTTTTTTCCTGTTTCATGATAATGTTAAGGATAACTAAAACATGTTGAGTGGAGTTACCTGTCAGACTTGTCAGAATGAGCTCATTGGTGCCCTGAGCTGTCGCTTTGTCTTGATTGGATAGCACAGCTAAAGCAAACTTTCCATCATAGAGAGAATGACCCCGGATGATGCGCAGGCTCTCCAGAGAGATCCTGGATGCTGTGTTGAGAGCAATCAGGACATAGCCACCAACCTCTTCAATAGACTGTGAAGAATCAATGAGGAGGTAAGGGACTCTCAAAACATATGATCTTGAAAAACATGACAGGAAGGTATGTAGAAATACAGATAGTTAGCTGGATAGATGCATAGCTGGATGGATGGATGGACAGATGGAAAGAAGGAACATTCTTCTCTTTCTCTGAAACAACTTCCACTCTACTTGGATACTAACTAGTGTGACAAAGACACAAAATCCAAGCATTCATATATAGAAAAGATCTGCAATAACAAGGAAGATGGCTTTATGATCACGTCAGCTTTTTCTCCACTCAGCACTTTTCTCATCTAGAATACACATAAACCAGACTCCATTTAGAGCTAGTTTCTAAACTGTCAATGTAACAGAGAGGCAGACAATAATAAGCTCTTGAAACATAAAAGAGCTAAGCCCTTTCCTCCTCAAAAGTGGAAATGAGATCCCTGGACCTCCTGTGTGATATCTGTTGACTGTATTTTATTCTGTGCTCGAGTGAGTAAGTTTGCAAGTGAGTGTGTGTGTGTGGTCCTTCATCACATCTGCCCCGTGTCCACAGCCGTGTCTTTACAGCTGGGCTTCAGTCAAAGCTCCAACCAGAGCATCATAAACACACTAAGTCATCCATCACTGTGGACTCTGTCTCCGCTTATTTTAATTATCTGCATTGAAGCGATAAGAGCAGCAGATACAAGCCTTCAAAGATCCAGGATAGATTATACTATCCTGACTGATGAAGAGACAACTTTGAATGAACTGGTAATGAGAGGACATTTTCTTAGTCTGTTATGTGTAGGGACCACACTCTCCAGTCATTTGATCAACTTGCTGGTTGATGAGTCCTCCAACAAAAATCTTATTGGTCTGATAATTGCAATTGTGACTTTCACTGAAAAGAAGAGCATCATTTATTATATTCAGATTTTCTTAAGGCATATTGAGTTTGAAAACATTATAGATAGCCGGCTAATTAAACTAATTTGATTACATGTCACTACAGACCCACTGCTCAAATCCAATCAGTCTGACTTGTTACCCTGCTCCACTGCTTGTTTGATGTCTTAAATTAGAGATTCTTTCCAGTGAAAATTGCACTTCAAAAAGCATATTTTGCACAAATGGCAGCAAATCCTGCATGATTCCTTGCAACAGTTGAGGTTAGTGAGTACACACCAGGGCTGGGCAATAAATCGAAAAATAATCGAAACCGACATTTAGACCCTCTAATCAAAGTAATTTTACTCATTTCGATTATTTTCCCTGTGTAAGTCACGTGACCGCGCCCCCTCCATACAGTATTCGTTCACTTTTGCCAAGAGCGAAGGCCGCGCTGCCAACATGGAGGAGACAAGCGCCAATCCATCAGAGGACCTTGTAGCCAAGAAAAATGCCATCTCCATAGTCTGAGCACATTTTGGATTCTATGCAGAGAAAATCGAGCAGAAAGAACCATCGGTAACACCACCAATTTGTTCCAGCACTGCATAAAATAAAAAAAAATCATTAATCGTAATCAAAATAAGAGCTTCAATTAATTATAATACTGAAATTAGATAATATCGCCCACCCCTAGTACACACTGTACATTAGAGATGGGCGTGTGCAGAAAATTTTGAGCAGGTACACACAGCACAGATAAAAAAGCGGTCCAATGGGAAAGAAAGGAAACACCATATTCATTTTTTTTATTTCACACGGCGACTAAGGGAATCCTGTGACCAGGGATGCACAATATTTAATTTTTGCCAATATACAATATGCTGATATTTCTGAACTCATAACAGCCGATTCCAATATTGATATCAATATCGCTATTTTTCAGACAATGTATGCAGTCTTAACCTAACTAAAATTGACCCCGTTCCTTATTCTGTGATCTATTTTTTTTCCATTAGAAACAGATGTGAAACAAGAAAACGTAATTTTATTCTCTAAAAATGACACTGTTGGTGTCTTAATGTAGACTTTAACTGAAAATGAGGTAAGGCGTTTGGTAAATTAATATATCAAGCATACCAGGGGTGGAAAGAAATATCGATTCAGCAATGCATTGCAATTATTCCCCTCACAATTCAGCAAATCCTCTGAATCGATTCACCTCCTGGCCAGTGGGGGGCGCTGTGCACCTTTTCAGTGTTTATCCATCTGCCGCCAGCTGCAGAAGAAGACATGCTTGCAGAGACTGGACTGAGAGCCGAACATGAGAGTGATTTTCACGGCAGTTTATCCATATTTTCTGTGTAAATAACATAAAATATTAAACACAATAGCATTAGCATCATTCTGTAGTGTTTTCTTTTCGTTCTTTTGCCGTATTTCTGACATATTTCCCGTGTGTTTTATCGTCTTTTTTGTCATAGTTCATGTTTTAGGGATTCCATAAATAGTAATTTTAGAAACATTGGAGGAAGAAATGTCGAGATCTCAGCCTGACAGGAACTGCTTCAGGGACTACCATCAGTAAAAAAAACGCCTGGACATGGTCTAATATAACAGGCTGTAACATGGACACTAAATGCTGCAGGCAAACAAAAATGTTTGAGTTTATGTAAAATAGGTTATGTTTATTTTTGGTCTTCTCAGAAAATTTCTATATGTTCATTTACAATTGTTTATGAAGAGTCCTGTTGAAAAATTCAAAGCCATTTTTATTATTTTCTTGTAATTACACACTGTTTTAAGCATTTATAACATAAAAATATCACAAATACTTGCAAGAATTGTTTACTTTTATTTCTCATAAAAAAAGGGTGAAAAAAATGTAACCAAAGGACAATTCCTAACACATTAATGGACAAAAAAGACCAGGTGGACATTTATTATTATGGTGTTAACTGTTATGTTTTTCCTTTGTACTCCACATGCACAAATGAGTTATTACTGTGCACATTTTTTTTTAAGATGTTTGCTCAAAACTGTGAGGTGACGTACCACATATGTTCACATTGGCATCAAAATAAAAAAGTCAAAAATTGTCAACAGGTACTCTAGTTATTTGTGTATTTCTACTTCTTACTGAATCGATACTGAATCGAATCGCCACCCAAAGAATTGAAATCGAATTGAATCATGGGGTTCTTATCAATGCCCAGCCCTAAAGCGTACATTCCAGCTGATATAGGGGATATATGCAGCTGATATGTATGGCAGATATATCAGCTGTAAATATCAACCAAATTTTTCATATCTGCAGATATCAACGTTTAACTTTTTAAGCTATTATCTGCCGATACAGATATCAAACCAATAACATTGTGCATCCCTACTTGTGGCACAAGGGACTTCTGAAAAATGCCAGCCTTCAGTAGAAAAAAGTTGTCAAGAGAAAAAAAATACATGTCATTCTGCAAAAACCCTTTTCTTCTCATCAAGTATATGTAGGCAACCAAAAAGTGTGCATCTTCTACATTGTCACAGGATAGTTTGATCCAATGTTGGATCAAACTATCCTAGTGGGTGTTATTTCATTTGACAAGGGTTAACTTTCCTTCAAGTACAGTCCTAGTAATATGCATGCTATAGTTGTTACCCTGAGGAAGGAGAGGTCTCTGTCATCCTCCATGTGGGTGATCTCCAGGTTTTCCAGGACCACAGTGCAGTTGCTGTAAGTCTTGACCATGTTAAGGTAGTGATCCTCTTTTGAGCCCAGAAGGTTTAAACGATTTGTGATGCCTTGACATACTGCAGAAAAGAAAGACAAAACAAAGGGAGACAACTGTTTTTAAATCTTCTGCATTTATCCACAGTGCTATCATCAGGCACATTCAATGCTTATGTAACACACTGTAGCTCCATTTATGACTTTCAGTGTGTTTCTGTTTGTGAGTTTTGGTCTGCGCAGTCATGACTTGGACAGCTGACATGTGAAAACACACGATCAGGACTGCATCTACAACAGGAATCAGATATCCTTCAATGAAGCGACTTCTGGCTCATGAGTCAAAGTGAGCTGGCTGTATTTATCCTGGCGAAGGTCTGAATCTTTCCACTGCTACACAGGCGAGTTTAAACAACCACTGCAACCGTCATCTCCAGGCCCGCTGTGTGTCATTTCAGAGAAAAGATGTGTGTCATATATTCCATGAGATTTGTGTGTGTTTTTTTGTTCAGGGGAAGTTCATCTCTCTAAATCTCATGATAAATAACTAATTTCATAACTCTAGCATTTGTTAGAGCACATGTGTGTTCAGGGCAGGTTCTTGGCATGATTTATCAAAATCTCAATGCTGATGCATGCAGTTTTCAGTTTGCTACAAAAACAAATTACAAGGGAGAACCACAGGACTTGCACTGAGGGTTGATAAAGCGTTATGCAATTAGGTTATATGATAGGGAAGGCAGTATTGCTGATAAGGGAATGAATAACTTTCCAAATAACTGTTTTTTAAAGGAGGAGTATCTAGAAAGAATGTTGCTCATCAGAGCTGGTCAGGCAGGTTGTGACTGGCACATAAGAGACTCAGCCATGTGTAACACACTGACATCACTATAACACGCACACATGCAGACGCTCTGCATGCAAACATAATAATCATTTAATTTTTTCTCTTTTAAGTCTCTAGTTTGTGGTTAAGTTGAGCAATAAGGTCAAAGAAATGACAAAGTCTCCCTCCTGTTTATAAGAAGTGATGGTGCTCCTGCAAAGTCTCTTGGGTGACATTCCTCAACATGTCTGTTCTTGACTTGAAGAAAGACAAAACATCAGCTCTAAATTCAGACACACCTCACAACACAATACACAACAGAATAGTTATCTCAATGTGGTATATCTGATTTGCCACAAAATAAAATAAAAGATCCACTCGTAGCAAACTGGTTTCAGAAGCCAATATTTATGATTTACCTCATTTTGGGGCTTTACTCATGTTGTTGTCTTGTATGCATTAATCTGGATGAAACATCCATCCAAAGAAAAACAAGTCACATTAACACCAGCTTCCATTCTTCTTCTTTTGTTATCATTATTATTATTTACAGTCATTTTACCTCTTTGTATGTTTGCAAATTTCAGTCAACTATAAATCAATTGATGGAGCACTGTTGCAGTTGTCAGCGCTGTGGTTCAGTGGTAAAGTCTGTCATCTCTAAACAAAAAGGTGGGAAGTTTGATCCACATGTCCTCTGGTCATATATTGTGTCTTTAAGCAGGACACCTAACCCCACATTGCTCTCACTGCTGAGTCAGTGGCATGTAAATGTGTATTAATGGGATTAGTTAATACTGTTGAACACCTTATAAAGCAATAGGGCTGATCAATTGTAGCAAAAATAAGAATTAAAATTATTTTGATTGACATTAATATTTTGCCTTTAAAACACAATATTTACTGATTTTATATTCACCCATCACATGCATGACCTTGCACAGAAGTTTGATCCACCTGATTAAATGTCCATAGTCAGGCAGACCCATCTTGCCAAGCTTGAATCTACAACAACTGTGTATGGCCCAAAGTGGCATCTTTTAAAGCAGGAAAAGGTGGTAGTGGCATCTGCATGCTCAGTATCTGCTTGCTTGTGATGACTGTGATTGAGGGAATGATCATCAAATCACCTGCCGTATTGGAAAGGTTCTGCCTATTCCCAAACACTTCCTATGGAATAGGGAAATAGATTGAATGGTCCATCTGGTGTGTGCATTCATTGTTCCTACACACTCCAAGCATGTTCAAACTTAGAACAACATGAAACATGAAAATATATAAACTAGAAATGTTCAGAGAGCATAAACCTCCACCAAGGCATTTCTGACTCTTCTTCTGTGTGTTAACATTCCCTGAAAATGTCATTACAATCCACTGAGAACCATTTGAGTTATTTTGCTCACAGATTAAACAAAAACAAACCAACAAACCAATCAATAAAAGAAAATAAATCAACAGTTTTTCAGTGATCTTTTAATCTCTATTATCCTGTTTTAATGATTGATATTTATTTTCTTGCTTATTTTCTGTGGTTGGCTGTGTACATATGCAAACATTTTTGGTAATTCATGTCTATGAATATGTAGATAAAAAAAAGGAGGTCATCAGATGATGGTTGATTTCTGAGCCCTGGAGAAGTGGTAGGATTAAATAAGCATATACCTCTTCCTACTCCTTTTTGGGCATGTTAATTGAATGGTTTGAATTTATATAACTACCCCCCCCCCCCCCATTGCTCTTGTATTACATTTAGTCAGTCATTCATTCATTGTAGGAAGCTTTAGATGTGATTGAAATAGAAACTCAATCAATTTCCCAGCCCTACAAAGCAGCACATGTGGAAATGGTGTGAATGGGTATGAATGGAATTGTGTGACCTGCCATGCAAAAGCTCTTTGAGAGGTCAGACAACATGACTAGTGCTTTAAAGTTCAGGTCCATTTACTCCATCATTTTCCACGATTAATTTATTGGTTTTGCTCTGAATGTTGTATATCTCTCATGAGGAGGACTAGTTATGACAAATCTAACAACAACTCATCAAACTTTCCATTAATATTAGTGCCTACTCTAAACTGAGAAATGTGCTCTGCTGCGGGCTGGATGACTGCAGACATTTTATTGGTTAGTTTAATTTTAGCTGCAGTTAGTAGAAGGAGTGTGGCATCAATACCACTGCTCGGCCTGATAGCTCAAATCTGTGTGTGTGTTGGCTCCAGATTTAGTCAGTACATGCTGTGGGGGTATTTGGCTTCATTTTGTGCAGTTAAGAGAAATGGAGACTTGGTCTTATGTCAATATTAAGTTAATGATTCCTAATCCTCAACTCTTCCATCACACATTCAAGACGCTTTGCTGATAGGCATGATGTCAGTGGAAAATTTGTAATTAATTCTCAGGGAAAGGAGGACACCAGCTCTACTGTGCCTAAAAAGGGTTATCTGCGTAAAGTAACTGCAAACAAAAAAAAATCAGCATTTCAATATAAATAAGAAGAATTTTGGGTCCCTTTTGGGATTATTCAGAGTAATATTTGTATTGTATGTTTTTTTTCTGTTGTGTTTTTTTCATATAACCATTAAAGACTGGTTACATTTGACAACCCCATGTGGATGAAACATGCTCGTAGATGCTTTGTATCCTCAACATGCAGCTCAAATAAATTATCCTCAGGCACTTATTCCCCTTATGTTGTTGTTTTGAAATCATACAAACTGTAAGAAATGGAAAATCCAATTAGTAAGAATTAGTAACAAACATCTGTCTCATGCCCCCCTTTCCTTTCACCTTTGTCCTCATTAGTTTGTCCCTGAGGGATGTCCCTGACATGAACCCTCCAGTCGTCCAGCAGTCTGCATGTCCAGGCAACAGAAGCAGAGTGGTTAGAGTGAGCTGGCTGTTTTAATTAGTGCGGCAATGTGAGATTCAATAAGCTGCTCCATAATTACTCGGACGGAGAAACCTAACTGTAAAAAATAAAGTTGTTATTACTGAGAAGCTGTGAATGTTAATCATCTGATTTTAACTGTGACCTTCATACATTTCTTGTAATGGCTACTTCATCTGTTGCTTACAACATAAAAATGTATCTACAGGCCTAGGAAATGTGAGTTTATAAGATATATTGGTATATTTTTAAATGAGACAAGCGGCAAAACCACTTTGTTAGTATCATCATATTTTTGATTGTATTAAACGACCTTTGAAAGTTTCTTTTCACCTTACTTTGCCGTTGGTGAGTGAATCATAAAATGAACTGAAATGAAAAAAATCAGACATCAGGCCTCACGTTCAGTGAAAAGATTGTTTAGAGTAAGCACAACCAACACTGATAAGAGTATTGAACATAATATTATTTGCACTACTTTCACTAATAATGACTATGTATCTTTTATTTATGTATTTGCATAACAAAAAGTACAGATATTTATAAATAGTGTAATGGTGTATGTATTTGTACCAAACCATATCAGTAAGGGCCGTTCAGAGTGAAAGAGTTCTGAAAAATATACTGAAAATGTTATTGGACACAAATTTGAACAGAAATGAGGAAACTCAAGCTTAGTTCACTTTTTTATATCCAAATTTGAGCCAGTTAATTTGGCTTCTCTGAGAGATCAGAAATGGATCAAGCATAACATTCAACCACTAAAACTATGTTTCCTGTTCAGCATTGCAAGTAAATAAAGTTAATCTGACAATTTGATCAAGAAATAACAACGTGCTTTACTATTTTTTCCTGGTTTTCTGTAAAACAGTACATTTGAAAATACACTGATAGCAACAATAATTATATTTTAGCATTAAAAATGTAATTTTGGTTTAAGAGCTTTGACATACTGGTGCATTAATCATTGCAGAAACATAAATAAGTGATATTTGGTAATTATCAATGCTGTTAACTTAAGGCAGCTGTTGCATAAACCTTACATTGGGTGGTTGTCTAATAAATTTGTTAGGCACTGTAAATAAATTTATTTATACTGGGCATATGCATTACGCTAAAATAAATGTTCCTTTTGATCCAACCCTATGTTTACCCCCAGTGGCACACATGCATGCTGCTCCCTGTCTGTATGTTTTTTCAGTTAATATTTATGATAAACTGTAAAGTCTTCATGAGGCAGGTGACTAAAGGTTCAACAAACTTCCCACAGAGGCTCATACTTGCACAAGGAAGAAGAAAAAAAGTGTGATTGCTCAAGCAGGCAGTAGTATAGTAAACACTGTCCAGTTGTTGATTTCAAAACCCAGTTGCAGGTGGTAAGTGACCTGATATCCAGGACCATAAACTGACTTCCTCATCAGGCTGCACTGCGGGGGAGAGAAACAAGGTCAGGATATGAGTAAATAGAAATTATGACTTAAAGATGGTTTAATAGGCCAATCTGGATATATAAATGCTCCTTTTTACAGTGTCTAAACTAGGGTTGGTGAATATATGAAGTTCTTAATAAATGTACATCTATTTTCAAACAAGAATTTGTTTGGATATTCTGTTTATATTGACATACTTTATATTGATATAATTAAAGAGTGGCTAACAGGCCTAATGCTCAGTTTCAGGATAGTTTGAAAAACATTAAAAGTATAATGGTTAACAATGATCAACAGATAATTTATTTGAAGTGTTAAATCTAGGCAGAAAATATTAATAATCTATTTGAATTTAAACTTTTTCCACACAGAAATCACAGTCAAGTGTAACAATGCAGCCTGCTACAAGCAATCAGTGTAGCTCTGTCTAATGGTGCAGTATTCTGGTCTAAAAATGCAGACTATGGTGTAAGTCGACTGTGGCAGGTTATGTTCAGGTATAACCACTTGACAAACGCAGGAAAAAACCACAATAGTAAATGGACTTGAAGTTAAATAGCACTTTTTGTCTTTCTGACAACTCAGAGCCCTTTTTTTTCACCACAGCTCACATCTGCTTAAAAAACAAGCCAAAATTTTTGGTCTACGTTGTCCTGCCCTAGTTTCAACACTAAATTGTCATAAAAAAAATCCACAAATAGCAAACTGTCAGCTGGAGCAGCCTGAAGCTTGTGAAAAGAAATCTCTCCAGAGTCTACTGATTGAAAACAACCCATCACCACTTTTTTTTCCCATAGCTGATTCAAATTTTGAATCATCACATACTCGAAAGCACATCTTTCTGCCTGACAGAATCTAAGATCTAAGGGTGTGGCCTTCAGTGATGTAACTGATACTATGACAAAGACTTATTACAGATTGCTTCACTTCCTGCAGCTGTACTGTCGTCACCAAACGTCCAGGAGGTAACTCAGGGAACAAGGAGTGGCAGGTCTCATAACTTAATACAATGCATGAGTGTGCGGAGGTGTGCGTAGGTGTGTATATGAGTACATGTGTAAAACTGTAAGGACTGCAAAATATTCCCTCTATTGCCCTGCACTGATCAACACCTAGCCAGAGCTCAACAGAAGACCTGATAAACCCGATTATTAGTCATCAAAGCTTGTTGAAATGTGTGGTTGAGTATCATTCTCATGGTGTTTATTTGAGGACTACTGTTGGAGCTCACAGGTGTGTGGATTTATATTTCTAGAGGCTTTAGGATCTAAAAAAATATTAACTGTGCGTGGTATAAATACAACATTTTAGCTCATTGCTCAAGCTCTCGTTTGATTAAACACTCAAATACCACACTGGAGAAGAAAGAAAATACAGTAGACAGAAATCTTGCAGCTTAAATGAACCATGAACTGGCTGTTTGTTTGTCAGGTGTATAAATAATCATTCATGTCAAGTGTGACACCAGTACTGTTCAGGTCTGTTTGAACTACCTTCTTATTTTTGGTCTTGGTGGCTCATTAATTTATAAAATGACAATTTTTGTTTTATTATTATTATAATATAATTGTATCAAAGCTTAAAGCAGTGCATAATAAGTGGCGTGCTAAGTAAAAGACAGGCACACTGTACAACATTATGCAAGAGTTTGGTTTGGCAAGCTTTGGTGCCTGCAGATAGTCTCAAAGTGCAACAGCACTGTGGTAAAAACAAGCAGTGCTGTTCCCTCTGCTCTTGACAACATGTATTTAGTGACAATTTTGTATAGTAATATTACCAAACTTCACACAAATATGACTGATAGTAATTTTCAAAATTGTTTACAGGTGGGGTATGTGTGGGTCATCAGCTGAAGCAATGATGTCAAAAGAGCTACACTGGAGAGGGTAATTCATATGTCACTGAGACATGTTTAAGTTTAACACAGACTACTCATAAAACTGGTATTGAAAGGGGCAAATTCTTTTTCTAAGAGGGCTTCGTTACTGTTATTGATTAGCAAGCTAAAACAAAACTTGGGTTGGATAACCTTCCACACACGTAACACCAGTGAAACTGATAATACAGGCTAACATTATTACAGTCTGTAATGAATGATGCTCACTCTGCATTATCCTTCTCTTGGGAGAGAACCAGTCAGTTGCTTTACATGCAAAGTTGATTTAAGCTGTGGAAAAAGCTTGATAAGGCAAATAAATGAGGTACTGAGCTCTTCCCAGATGAGCCCGAGCTGATGTAAAGTGGAAAGGTGTGCTGTGGTCTGACGAGTCCACATTTCAAATTATTTTCGGAAATAATGGATGTCTTGTCCTCCCGACTGAAGAGGAAAAGAGGATTGTTATCGGCGCAAAGCTCAAAACCTATGATGGTATGGAGGGTGTGTTAGTACCCATGGCATGGGTGACTTGCACATCTGTCAAGGTACATAATGCTAAAAGGTACATACAGGTTTTGGATGAACATATGCAGCCATTTGTAATTTACTCCAACCCCCGGCCCTCCTCCATGTACACCTCCTGCCGAACCCACACCACGGTGATTGGTCACACTCCTGAGGACTTCCGAAAGGCAAGAGGGCAGACCTAGAGCAAATGCCTGGGCATGGCCATGAAGGGGAGTCCGGCACGCATTAACGTCACTGGGACTACACTGTTAAAAAAAGACTGTAAAACACAGCGTGCAGAGCCGTCCAAAACAGCTTGCAGGGCTCACTTCCTAATGCATGAACCTCATTTTTTGATGCTTTGGCATCATTTAACATGAGTATCTGACATCGTAACAACATTTACAGGTCAGAAAAGAGGAAAAGTATAATAGTTCTCCTTAAAGACACATGCACCAAACATAGGGAGATCAAATGAAACAATTTAAAGAGTCAAAACCAACCAAAGGAAAGTTGAAGGAAAACTTGGAAGAGTTTGTATTTTTTTGACTCCCACAAGAAATACTGGATATCGATGCAACCATTTTTTTTCTGGGACAAGTTAAAAAAATCTCATCTACTGATTTCCTCCAATATGCTGAGTCAGATTCTACCCTTAAAACATTAAGCTTTATACCTTTACAGACAACAGGCATGATCCTGTTGCATCTTCTCCTCATTCACTACCCGCAATTCAATTAAGCTGTCTCCAGAGTCTGCTAATTTAATTATCTAAAAACTTACATGACTTGTTTATTTCTCTCTCAGAGTCAACAGGATTACGAGAGCGTATCGTATGTAACTCAATCTGCAGTGTTCCTCTACTGATAACAAATCAATGCCAGGATTAATTGCCGTATTTGGAGGTAAATTATGGTGACCGCCTTCTGCATCTCAGCAGATGTATGGTAGGAACACGTTGATAAAAGAGAGAAAAAAACACACATGCTCTGCTTTTATTGGCCTTGGTTTAAAACTGGGGCTCTCATGGGGCTGCACTAACTCAAATTTCCAGACCCTTAAGTTTCAAGGAAGCATAAATCTCTCAAAGCTGTCCACTATCAGGACAGAAAACCACTTCCTTGATTCTTTCTGAGCTGATACTTTCTCTCAGACTGGCTGGGATTCAGGAGGAGATGAGGGATCAAATGTCACATAAACCAGCAGCACGAGCAGAAATGTGTACATTGTTTGTTAGTGCTCTACACAGACAGTCTTTGTAGATAGTATAGTGGCCTTGAGGTGGAAAATACAACAAATAAAAAAAAAACACAACAGCAAAGAATAAAACACAACGAAAACAATTAAAGACGACACAATAACAAAAAAATGCAACAATTATCATCAAACACGACCACATATAAAACAATACAGCAATTAAAAACATAGCATGCAAATAAACAACCACAATAACAAAAAACTCGCAAAAACAAAAAGGAACGCACACACAAAAAAATAAAGACACAAGACCAATCAACGGCCGATTAACGCAAAGGCAACAACAAATAAAAGAAAACACAATAATACACAACATAATAGGAATAAAAAAAACATAACCCCCCAAAGAAATTACACAAGCAAATAAAACAACACAAGAACACTCAAAAAAAACCAAACAAACAATTTAAATCAAAAACCACAACAGAAAGAAAGAAAGCACAACAACAACAAAACAAAACAAATTAAAAAAACAACAATCTTTATTTCCATTTGTCATTGGATTTTTTATTTGCAGAAGTATTTTTTAATCTGTTGTAGTGTATATTTGTTGTTATGTCTTTTTAATTTATCATGTGATTTGTTATTTGTTCAGGTTTTCTTACCTCTTGTGCTTTTATTAACTGTCATATTTTGTGATTAACAATTGGCTGTTTTTGGTTATGTTTTCTTGCTGTTTCATTATCGACATCTAATATAATGTCCATTTTTTTGTTGTTGCAATTTTCACTTGTTTTTTTGTCAAGTTTTGTTATTTTTAATTAAATTTATTATAGGTTCTTGTTCCATCTCTTTTAATTTGTTGCCTTTTTCCACTTTTAGATTTGCTGTTGTGTTTTCTTATTGTCATTATCCTTATATGTTGTCATAAATTAAATTTGTTGGTGCATTTTTGTGTGGTAGTTTATTTTATTAATGTGTTGTCCTGACTTTTTGTGTGTTGTGCTTCTTGATTTGTCGCTGTATTTTTCTAATTTGTTATTGTGTTTTGCCCTTCAGGGCCACCATAAGTTTGACATAGAATTTCATGACATCCTGCTTTCTGTGGAGGGGGAAATGCTTTCTTCCTCTGCGTGGGAGATGCATCAATCCCTCTGAGAAAACATCTTGGGGCCTCAGACAAGAAGAAAAAGGGGCCAGTCAGGATGAGAGGATACCCCCCCACTTTCCCTCCCTCTCCCCAATAAATGCAACAACACACGTCCCTTTGACATCTCAGGAAGTTGATCTTCGCATGGGGTCAGTTCCAGACGGCAGCCCTGCGATGCTGAACCAGATGGTAGCTGATTACTGTCTCCAGTGGAGGAGGACAAACATAGTGTACTATTGGATAGACAGGGAGTGTGAAGAAAAAAAACTAACGGAAGAAAAGGAGGAGTTCGGAGTGGTTTGTGGTTAAGCCAACTAAGATGTGGTTGTGAGACCCTGCAGGTGGTTGCAGGGTCAAATAGTGGGAAGGGGTGTAAAGCCTCACACTTAATGTATGAACATAGCTGACCTTTTAAGAAAGGATAACAATGGAGTTGACCCATGTGAGGGGCCAGCTGTTGAACACCAAACAAATGTAGCATCTCACAGAAAAGATCTTATATTCTTTTAGGGCTAGAAAACATACAAACCTTTTAAAGACAAATCATTAGATTTTTTTCTTTAATAAGATGAAGAGTAGGACAAGTGATAGTAAACTGACCTATAAAAACCTGCAACAACTGTAAGCTTGTTGATCTTCTTTTTAATTAAATGTTTCACCTATACGCATAATCAAATTTGAGGGTCACATAGTCTGTTCCTTTTGACAAGTTTCCACTGGCCCTAGATGTCTAAAAAAAAAAAAAAAAGATTTTTTTTAAGTCCCCTGCCAAAAAATTTGATAAGACATTGGATTTTTGCGTGCCTATGAACCCCTCTATTTCAGCCCTGCTCAGAAAAGGCTGTTTTATTGTCCTCACAATTTGTGTCTGACCACAACCTGTCAAGTTGTGGCTTAAGCGTTCCATTGCTGTGCTCATATGTTTACTGTGGCTGAACATACAACCCTGGACATTTTCACCGTCCTACAAATGTCACCTATTCTGTTACAGCACATTTGTTGAAAACACATTTTCAACAAATGTGCTGAAGGAAAATGGCATGTTTCTCATGTTGAGGGCAGTGGACCGGACATTGGCATATTTTTGTACAGAAACCATTGCAAAATGTGGTCTGCATTAAATGTGACTTTTTGTAGAGGTGCTTTTTTATCATAAGACAAATTCAAATGACGTGCATAGAAGTCTTGGACATGCAATATTGGGTAACATTGATTTTTGTCATTAAATATTGCGGGAAAACTCCTGCACACTATCTTAAATGCGCAAATACATTGTCAACGTTTGGAAAAGTGGGCAAAACTTTTCAGTCATTAAAATAATGGAGATTTTATTTTGTAACACAAGTATTTGTAGTAAAGAATATTTCATAAACTGAAATTTATGGGAATGTTGACAGTGGTTTAAGACAATTTGTAGGAGATTGTCAGCAACTTTGACTATTAAAATTAAACTGCTAATCAACACTGTGTTCAGAAATTTTACAGGGTATCAAACAGGTATGCGTTTTGTTCGATTACAAGAATTAAATCATATTTTATAATTCTGTCACTGTGACAACAATTCATTACTTCTTCACAGAGAAAGAGATATATATCTTATTAATCATTTTTTGCTTTTGGTCTGTCCTCCCAGCCCTGCCTGCCTTCTGACTTTGTCAGGGGTGTCTCCAAAATACACCAAAATTCACCCAGGTGATATAACTATAACGCAGATCCTTAGCACATGATTTGTAAGAAAATTGTCTCGTATGCCTTCTCTCCTGAGATCATAACTCTAATGCCCAAGCTTGTGAATGAATAGGCTGACATCAAGGTACATTGTGCAAAAAGTATACTTAAGTTTTTTTAGCAGAAAGTTTTGTGGAATATGCTCAACAGACTTTAGTGGCTGCAGCAAACAAGCTAGCTTTTCATAATCATAAAACTGATTCTGACCCATTAACTTCATCTTCCTGTGGTACCCCAGCAGTGACGGAAGAGGGTGGTAAGAGGAATGATAATGCTCCTTATTTTACAATATTGTGACTTCAGATTTCTCACTTTTAATGGTGCTGCTCTAAGCTAGTGCTTCATAAAGAAAAGTCCTTGGCTCCCTAGTTAGTCCTGAGGGCAATCCTGGTTGGCCATGAAAGGTAATTTACTTCAGATAAAAATCAAGCATAATTGAATTTTAAATAAACATAAAATCTGATTACATGTTTACTTAGGTCCAGGAACTAACAAAACACAACCAGAAGACTTACCTCATATGCTAGATTATTTCATTTGTGCAATCTGATAAACGGACTCACGCAGCAGTGTTATTAAAGTGGAGTTGGATTAACTGGTGACGCTCAGTTATTTGTCTTACTTTGCCACTCACTTCCTAATGATACGAATTTTTATGTCTTTTGAGACAATAATGTAATAAGGAAACAGTTTGCAGTGCCAGCTTAAGAAGAGAATATTCCAAAAAAACAGGTACCAAGTTTTCACACTGAAATGATCTTTTTAAAAAATAAAATAGTGAGGGGAATAATAAAAGGTTCATTTTAAGGCTGTGTGAGGGCTTTGTACGGTCCCAGATCAGGTTTCAAACTAAGTTGCTAAGTTGTGAAAAACTGCTCTAAACAGTCTAACCTCTGACACTTTACTCACCAGCCCTGCCTCAGCTTAAGCTCAGTCTGTGAAATTTAGTCTGTTAAGAGCTCTGCAAAGTGACCAAATAAAGGCCAAAAAGGCTAATGTTTACTCCTTGCTTCTGAAGAGCACTCTCTACCAGTCAGTGAGAAACTCCAGATACCTGCAACATGGCCCATGTTAATGTTTACTCTCCACCTCAGTGTGAGGAAACTGTGGATTTAGGTTCAGCACAAACACAGGAATACAACATGTATACTCACACAGGCTGCTTACAGTGGTCAGCATTTCTAAGACCTTTAGGCACATAAATTAGCCCTACACAGCTGTTTGCTGTTAAAGACGGAGAGAATGATCTTACAAAAGTCGATGGAAACATTTTTTTTTGAAGATGGTGTCCCTAGTATTCTAGATAATCTCTTTGTAAACAGTTTTCATAGGAGCAGATTCTTTGGCAGATATTAATTTCCAAAGAAAGTCATTGAAATTACCCTCTGTTTATTTTCCAAAGTAACACGGATATTTTCTCTGGAAAAATGGGTTTGTTTTTTCTTCTTCTAAAGTTGCAGTAATCAATGTCATTACAAAAACAAGGGATCAGATGACTGGCATAAATGTGACAGCGGTCGCCAACAGTGCCATACCTATCAGAAAATGTCATGAAATCACAGTTTCTCTGTCTTTCAGAGATTTATGGCATCATCCAATTCATTGTTTACTTTATCTTAGCCTGATATTCAATCCTCTGGTTCACTCTCACATGCTCATCACTGTTGTTTTAAGTTGTAGAACTGAAAAGTTTTAAGCAAAGGAATGAAAGACCCTCTCTCATAGACAGAGGTGGTTGGTTGTTGAATATAACTACTGGACTCGGTTGTTTCTGAAGCGCTGTTCCTACACCAATATAGTATCAGGACATCCCTTGTGGTTGCAAAATTTGTAATTACTAGTATTCCCAATTTTTGCTAATACCTCAATAAGCTCTCACCAGATTTTCATGACATTTTCAGGGTATGTTGGTCATGGCTTAAGGAGAAATGTTAAGATTTTGGTGGTGATCAGAATCTGGATCAAACAACTTTTTCAAGGATTTCTTAACCGTGCAATATGGGACAATGTTACTCATTTTTGACAGTGGCTCGTCCAGCAGTGTCGGAAATGCCTTGGAGGAGGGTTGTGCTCTAGTTTCATCCTAGTTTAGTTGAATTTCTGATTATATTAAAGTAATACACACAAAAATCCTTAAAACTGTCCATTACTGTTCCCCTCCAGTGATAGATTTCACAGTCTCTTGCACTGTTCATTTGGGGGTTGTGAGGTCAAAGGTTTGGAAACCCCTTGTTTAGCTGTTTATTCGGGACATCTACACCAGGAGTATTTCTATGATTAAAGGGTGAACACAGAAAGAAAAAACAGCTGAAAGATTTCCTTTAACATGGTTGTTCTTTGAACTCTAACATCTACATATCTGCAAAGGGTGCCATCTATAGCTTGTACATTTAACAGTATGTGTCAGTAAAACACAGACTGCATGCCCTGTAGTCCATTCAAAGAAAGCCTACTAAAAGAGATATCAGATGGACAAGTTTGCCCTTTTTCCATCAAACAACACACAGCTGGCAGCATGCCTTTATACATCCTGCAATGGGACTATTGCACATGCACACATTGTGATTACGAGGTAAAAACAAAATATTGTTCAACCCTAATTCCTGAGCAAAATCAACCAAAAGGACACTGTATGGTAGAAAAGAATCACAAGCAAAATTATTTGTCCTATCTGGGGTGGGAGTGCTTTGGTATCAGATAGGAGAGAAAATATTGCAGATGAGATTGATCATCTTGGTCAGCTAACTTTGGCTGTGCTCACTATATGCCAACAACAACAGAGCAGAGGAAAATGGATTGATGGATGGATGGATGGTTGCTAAAGTTCTTAGTTTGAAATGACAAAAAAATCAAAAGCAGATACATCCGTTTTATTTTCCAAACTGTGAAATCCCCTCACATCTTTTGAATGGGCTGATCAAAATATCCTACAGTTTGTAGACAGACATCTCTCAACCGGACAGTTATAGATTGATAACCATTTAATATTTCATACAATTACTGGCTCCCAGGAGGATCTTTTGTTGTGTTCATGCTG
Source organism: Cetoscarus ocellatus (assembly GCA_037902135.1). NCBI lineage: Eukaryota > Metazoa > Chordata > Actinopteri > Labriformes > Labridae > Cetoscarus > Cetoscarus ocellatus. The sequence goes on along the minus strand of JBAMNC010000320.1, from coordinate 1,807,877 downwards.
GTGATCATTTGAGCTGCTGTGTGTGATCACCAGACTGGACATTTATCTCAATAATCAATGGTGCATTTATTACCAACAGCAATAGCCACAGCAGAGGAGATAAACAAAGCCTAAATGATAGAAGATGCATTGAAAAGGGCATAAATTAACGGGCACAAAGTTGATTTATTGGAGGCAGTTAAACACAGCTGCACGCCTATTACTCTCCAGCTGGGGCCAATATCAGAGGAGCCCAACATCATGGCCCAAATCATCAAGCAATACATATCATTAGTCAGATAATTCTCCTCCCACATGCCCTGTTGGAAAGTCCATTACTCTCTCATAAAGGCAGAAAACAATCCCACTACTGCTTACCAAAACTCACACAACCTCCGTTCGCCCCAGCCCCATTTGAATTCCAACAATGCACCCACCATTCTCCTAAAATGTTCAACCCACTTCCTCTTTAACATCCAGACATTCTCCCTATTCAAGTCCATTCTAGCCAAGACAACTCCCCCCTCCCACCGCCCCTCTTTTTTTTTCCTCTTTCTCCTTCCCTGTTAAAACCATACTCCTCTTCAATCCCACAGGAAGTGCAAGAGGAAGACTGGAGAGGGAGTGGGCGGCAGGCACACTGCTGCTAGCTCAATGCTCAATGCTCCCCTTCCCACCTCCTTACCCTCCCTCCCTCCGTAGGCCGTCACTGAGCCATGCCTGGAAAAGAAGAGGGGAAGAAGAAGAGAGGCAGAGAGCGAGAAAGAAAAACAACAACCACAAGCGAAGAAACCCACACATTTCACACATCATTCCTGCAGGAGAAAGCAGACGGGACTCGGGAATCCCCAGAAGGTTCAACCCTCAAGGCGCCCCTACAACGTAGCACCCTGGGTCCAGAAAGTGGACTCATCAGATGAAAATGCACAAACTTGTGATAAAATAACATCAGTTTCCTGTAGTTAGATTTAACTTCATTCCTGTCGATAACCATTAAATATTTGTTGTGTTACACTTTACCCTTTCAGTAATACTGTCCCAGTAAGTCGCTTAAGACGCTTCAGCTGGTTCAAAATGCTGCAGCACGTGTGCTGACTAGAACTAGGAGAAGAGACCACATTACTCCTGTATTAGCCTCTCTGCACTGGCTTCCCATTAAATATAGAATAGAATTCAAGATTCTTCTTCTCACCTATAAAGCTCTCAGTGGACAGGCACCAGTTTACCTCAAAGAGCTTGTAGTGCCATACAACCCCTCTAGAACATTACGCTCCCAAAATGCTGGCCTGCTCGTGGTACCATCAGTCTCTAGAAGTAGTATGGGAGGTAGAGCCTTCAGTTATCAGGCTCCTCTTCTCTGGAACCATTTACCGACCACGGTTCGGGAGGCAGACACCCTCTGTACCTTTAAGGCTAGACTTAAAACATTCCTCTTTGATAAAGCTTTCAGTTAGGGACCAGCTCATAGTCCATAGTTTAGACACATAGTTAAGATGCAATAGGCTTAGACTGCCGGGGGGATCTGGCACATTGGGCTCTATCCCTCTCTCTCTCACACTCTGTCTCCATATCTGCCTCTGCCCCTTTCTGTTTGCTCCTGTACTCGTCTCTGGCTCTTGTCTTTTAGGTTGCCTGGGATCCTTGGTGGAGACTGCCTGCTGCTGTGGAGTCACGAAGCCTCAGTAACTACAATTACAGACATAACACATATTTGGCCATCTCATTCCAGTTCATAATCATTATAGCTGTTAATGTTGATATTAACATGATCTTTCTATTCATGGTTGATACATCTATAGTAAGTATCTTTAGCTCCACATGGACATGAGACCCCTCTTGATAATGAGGTGTCACATCTCAAGAGGTCTACCATTAATACATTTATACTTAACGGAGAAATATGGTAGGGATGCACTTGTGGTCTGGGCACTCATGAGTTCGTCACTACCATAAATTCTTATTTTCAGTAAGACTTTTATTGATTATACTTCTAAAAAAAATTTCACCACAACCACACAGACATGAGGATCCTCCTCTAATAAATTTGTTTGCAGCAGAAACAAATTTGATGACGACAGGTCTATGATTGGTCCATTGATCTGTCACTAGCTTTAGTTCTTACTTTAGTCCACTTGTCTCCACCTACCTCCCTCCTCCAAATCCTGTGGATTTGCTGTTCATCATGAGACTGGGGTCCACATTCAAGATTTCCTGCTGCTTAACAGAAGGTTTTTTCTTGCCGCCATGATGGAGGGATTCATGATGGGCTATATGGATTCATGTTGGGTGTTGGATGTATATATTTGTATATATATGTATATGTGTATTTTTATATGTATATATGTATCATTGCAACAAAAACTGATTCCTAAACATTTTTATTTTTCTGCAATGCCAGATTCTGACACTTAGCAAATTTTTTTTCCAAAAATGTGTCCAAAAACACTGATTATTCAGCACCAAAGCCAAATATTATTACAATAAATCATTTCCATTTTTAATGGAACCGACTTTTTTCACATCTGCTGATAATCAGCTTTTTAGGAAATATCTGCAATACCAATATTTTGCCAATGCAATTTTGCAAACCTAGATCTTAGATCGAAATTGAGAATAAATGCTTTCTTTTTGTTTTTCAAAAAGAGATGGTTGGTTATTTTTTTCTAAATTTTACAGTCAGAGGCATGTCATCAATAACAATAATATTAGTTTGAATGCATTTAAGCTTTTGTATGTTGTGAAAAATGCATCCCAGCGTATCTAGTGTCCAAACCTGGAAATTGGCAACACTTATTTCTTAGAATAATTTTAAATATTTAAGGGGACAAGGGGTTTGAGTGTGGTGATGCCTTATCCCCCCAACCATTCTGGACGTGCTTACAGGAAGCAGTGGTGAAGCTTTGCCACTGTCAAAGCGCTTTTCTCTTTAAATTAGCGAAATTCATTCATGAAACTCCAAACATCTAATGGAGTGCAGTGATTGTTTCAAAAGACCCCTCAGTTCAAATTTAAAAGTCAGCGATCAAGGTGGGTGGAAAAAAAGTGTAGGGGGGCTTCACCCTTTGACTACCATGTCCATGTGTACATATCATGATGGAAGCTCTCTTTATTACAACCGTCTGTAGGAGCCTCCACACCATCTCTAGTACTTACTAGGCAAAATGCTTGTATCTGTCCTTGTGGGGAGGGGGGCAATAAGAAAATTGTGCAACATAGTGGAATAAAGTACAAATCTTAAGTCTGGTCTACAGATTGAATGCCTTTAATTATATTGTACGCTGCACTTTTCTATAGTCCAGTGGCCTTATGTTCAAAAATAGTGGGGTCCAAACAGTGAACACTAGGTCATCAACAGCACTTTTTTGCTCTACAGAGCATCACAGTCTTTATATTAATGATACAGTTTAAAATGATCATCAAAAAGGACCAAGTGGCTGCCATAGGTTAGGGTCCAGCCTAACCTATGGCCTCTGACGTATGACTTCCTCCGCTCTCTCACCGCTTTTGGAATATCCACCGTGTCTCTCATTTACAAAACAAACACAACAAAAGCCACCCCAAAACATATCAATGCATAAGTAAATAATAAAATAAATTTCTAAGTGTACAAAAAATGGATACAGGGCTCCTGAAGGTTAAAGATTTCCAGTGCGAGGCATAAAAGACCCCCCTTGGGGCACAACAACAAACAGGAGAGATAACTCTCCCTCACTGACTCTGTGGTTCATCTAAACAAAAGAGATAGATGCTCTCTAGGCTGCCGTCCGGCTCAAGGGTTTCTTATTTTTAGTCCCATTGCTGACAGGCTCATTTCTGTGAAGGTCTCACCACGGTTTCGCAGATTTGCCTGCCAACAACTCTGCTACTGCCTTAGTCATGTGTCTAGCAATCCTGTCCACTGGAGTCCTTGCAGAGATAGACCCCATAAAAGGAATATTCTCCAAAAGCCCTAGGGTTTCTGTTAGTAAGCTTTACTCTGTTGCTCAGCCCTTACTCACCATTTCAACCTCTGCTTTGCACATCAGCAGGCCCTTAAATCCACTCATGAGTAGTTCCTTCCTTATGCGTGCTGGCAGAGGGCAGGAGTCATGGACAAATGCAGCCTTGGGAATTAGTTTGTACATCCGAGGAGCTCTCATCATTCTTAACACTGTGAAAAGGGTGTTTTGTTACATGTTGTGTCGTACTCGCCAAAAGCATGACCAATTTAATTAGCCAAAGAAAGCTCGGAAGAATTTAGCTCAGTCTTCCTGCTGACACATTCTGCTGAAATGTTTGAAATGCAACAAGGTGCCACTGCCAAGTACTTGGAGCCCCAGAGCGCAGGGTTATAATCCTCAGAGAATTTTCATAACCATTCTATCTCAGCTAAAAGAGTGTGAACAGCAGCGAGTGACAGAAAATGGTGCTAGTTTTTCATCAAACACCTCTCCCACAAGCCCCACAGCTCGGATTTCGTCTATTGTTAACGTGCAGGGCGTTATCCTGTTCCTGACAAAAAAAGAACATCACACGTAGTTAACAAAGCTCAGAAACAATGAGATTGCTTGTTTAAGACGATTATGACTGAGGAGGGTAGTTGTTTCAAGGCCGCCCCCTCACTACAGAGACAGAGGGGCTTTGCACAACCTAAGGCCTGGCTGCTCTGCGTCAGTCATCAAAGGCATCAGACTTGGCAGGCTAGACCCTTTCCTCACTATCAGCTACACTGCTGAACATAAGGACCTGACTCTGGATCACTGTGTATCAAACAAGCACTCCAGACTCTGGTGACTGCAGCTGAGACCAGACAACCAGGGCACAGGATTGGATGCAAAACTTCTCTTACTCTATGATCATCCAGTGTCCACAATGAACAACTGGTTTCCTTTATCTTATTCCTTAGCAATGTTAAACTCAAGAGCAGGGACGTTCTGATCCAGTCCCAGCAATGCATACTGGCAGGTATCAGAGACACTTGGCTGATCCAAGGGGTCAATCCTTTCTTCCGTCCATGTAATTAAGAATGAAGGTGGATTTGGAATTTCCCCCTGTGGGACTAATAAAGGAATATCATACCTTAATAAAGGAATATCTTATCTCTTATTAGCGGTAAAATCCTTCCTCTTTTAGAAAAACTAGAAAGTTGGGGGCTTGATCCCAGCTAACGTGGTCACATGTTAATGTGTCATTGGTCAATACACTTAACCCCAATCAGCTCCAATGCTGCATTAGTGGTGTGTAAATGGGAGTGAAAGCAAACTGCTGTGATTAGCAGAGGGTCTGCACATGACAGCACACTTAGCGCCAGTGACTGAAATGCACAGAGCACAGAGTGACAGAGTGAAAGAATGCAGGCTGATTCAATACAGCATAAAAGTTTTGTGCTTTGTTATAATTATTTATTAATGTTTACTGCAGGAAGTGAAGATCCTCAGGTGATGTTATAGAAATGTTTGGAGCCATTACATCTGGTTTATAACTAAGATGTAGACATGTTGTTACAGCAACTGCATCATATCGCTGAGCGTACACACATTCAGGCAATGATGAATATGAACTCTGTTCCTTTCTTTTCCTCCAGATTTTTACTTTAAATAAATAATCAATACATTGCATTTCAGCAAATCATTAATAAAAGTAAATATCAACATCTTAGATGACTAGGCACTGAGGACATTGGAATATATTTTGTGCTTATTGCCTATATAAAATCAAGAGAAATCCAATTACAATAGCTGGTTTGACAATAAACAATTAAATTAATACTTCCACCCATAGATTTTACCATAAACTGAAATAATCAAGTTAGTATGAATTTCAATTGGGCAATTATTGAAGTTATTTTCACATTATTTTAATTAAATGAAGGTTTCCAAAATAAACAAGGCATCAACAGTTTAATGGATGCTGAAGTCATACGATCAGCGAAAGCCTGAAATATCTGACTAGAATCAACATTTTCTGTTTTTAACATCATAAAATAATGATTATACCTTCCAAAATTACTAAAAACAGAACATTTTAAATTAATTAAAGCATTTCCCTGTTTTAATATCAAGCCAAAATATCAACATCAATGCATACCCTCTCTATGTATGAATGTTTTACACAGGGTTTGGTATGGTTTGGGTTTTTGGGATATCTACCAAGTCGATACTTTAAAAAACCTTCCAGTGCTTAAATGGTTCCTGAGCTGGCACTTCTAAAAGTCCTCTTTCTCCTGAATTCAAAGTCAGCAATAAACTTTTAAACTCACCTTAAAGTGAAAAGTATCAGACACATCTAGTTTTAGTTTCTGCGACTAAAAATTAGACATTTTAATTTCTTTCACACAAACAAACATTGGGAGCTACGTTTTTCAGAATGTGAACATGTTGCCTCCAATTCCAGCTGGTTTAACTCCATGTACTGATGAAGATATTGTGACATAATCAAAAAAGCTCTAGAGTGGCTCCAACATGAGGACAGTGTGGTAATATTATTCTCTCAGCAACAAACAGCTCAACAGATGTAATGATGTTCCCAGCTCCAAATCCTGGACCCTATTTCGGATGTTCTTCATTTGACAAGCAGGTGCAAGTCATTAATAACCGGATAAATCTTGGACACTTCCGATCACTGTATTTCCTGGAGCCAGAAAAACAACCAAAATGTGACAATAACAAGCCAGATTTTTAAGGAGGGATAATATTTTCTTCAAGTCCTGTATGCATGTTTTATCTTGTCTTGTTTAGTAGATTGTTTATATGTTCTTTGACCCAGTAACCGAATCAGATTTTGATTGTTCTTAATCTCCTGGAAATCTCAAGGGGGACTTATTAGGGGAACAATGCAGGGATAACAAATAAACAAGTTGATTCATATTAAAAAAATCTCAGACTGGCTTAATCAGCTCAGGAAGAGGTTGTTGGTGTGGTGGATGTACTGCAGGCCCAGAAGGCTAATCCGTGCAGCTTGGCACTAGTCCAACTATGCACTCTAGGGTATTTCTGCCAGCGAACCCATTCTCCACCTCGCAGCTATCAGGCTGGAGTGGTTTGTTATGAAAATGAAAGCAGGGGAGCTGATATTGATTGTATCAGTGCTGCATTTAAGTGTCATAGAGCAGTAATGTGGTGCAGTGTATGGGAATATATTTACAATTTATGCTCTTCTAATGGTTTCATGTGCAATCTTGCAATGAGCAGGTCAGGTCCAGCATTTTATGAGAGGAAACATGCGAGTGAACAAACAGAATTCCTTCTTTTTTTACGGGCCTCTGGCTTTAATTATGAAAACATGTGGTATGAAGATGTTCCGCTCAAAGTCCCAACAGGAAATTAATTCTGAGCTCAATGAAGCATTAGTGTTGTTGAAACATACGGGGCAATTAGGAGAGGTACTAACAGTAGGTGTGTTGTGTTTGGAGCACGTTTTATTTTAGGGCTTTGTGGGAGTCTAACAAATCACAGATCATCTCTGTGGCCAAGCTTTGTCCCTTTAACAATATAACACTCAATGCAGTTAAACTCGTCTATATATGGCTGCGATTAAATACATTTTACAGTGATGATGAAATCCCTAAGCATTGATATTGGCTTGTAAAACACAGAGACCACGGCCAGAGAAGGGATGACATCTTCTTCTCCTCTCAGCCTCTTCACAGTAAAACACAGCCAGCAGCTCTGTCATTATTGATGTGTTAATCCAGACAGAGCTTTGTCATGGAGGGAACCTCTTCTTTTCTAACCAACATTATACTTAAAGAAGCTTTACATACACAGTTAGCGATAACTTTATTAGATCATCCAACTGGATTACTGTCCTTCTCCCAGAATCAAATGGTGAATTCCATCTACCTCAGGGATACTGAAGATCCTCTGACACCACATCCTACCTGAACACAAACGTCAGACATTGTGTTGCATTTTTATTTATTCATTTGTTTTATTTAGAAGGGGAATTGCACATTAATGAACATCTGTAAATAACATATGTAAATGTACCAGAGTTGGCAAAAATTGCAAAGCATTGCATTCACTTTACATTAGGGCTGACATTTTATACTCGATATTCAAATATTTATTAAAACTTTGGGTCAAAAATTTGTAGTTGAACTGTATGAAGCCGTTTCCATTAAATAAATGGAGCACTGAGCCATTGTTTAATCAGAGGGCGCTCTCAGTGTGACTTAACTGTTCAAGCTTTGTGCCCAAGCTTGATGACATACCTCCAGTCACTCGAGGGTCGGCTTCCCAGTTTCCCGTCTATGTTCTGCTCCATTTAAATTTGCTTTAGCATGGCAAGATTACCAAGGTGCATCTGGAGAGGGGTTTCAACTCTACATGTCTCTGATTTCCACTACTACAACAATAAGAATCATACAGTTGGCTAGCTGTTGTTAGCAATGTACTAACCTGATAGCATATATTTGTTTAAATTGTTACCTTGTCTTTTGTTGTATGAAGCACTCGATCTTGTGCAAGTTCAAAGGCTTGTGTTTCTGGCAAATAATATTAGGAAATAAGTCAGACAGTTTATATTTTCCATGTGCTATAATAAAGCTTTTGAAATCCTCTCATGTGTTGTTGGTGGTATTTTGTTTGCAGCATGGCTTTTTATTCAAATCCATCGACTGCAAATTCTATTGTACTTTATAACAGCTGTGGTAGCCTAATAAAACAGTAAAATGATCTGATGCCTCGTGTCTGACTATCATCGACTTTTAGTGTGTATGTTCAAAACTGTTCAGATTTGATTATGGTAGTGTAGGAGCCGTACTCTGCAGCCGTTGAACATTTAATTCTATTTCCCATGTGAACAGCATATGAAGTGCTTTATTCATGCAAGTGAAGAAATGGACCTGTACTGCTTAGAACTGACGAGTGGTTGACTCAAAGGCTCATCAATCAACACCTCACTGTCAGTCAAATAAACTTTCTCACTTGTGTTGAAAGACACAGATAGATAAATTATCCACTATCTTCACTTCATAAAACAATTTCATCTGCTGAGTAAGACAAACAAACAAACAAAAAAGAAAATCCTGCATCACTTTGGCAGTCTTCTTATTTCCTTGTTCCCCGTCTGTGTCAATGAGTGGGACAGAGAGGAAAGCAGATGTTGTGGCTAGCAGGTAGTTGGGACACTTGAGTTAGATTGAGTAGAACCAGTATAATGTTGTTGCTGATGCTTTAGATACATTGTAAATTGACCACATTTCTATGAAATGTGGGTACACTCTGGGTTACTGAGTCTAAATTCCTCTTTCAGCGGGTCATTCTTGGGGACCTACATGTCTAGCAAGTCGGACTTTTCAACATCAAAGATCTTCTGATATGCCCCTTTGAATGTATCATGATAATTTATTTACCTTTACCTGATGGTCACCTCCCTGAGCTGACCTTGAACTCATCATAATATAATTATATGTTGGCTTGTCAAGTTCATTAATTTACTGTTATCCTTTATTATAAACACAGGTTTCAACAATGAATTTATTATTTTAACCAATGGAACTTATTGCAAAGTTTGGGCGCATTTTTCATGGCTGATTATTGCAAAGGAGGGAGACCACTGTCACACATCTGTTAAAACCAGTGTTCTGAGTCTTTTGTCAGTCTATTGTCAGTTTCAGATAAATCATTTTGGCATGATCTAACTCAAATTGCTGATGTGTTTCGATAGTGTTTCCATAAAAGACTGATGTGATGCTTGTGCAACAGTGGTATGATAAAATGTTGCCAACTCAATACAATAAATCCATCTCAGTTTGATGATAACAATTATTTATAATTTGATTGCATCAATTGTGGATAGGGAGAGAGAGAGAGGGACAGAGAGAGAGACAATGGTGTTAATGAGAGAGAGAGTTGTAAATACGGTGGCACACAACACTGTCTATGAGCTGTTGTAGGTGCAGAAATTCAGAATGAGGGTGCATTACATTACTTTGTACCCTACTTTAACTGGACCTGTTCTTTCACAGCACAACCACAATAAAATACAAACCAGTCTGCCTTTAATGTCTATTGCTGGTCTATAGGCTGCTCTGCTAAATTAAAGCGTTCAATGACATTTTGTGTGATGACTGTTTTGTTTAAGTCTAAGTAAAAGCAATGTCTGTAGGTCTGTTAGTTTTGTAGTGCGCCACTTTGGTTTATGGTGACATGTCTCAAAAAGAAATTGGGAAAATTGGAACAAAATTTGGTCCAGGCATCCATGATGCCCTGAAGGGAAGTCCTTAATTCCTTTTGTGTAGCTCTTCTTTGTTGCAATTCTTTTGCTCTACTGCCAGGCCAGGATTCATGATCTTTTATTTAGACTATTTGCACAGTCATATTTTCCAGTGGATCAATGCTAATCCTTCTGACCATTCCCTGACTTTTTCTCAACTGACATCAAGAAGTTGACATTTGGGGTTTTGCATCACCACAGTTTTGGAACAGGATGCTATGAAGTGAGGATGTTTACTTTGGAAATACCGAGCCCATTCAAACAAGCAGGGCAATCCTGAACATTTCTTAAATTTACATGGGGGACGTGGACTGTCTTCATAGTATTTTTTGCTTCCCAACTCTTTGATTTAAAAACTTCCTGCTGTGAATAACAAGTGTAAACAGGCAAGTCAGAGAATTTTCTGGGTAGGTTATCCTAATATTTAACAAGAAATTTGAGAGCTGTATTTGTGGAAATACAGCTAATGCTCTTGGGAACCATTATACTGATTTCACACATGCAGAAAAAAAATTTCCTTAGTTTACGCAGGTGATGTAAATGTGTGAACACAAACAGGAGGGTTCTCCACCTTGACTTTACACTGACAGAATCGTCCTTGCCCCTTTATATTTTCCCTCCTTAAATCCTTTACTGAAATGTAAACTACTGGAAAACTTTCCTCTGTGACTGATAAGTGTAAACAAGCAAGACATTTTTCTAGGTAGATTACCCTTTACTAAAATTTAAAGAAATCATGTGTGAAAATGTCTCTTTCATACAATGATAATACCAAAACTAAATTTTACTAATCCTTTTCACACATGCAACCCTGACATTTTCTAGAGAGTACCAAGGCAACCAACCAAGAAATTTTCCTAATTTTCCCACTTTGCGCTAATAGCAGGAAGTTTCCCAGCAGTGTGCATGTCAGTCACAGGATGATGATAAGAAGGGAAAACACTAGGGGGCTAGCGGAGTAATTTTAGGGTAAACATAAACATTTGAGCCTCAATTTTACTTTTTAGTGCTAAGATGTTAATTTTAGTATTCTTGTACTTAAGTCCTGTGAAAGCTATGAAAACACTCGCTCACTTCATAAGGATTGTTGTTAAGATTTACATTCATCTCAAAAGAAGTGCTCTGCCAACTACAGCTTCAACAGTTGCCTGCACGGCAGTAGAGTCCCAATCCTGATATTTTTCCAGATGTTTATGTTCTCAAATGATATTTGTTTGTGGGATTATGTGCCATAATCCAACATGAAACCCCAAACACAGCTCAGTGGCTTCAGCTCGAACAGGCTTCCTAACATGTGGCTAACAGGGATGCCTTTCTCCTTGCTGTTGACACAGGGCTGTAAAGTCATGTCTACAAGGCAAGTTAAGGTCAAGGAAGACAGATAAGCTTGTGTCAAAGACGACAACAAAGTCCTAAATAAAGAACCCTTTGTCCAAAGACTCCGGGTTTCAGCAGAGCAGGAGGGATCCATTCAAGTTAGGTCGACATATGAGCCAAAGGAGCTAGATGAGAATTAATTTGCCTCATGGACTTTTACTTTTCTTTGTGTATGTTTCTCAGTCATGCGTATTCTGCCATTATCTTACTTGGATCCCAGCCACCCACCCACTATGTCGACTGGCTAATTTTCAGCCTTATTAACATTTTCTGCAGGAGACACTCCTGCTGGAAGCCCTGAGAAGCTTACCACAAAAGGCACACTGTAAGTTCACCGTTCAATCTTTGCACTCTGCAACTTGTCAACAGCACACCTATTCAGAGAAGTGACAGGAGGTCTAGACGAAGACAAAACTGGAGGCAATGCATGTATCAGTTAACAAGGAATTCTGCAACTCTGTGGATGTTTACTTTGCTTGTGAGAAATGGCAAATCATGGTTTCTACAAGCCAGCAATACAGCTTAAAATCTGAAAATTGGCAAGCTTCTTTTCTCCTAATGCTGGCATCCAAGTGCCACTGAAAGCAAGATAAAAGGTTCCCACTTTCCTGAAGGTGTGTGTCTTCTCCTTTCAAAGAATAAAGCACATGATTGATCTCTGCCACACCTTACCAGTGAAGCAGGTAATGCTTCAATAACACTGGCAAAGAAAACATACTTTTTCATAAGCAGTCGAGCAATGAAGCCAAGACAAGCTTGATCAGGATTCCCTGAAAATACATTAATCACTTTATGTTCTATAAATGAAGTTAACATACTTTTTGACATTAACAAATTAGCCCTCATTGTGAGCAATGTTGTCAGCAGCAGAAACGTTCATGCAGCTGAACATTTTTACATAAGGGACATGTTTTCCAATTTATAATGGTGATGGCATAACATTTTAAGAAATAGTGTGAACATGGGGCAATGCAAACTAACCGAAATGATATGATAAATGGCCGACACTTCAGGTTAAAGCTGTTACAGTGCTTAAGTTGCTTGTATAATAGAACAAAAAATCACAAAGTCTTCACAAAGGATGTGTGGGGATGGCCAGCTAAACAGTACATTTTGGTAACACAACAGCAAGCAGCAGATCAGTTTGACTAAGTTTTTGTATATTCTTTTTATCAACACAGGCACAAAATCCTGGTCAAATGCTCAGGCATAAGTGTAACACACTTGCCTGCTACTGGTAACTGTTACTCCTCTTTATGGCTGCTGCCTAAATGCTCTAAAACAGAAGTGTAAACATCCATATATTCATTATCTAGTAGGGCTGTCATAACTAAAGATATTTGAACCCCCCACTTTACATTTTACAGTGGGCTGCATGTCCTTGAATATAAATCTTGCAATAGTGTCGGTGATGGCCTTTCCTAACCCTTTGACATGGGGCCTGCGCTTGACAAGGTGCCTCTGGACTTCAGTGGGTCAGAGGGCAACAAATGGGCCCGTGGATTTGTTTGCATACAACAACACACAGCTTGGTCTTTTTCTTTCTTATTTTGCCATGTCATTTGAGGTTTGGAGTCCAAAATGCTGCCACAGACAGGCTTTGCCTGTCCTCCATTTTCTCAATGTGTACTTCCTGCTGATGAGGTCATAAAATTGATGGTCTGGTTGCACCTGGAGCACAGGACTGGGCAGTTCACTGCTCCAGGCTCCCTGTATATTTTATATTCAAATGTATATTTACAGTTTTATTACAGATTTGTACCCCATGCTTAAACACATATTCAAATATCGAGTGTAAGGTGACAGCCTCATTATTTATAACGCCTTTCCTTTCAGCACTCAGGACGGGGGTCGCTGAGAGCCTAGCCCAGCTCCCATTGTGCCAAGAGCTGGGTGGACCTTGGACTGGTCACCAGGTCACCAGCCAATCACAGGGCTGACATTTATATACAGACAACCATTCATACACTCACACCTAGGGGCACTTTCACGGCATCAGTTAACCCAACTAGGGCTACTATTTCTAATGTGACTAGTCATCGACTTATTGAGTTGATTAGTCGACTAGGTGGGTCCTTTCTTTTTTTGCCCCCACAACTGACTGATGGGTCTTATTATTGCTTTTTGGTGTTAGTGTTATATTATAGCAAATAAAGATGAAACATGGTAAGAGTTATCAATGTTCTTATTATTATTATCACATTTGACCATGCTCTTCCAAACTAAAAATGTGCAGTTTTGATTTTAATTATATGGGCTGTTTTATATATTTTCAATGCCTTCGGACCAATTATTCAGCTGTTTAGGAGGTGAGTAACAAAACATCGCCATCATCATTCTTCTTTAAGTTAACACAAAGCATGCATTTCAGGATGAAGAGAAGTTGGTTCTGTGTTTCTAACTTGGTACCTGTAGGACACACTGAAACATCTGACAGCACTGATGAACCTTGCTCCTTGCTGGTTTTCTGTCTGAGAAGGGGCTCTGTAGAACATGGATTTGGGCTTGTCTGCTCATTAGTTTGTGCATCCAGTTGAAACATATTTGTCTTTCATTCAAAAAATAAAAACTAACTGGCAGAAACACATTATTAGCAACCAAGACTGCCTATTTTTAAGGAAGCCCCCACCGGGGAAGCTTATGATGAGTATGACGTCACATGGCAGCTATCAATTTCTTCTGACCAATGCAGGAATTCATTTACAAAAATTGGATTAATCAACCAAATTATTCCACAAGTTTCAAATCACACAATGAGAGTAACAGAAAAAAAATAGAAATCTTAGTTTATTAGGCCAATGGACCACACAGGAAGAGGCTATATCCTCTGAAGGAAGTTTCGTAGATCAGCTGCTACCCTTCAACCAATGTTTTCTCCTGGAACATAATGAGACGGGGATTTGATTACACACCTATTGTTCCTCACCAGTGGGATATTCCTCATCCAGTTGAGCACTGTCTAAAACCTCCAAAGGGTTTGGTAACCCTTTTGTCATTGGAGTAAATGCCACAGCTAAAGCTTCTTTGGGATAGTGCTCAAAGACTTACATCTCCAAGTTATATGCAAAAGTTGCAAAATCATCCAGAGCAAGGTAGGAATACCAAAGTCAAAGATCTCACCCCATCCCTCTGATGTTTGCTTGTGCATCCTAAACTTTTACTTTATGTTTTCCCTCCTTCTTCTTCTTTCCTTTAATCTATTTATCACCCCTGTCCATCTGACTGACATCTCTTACATTTGCACTGTGACACAAGGACCCATAAAGTTCTGTCTGAATACAAATACACTGTCTTATAAATCTGTGAGGAAAACAAGCCTCAGACAGAGCCTGTCCACGTTCAGTCGGGAGTGAATAGAGCTGCATATTTCTCCACAGCTGGCATGAGTGATGGTTTTCATTTAAGATAAAAGCCTCGAGGATGGCATTCAGTCTGTGCCCACTTTCCATCTTTACCTTACCAGAGTGAGCTATGGTTTGCCAGCCTGTGAGGAAACATCCAACACTGATTTTTTTCCCAAACCCCAGAAAAATCCTTTCCGTCTTTCAAACTGGAATCAGCTCGTTAGAAACATTTAGCTCCTGCAAATGGCATATATCCAAGGGTTGAGGACATTCTAGTTCATTTAAGCCACTAAACTGAAGCAAAAGTAGGTCACGGGCTTACCATATCATGTTACTGAACATAGGTACTTAAAGCACCCAAACATATTGATAACGGCAGGAACATTCATAAGGCATAACATGCTGTTTCCAATATTTTCATATCAAATTCTTCATTACATTCTGATCTAATTTTGATAAATGTATGAGTTGTAAATACACAAATAAATGTCTCATAGAACAAGGGGACTTTACTAGGGCTGTTTGAGGATGTAAAAACACACACCAGCATTAGTTTGATTAATATTAATGATAAAACACAAAAAAGTTCTGCTTTTCTCATTGACCTAATAATGCTTGTGTAAGCCTGGCTTCTTGAACCCTTAGTTGCTGGCAGCCTTAATTAGGAACATTTCTTTAGCCAACATGAATGTAACAGCCTCTGTCATTTCCTTGTGCCTCCAGGAGCTAGTTGGATAGTCCGTTGTGTTGTCGCAAGTGTTTTGAAGCAAACTGTGTTGTGGTTATAGAAGAAGATTTTTTTTCTATTGAACTCTCTCTGCGTCTGTGTAGCTTGATCATAAACTACCTTGTGCATGAATTAAAAAACACTTAAATGAATCTGTCATGAAGCCTTAAGCGACAGTCGAAAACATGAAACAAATTTTTTCAGGTTGTTTTGCTTTGCTAACATCTCAAAATTTCAGCAAAATCTGTCTGGGCGTTTTTGCGTTATCTTGCTAACAAACAAAAAACACACAAGGAGGTAATGAAGAGACAGAGAGTCAAATTTCTGAATGCTTGCTGCCAGCTAGCTGCCAGAGGCTGGACTATAATATAAATACATTTCCCAAGGTTACACGTATGTTTTTATTGAGAAAATATCAATATTTTCCTTTAAATATCAATACAGTATTGTGCCACAAAACATCACAATACATTGGTGTATTAATATTATAAATATAATTTACACAAAATCTACTCTCTCTAAACAAATAAAAGCAGTAAAAATAAAGAAATCTGGACCTTGTGTTCTATTTTTAATATAGACTTGAATTAATTAATCAAAAGTCAACAGATTAATTGAATAACTGAAAAATCCTCTCAGTTTTCTACCTTCATATAAACTGTACTCTCTTCAAGACTGGTCAATAAAAGGCCAAACCTCTAAATAAAGATTTATTATGGTTATGTTGTACACTTAGATGTGGACAAACATTACCCTTAAGGGAAAAATGAAATCAATTGTGAGTCCACTCTTTAACACTACCTCAGTTGGAAATCCACCCGGAAGAAAGTAAACACAGACAAGTTCAATAACTCATTTGGAGCTGTGGCCTCTTTCCCCTTTTAACACGACACTGCACCTGATGAGATGGAAGATAGTGGAAGGGTCCTTTTTTTCCAGCCTGAATTCCTGGGTCTCTTTCCACTGGAGGCTTGCTCCATGCACAGCACCAGTGGATCATGGAAAAGGCCATAAATGCAGTTTGTTACCATGTACAAACAAAAGGACACAAATCAGTTCAATAAGTAACCACATTCACTCACTCCTTCCATTCTGGCATAGCGCATGTAAACAAAGTACACAATGGGTTTAAGTAGTTGCAGTTACGACACAATAGACACTGGTTTGCTTTAGATGTAAGTTCCCAAAGACTACTTTTCAAAAATTAAATCTGAGATGAAGCAGGCAGCTTTTTCAAACATATTAAATATTTATCCAAGACATGAAAGCAATGCATAAAACCCTCATTGTCGTGGTTTGTTTAGTCTAAACAGCAGATGTACTAGACACTAAATTAACGGTCACAGAACTGCAGCAGCAACACAATAGATTTACTGTGCACAGATTTGTCTTCATGGTTAAGAAGTAGGAGCAACAACAAAAAGCAGCCTCACTTCAGCTCCCTCTTGATGACATACAAGTCTAGCCTCGGGTGCGTCTCCTGCACACCACAGACCACTACAAAAGTATCTGAGCATCCAGATAACCTGCCCTTCCACAGACGCACTATTGTCCCTGAGTGAAACCAGAATCCAAGCTCTTCTAAAAACTCAACCACTCAGACACGGCGCAGTCTATCAAAGCTGGGGAGCAGGAAGGCAAGAAGTTATCCTCCAGCTCCCACAGACCAATCCAAGAAGCCAAATATCCAACAATGGCTGCAGCAGATGGAAGTCTGGGAAGGTCGTCAGAAAAGAAGAAGCAGTAGTACGACTCCAGATGCTCTACTAAACTAGAGATTCTAGTATTTCACATGATCATAACCTATATTTCACTACTGTCGTCCATCTGATCCAAGAGAGTGGGTTTTAATGACAAGAAAAGGTTTGTGAAAAATAAATGGCTGATGAGGGAAGCTGGCTCATTCTACATAAGGCACAGAGGGAAAAGCACTTACTCAGGATACTGAAATGTACTGCAGGAGCAAAATTTTTATCATGATTCAGCTCAGCTTTTGCAGGTGTGCAAGCAGATTTAAATAAAAAGCAGATAGAGCAGGGATTTTCCTTTATTTATTATGCCCGGGCACTGGCTATAACCAGAGCCTGAAGCACTATGTTGTTAGATATACCTTCCACTACTTGAAACAGCTGGGCCATATTCGTGTAGCACATGTACCACACTCTGAATCAAGGACGACCAGAGTAGATTTAAGATGTTATGTGTGAGGGACTTTGGATCTCATCTTCACCTCTTGCCTGTAGCCCATTCCAGGGCTGTCACTTTATACTCGATATTCAAATATTTGTTCGAACTTCACAGTAAAATATCTTATTTAAACTGCAGGGAGCTGCTCAATTGAAAATATAAAGAGCAGCAGCACAACAGGGCGTCTGGAGCAATGAAACATTTGATCCAACAGAGGACTATTAGAGTTATCACTATAATTATGAGGGTAGGTGCCGCATAGTTAGCTAAGGTTATAAGCCAAGGTCACTTGGACCCATGTTAATTGCTTTCTTATGATTGCAATATTTATAGAAAGGTTCATAGGAATATCTTCAAATTTTGCACAATGCATGCCTCTAATTCGTGAATGAACAGATTGAACTTTGTTTTCAGCCTTTGCTCGGCAACTCCATATCTCAAGACGGCTTCAGTGGAGTTTCTTCAAACTTGTCAACTCTAAATCAAAGATGAACTGACGAGATATGAGAGGTCATTGGAAAAGGTCAAAGTCACTGTTCCTTGCGTTAATCCTTTGATTGTCTGTGCAATATGATGAAATGGATTATCTTGGGTGAATTTAATCCATGAATCAATTTGATTTTGGGGGTACAAAGCCAAGATCACTGTGACTTTGAATCTCATGAGCAAAATAATAGAAGTGCACATGGAGGTTTTTTTCAAAATCTGTCACAAAAAAAATACACTTGGACTTGGGGGTTTATTTTTGTTTTATTTTTATTTGCTTATTCGCCAAGTCCCTGCCTCTGTTAAAGCACTTTGTAAACGTGCTATGAATATTATTGGGATTATGATCATTACCATAACTGCAAAGATTTTTAAAAGCCAAGGTAACTGTGACCTTACATATTGTGAAATCACAGTTACCGTCTGTACTGTAGCTTCTAAGAGGCTAAACTGTCTTAAACAAATGGCCTGAATGAATTTGTTACTTTTTTCCCTTTTGTTGCATTAGAACACAGACAAGCACTTCCAGTCCGTTTTATAAGTCTGCTCTGGACAAACACAAACATTATTGGACAAACAGCAGATTACTAATTAAAGCTGAGTGAGGAAATTTCATTTTTACAATCATCAATGTGACCCACATACACTGGACTAGCTCTGTATTAAGTTAACATGCACCTACACTATTAAAGATAAAGATGTTAACTGATCACTGTGCCACAAAAAACGCCCCAGACCTTCTTCTTGACCCTTTCAATGTCCAGCTACAGTATAGCACCCCTCAACAGTAGCTCTAGCTAACTTTAAATCTCATTCTGTCTAGAGACTTTGAATAACTTATTAGTTTAGATAAAGCATACAGATATAAGCGGGTTATTTTGTGTACAAAGACAGGCGGGGAGCTCTGAATAAGGGATTAGGGATTAAGCCATCAACATGCCCCTGAGATTACAGTCTGATCTTTCACAGGTTAACTAATAACCCAGTTAAAGGGCCTCTCAGACAGATTTACCGTTTAACTAAACTTGGTCAGCTCAAATGTAGAGGAGCTTGAGAATATTTAAACATGCAATCATCGTCTCTACAGCACAACTCCAGTCTAAATGATTCAAAGACCGCTTAGCATTTCATCTGGGAAATAAATCACCTCAATTATTACTTGTGGTTGAGTGCCGTGAGAAGCTGTGGGCATTATTTACAACCCTCCACACATGATGACAGTTAATAAACCGAGCATGCCAGTATGTGGGGGACGAGTAGCATTTCTATTATTCAGCAGGTCCTGTCTGACTCCCACAGAAGCCATCACACACTGCTGGCTGTCAGGAGCAACCGACTGACAGGTGGGCGTCCTCTGGGAGAAGCTGCTCGCTGCCAGGACACTTATCAAAGCTCAAATTCATTTCCAAAAGGCCTTAATAGCTTCCCCATAACACGGCTGCAACTGCAAGAGGGGCTAAATGACTACATGGGAAGGCATCTTTTAATCTTTAAAGCAGTACTGTAACTGAGTATGAAAAAATCATTTTATTTTCCAAACAAAGACAATCGAACACATAAAATGCAGTCTACCCCATTTATTAGCACTGCTTTTTGCATTAATCTTAGAGGGAATGGCCACAGATCTTCTCAAATGTTTTATTCTAAGCAAAACAGAATGGCTCAACGGTTCCAGGCCTAATATCTGAGTCAAATTCTCTTTGTGCGTGGAGTTGAATTACTTAAACTCTGGTCAACAATGAGAGGAGATGTTTCTAATCAAAAGTAATCAAATGTTTTTGCGTAAGTCAACAAATGAAGTTTAAGTGATATATAAAACTTTGATGACAACAGTACTCTTAATTGGAAAATGACTGGTAGAAACCAGGAGAAGGTCATCATCTCCCTACGATCCAGCCATGCTAAACATTTAGAAAGTGAAGCTTTGGGGTGCTGAATTAAAACAGAAAGGAAAACAGAGAAGGGCTTGAGCTGCTCAATGTTTTATTGGAAACCAAAAAAGATGTCACAAGGGAGGGCGGTTTTATTGCTCTGACACACACCCAATGTCTGGTGCACCCTGACACCACAGGAGCTTGAGGTGCGCACAGATGTGAGGGCCCGGTCAGTGCTGTGTGCAGCCCGTGTTAGCACTGCTGCTGTACATCAGAATCAGAAATACTTTATTAATCCCCATGGAGAAGTTCGGTCAAATTTTCCATCTGATAACATAGCAATCAAGAAATATTTGAGCAAACTTTCCACCTAAATTAAACAATAAATAAATTAGTTATTCATTTATAAGGGGTAAAATAACATGAGCAATTTCTAACTTCCAGTCACAGACCATAAGTTTTTCTATCTTAAATGACCTCTTGCTATATATTCCTTCCTAGCAACCCCCCGGAGCTCCTCCAAAACCATGCCCTCCACTCACATGCACGAGCGCCACTGATTCATGACCATATGACTGATTCAACTCAAAACCGGTCAAAATTCTTTTTTGTTTCGGCCTTCTTTGCCTCCGTCTTTCTTTTCTTTCTCTGTTTAGCTGGAGGAGCGGTAATCGGGATATCGGTAGTTTCTCTGCCATTCTCCACATGGCTGTCAAGTCTCCCGTTTTGGCTGGGACAACACTCCTCTGCCTCTCCAAACTGAGCTCTGTCACTAGCTGAATGGGGCGGTAATGCACCAAAATGATGGATGCCAACCCCTGTAAAACTGAAGAGGATGAAAAATCCTCGCGAGAACTGCCACCTGCAGTAGCCTGGGTGGCAGGTATCGCGAGATTAGAGCCCACAGCGGCAACAAACCAAGAAAAACAAAGTGTTTATTTTAGATTTCTTGTACACCTGTCTTAGAATGTAAGGGATACTGGAGCTTGGTTGGGGTTGTGGGACAGCTCGCAGTGGACTTCCCTTATTTTCAAAGCTAAAACTTGACAGGTAAGCATTCTCCAGCGTACTTGGATCCCTCTCAGCTCGGCTACGCGCATTGAATCAGGGTCTGTGCACGCCGGCAAAATGTACACGCAGAAGGTGGGCAGAACGGCAGTACGGGATTTAATTGGTTTAATAAATTCGGCCCGAATCTCTGTGATTGGTTGGTGATTTCCCTGTTTTACTCCTGCTGTAGACAGCGGCTATTTTTCGCTCTCTTTTAAGAACACATCATGCATTGATTGCCATCGGGACATGACGATCATTTTAACCAGTATAACAAAAAGTGTATCTAAATCAAATTACCAACCCGAGCTTTAAGCTTCTTTTCTGACTTTTTCCAGATGTCTTTAAAATGTGGTAATGTTGAGTAAGGATCTTTAATATATATATATAGACATAATGTTAGGCATAATAGACAAGCTGCCAGAATCTTTATTTTTAGTTGTTGGCATACGTGGGTTCTCTCACATTTTTTGTGTCTTTACATTTTTTTTAATCTTTTAGTATGTTCATAGCACAATTTTGGTTTTCCTCCAATACATGCATGCCTTTAAAAAAAAATGTCTGTTTCTTTTTTCAAGTGTGGAGAACAGTGGAGGGACTTTGTAAACCATCAGTAGAAAATGGGAGAATGAAAAGCAGGAGAGAGGTCTTAGGCCACATTCAAATGCCAACCACACGAAACGAGGACAACATCATCTTCATGCTCTGAATTTTGAGTCATTTTAAATGTTAGTTTCATAAAAGAAAAGGCTTTTACTCAGAGGAACCATGCCGTCTAGCAAACATTAAACCATCTGCGGTTAAACTGCCAGCATTACTCTTGAATGATCCCAAGACTCAGGACCGGCTTCCCCGTGGTTTTGAAACACATGATGACTTTGCCTTTGCCTTTTTTGCCTCCTGTAACACCTGAAGCACATGTAGTTATCAATAATACCATCCTTTAACTAACAATAGAAAAATAAACACATGGACAAGTCTATTCATTACACGTTTGCTTTTTTTTCTGTTCGATGCAGAAAAACTACACCACCCACTGAACACTTTAAACCCCTCTTACCACAGTGTTTCAACATGTGGAGACATCTGAGGCCCAACAGGCCCGCCGTACTTGGTAACTGTTTCTAAGCTACAGGACAATCACAGTTTGAAGGAGGAGCTAACAAGACTGTCAATTAAAGTTATGAAGAAGTGTGTTGAATGTGTGTGCACATGTAACTCCACTTACAGCTCAACAACGGTTAATCTGAATAAGAGAGGACTGTTAATGCGATAATGAAGTGTTCTGTCAGTTTACTGTTAAATCATGACAAAGATCATGAGCTGAGTTCAGAATATGAAATATACTGAGTATAGGACGTCCCAAGAGAGCACCAAACCACAGAGGAAGTTAAGTTTATTTACTTCTGAGCAGCAATCTACGTCAATTTTAAGATTTTTCTCCCCAACGATGTCTTTATCCACTTCTTGGTGTAAACAGCTGACCAGATGTTCTCACTTGTCTCTTTGCATCACAAACACTTTTCAGGTCAAGCCGATTTTACATCAGATACATTTGTCAATCAATGAAGATCGTGTACCTCCTGGTCAGGAGATATTAATATAAGTCAAAGGATTACATGCTCCTGTGTACGCTGAGAAAATTATCCACCAACTTAAGTCTTATAAAACCCTTTCAAAGCCCCTGGATTAACTATGAAGTGCATCATCAGCAAAGATCAGGACTGTTTTGTTTGTCTTTTGTTTTGGTATTAAAGAGATGCATGCTTTCAAAATGCAGCATCGGAGCATTTTAAAAACTTCTCATTTTCGTGGACTCTTAATCCCTCTGACAGAAAGAAAACAATCTGTAAATTTTAGATGGCTTTATGTACATTGAAGATTAATTTAAGTATAGGTTTCCTTGACTGACAACATGTTAGGTCAAACAGTTTTATATAAACAACTGTTCCAGGTGCAAACAGAGGACTCACGAGTTGATACCAGTTCTGTTCAAACTATAGAAATAACTGTTAACTCGATATCTTTAATAGTTTAAAGATATCGAGTGAACTTTTTTGTTTACTGCTGTGTACTCCTTATTTTAATTAATTATTTTCTTCTTACACATCTAATTTGTTATCTATTTACCTTTAAATTATCTTAGATTATCTCTATTGTATATTCACCTTGTCCATTATGCTTTGTAAATCAAGGACCCCAAGCTCTCATTAGAGGCAGTCAGCAGAAACAATAAAAAAGAAGTCAAAGTTTTAATCATGGCAGGCCGGAGACAGAAGCGGTCAAAGTTGCGGCTTAATTTTACACAAAATGATGCTGAGTGCACAACATCCAGTGTGTGTGTGTGTCTGGGAGATTTCATCAAAATCTGTTGAAAAACCTTTTGAGTTAGAAGGATGGACAGACAGACAAATAACCTCCTTGGTGCAGTAAAATGACTGAACCTACACAGGGTTTCTTCCACAAAGACCAGAAGGTGCATGAGACAGATAACATTCATTGTGCCTCCATTCCTGCTAAGGCACTGATTAGCCACATCATGTTACAAATAAAACCTCTTGATTTTTTGTACTGATATTCTCCTGCAGCTGCTAGCTTCCACTGCTTTACTCATATTCAAGGACAGTGATCAATAACTGGTGGTCCAGGGGCCACATCAGGCCCCCCACAGCTTTCCATTTGGCCCCCAGAGTATTATCAAATTCTGAAAATGTGAGGTAGAAAAAAATGTTGTGGTTTCAAGAGTATCTTTTTGACGTTTATATTCCAATAAGTCAATCAATGATAACTATGAATGCAACCCCCAACACAAGTGCAAGTGAAACAGTTAAATCAGGAAAGACTTCGCGTTTGATCTGACACCTGAAAGCCATTGTTAGCCGTCATCTTACCAGAGGAACAAGTAAACTGAGATTTAAACCTGGGGGTGGGAAACATGACAGCGCCAAAACAGCAGGAAATATCTTTATTGCTCCATGTGATTGGCAGTGTTCTTGGTGATATGAAATTATCTTTTTAGTGCAAAATACATAGGGCTGGGCAATCACTTGAAATATTGAAACCGACATTTAGACCCTCTAAAGTTACGTGACCGCGCCCCCTCCATACAGTCTGCGTTCACTTTTGCCAAGAGCGAAGGACCGACTGCCAACATGAAGGAGACAAGCGCCAATCTATCAGAGGACCTTGTAGCCAAGAAAAATGCCGTCTCCGTTATTTGGGCACAAGTTGGATTCTTGGCAGAGGAAATGGAGCAGAAAGAAGTTCAGTGTAAGTACTGCAGGAAAACCATTTCGACAACCATCGGTAACACCACCAATTTGTTCCAGCATAGCATAAAATAATCGTTCATTAACCGAATCGAGATAAGAGCTTCAATTAATCGTGATACTGAGATTAGGTAATATCGCCCAGCCCTAAAAATACACATATATAACATAAAAAATCTAAATAAAAATGGTGTGTTTATAGTGGAATTTATGCTCCTGGAGAGTGGGTGGGGGACTCCCAGTGGCTGGAAGTTGGCTGGCACTTGGCTGGAAGGGGAAAACTGAAATAGCTGCATCTTTATGACAGTTAGACCTAAATATTTTTATTATTACACTGTTTACAAAATCCACCCCCTGTAACATCAGCCAAGAAAAAAATATGGCCCTCATACAAATGTAGTTGATGACCGCTGTTCCAGGATAATTGTTGCCATTTGTCCAACCATCAACACATATCACTGGTCATAAAAGAACATTGGGTAAAACGTTTCAAAATGTCAACCTCCCAGTTACAGCATCATTCAGTGGTAAACACTCTCATGCAGTGCCTCCTAAACTGTATTATCTACAAAACTGCTCAGCCCGCACATAAGAGGAAACACTGGCATGGTGGGACTGTCTCAACAAAAGAGGTAATGAAAAAAATGGCATTATGATCAGCGATCGGCTAAAAAGAAATGTTTCATCAAACATTGCTATGTGCCTGGTTTCCACAATCAGTGCATCTCTAGTAACAGGACCAGACTGTTACTGGTATGATTATTATTGCTGTAGAAACGCTCCAAATCCTGCCACAGAAGAAAAACTGAACTGCTGCAGTTGCCGTTTCTCATTCATATCTTTTGCTGTTTTTGTGATGGCCAATAATTACTCTCTGCCAACGGGGTGACCTGTCATCCAAGGTCCAACTCAGCACACAAATAGACAGGTACTATAAGGCCCCCAAATTCTCTACAACCCTTGATGTGATTTCTGTTACTGTTTTGATCAAGACCCCCCGGTGACAGAATATACATACTATAAATCTATTCTTAGTTTGCTTTACGTACTACCTCTTTCAGTGGTCTGTATTCTCTGTTATTTTTTCTTTAAGCTTGTCTTGCCTGATAAAAGAAGTGACAATGACATGGCTGAGTACTCTGGGTAAGAGAAACAAACAGAAAACAGGCCCAAATGTGACACCCTGGTGTCGGGATGCCATAATGATGAAGCAGTCTCACGAGAGATAAAGACTGAGTTTTAACTTCAATACAGAAATAAGTGTTGGAAACTTGGAAAGTTATGCGAGTGACAATCTTATAAATGTGCTTTTCTGTATCAACAAAGTATTTGAGCTGCCAAAATGTATAAGAATTTATGCAGAGTTAACGGATAAAACTGAACGGCATAAATCTCAGAAACACATCCCAGCACCCTCAAGCTACTCTTCCTCAAATTAATGATAAAGTTTCATCTTAATGAAGATATTAGACAACCTTTACACTAAAACATTTACTTTTCTGCTGTTTTAGCTTCAACATTTGATGCCATAAGTACATAATTGGCAACTTCTGTGAATCACGTTTCACATTTATCACACAATGCATGCTATAAAACAACCTAAGAACATCTGTCCTTGCCTCTAGCCAAAAACAACAACAAATAAACTCCCTCACCATACGGCAAACTTGCTTTTCCTTTGAAATGGAGTCAGTCTCAAAAAATGTACAGCACTTAAACTAAATTGCACTGCATAACACAAGAGCATGGCTATCACTTCAGCTGCTCCTCTCTGATCTTCTCTACTCTCGATACAATTCTTTAATCCTTATTTACTGTGGGTGACTTTCTGTGCGCTGTCTGATTTGTTAAGACTTGAGGACCCTGTCTTTTCTGGATCGCAAACACTTTTCATTTGTCAAACCAGCACTGTTTTTAAATTGTTGGAGCATATGGGGAAGCTGTAATTCACACTCGTGCCACTGGAACTGTGCAAACATTTCAGATCTGCTTATATGGAGGAACAATAGTGCAATGGGACGGGCAGTGATGAGTCATGAGAGTAGGAAGTTAAAGTCATTAGGGAGCAAAGTGATTCTTCTGGTCACTTTCTCTCCCCAACATCTGGCCTGAATGAGCACTGAGTCACTCAAAGCATACACGTGAAGCTCTTTTCTATTAAATCCAACCACTAGGAAAACATATCTTTCCTGTGCTTATTTTTCTGTCAAATTGATGTCAAATATTGCCTTAGCCTGACGTGAGGTTCATTTAAAAGCTGAGATTTAAAGAAAAAACAAAATGTGTAGAAAAAAAGCTTTGAATTAAGAGTCAAAACACTGACATGTGATTAAAACATTGGACTCCTGTGACCTTTACCTCAGGGCCAAAGAAAAACAAAACTAAAGAACAAATGAACAAAAATCTGCTCCTGCTTTTAGCACTTGATATGCTTCATACTGACTTTAAAAACTGCTTTCAGTGCAAGAAGTAAGAAGTGAATGTCACATTTGCTAAAAAAAATAATCTAAGAGATAAATATGTTGACATTTTGAAAAGTTAAGATAAATCAAAGTGCTTTCAACATTAAAATAGTTGTAATGACTTGTAAACAAAAAGAAGGCAGGCATTATTCTCATTCAAAACAATATTTACAGTGAGGTCCACAAGCAGTTAAATGCTTACTGACCACAAGATAATCTATTTAACTTGTCTGGACAACATGAACTGCCCTCTATATAAAGAGCATTTTATCCTGTTTGATACAATGGCAACAAAAGTGAGTGTTTGACACTCACTGTTTTGAATTTTTCAGTAACTTGTTGTTTTTTTTTATAACAAATTGCAGGAAAACTCCTGCACACTGTCCAGATTGCACAATTACATTGACAACATTTGGAAAAATGGGTGGAACTGGTGATATATCAGGATTTCCTCAGCTCATGGGCTTTTCGACACACTTTTTCAAATGTTGTCACTTCAGTTAAATAAAGGCAGAACTCAGCATTTAAGTAAAAATCATGATTTAAACTCATCAAGCTTCTGTACTTTTCAACATTATTGTTTAATGACAGAGAAATCTGATCATTTTTGAAACACCAGGTGTTTTAGAGCACTGGTTCTCAACTGGTGGGATGGGACCCAGGAATAAGTCGCCAACTGTTTTCAATGGGTTGCAAATGCATGCCTGGAAAGTAAATTGCTAAGAGGTTTTTACATTTCAGAGCAGACATAGATCCAATTTTTTATTTTCCTCCATTATAATTTGGTATTGAATAAACTTTGGTTGTTTTGATTGTATAGAGGTGTATATTTTATCGTGGTAGTTTCCCCTGGACACTGTGCTTATCTCTCTGCCTTTACAAACAACCAAAGTTTACATGTTATTAGGGATGCCCAATATTTAACTTTTGCCAATTTTCAAAAAGACGATACTTTCAAACTAATTTAAGCTTATTTTTCGTGAAGAACATCACGTCTCTACTTAATGAAAATGTGTTGGCTCATTTAATTGTGACAGCCCATTTGTCAAAAACAGATGTGATACGAAAACCACTTTTAAATGTACAAAACATTATATTGTGTTTTTTTTATGTAGACATTCAGCACATTAAGGTGAAGCACTTAGATACATTTCCTCATTTGTTGATATGATGGCTATGGGACATGATGGATATGCTCATCATGTGCAGCGACATATGGGCTGTGAATATGGGTGCATGTGCACAGATCAGCTAAAACCAAAAATCACATTTTAAGCTCAAAAAAGCGCCAATTACTTTTTGCATCCCTGGTTATTTCAGTGCTACAGATAGCAAAGTGAAATAAGATACAAGCATGAATGTCGTCCCAGACATTTTATCCATTCAAAATCCAATCTGCAATTTTTTTCATCAAATTATTTGGTTTTAATATTCGGAAAAAAACAGGTTGTGATTTTTTATTCAGGACCTGGTAGTGGGTACGAAGGCTTTATCAAATGAGAACCAGTTTAGACAGTGAGAGAGAGTTTATCTGCGATCTTTTATAGATAAAAGTGTGATAGTGGATATCTGGGACTTTCATTTTTGTTGCCATTTTATTACGTAACCACCAATGTTGTATGATTTTACAGAAAAGTAAAAACAGAAAAGTATTTTGACAGCCATTTTATTTCTTAATAAAATATAATGCTAAACAATTTATTGCTAACCTCGCAGCTGAATATGCCAGATTGCATGTCTGCCATAAA
Source organism: Cetoscarus ocellatus (assembly GCA_037902135.1). Taxonomy (NCBI): domain Eukaryota; kingdom Metazoa; phylum Chordata; class Actinopteri; order Labriformes; family Labridae; genus Cetoscarus; species Cetoscarus ocellatus. Next base: position 1,779,177 of record JBAMNC010000320.1, on the reverse strand, counting down.
CTGGAGAATTAGATCTAATGTTTACTGGTTGATCTAGTGTGTCAGCTTTATTCATGGCTGAATAGTTTAAAAACTTTGACATGTGACTTTCTGGTCCATATTGTCCATCCCTAGATTTAAGAGTAATGCAGTTATATAACCTGTGTTTTACATTTTTCTTCTGTCATGATTTACAACTATATGGGACTTTAACTGTGATTTATCAGGGACTACAGGTATAGCAAAATTACCCCAAAGACAGCATTGGTGCAAATGCAAATGGCAACATTTCTGTTTACTACTGAGCGAGGCCCCTTTATTAAAATATATATATACTTAGAATTCTTTCAGATGGTGCTACAGACACATAGACAACATCATTTGCGGCACAAATGGATAGTTTTCCACTTGTTTTGTCTCTACAAATAGGTCGAAGACCACTTAAAGTACAAGACAATAATGCAAACTCTTTCAGGCTAACAAAAAGGTTCAAATTACAAAGGAAAGTAGTAAAGTTACCATTAAGCGAAGAGAAATTACGAGTGTCGGTAAACTGCATAATTCACAGCCTTTCTATGTCATCATTCAAGCTGGCGTACGTTTAACTTTACGTACACTTAGTCAATTAAATCACAACTTTTTCATAAACAAAAGCAAGCTTGTTTATTATAGATAATTGTTCCGTAGTGATTCTGCTCAATGAACTCTGGTGGCTCCTCTCTGTGGTTTAAAGTACTGGGTCACAGGCTGACTGTGGAGGCAGAAAGAAACTTTCCTCTCACGCCATATCAAGTTTCTGTGGCTTAATAGGCGGGCTGTGATTTCTCTGACATTCATGTAAATGTTGGACGGGCACTGAGGAAAGCGAAAGCCCAGGCAGCAATTTAAACACAGCAACGTCCACGTTCCCACATTAAAATCCCCCGGTCTGACTTACCTTTCTTTTCCGCCAGGACGCAGCAGCAGAGCAGGCAGAGCACAGAGGTGAGACACATCCACATGAAACGGGCTGCCATCGTGTTTCTGAAGCTCCGACAGAGAAGGTGTCATTCCATGCTAACCACACTCGGTATTCCGCTTGTCAAACACTGGAAACTAACCTCGATGTTACTTTAGTCGTGGAGTGAAAGAGTTTTCGTCCTCCTCTGGGAAACTTTGACAGCTCCTCCTTCTCGCGGATATCTCCAACAGTCCGGGCTCGATCAGCGCGAGGACTGCTGGCTGTGACGTCAGAGAGAGGGAGGACAGATGCGCCCCTCAAGCTGCTCAGGTAGGTCCGTCCGATCCTGCAGGACTACCTGCAGAGGCACCCAGGGGGAGAAGTGAAGACGAGGGTCCATGACTTATAGGGGCCCTCAAAAATATTAGTCTCACCAGTATTTTTCTATTGGTGTTTTAAGATTTATTTACACTTTACTTACAAAACGAAAGCCTGGTTTTCAATGTTTTCATTGGATAAAAGTTGTATTCAGGCATCTTTTGCATTGCTAAACTCTCATGAAATGACATTCCATAAAAAAGAGGTCCTTAAGAACATTTCTTAGAAGATTTTATTGTTATTTATGTATTTTGCTGTGTTTTTAAATGTCTAAATGGCATATAAAATATGTTATTGATCATGAGGACTGATAACATGCTAAATAAAAATGTTAAATGCATAAAATGGTTCAAATGCCAAGAAGTTGTTCATAGAGCATATTTAAACCGACTATTTATTGAAGAATTTCAGCTTGAGAGTGTTTTTTTCCTCAGGTTAAAGCTTGTTTGTATTGCAACTTGACTACAATAATTTTCAGTGGTCTGTTTTTATGTCATCAAAGTTATTTACTTATTGGCTTGCAAGATGCTTGGTTCTGAGTATTTTGCAGCGCTGGTTTTGGATGGGGCCCAATCTGATATCTTTTCAAAGGGCCCAAAATTTCTGGCAGTGCCCCTGAATGCATCTACCCATTGTTCAATTTTCTAGTCAGGGGCACTGCCAGATGTTTTGGGCTCTGTGAAAACATATAAGATTGATCCCAAACCAGCTCTGCACACTTTCTCAAACCAAGCATCTGGAGAGCAAACTGATAAATACATATGATGAAATATATATATTTAATGGACCACTTATAATTATTAACACCAAGTTATCATGTTTAATAACACACAAAACATTTTTAAACTGTGGAGAAATCATGTTTTTTCCGAAATTTTAGAATAAATGGCAATTTAAACTATGTACTATACAGAACTGTATGACATTGGCAAGCATTAAAAATGTTTTGATTTATCATATAATGAGTATCTGATCCTTTAAACCTATAAAAGATTCAGAACTTTTGCAAATTGTACTTTTGACTAAAGCCCAAAATAATTTAAATGCTATTTGGTGAAAAAAAAGGATTAATAAAACTACTGTTCTCTAATAAAGGACTCTTTTTTATTTGAATGTTAGATTATGGGAGTTGGGCCAGCATGGTGGTGCAGCAGGTCGTGCTTGTGCCTCACATCAAGAAGGTCGCTGGTTTGATCCCGGGGTCGGTCAGGGCCTTTCTGTGTGGACATTGCAGGTTCTTCCCATGCCAGCAAGGCTGGTGACCGGTTCAGGGTGTGCCCGCCTCTCGCCCAATGTCAGCTGTGATATGCTCCAGCTCCCCACGACACCAAAAGGGATGAGAAGTGTAGATAATGGTTTGATGGCTGAATTATGGGAGCTGCAAAAATATGCAAATCAATATAAAAGATAACTGAAATGTTTCTGTGCAATTAAAAACAAGGAAATGTTAGTATTATTTTCTTGTTTGTGAAGAGCATAGAGACCTATGGCCAAAAGTTAATGTTAAAAGTACTGATATGATATTTTTAGGAGCTCCTGTCAGTCATGGGCCCTTAGAATCCCCCTAACTCTTCCCCACATTACGGTCCCCCTGTCTTTCATCATACACCATCTTTAGCCACTGTTGGAAAAAAGTGCAAACAATACAACAACTCTATCCAATAATCAAATCTCTGAAAAGCTAATAAAACCCAAATAAAAATAATATATGATAATGAAATTATTTAAATGGATTTGTGGCTTTAGTATGCTATCCTCAATCTTAATCTTATGGCATTATTTTAGTTGGATGATATGTCCTCTTTTCCATTTGTTATACATTTTCTTGTGAGTTCTAGATAGCTAATATAATTTAGACCTTAAGCTGAAATACAACGTAATACAGTAGTAAGAGGACTTTTCTGGATTTAAGATTCCAAAGGCTTTAAATTGAAATACACAAATACAATCAAACACATCAAGTCAGGAAGTAAACTTGTTCACATGTCACTTGTCAAAAAAACTTGAAGAGACAGTTCAAATTTCAAAATCATTTTAACAGTACCGATATCATGGACATCAAGTCCTTCCTATACTCACTTGTCAACAAACCACGAAAAAGAGAAAGTTCAAGCTAAATATTAAAACACTTGTCAATCCAGCAGCCAGCTGAAGCTTCAGATCTTGATTTCTGTAAGTAATTTTAGGCTGTATATCTGCTAAAGGCCAATTTCCTTTTTTTTCTTAGATATTTGCAAGTATGTGTTAAGTGAAGGAAACAACATAATATAACCAGCGGGTGTATCAGCAAGCCAGTTATAAACAAATGCACTTAATAATAGCTGTAGTGCTGCCTTGTGAGGCACTTTTCATAAAACAAGGAATGTTGGTTTGTTTATTTTTACCATGTTGTATAGAGAAGGTTGTTTTATGGTGGCCCCAAAGTGGGAAACACAACAACAACAACAAAAAAGAAATCCTTACAAATCACAAAACATAATGACAGGTTAGAAAATGCAGCCACAAATTACAAACATCAACAAGAAATTTAAAAAAGCCAACAAATAGACACAACAAAAAAGGAAAAATATTACAAAAAAGTCACAAAACATAACCAATAAAGAGAAACAACAGCAAATTCCATAAAAATCAACAAATGAAGAAAAAACAACAAAAAATTATCAAATACAACAACAAAGTAAAATTTGCAACAGCAAACACAACAAATCAAAAACACAACAGCAAATAAAATCACTACAACGAATTAAAAACACATTTACAGATTAATCCATGGAAACAAATAAAACAGAAAAATGAAAACATATAAACAAATTAAAACAGAAGTTTAAAAAAGCACAACAAATTAAAATAAAATGAACACACACCTTATCATTAGTTCAAAATATAACAGCAAATTAAAAAAAACAGTACAAAAAACACAACTTAGAATATTTAACAACAGTTCAAAACACTCAGCAATTAAGAAAACACAACAATGATAATTTATTGCGTTAACATATATGTTGATATTTCAATTTTTAGTCTGTTTTTTGTAATATGTACGTGGGATTTACTCAGGTTTTTGATGTTTTTCTTGTGCAATAGAGTGTTTTTTAAAATGTTATCTTTTTATAACTTGTTGTGTCTTCTAAGTTGTTGTTATTGTTTTAATTCTGTTTTTTTTTTCTTATTTCTTTGTTGTTGTGTTTTCCCATTCAGCGTTGTGGTTTCCATCTATTGTTATGGTATCTTATTTTTTGTTGTGGTTTTTTTTTTTGATGATGTGTTTCCTGTAATTGTAATTGTAATTGTAATTATAGGATTGTATTTAGACAATGTCTTTTTTTTTTTTTGCTTGAATTTTTCCATGTATCACTGCCCTATCTCTGAGGTAATTGTCCCTGAAGGTTTTTAAGGTGAACACCGGGATAGAGAAAGTTAGCAGAAATGATCATGATGACTCATCCAGTCGGTCAGACAACCTCCAGAGGGTTTTCTTTGGCCCTAAATACAGTATTATAAAGTTCAACTGTAGTGTCAGTCTGAAATCTGCCTCTCTATCCATTTTTAATTGTTGATGTCACCTGAAAGACAGGCGATGTCATACAGGGGTTGAAATGACAAATGTCTAGACTTCTGACAGAGTGACTGTTTGATCAGACTTGAGTGTAACTGGATGTCAAGCTGCTTAAACGTGTTTGTTGTTGTACACAGATCAGACTCTATGGGGACAGGAGTGATAGAAATCATTTTTCATGCTGGTGTTTATTTCATTACTGCAGCCTAATGGCTCGGGAAATCGTCTCTGGTCGTACAGTTGGAGGAAGAGGTTATTGTGTTGGGTGAAATTATCGCCGTTTTCCTCTAGCAGAAATTACCTGTAATGTGAGGCTAACGTTCCAATTTACAAGAGTGCCGTGGATGCGCTGCAACGGACAGTTTGAATGGCTTAAGTGCTGTTAAAGGAGAAATATTAAATTCGTCTTTATTTATATTGCATACTGCATAGTGCTCATTATATAAAAATACATGGAGCATCACACATGGCAGTTGTGGGACAGAGTTGGTGGCCTTCAAACCAGAAGGGTTGGAACTCTATGTCCATTTTTTGGGGTCACATATCAATGCAATTTTTCCTTTAAGCTGCATACAGATTGAGCCGCTTAATTTTTCCCACTTTCCTTGACTGAGTCTTGACTGGTACATGACTGGAACATGCTGGGACCTGCCCACCATCGTGGCTGTAATGAGATGTGAAAATGAATGACTGGTTAATGCTAATGCTACTCTAATGACAGTGCAAACCATTTACCTCAGAACTCAGATGTAGCTGGGAATTACAATATGTTACATCCCAGAAAAAGACGTTCCAGTTGTGAGCCGGTATACAGTAGTCGGGTTACCCAAAGATTGTCCGACACCCCAAATAGAAATTCAACCAAAGGTGGTGTTCCCAGTGACATATCTGATTTACAACACAGACATTCTGACCTCCGAGATCCAATGTAAGGCACCATGGGAGCAAAGGCTGAAGCCCACTGGATGTGTTCTCAAGAGGTAAGCACTGTCTCATGAGAACACGTATGGGCATATTTATGGGGAAATCTAGGCACACCCTCAGAGAGATCAGGGGAATCCTAGTGGCTGGAAATTGTCCGATAATTGGCTGGAACTCAGTCAGCTGGAAGGGGAAATTGAAGTGCTCCATCTGTATGATTAATCATCATTGATGGACACTTTTAACAACTTCAACCATCAGTGTGTGAATGTATAAGTATGATCTGGCTTGCAAAAGCAGTTTTAAGTAGTAAGAGCATTAGAAATACACTACACAATTCTGCCCAAGGCACAACAAAGATCAGGCCTCTTTAAAATGAGCTACAGTATCAGATTATTCCATACAAGATTTTTTTAATTAACTAACCTGATTAAAAGTAGAAAGTTTTTCCTCATCTTAAAGTTACCTTTCAACACTTCATAATGTCAGTTTATTTGAAGTTACCAGCCAGTCTTTTTTCTGAGTTGATCTTGGACATAACATATTGAAACTAGTTTGTTAAGATAGAAAATCAACTTTTACTCTGCCAAACATAACATATATTTCAACATTTTATTACTATTTCTAACGGACAAGACTAAGAACCATCAGAGGTTTTTGCAAGTGAACAGCCAAAGGTTAAGACATTTTGGTTTAATTTAAGGCTCAGTGCTTATGTAATTGGATCTTGATAATGGTTTCATTAAGTTCAAATGATTTTTGTTTTGTTTTCAGGTTTTGGATTAAAAAATGCCAGACAAGGTCTGTTTCAATCTCTATTCTAACCTACTTGTTTTTTGTTAACAGCAAAACTCTTTATAATAAATTTGAAAATAAATAAATCATCAGCTGCTGTGTAGTAGCAGTAATAACACAAGGTTGTACAAATTCCTAAGACACATTTGGACTTGTCTCAGGCATACTAGTTTGCCTTACCACACCATTTAAGAACCACTGTTAAATAGGCTACAATGCAATTTAGCTGGTAATTGGATTCTAGTGAATTTTGTGGCAATAAAAGTAACCAAAAATAGCATACTAAAATAAGTCTATATAATACAAATATTTTTTTGCAAGTGGGAATGGAGTATTAGACACACATAAATAATCAAGTTTACTTTGATTACTCAAACAAAGCTACTTGCTTTCTTTCTCCTATCCCCTAATTTAGCTGATTTCTGTATCTGGTCAAGAAACCAAAAGATAATGGACTAAAAAAAAAAAAAAAAGAGATTTATTTGGATTTTCATTCAATTTCACCACTAAAACAGACATGGAAAATATGTCTTGTTGCCGGTTTGTAGAACCTCCAAGTCTTGTTCCAGCATTCTGCTGTCTTGTCTTGCCGTTGTTACCATAGCCTTGTTTTTTGACCTGGATTCTTGCCTCACGTTTTTTGGACACTTTTGCCTGATGTGTTTGCTCTACTGTGTACCGACCTTTGTCCAAAACTGATGAAACCCTTTAAACCTTTTAAGTGGTTTCAGTGTCTCGAATTTTTGTCCTGGTTCTGTATTGTAATATCTTCATATCCTTGTTTTTTCTGTCAAATGAAAGATTTAAAAAAAATATTTGTTTAGATTACTACCAAATTTATAGATATTATCTTTAAATATACCTATTAATTTATTATTATTTACAGTGTTTCTTTTTCCATTGTCCAGTTCTCTAAAATAACTAATACTGTAAATGTGCAGAAATTCCCATTTGATTTAAGGTACATATTTGGTTTATACATTATGTCATTGTTTTTGGATTTTTACTTGGGGAAACCACAATTATGCTGCAAATCAGTGTAGATAGACAAGCCAGTTTTATGAAATGACAACTAATTACCCTTAATTTACAGGGATTTGCCCCAAATGTGGCTATTTTTGATATATTTGTAGTGTATGTTTTTCCACTGTCCAATGGTTGTTTTTTTTTATATACTAATTCTCTATAATGATAACAATGAAACATAAATACTTGAGTTTTATGAACCTACTTTGTTTTAATATGTTATAAATTTGTTATTTTTCATGGAAAAAATAGTATTTTAACAAGGATTTACTATAGATAGATTTGGCTGTTTCCTAAATTAAATAATGCATTCCCTGATATTACAGGGATTGATCTGAAAACTATCTGATTTTGGATTTTGGACACAATATGTATGTTTTTTTACAGTATAATGGTAATTTTTTGACTATGACATACTGCATGTGCTGGTGGCGCAGTTGGATAGTGCGCTTGGTCAGTAAGCTGGAGGTTGCAGGTTTGAGCCCAGCTCCGGGCAACACATGGCGACGTGTCCTTGGGCAAGACACTTAACCCCAAGTTGCTCCCACTGCTGTGTCAGTGTTGTGTAAAGGCATAAAAGCATTAGTTGATACTGATGGATAACCAACAAAGAAACGCTGAACCATCAGTGAATGTATGTGAGAGTGAATGGGTGTGAAAGGTTAGATGTGACCTGTGGTGTAAAGCAGCTTTGAGTATTCAAAAGACTAGAAAAGTGTTACATAAGTTCAAATTCATTTACCATTTTTAATTTTGACTGTAAAAATCTGCTCTGTATTTTTACAGTTATACATAGTTTTGTGATATGGTTATTGACTGTAATTTTACAGTATCCACCTGGAAACTTTGCTGCCAGGTCTTACCGTTTTTTTAATTTCTTTAATTTTTTTTTTTTTTTTACACTTTTCTTAATACTGTTAAATTACAGAGATTAACCTAAAGGGTATCTGATTTTTAATGTTTTTTGACATAATATGTATGCTATTTTACAGTATAATGGGCATTTATTAACTATAATATACCATATTTTAATGAATTTTGACTATAAAAATCTGCTCTGTATTTTTACAGTTATTGTACATAGTTTTGTGATATGGTTACTTACTGTAAATTTATGGTATTCGTCTGGAAACTTTGCTGCCAGTGCTTTTATACCTCAAGGATATATTTAAAGATAATATCTGTAAATTTGGTAGTAATCTGAACAAATATTGTTAAAGTCTTTCATTTGACAGAAAAAACAAGGATATGAAGTTATTACAATACAGAACCAGGACACAAATGCGAGACATTGAAACCAGTTAAAAGGCTTAAAGGGTTTCATCTGTTTTGGACAAAGGTTGGTACACAGTAGAGCAAACAGATCAGGCAAAAGTGTCCAAAAAACGTGAGGCAAGAATCTAAGTCAAAAACGTGACTATAGGAACAACTGCAGAAGAATGCTGGAACAAGACTTGGAGGTACTACGTACTGGCAACAAGACAGTAATTTTACATACAATTTCTGTATTGACATTAAAAAACAGAATATTAATTTAATCTTAAATTACAGTTAATTAACTGCAATTTCAAAAATAAAATGTAAAACTACTAGCATTTCATTGTTTTACTGGAAAACAGGAAAAATCTGTGAAATATTACAGAACATTTCCTGTAAAACTACTTTTTTTTTTTTTTTTTTTTTTTTTTTTTAACAGTGAAGCTGTCCGTCAGCCGAGAAGAGGCACTAAACAAACAAAGAATAATGGCAAGACTGCTGGGATTCAAAGAAGAAGGAGAAAAAACAGCCAGAGAGAGATAGATGATTGTGTGAATGAGCGAGGAGAGAGATGACAGCTTCTAGATAGAAAAGTCAACACATGATACAAGTCCTGCCTTGCATGTTCTACTGATGGAGAAGGTACGCTACTTCATTACTCAAGTCAGTGCATAGTATAGATACTCCTGGTCAAATGTTTCTCTGATTAAGAGGTAGTTTTTCAGTCAAAATATATCTTGACCCAAAGCACCAAGGCACTTCCAAAAATTACTTTTTGAATTACATTTTTTAAGTATTTTCACTGTGCATTACAGTCAAGCAAACATGGATGTACACTCTAAAGACAATGCAAGTAACTCTCTATTTTAAAATCCTCAAACATTGACATAGTTATGACTGTGTGGAGAATGTTTATCCTTCTCTGGTGAAGCCATCAAAGTGCCAAACAATGACCTCAAGCTTGTTTTGGTGGTTATTGTTGTTGAGGTCAGAAAGAAAAATCCCACATTCAGATTTTCCATTGTTATTTCAATAACATTATTTTGAACCTGGGGCCAAGTCTGAAGCAACATGATAATATCATAATTGTTAGGATGTTAGGTGGAATAGTAATCCATGTCAGGTGTGAAATCACTGCAGTTCTTGTCTGCTTTAACTAGCTCAATGGCATTGCCCACTGCACTTTGGATCGTGTTTTAATTAATGAAGATCATATTGAAGATTTATGTTCTTGAGGTATAGTACAGATACAGTTGAAAACCCCTGAGAGAATCATGCTTACACAAAGACTCTTATTAAGTGGTTCAGTGAGGCAGAAAGGTTATGTGACTGTGCTGTGAGTGGAGATGACTTTAGTATCCTGGAGGTCTGAGGTCTGATGTGCATGACAGGGCCCAGATGGACCAGCAACATCTTGCTACATATTTGGAGGGAAAGAATATGAACAGGAAAATTCCACCCCCCACCCCACACACACTCTCACACTATCATAACATGAAGTGTCTTGTAGTTTTAGAGGAGATTGTGTAGGAGCAGGAGAGGCTCACAACATATGAGATCGTGTAAAATTCACTGTCACTCAAGGATGCAACATCTGCTGCATCCACACAGATATCATCATGTCAGGTTCTGTAATGTTGGTTTTATCGCAACATTGAATATTTTTGACAACTGTGATAAAAGTAGAGTGAAAGGAAAGATTTTGTGGCGAAAATAGAGAATAAATACATTTCCTCTTCTATGGAAGCCCTGAAGCAGTGGCTTTCATCTTTTGGCTCAGGGCCCTAAAAAGGTTCACAAAGCCGTTATTTTGGACCTGGAAAAAAAAGCAGCATGACAGTGTAACTGCTGTGATTTTAATCTAATGGTGCTGATATGTAACAACTGGTTATCTCACTTACATATATGAAATCTACCTATTGGAGTTCACTTAAGTTGCACATTTTGGGTTTATTTCAGCTGGTGAAAGTGACCTACTACATGTGTTTTTAGAAAATGTTTCATTTGAGCCACTGCCATTCAAATTACACAGTTGTGTCTTGTGATGCTGAGATACTGTATTGTTCTGTTATATCTCATAAAAATACTTTTCAATATCAGTGACTAAAAACTTTCAAAATACAGGTTTGAAATTGTCATTTTAACTTATACCAGACATATACTGTATATATTTTAGATGAGGTTTTCCGTTATGTTGCATTACTCTGTTTGTGTGACATTTTTACCTACTGTCCTACTTACACCCTGTAGGTTTGTTTAATTAATTTTGGTATCTTGAAATAATGATATGATTTAGTCAAAATCTTGAAAAATTATACAGGAAATGTTTGTTGTTCTCTGTAAAATTAGCAAAATGATCATATGTGGGTGCACATTTCCAGAAAGCTTCTTTAAAAAGCATAAATACATGGTCATATTTCTGTATTATTATTTTTTATTATTGTGACAAATTCAGACTATGCAGGTCCTCAAGGAAAAATCAGTTTTTATTGTTTTTGGCTGAACACAATTTATGTCAATGTATACTTTAGTCCATTTACTTATTAAGCCTGCACTCCTGGTTTGATTCCCAACCTTGAGTCCTGGCCAAGCAGCACTCTCTGGACTGGAAAATGAAGCAAAAGCGGAGGTGCCAAAAGCTGCAGTTCCTCCGGTGTCCACTTGCAGCAGGAAACCAGGAAGTTGTGTTTGTGGGATGTTGGCAATTTTTACAACCTGTTTTTTTCTACCCCAAGTGTTTCCAGTTTTGGGTAGTTAAGGACATGACTGACATGAATACAAGCCCATGCAGTGTCACTTTGGGTCAGACGTCCTTGAGTCCCAACTGCACTCGGCCTCTCTGTCTGTGCGTAAGCTTATCGACAGTTTGGTTTAGACAACGTATTTGGTTTGGCAGAGTCAATGGATTGGCCTCAGCAGCGGTCCACAGGCTCCTTTGATAATCAAATAACTGACGCCACATGGCTTCACCCTTTGCCCTGGTCTGCCTGTTGGGGTGCTAGAGACCTCGGGGGGTGAGGCTCAAAGGTCCTGAATATGAGCTTTAATTTACTAAAAAAATGAAGACCATTACTGCATACTGTCTTCAAAAGTCTTGGCTAAAAACATGTGTGAACCCCTATTCTACATGGATTTTCATCATTACAAACAATAAATGGATTTTTGCGTGGGCCATAGAGTGCATTTAGGTTCAAAGCAAAATAAGCTGGGAACCACTGGCCTAAATTATTTGTTATTTATTTTGTTATATGGCTTTCATAATTGATTAAGTTTTGCCAGAAAACTACACTTTTAATTTATCCTTGCCAGGGGACTGTACCATATTTAAGGTCTTGTCATAGCATCCATATCTCTGACATGTGAGAAAAGAATTAGAGTTGGAGTGGGTTTGACTGAATCCATAAAAGCTTAAATAATAGCTCACTAAATCCTGTTTTCAGCTGTATGGCTGAACTGCCTCAGGCGTTCAGAACAAACTGTCAAGCACCAATTAATTAGGTTTAATTAGAGAAGCCAGTGAGATTAACTTGTATCCTACCATCTGCGCCCCTGAAGGATATTCTCCTTTGGCTAAATACGGACGGTCAATATTTGAATGTATGAATGAGTGCTTGTTTTGTTTTCGTGAGTAAACAAACTTTCATACGCTGTGTTTTCTCTGAGTATGAAGGGCGATAATACACGTGCATGTCTTATTCCTCCGTGTTTCATTGTTTCCTGGTAAGGCCCCCGGTGTTTGGATCCGGGCCACGCTTACTTGCCAGAGCATGTGGTCTCCATGGCAGCCCATGGGTTACACAGTAAACACCTTAGAGTAAATGAATGAATCTGTTTTAATCCAATAGGAATCCCTTTCTCAACTTCTCCGCCAGTCACATCCTGTTTCACAACAAGGTACACTTTGTCCACAGTTAGGAGCGATGTGAATAATTCCCTCAAGATTAATTTGAACAGGTCTTAGAGATAAGGGTGAACATTTCAGGTGTAAGTGTGTATGTAAGTGTGCTTTGTATGAGAACAAATTGTTCACAAAGCCTCTAAGAAAACAATAAAATTACTGTAAATAAACTTATTGGTAAAACTTTTTGATTATTTCGCCAGTAAATAAAGAGTTAAAAAATTAAATAACCAAAATATTGTACACAAACAGAACCACAAATATGTATAATATGTTCACAATGGACCAGTCACCAGTCACTCACAGAACTGGCATATAGAGAAACAGACAACCATTCACACACACTCTGCTACATGCAAACTCCACACAAAAAGACCCTGCTGACTGGGGAGTCAAACTAGCAACCCACTTGATGACAGGTTACAGCACTACCTGATACACGATTGTGCAACCATGTATTCACAGTTTACACCACAAATAAAAAGATTAAATATGAAAAAATAATAAATCCAGCATGACATGCACATCAATGTGCTTATTTAGCAAACATGATCAGAAGAAAAAGAGACGTAGAAAATGCTAATCTGCAGTACAGCATACAATAGGAACCCATAACTTATTGGTCAGCCTATGTAACGGGGATGTGTATTGGCAATGTGATACATCCTTTAATACAAGTGTGACAATACTATACATCACAATATACGTGTGTCACAGTTGTAAGAGAAAAGCAATGTATATAAATTTTGGTCTTTTTTTCTATCTAAAATAATATTAAGATAAAAAAAAATACAATTTGGAAGGTGTCCATCTATTTATCCATTATCAATGCTGCTTTCACCTTTTTGGGTCGCAGAGGCTGGAGCCAAACCTAACTGTCACAGAGAAAAAGGTTGGGTTACACCCTGGACTGGTCACCAGCTGATCACAGGGCTGACAAACAGAGAAAAACAACCCAGCTGACACTCACAGGCAATTTAAAATCACCAATTAAACTCGCAAGCATGTTTTTGGGTCGCAGGAGGAAACCCACATACACAAAGTAATTAAAATGCTATGTCACACTGAGACCCAAGCAGACATTTCTATTAATATTTTATTTCAACCTGTTTTTCCTGAATAACAATTACATTTTGGTTGTTACTTAAGATCCAGACTCACTTATTTCATTATCTTGCCATCCTCCATTGGTTGGACTTCTTTTTCTTAGTCAAGAACCCTAAGAGTTAATAGATCTGCGATCACTAGAGTGCAGTGAAGTGGTTTTGTACTTGTGGCACAGTTGGGGTCATCGTCTGCATTCACAGATCCGGTCTTACTCTTTCATTACAGGTTTGCCCATTCTTTCAGATCCATTCAAGTCAGTGGTGAGAAAGTGGTCCTAGCTACAGGAATCTCTGAGTCATTCACAAGTGGAAAGAAAAGCCTTGACCGGCAAAGGACTGGCTGCAGCAGCACTGGACTGCGGTCACCTTAGTACTACCAAGCCACAAATGTGTCAGCCTGGCACGGTGACAGTCAGTCCATTTCTCTTTGTAGCAAACAAATGATTGATTGAATAAGACCAAGAATATCATCCATTATGGATTCAATATCCCAATTACAGTTTCAATGGCCACAAACTCTCCAGGGGACAATCTAAAATAATTCTCCTGAAAGAAGTGGTTGAGATTAGTTAAGACAAGCCTCTGGCACTGAAGAGTATAAGGGTCAAGCATGTGAAAGAAAAAGTGAGAATTTTTTTTCTTTATGCACTCTGAAATAAGTCAAAATATTGGGAATAAAGTTGAAATTTCAATACATTTGAAATGCAATACTGACTGCTGTCCTCAACAGATTTGGATCAAACTTTAAGTCAGCATATGTTGCTTTAATATGGCTTTGTATTTAGTTTTGATGACTGCATGAGAATGTTCACAACTGCTAATGTTCAATGAACCTGACAGTTATCTGGTCTACTCTGTGTTAACTGGTGTATTAAGTGTGGTTTAGCATACTTCTTAGTGGCAACATATGCATTTTGTTTAATTTAGCAGGACCACCTTTGCTTCTGAAACTGTAAACACCTTTGTTCACAAAGTAATTTCACTTAATGTCGTTTTATTCTATACTGTTTTGATCTGTATGCTTTAAAATAGAGAAGCTAATTGAAAATATTGGTTTGTTTTTCCTCCTTTAATTTCCTGGATCTTTTTGCACTTTGTGTAAACAAATCACTGATACCTGTTTTCTAAAATAAATGCCAGAGGTTACAATAAAAAAAAAAAATGAGTGTGAAAAAATTATTCACCAGCTCTATATTCTCCATGTGTCTTTTTGCCTGTCTTATCAAATCACTGTCAGATGTGTTTCTCGGTTCATTAGCTGGTGCTGGGGTGGATTCAGGTTCCGGTTTGTTCAGTGCCCTCAGAGGGTTTTAAATCAAACAGCCGGTGGCCTCATTTTATCAATGAAACACCGCCATCTTGTGGCCTTGTTGGCTTGTGGCAGCTTGTTTCAGCATTTCTGTAAAGAGGCTGCAGGAGCTATAAATGTCTTTGGATCGTGTTTGCTGGGTCCTCAGAGTTGATTAACACACTGAGGAGACTATGAGACTAATACTTTGAAAGAAGAGAGGAAAATATGATCTTATATGGTGTCTAGCAGGGCATTTTTTTTTTTCAAATTGGGGGCCCTGGGCAAAGAGCATAACAAAGTCCTTTCTGATGTCAATAAGGATCTAATATACTTTGTTTGTAGCAACGACTTGTTGAGGAGTTAAAAAAAAAAACCTTAATGTTAAGCACTCAGATTATTTACCAAGACAGAAACAGAGAGAGGGCTGTTAAAACTGCACAAAAATATTGGTTATGTTTTGACAAGAGGGTAAAGTTTTCCAACACTGTCAACTTATTTCTGAACTTAAGACAATTTTAAGTAACTTCAGTAATTGAATGGTATTTTTCTTTGTTGTTCTTTGTTAATTTGTGGCAAAATTGCATGAATAAAAATAGCAAATGTTAATGGAAATGATGAGAAACCCTCACTCATAGGCATTTTGAGGGATGTATATAGGTTTTTTTCCCCCTTATACTGTCGCAAAACTGAAATGTTTAAATGGCACTGGTATCAAAATGATTCCTGAATCAATTTTTTTAAGAGGGAAAAAAAAACATTTGTAATGTTTACTTCACTTGTGGCCCATGTGATAACGTGATAAAGCCTCAGCAAAGCCCTCACTTCTGGCCATGGATATTGTTTTTTTCCTAAAACCAGTGCAAAATCAATATTTCTAAAATGGTGCTGAAACCTAAACGGTTCCTAAATCAATACTTTCAACAGAAAAAAAAGCAGTTGTATTGTTTATTTGTCTTGCAGCCCATGTGATAATGCCTCTGTTGCCTTCGACATCCATTTCTTAAGCTGGAGCACAATGCTGGACAACCTAAGCAGGAAAGGCAGAGAGGGTTCTGCATATTTGGCTCTGATATTTAATGAATATTACAAAAATGAAGCACAAAAATCTGTTTTGTCGTTCTGTTTGGTAAGTATTGAATCTGTTAGTATTAGTACCACATGCTACACTTTATAAAATCGTTAAAACAAAGAATTACTTCATATTGGATGTTTAGGAATTTTTTTTTACTCTTCTCTTAATATTTGCATCTTGTTTTGGCTATTTTTGAACCTGGTGGTAAAATCGCCTTTGTAGAAACAGAAAGATCATATAAATAGTGCTGGGTAATTGATCAAGTTTCAATTTTAATTAGGATTTTAGCTCCACATGATCATGAAAACAAGATGACTGAAATCGGATTATAACTGTATGTCTGAGTCATGTTTTGTTGACATTTTAGTGTTTGTGGGTTTATTTTGGCATTGAAAGTAATTGCAACAGCCTCAAAAATATTTTGTTTATTTTTTGTGGGGATGCATAATCACCACTGGTATGTAATGGATAGCCAAATATTTGGACAATCTAAATTTCTGCAGATATTTTACAGCCTATCAACCTATATATCACACATAAATTGTATATCAGCTGTAATATCTGCATGATTGATGAATATATCATAAAAGTTCATCTTATTATCACCAAATTTTAACATTAAAAAACAGACTTATAATAGCATTATTTTTTTTTTCTAAAATCAAATGAACCTCTGATACAAAAAGAACTTTGCACTAAGAGTAACAGGTCAATGCTGGCACAGTACAGACTTTGTGTTCTTTACAAAAAAGTAAAAATGTATATATCATCACTGGTATTGGTACCAGCTAATGCCATTATTTTGGATGAACCTGACACACCAGATGGACTGTTTCACATGTCAACTGAATATATTTCAAGTCCACTGATGGCCAACATCCCATATAAAGTAACAGGGAAGGGAAAACCTTTCAAGAAAACTGGAAGATGATTGAATAAATGCTGATTATTACATTCATTAAGGGCCAGGTAGATGCTTTCAGCACAGCTAACTTACACTATTGACAGACATGAAATTTGGACAATTCAGCTGCTTTGCGGGGTTAGTTAACAAAATCCAGTGAGGTGCATCGCTACTTTTTTAAAATTTTTATTTTGTTTTACATTTCACATGTTTTTTTCTGACTTTCAAAGAGTTCAGAATGTGCAAGTGTTGTCATTGTTCAAATGTGACAAATGCTTTTGATGCAGATATTAAAAAATAATTAAGTAATCACTTTACTCCCCATTCCACTCAGAATAATCTTCAGTTTAAAAAAAATACTGTAATTAAATTTTCCACACCGAGCATTGAGTATCTTAATAGAATGCCCCATAAATTTATTTGTAATATGTAATATATTATTATTTCTTAGGGCATGGACAGCATTTATGCATCAGAAGCGGGATGTAGTTTGTATTAATATTACTAATCTAGATTTAGGCCCTTATTTACTACCAGGAATTTAATATCAAACCATCTGGCTGCACATGTGCGCCTCAAATTGCACAGATCCCCAGCCTTTGCCATGTAAATGCGAAACGTACAGGCAGTTCTGAGGCATGGTATTTCATCTCTCATGCACTCTGTAGGGCAGCTCTTGTGATGATGCCAAGCAGCGCTGCGCCGTGTGAGAAATCAAAGCGCAGGCGTGGAGTCGGGAGGGAGCCTATCTTGCGCAGACTGGGTACTGTACATGGCCATTGATGCTGCTGGATAGATGTAGCCCCTGATGTAAATAAGAATGGCGAGGGCAGAGGGTCTAACATGTCGCGTTTTCTCCGCTTGACATCGGAACATTTGACGCCACCATCGGGATCAGACAAAGCGAGTGGCCCTATTTTTCCTCGTTTTCATCTGAATCCTGCCTTGACAGCTCGCCTGATGATTTTCATTTGACACAAGAGCCAAAGCAGACGGGCGGCTTCTTCTACTAAACACTCGGGAAAAACAGGTCATTATGACCTTAGTATCCTCCAGGAAAACAAAACCATCGGATTGCTTTCACGCGGCAGCTTTCTGCGTGCATCTTTTGCTTTGGATTTCGTGCGCCGTGTCCGGAGAGGAGGAGGATCATCATCATCAGTTCAGCGTTGAGGTAAGACAAATGGCCTCCCCCCCCCCCTCTGCCTCCATGGTTATCAGAAATGACCGAGCTCTCTCCTCATCATCTGCCTCAGCGTGAAAAACATACACAGAGGCTAGGGTGCGTGTCGACTCCCCACGCCATCCGTGGGCTCGATTACAATAACGCACAACAACATGGATGCGTTTCAAGCCTATCGGGACGGCTCACGTACTTAAAGACGACAATATTCTTAATTTGGAGAGTGCAGTGGAACAGAAGGATGCTCATTTTTATTGCACTGCGGGACCATGAGCTGAGCTGATCCAACCCACTGATCCCCCAAATGTGCAACCTAGATATGATGGGGCTATTTTAGCAGAGATGCCCTACAGCGGGATGCTTCCACTATTTTATTCACTTTTCTGGACAGGCCAGCATGAATTCAAGCATGCTTTGGCAGCGTCACAGTGCTGGAGTAGATTATAAAAATTTACAGACACAAGTTGCATAATAGGATTTGTTTTTTGTTCCTCTATTAATTGATGTCCTCTTCATCCTCACCTCTGGCTCCCCTCCCACCACTCTGAAGAAATTAAATGCTGAGGCTGACAGTCTCCCCCTCTCTCTCTCACACACATTCATAGACATAATTATTCAATTTTATGGCTCACTGGAATGTGCCTGATATCGCTGAGATCTCAGCCTTTGAACAAACACAACACATGCAGAAAACACACCCACAGGAGAGAGAGAGAAAGAGAGAGAGAGAGAGAGAGGGAAAGGATGAAAAAAAGGATAAACAAGGCGTTTAGCTCAGCAGAAAGAGGGATACAGGCAGAAGGGGGAGGGATGGATGGAGACAGCAAGTCAGATTAGCTAGCTGGAGCGTCTCTCATAGGCTGAGCTCTGATGGGTGGGCAGCTGGTTGGCGTGCAGACAGCTGTGGATGGCGTGGGCTCCTCGTGGCCCCTCAGCGCCAGGATTGAGTGTGCCTGTCAGTGACCCCTACATGATGCTCAGCCTCACCTCTCTCCTCTGTATCATGGAGCCGACCTCTCGCTCTGTAGGACAAGAGGAGGCAGGGCCACAGTCCTGCACATAGACACTGACCGGCAGCCGCGAGAAACAAACACTGACAAAGGTCACGAGAAGGCATGGATGTGCAAACAGTGGCACTGATGATGTACTGCTCAGAAAGCCTTAGAGCCAAAATGCATGGGCAAATTTTAACCTTAACTTCTGTGCAAATACGAGACCATTTACATACAAATTACACTTCATGAAATCCTCCAAACATCAGGCATTACTCATAAATGTGACCACACAAGCTCATTTTAGTGACTTACAGTAATGGTCATCTAGTTGCCTCCTAAATGATAGGACGTAGAAGTGCTCTAAGAGCACACAAACCTCAACATTTCCAATTATCAGACGAGTTACTGTCAAAAATGTTAACTTGTTGAGAAAGATTCCTGGATTCATATCCAGATTCAGATGACCACCAAAATCGTATCACTTTCTCCATTGTGCCATGACCAACATTCACTAAAAATGTTATGAAAATCCATTTAGAAATGGAGTTATTTGCCAAAATATGAAAAACTGCCCTATTTCATGATGTTAAGAAATCCTTGATTCATATTACAACCAAAATTTTGTCAGTTCTTCCTTGTGCCATGACCAACATTCCCTAAAAATGTCATCAAAATCTGTTGAGAACATGTTAAGTTATTAGCAAATATTGAAACGGCCCTATATTGCCCCATTAAGAATCACTTAAGACATTCCTGGATCTACATCTGGATTCAGATCACAACCAAAACTAATCACTTCTCCCTTGGGCCATGACTAAAATTCCCTGCCATGCCATCAAAATCCATTGTGAACTTATTGAGCAATTAGCGATAATATGGATATACACAATATTTCATCAGTTCGCCCTTGTGCCGTAGATCAACATAACGTAAAAATGTAGTAAAAACCCATTTATAGGTTTTTGAGTTATTTTGCTATCAGGCAAATGAAGAAGCAGAAGAATCACTAGCAAAGCATAATCTCGGTGGAGGTAATTGTAGACACATTGCAACACAGAGGGCTTTCACACCGGCATGGCTCCGTGCCGGTTCCAGTTCCCGAACCTAATTTTGAACCAGCCGGCGTGTTCAGACCAAAAAATAAATGGTTGGGAACCTGAAAAGTTGGTTCACGGCTGGAACAAAACAAAGTTGGTTCCAGCTCACAAGCCGTGACATCAGTGGGCATTTTGTATTCTGTGTCGAAAAAGTCAGCAGGAAGTGGAGGATGTAGAGGAACACACACACACTTTTTACATAACAGGTGCCTTCTACGCACATCTTCAGCGTCTCCTCATCATCAACAGTCATTGTGTGCTTGAGTGCTTGATGAAAACCAAAACATTAAGTAAATCAACAAACGCTTTTAGAATATTGATTTTGCCAGTGTATTATAGACTTCCACCTTAGTAATACAGAATATGCCCTCCCACTTTCGTTCCACTTAGACTGGTATGAACATGAGCTGGTTCGCTAGAAAGCACCAAGGTTCTGATAGTCCAGCATGGAACCGGTTCCAGAACAAGAACATGACGGTGTGAAAGCCCTCACAGTGAATGATTGATGGAACCATGTAACTTGGGAAGACCTGGTGTTGTTACGATTTTATAAGACATGTTTTTAAAGTGTGTCATCAGGGGAAAAAATATTATAATTCTGTCAATAATTGTGTTTTTTTCGGAACAGTGCTTAGCGTAAAACCAAATTCCAGGCCTCTGGTGTTAAAAAATAGAGGCTACCATGGGAGTCCCAAAAATTTGAGGCTCACTGCAGAAAAAGCTGATGTCACATACACACTCCATGTTAAAAAGCTATTTTTTACAGCAGGAGTAAACATGTTAACAGCCTGGTTAAAAAAAAAAAAAAGCTTAAATGAATAGTTTATATCTTCATGTCCTCACTGTAGGGATAACTATTTTTTTTTTATATAACTTGCCTGTTTTGATTTTATGAGGAAATTAGGGTTATGCATAGTTGAAGATAATGTTGACATGACTACAAGCCCACACTGTGTTTCTGTCAGACAGCCTTACCTTAGCCTCTTTGTAATTTATCTCAAGTTAGTTTAAGACAATATTTTCAGCATGACAAGCATCACTGATTGGACTCAAAAGCCCCCCTTCATTGATCAACAGCTGACCTCACTCTTGCTTCATCTAATGTTTTCTACAGACTATGTCAAAACTTGAACTCCCTGATGTGTAAGTAAGCATCAAAATATGTCTCTTAGCTTCACAGTCAGCTTGTCGTAGGGATTTCTAGCTGCAGCAGGCTATTCTGCACGTCTTGTAAACCCCACCATGGCCATTTTCACAAAGCCCCATTGACACTGCCATTTCTAACCATAATGTTTACACCCCTGTGATGCTTCAAATCCACTCTGAATGTCACAAAGACAGATTAGGGTGAACGAGTTTACTGCCCATTTGCATCAAAGGATGCTGATTGGGCAGTGCCTCTGCAGGCTGAGCTCAATCATTCCAGCTTGGAGCTTTGCAAGATGGATCTGCTTGGATACAGAGATTGAATCAAGTGGATCCAGCTGCTCTGCAAGGCTACTTTAACTACAGAGTAGACCATCAACCAGTCAGAGTAAACTGGGCCAATGTGAGGAGGAGTACTTTAAAGTGAGAAGAGCTCTAACAGACGGTCTCAGATGGTCTCAGAGTGAAAAAACAAACTGGATCAGGGACTCAGTATTTAAAAAACAGAGTTTATCTTTAACATAAGCAGTTGTCAATATATTTAAGCAATCACTTAAATTGAATATATGGACCCAAGTTAAGGCAGAATATGGTGCCCTTTTCACATAAACTAGCCATAGAAAAAACTTTCTGTAAAGGTTTTTTTTTTTTTTAATCTGATTTTGGGTGGGAAGAAAGCTTCCGATAAGAGCCACTCTTTAGCCTGAGGCAGCCCTGCATTGTTATCAAACATGCATAGCACTTGCACCCCTAACTGAAACAATAAAATAATAAATAATAACAAATAATAATAAGATTTAAACTCTGATGTCTTTTTGAATGTCTCTGAAGTCAAACACATTTCTGTGTAATCTTGTTTAATATATGGGAAGGCATTATATTATTGGAAAATTATCAGTATCAGCAGGTAATGTCTGAAAAGCTGATTGAAATGTTGACAGAATGTACAATTGAACCATAATGATTTTCCTCATCATCACTGAATGTCCACTTTAAAAATCAAAGGTTATTGTTAATTCAAGAATAAAATTGTGTTTTTCTTGCTTCAATCCTGTTTCTACCACAAACAGACTGTCAACATGAAAGGAAGCAGTCAGTTTTAGTTAATAAAGACTTCGTGCTCTTGACAAAAATCTAAATATCAATATCAGTATCTGCAATAATAAGTCAAAAATATCTGCATATCAGATATCTGCGAAATCCAATATCCTGCACCCCTATATCCAAGAAGAGGAACTTAATTGAAAGAGAGCCTATTTTGATTGATGCAAAAGAGCTACCCCCCCAAAGTAAACAAACAAAACAGCTACACTACCTTAGCTTGTGATTTTCTTGTATGAAACACTGACGCCAGATTTGCTGCCTCCTTCTCAGGCTTCAGTGTTGTTCTTAACTCATGTACAGATGCAGTTGAGTGATTGAAACAATCCTGACAGGGAAGAAGCAACACACTTTTATCCAAATTATCATATTAGAATATTCACAATAATTTTGCATAAGAAGTCGGGTAACCTCAGAATCCAGATTGTGATTGGTTTATTAGTGTGCATTAAATCATACCTATTAATAGCCATATACTTATAGTGGCTCAAGCAAGGTATCTAAACAACTTCTATCCCTCATTTATCAGCTGCTGCAGTGGTGCTCTTGAGGAATCTACACCAACTTAAACTTAGTGGAGGGATATCTGTGTTTGCTCTCAACTTATCTTGCACCGGTAACTGAAATATGAATGCTGACTAGGAGAACATTTGTCAATAGATGCACGTAGGAAAAAAGTAACCAAATACAAACTGCAGATTATTCTCATGAGAGATTCAGGCTGTTGATTTTTTCATTTCTACAATGTGTATCAGTGCAGACATGGGTGATTCTGCTTTGATGTAGGGAAAGAACCTAATTGATTACTGCAGACTTACATTGGCTGTGGAATTTGCAGCAGTGGCTTGATGTATGTAATTTATTTATTGGGTTCACACAGTGAGATGCTGACTTACTTCTAAGGTGCTTTTTAAAGGTCTCATGCTGTGGTGTGTTTAACTGTTTACAGTGTGTCTACGTTGTCTAATAAGCAAGGGTTTGATTCAAGTTGAATGAAAAAAAATTTAAAATTCTCTCTGTAGAGGATCAGATGCAGCTCATTTTACCTCCTCTTTGGAAACACTCCGATCTGAGGGGTTGGGGAGACTGCAGGAGGCTGCTTAGCTGATAGGCTGCCCAAGCAATGCCTACTGGGAGGGGGAAGGAAGGGCTGCAGGTCACGGGGCAAAGTTTTAAAACAGTTATATCTGTCTTTGTTGAACGAATAACAAACATGCAGGCGGTGGCTGTATAGCTATTACATAATAAACCACAGGAAGTAAAAAAAAAACCCTTAGTGTTTTACAGAGGCATAGTGCATTTCTCTGTAAACTGAGTTTCATAAAAGGTGTCACGTTCTTCTGCTCCCCAAGCCCCTAACAACATTAAAAGCAAAGAAAACGTATTGTGCAGGATATAGGGCCTTTAAATGAAAAAAGACTGTTTGTCTTCCTTGTTGAAAAGGCACCCATGTGCAGTACAAGTAATGCTTTATTATATCAAATTGAATAGATTTGCTGACAGGATAATTGTTTCTTGAGATGATGAATCCTGTGTCCAGTAACAGTACAGAGCCTGAGTCGTGATGCACAAAAACATGTTTTTATTATTATCATTTTATAAATGCCCCAAAAAAGCAGAGGACTGCTTGAATTCCAAAAACGATAAAAAAGTGTAATTTAGAAATGCCATGCTAGCTCACATAGTGTGCCAAAGTTTGACATTTCAGATTGAGCCACAGATACATGGACCGTGCAAGAACTAAGGTGCCAGCCAGATAAGTGTCCAGCTAAAGTCAGCTCAGATTTGTTGTTGTCAGTCTGGTGGAAAACTGAGGTTATGTAGCATGATGGCTGAAGAAGAGAGACGGAGGAGAATGTGTTTGACAAATACCTCACAGTGGATTCAAGTCAATGCAAACTTTTTTTGTGGCACATTTTATACATTTAGCAGCACATAGAGCTTCACACTCAGTCTGTCTTTCTTTGCACAGATGCAAATCATGATATATATATTTTAATAGAAAGAGTAGGTCTATGCCATATTGTTATTTTATTTGAGTTTTTAAGATCCATCTGTTTGTTATCCATACTGCAGGTTGAAGGGTTTTTTTTTCAAGATATATCTATATTTTTTCAAATGGTATATGAGGAAATCTTATGAGCTCCTTTTTTAGGCATACCACTCAAGTAGCACTGATGTCATAGCTGATGTGCCTCATAATTTATTTACCTGACATACATCCTACTACTTAGCAGGCTTTTAAATTTGAAAGGGCCTTGGTATATTTTCCTCTAGCTTTCAACTATCCACCACCTCAGCATCCACGTGTAGGCTCCAATAGGGGGTTAAAGATACTCTTTCATCACCCCTCAAATTCAGCGCATGAGATGAACCTGCAAGAAGGGATGAGGTTGAAGCTTAGATGCCAAATGGAAATCCACATTCTTCTACTACAATAAATGTTCAAAACAAGCGTAGGGCTGCTTGATTATGGCAAAAATCATCAGCTTGATTATTTTGATAGATATTGACATCACAATTTTAAAGGACAATTAGTCACTGTTTTTAAACCCACACCACATGCTTTCATTAAACATTTTTGCTTTGAACACAATCATTTTGAACATCCAAGAGCCAGCCAAACACAAAAATATACTAGTAAAAATACAAATACCGCAAAACAATGCTAATAATATGGTGGAAAAAGAAAAAAAAGTTGAACGTGTCATCTGGTAAAGTAATCTTTTACCTGCTGACACAGCAGTAATTGTAATTAACATTAAAACTTGATTAATTGCTCGATTCTAGATAAGACAATGTTTTGAATGTTATTGAAGTTAATGCTGATGTTGTTTTATAAAAGTAAATGCAAGGTCTGATGCTCAGCTAAGAGACTAGAGCCACTAAAGGCCAAACACCAAGAGTAATGCAAATAAACAACATGGAACTGCAAATATTTCTGAGACAATTTTTGCCACGTATCTACAGTTTGTTGGGTACACTGGAAACCAAAAAGAACTCAACATCAAGTGACAGTAACTTGGGGCTTATTTTAATTTAACAGACACTAAATTGTCACATCTAATTGTGTAAAGTAGAGGAGAATTTGGTGCTTTTTACCATTTCATTTAGGAGCTGAAGTCATACCACAGCTTCTCCAGGACCAACTCTTCACAACAATAGAGGCACCATCATCACACTGCAGTTCCAATATTATCCTCCTTCATATATTTTCATCAAGTCATTAGCTTTGTCATTTTGATGAATTTGGTCAAATTAAATGGGCGGCTCTGATGCTAAAAAAATTCCCTCGGGTGTGGAAAGGCCTTTTTACAGAAATATGCTTACTGACCAAAAGATAATATCTTTGAAAGGCTTACTGGGACATCATTATTTTCAACTCTATTTTCTTGAAGGTACAAATTAAATTGAAATCTGTTTGGTACCACAGCAACTAAAACAAAGCCCTTAACCAATATTTGGTAATAATTATCAAAAATGCAGGTAAACTCTTGAACATCTTTCTCTCCTTTGGTTATAACAAGTATAAATGAGGGTCATTAACTGTCAGAACTGTCTTCTGATGCCAGTGATTATTTAATTGCAACTGAATTTATTACTATTTTGAAACACGTTGTATAGTCGGAGAATGGAAGATTCCAACATCCTCAGTTTTCGAAATTGTTACCCCCACCAAGGAGGTTATGGTTTTGCCAGCGCTTGTCTGTCCTTTCTGTCTTTCTGTGAGCAAGAAAACTAGATGTTAGTGGTGAGGATACAGTTTATTTTACGGATTTGTTCACATTGCACAAAAGGACAGATCTCTGCATTTTTGATAATAACAAGCTAACAGTGTCAGAAAGGCCTTGGCGGGGGTTTGTGCTCTCTACTCTTCTTGTTTCCAGTATTTTTGTGCTATTTACAACATGTATGGAAGTTTGCCTGCAATATTTGATAACTAAAAAGATCAATTTTGTGTACATAGGAATCTTTTTTCAGTTCACACAATCTTTTGACGTGGACTACCACCGTTTCAAAATTAAAGCACAAAATACTCTATTTATGTAATTTATGTAATTTGTTTATACTAGGGGTCTGAATTTAGCACCCTGACTCCCAAGATGGGGGCAACAGTCTCATTTTTAGTCCTTCTGTCAAAATAAAACATATTCTGCCTTCAAAACCACATTCTGTTTTGCAGCCGTCTAACAAATAAACCAAGAGTAAACACTTGTTTTTGTGGCAGTAGTATCGATATCATGGATTTTTGCCAGAATTACAGTGGAGTTTATGGTTTGATTTTTGCCAAATATGTTTTTCCACAGAAATAAGCTTTATTTATATATCACCATTCACCTAAAAACTGTTGAGGTTTAAGTTTTGGCTCAAGTTTATCAGCTGTAAGAGTGAGTATTCCAGAGAACATGGTTATACTACTAAATCTGGCTCCATCTGATTTAAAAGAAGCTAAAAGATAGCTCAAGCTCTATCTGATTGCAATGCATGTCATATTAGCTTTAGAATTTTGAGAAATGATAAAAAGCTTAATTTATTGCTTTAGATCATGAAGCCAAACGAGTCAAGATAAAGAGTTGGAGTGAATGCTAAAACCAGGTACTAATATGGTACTAGTACCAACTAGGGCTGTAACTATTCCCAAAAATTACATTTGAACTGCTTTTGAGCATACACATTTGAAGATATTCAACGCAGACACATGGCATTTCATAATTACCTCTCCAAGGACACACCGGTGGGCCACAAGTCCTTACTTATAAATCTTGCAATCTTGTCCATGATGATCCTATGCCACATCTCTGGTGGGGAGCCTGCTGGATGAGGAGTGGGCCAACTGCTCTGCACATAGTTGACACACAACCCAGTCTGCAGATGTTGTTACTGTCTGCTCGGAGTGGCCTTGTCTGTCCTCCATTGTCTTGAGGTGTACCTCCTGTTGTTGAGGTAAAGAGAGCAAGGTTACAATTTCATTTAGCAGATGCCTTTGTCCAAAGTGATGTACATCTGAGAGAAATGTGCGTGATCACGTCATTCACTACTCCAGGTGCCCTAATGTGCTGCTTCACTGTAAATTTTCAATTTGAATGTATATTTGCAGTTGGAGTCCTGATTTTTCCCCCCCCAAGTTTGAAGAGGTAATGGAATATCGAGTGCAAGTTGACAACCCTACTACCAACACATCTTATACCTAATGAGTTGAATCACTTCACAGATTTAGGTGCTTCACTTTGGTACCATTTACTAGATACTAGAGCCAAAGATGCTGGACCCTTTCTAGCTTTTCTAAAGCTGTCCACTGTTGTTCTCCAGCCAAAGTGACAGGCAACAATCTGAAATATTTTTAAGGCTCATTTCCTCTTAGATGTGTCTGTTCAGGAACTGTTTAGGTATGTGCACCACTTTAATAGTATTGATTTAGCATCAGTATTGGTAAAAAAGAAAACAAATAATACCCAACCCTGGACATTTTAGTTGTTTAATGTGTTAGCACATGGTCAATTTAATTGGTAACTCACTCAAGAGTCTTCAAAAGTCCTCTGTTTGAGTGCAGCTCCTCACGTTACCTTTATCCCCATATCACGTTTTTCCTCCCTCCCTCTAATAAAGACAAACAGTGTGAAACATGTCTTAAAATAGCCACACTTTGAAAGCCACCATCTTTCTTCTGCCCCCGGCCCCCTGCAGGGATGGCTACAGAGGTATGGCTACCTTCCCCGCACAGAACCGGGAATGTCCGTCCTTCGCTCGGCCCAAACCATGCACTCAGCCATCGCCGCCATGCAGCGCGTCTATGGCCTCAATGTCACCGGGACGCTGGATGAGAAAACCAAGGAGTGAGTAAACACACACACAGACACACCCCAACACCCACACACAAACACATACACAAGGCAGAGAAAACACAAGCTGTGTAGCACTAAAGACACGCTAATGCAAATTCTCTGCTTGCTCATTTAAAATGCAGCAGGAATGGTTATCAATATTTCAATGAATTAGCGAGAGACAGAAATAGAGATGCTCTTTTCACCCCGTCACCTAGCCTGACACAACCTCAGGCGCAGGTTTTAACACTTTTCCTTCTTCTCATTTTACATGATGATGCAGTGATATCACGCTGAGGTGAGAACAAATGTTTTCCCTACGTATTACATGTCCTCTGTACTTGTGACAATCTCATGTGGTATGAATGAAAAACAGACTCTGACTTTCAATTCAGCCCCATTGAGATTTTTTTGATCCCACACTTGTACACGTGGCTGGAGTAGATTAGTTTCCTGCACCTTTTTCGTTGCTGCCGTCACCTGTCAGGAAGAGAACTGCTGAGTTCACTTCACTGCTTTATGTTGTCTTGTGGTAGTGTTTGCATTTAAACTACAATTTAAAAAGCTAAACCCACATCTGTTTTCCTCTTTTTCTGCCTTTTTCCCTCTAAGTTGGATGCAAAAGCCTCGATGTGGAGTTCCGGACAAATTCAAAAGTGCTTCGAGGTCGAGGAAGCGGAGATACGCGTTGACCGGACAGAAATGGCAGCGTACACACATCACCTACAGGTGAGAGATAGTGGAGGGGGTTGTCATAGCCACCATTGAGTTTATTTTTCTTCTCCCAGCACTTATTAAGTTCAGATGTGCCATTTTTAATTTTCACAGCTCCTCTCTGTCTCTCATCGCCTCCAGCATCACATGCTCTGTATTGTCATAGAGACCGAGATAGTACGTCACATATGTGGGTGCGCGCTCACAAAAATAAAGTAAGCATCACACATCTGAAGTAACACACTCACACATACACCCATGTGTGCTGCGAGTGTGTGCTCTCAGTGTATAAATAGCGTTCTCGCAGAATGGAGAAGTGGAATAAGGCAGCTTTTTCTTAATGCTCTCCCATTTATTATTTTCTTTTCATAAAACAAAACAAACAGCTTCAGCTGAGCAGCAGGGAGATTGAAGGCTTTTCTCTCCCTCATTTAAAACTGTTTAAATCGGGTGTAATCTCAGCAGAAATATTCAAACTCCCATCTTATCAGGCCTGATTAAGCTCCAGCTTTTAATGGGCTCTGAGGAGGACTGATAAACGGCGTTCTCCAGCACAAACTGCAAATTGACAGGTTACAGCAGTAATAGACGATAACGCTGTCAATTTATTCAAATCCTTCCTTCCTCCACGAATTTGAATTGATGAGCCACCTCTCCTAATGGAATGTCAATCAGTGCTGAGCCAGTGCTGTTGCTGCTGCTGCTGCTGCACTTTATTCATGAAAATGAGTGGAGAGAGAGGGAGAAGATTTCCCATTCCTCTCTGCCTGCCAGGGACTGATAACGACTGCTGTGTTAAAAGTTCACTAAAAGCTGCCGGGCTTGAAATAGTTGTGTCAAGAGCAACTTTTCTTTTTAGTGTCTCCTCATTTTGTGAAGGGAAAAATTGTTCTCTTGAAATTAATGGGATAACTAGGCATGGGCCTAATGCAGTATGTGCTTTATTTCTTCTTCCCTTCAATGTTTCCTTGCTCCTTCAATTACATTTGTTTTTTTCCTACTATAAACCAGGGCTGTATTATAAGTTGTGGTTTATGTATCACTGCAATATGAGCCTTTATAAAAGCACATTACTAATGTCCCAATTTATTGTGATAATTAGAAGAAAAATATTTCTGTTTATGCACTCAACACTAGGGATGGCATCAAAACAGGTCAACGTCAATAACTTGTATAGGAAGGTGTGCTTGTGTGGTCAGATGTACTTGGGGTCCTGCACCTTTTATTCATTTATTTATTTGTTCATTTACTTATTTTCCTGTGTCTGAGGTCCTGTACCTTTTGGAGACATAATGCAACATGAGTGGATGTTTCTGTGATGACAAAGCACACTGTGTTTGGCTATACATCTGAGATTTAATTGAGTAATTTTTCTTTAAGTACTTAAATTCTTCATATCTTTTAAAACCTTACACATACTTACACATTTTTTAAAAACTCTACTAAAACTACACCGAATCATCATATTGCAAGCTAACTAGTCATCATACGATATACATTTTTTAAAATAAATAAATGTAATAATTGGTAGATATTTGCATTATTTACTTTATTAGAATAAATGTAATGCTTCATAAATCATCAGATGATTTACATTCGTAGTAAATTTATTAACCCTTAGGGCTGGGCCTAATATCTGTTATATTCACAACGCTAAACAAAGAAATTAGCTCTTTAAAGCAAACTATGAAAAATATTATACATTAATATTAAGCTATTATTGAGCTCTTTTTTTACCTTTATCTGACCTAATTTTTTTTAATATAAAATACTATTTCTTTTTTTAATTAACTCTTTAAATACCACTTTTTTGTCATGATGCCAACATGTTTTTAGATTATATATATATATATATATATATATTTTTTTTTTTACCCAATATTACATATGCAAAGCATTTTTCATATTGACTTATTACAGCCTGGGATATATCAATAATTAGCAGCTGCACTGATTTTTACCTTCGCCAAGGAGGTTATGTTTTTGCCGGCGTTGGTTAGTTTGTTTGATTGTTTGTCTGTTTGTTTGTGTTCAAGATAATTTGAAAAGTTATGGACTGATCTGGATGAAATTTTCAGGAAATGTGTGGAATGGGATAAGGAACAAATGATTAGATTTTGGGACTGATCTGGATCACCATCCGGATCCAGGAATTTTTTTTAAGGATTCTTTCACATTGCCAGATAGGACCATTTTCGCCAAAGTGGACTGAAGCTGCTTGGTGGAGGTCTGCGCTCTGAGTGCTTTTCTAGTTATGCATTGTTTTTCTTTGTGCAGCGACACACAGATATATGAAAATGCATGTATTATGCTTTAATGGACTTCAGATCAAAAACTGTGATTTGACTGGGTTTCAATGGCACGCATCCACCTAACAATACGAGTGTAACACTTGCTTGTACACAGTGCATTTTGACTTACTGTGGGAGCTGAGCTTTCAATAAGATTGATATCTAAATACACCTTCTTGCCAAAATTCAATCCATATGCATGGACACAGCCAAAATTATCAGTGTATGAAGAAGGAAAGGTGGGTAGAATGCGCACACCCACCCCTAAGAATTAACGTGAAAAATCACTGCAACTGTTTTTTCAATAAACGTAACTATACAAATCATCATATATTTTTTTCTTTTAAGGAGGTCATTAATGCTTGATAATTTTTTTTGTTTATTTTAGAAGTTTATCAGTTCTTGTTGAATCAGTGTACAATTTCCTCTTTCTAAAAACTTGTATACTAAGTCATCACATAGTATTTGTTTTTCTGGGAGCACTAGTTTTGATTAATCAGACATCACAGAGCAGACCTGGGCAATATATACTGATCATATGGATTGATTGATGTTTTTGCTTTGGAAGATTTAAAATATAGAGAAGAGGCATGAACACTTATTTTTAAAACAAGAGGCTTTTAGCTGGTAGTGAGGGGCTCAAGAGTGGCAGTAGAGCTAATTTCAGTTGATTGCAAATGTGTGCCAGGGCTAATACAGCTGTGGCAACATGCTTACTATGCACCTAACTGTTCATAAAAAGATCAATTATCATTTCTTTTTTGTTTAAGTGCTTCTAGCAAATGTGCTTCTATTCACGGGAGGGGGGGGGGGGTTCAACATATTTATTCAATTAAAAGCCTGCTAACTTCCAAGATTGCAACCAAAGTTTACATGTTATCACAGGAAAAAAGAGTAAGATAAATTAAATGAATGCAAGTTTTCTCAGGGATTCTGTAAGGAAAATCTTTTAAAATATCTTTTTTTGTCTTGTCTCTCTGTTCAGTGACGTGTTATTGACTTTTGGAGGTCCATAATTTAAAAAAATTAATACTGAATTTAATTCTGTGGTTGCAGTTTTTCAAAGATGTCAGATTTCCTCAGGCTGACAAAGAAAATGAAAAGTAGTGTAGAAATAAAGAAACTAGATGTATTCTGAATTAGTCAAAGGGTCACTTCTATTTGTAGGTGGGCTGTTTAATGCAAAAAGGGCTGAAATCACCAAAGCAATGTTAGACCAATGCATCTGTGCATCCCTACAAGAGACAGAGTTTAGGCTTACTCACTAAAATGTGTTTTTTTTAATTGCACTTTCTCTATTCATAGAAATATCAAACAATGCAATCCCACAATGTAGTTTGTTCATAAAATGCACATCCACTATGAAGACAGTTTGTAAACTACATCCTTCAGGGTAATATTTTCACTCTGACGGCTACTTTTATGATCATTCTCTGTCTCTCTATCTGCAGCATAAAAAACGTCACGCCAAAGGTTGGCGCTCGGGAGACCCACGATGCCATCCGGCGGGCGTTTGACGTGTGGCAGGGTGTGACACCCCTCCGCTTTGAGGCCGTTCCATACAGCGCCCTGGAAACTGGCAGGCGAGACGTGGATATCACCATTATCTTTGCCTCGGGTTTTCATGGTGACAGCTCGCCTTTTGATGGGGAGGGAGGGTTCCTCGCCCACGCCTACTTTCCTGGACCGGGTATTGGAGGAGACACGCATTTTGACTCAGATGAGCCCTGGACTCTCGGGAACCCCAACCATGATGGTAAGAGAAATGAAGAGTGGGTGTAAACTTAAACCCTTTCTGTGAAAAAGTAGTTGTCTGGGTTATAAGAAATGACAAATTTCCCACCATGAAAAGATTGGAGAACAAAAACAAGAAAGTAGGGGAGGGGTAAATGAGAAAGTAAAGGATTATGAGTTGGAATAAAAGGAGAGAATGGTTGTTAAATGCAGAGTTTTGTCAGGCAATAAACCAGAATGGCAGAAGAGAAAAGAGAAAAAAGCAGTCATCAGAAGAGACATAGATGGACTAATGGCGAGCATACACTAGAAATACAGATGGCTGGGCACGAGGTCAATATGACGGAGATGCTATTGCAGGGTATAAGAAATACTTAACCAAAAACAAAGAATTCAGGGATGTCTTTGATTGGACTGTGCTCTGTAAAGACGCATCACCCCATCTGTCAGGATTTTTATGGGTTTTTTTTCTCCTGCATAATAAGCTCTTCAGATGACAGGATAGAGAGCCCTGCTATTTTAAGACGTTGGTTGCTGGCACATGATCATGGCTACTTTGTGTGTTGTGAATTCGATGTATCTCAGTGGTATACTTCAAGAGAGGTAATGCAGAAATCAGACATCTGCCTGATGTATATCCATAGCATTAATAGATATAAAACTAGTGAGGTGTTATGTTCTGTTTTGTTTTGCGTATTTTGTAACATTACTTTTTATTGGAAGTAAAGGTGTCATCTGCATATCGAACAAGTGAAGACTAACTAACTAACCATAATACCATGTTATGTAAATAAATAATATTTTTTTCTAAGAGCTCTTCAGAAACTCAGAGATGCAGTTTATAAGATTAAAGACAGGTGTCATGTGTTAGTCCCTAAAGGGCATTGGCTCTGATTATGTTGTGAGTATTCTGTTGTCAAGGTGTTTCATTTTGTGAGATGATATACCTAATAATTTGCAAGGCAATGTGTTTAGCTACACAATTTTTAGATATTTTACTGCATGATTTTGTGTGAGCTATTTTATCATGTCTTTTTAAGATTATGTTGTATTGTTTGAAAATGTATAATAGAGTAATACATTCGTTGTTTCTGTTACATCACATAACACTAGACTGGATTGTGTTGCATTGTTGTTAATGTTTTCCATTACTAAGCTATGTCATGTGATGTTTTGTCAGTTTGATACAGTGTTGTTTTATTTTATATTGTCACATTACATTTCATGTTATGCCATGTTTAATAATACACTGTATTTGATCTTAATGATATCCAATATGCTGATATTTGAAAGGTTCCATGTCCTGCAAAATGCAAATTTAGTTGCTTTTAATGATGTTCAAAGGGGTTTGGAGAGCAGAACATGACAACTTTGATGAAACTCTCAGTTCATGGATAAATACCTCTTCAAAGAAAATGCTCTGTTTCCTACTTCTCAGGGTTTTATTATGTAATAGCGATACAGACTCCACCTACATGACTTCTTTTCTGCTTGTAAGAGGCAGACACCATGACTGTTTTGAAAGTCCAGTGTTTTGAAATAAGGTCCAAAATTTTGGCTCCAAAAATATCCTATCCAAAGCAGTTCAGAGAATAAAAAATGAATGCTTACTTATACACCTGGCACAAACTGACCTCACAGTTATGTGAATACATTTATTTTAATCTGAAATTACTCTTTTAATCACTACTTCTTTTACAGCGGTTGGTTATAAATTTAGATAACAATTAGAATTTTTACTGCTGCTATTGATTGATCTTACAACAATTATATTTAGTGTTTTGAAACAGCACCTGGTTCAGTAGCCTTTCAGCCTGTTGGGCTTTGCAGTGTCCTATGAGCTCCTGTAGGGAGCAGTGTAACATGATAAGGGGGGCACATAAGACATCCTAATTTAGTCAACTACCCAAAGAAAATGCAGAGTTAACAGAGATTTTATAAACAGACAGTTCAGACACTATATTTCAGTGTAATTTCATTCACAATGCTGATGTGCTTAAAACTGTTGGCTGGCATTTTAGTTATATAATTAAACTAAAATCCACACAGTGACTCTGTAAGCCATAGACACCAGACCATAGTATTAACCTCAGGTGAGCTGTTTAGGTGATCAGGGACTAGATGCATTATTGTATAATTTGTGTAATTTTCACACTGACTATGTTTGTAGTTTTTAGCTGAATGCTTTAAATAGCAAGATCAATTCCCACCGTTCAAAAGCCAGAGAAACATCTAACATGCCTGAAATTCTTAGTAACCTTTGCTTTTGATTTAATTTCATGGATTAATTTCACAAAATGAGGAGAAAGGATGTCAAGAGTGGCCGGCATGGCTTCCACCTTAATGATTCCCCAAATGCTATGAGTGTATCTTACAGTTAACAAGCACAGCTACTCTTAATCCCTTTTCTCCCCCATGATGCAAAATTCATACATGTAACTAACACTCTTGTTTACTGTCCTGTTTTTAGAGCTAGAGAAGTGCAGTTTTATTGATTAAAATCCTCTGTAAAAGTAATAAATTAATCCCAAAGGTTAGCAGAGCTGAGGTGAGAGCATCTATACGCCGTAAAATGTAAATATTTTCATTAAGAGAAACGGGACCTTAAAATGTATGTTCAATGGGTCTTAATTCAATCCACCTACCATGAATTTTATTAATGTAAATAAGCAAATATCCAAATTGTGAAATAACCAGCTACCAAACTACTGGGGTGTCTACATCTTTTACTTTTACTCTTTTACTCTTTCTGTGCTCTTGTGCCTGTCTTCTGTATTTGGGTTCTTCGTTACGTTCTGTTTTTTCTCTTTGTGGTTCCTGTCTCTGTACTCCCCTCAAATCACATCAAACAGACAGATTCACACAGTCATGACCTGTACTGTACCTATGTGTAAATACGTGAAATACTGAAAAAATTGTATTTTCAAGATGCTTTACCTTTTGGACATCTAACTGGATCGTCCTCTGTCCAGAGGTATCCCTTGATTTCTGCTGTAATCTTTTTTTTGCATTTTCCTCTCTTACTACTCTCTTGCCGTTTTCTGTGGAGAGAGCAATAATAGTTCATTAGATGTTAATTACATTACATTTATTAGCTTGATACTGATAAAATATAATGTAGAACTAAAAAAAATTCATAGGAATTACCTGACCAAAACAACGATTAAAAGGCTCAAAAAGCACTCAATTACAGAAGTGTGAAGCAGGTGTATTTAGTTACTTTCCAACCCCTGCAATATGATTTACACACATTTCTGTAACTTTGACACTGAGTTCTACTGGTTAATACTTTTAGCAATCTACAATAAATATTAATTGACATTTTCACAACATTTAGTTAAAAGTCATCTAATCTGGCAGCTACAAAGACTATTTTTGCTGGTTCATATCAAAGACTTGTCACGCTCTAATAATTAGCATTAACATTATTCATCTATTTGCATTCAGCGGTTAGTATACGAGCTAACTCTTAGCTTGATTAAGGAGATAAATACAGCATAACTGGTTATGGCCCTCGTTACTCCTGTGGCTCTGTGATTGTTATTGTTTCATGTCTGTAACTTGATAAATGTTCTGCTGCCTGTCTTGGCCTAGCCTGACACACTAGATGAAGCGTGTAATATATTTCATTAGTCCATCGATGAAAGAACCCAAAAAAGTGTTTGGGAATGGGTAGAGCCTTTCAAAAGTAAATCTGGCAGGAGATTGGAGGATCGTTCTGTCAATCACATTCATTACAGGCCAATCAGATAATATAGTAGGCAGGTACTACTGCCGCTATTACTACTACCACCTGATCCACTTCAGTAAACAAAGTCCCTGCAAAACTTGTCTGAAGTGGAGCAAAAATATCCCTTGTATAGAGAGGTTTGTAGTGGGTTTTTTTTTTTCAATTTATTACAGAAATGTGGTCCAGATCTGATAAACTGCCATTGAAGTTAGCATCTATGCTAATCTCTGTACAAGCAGTCACTTCCTGCTGTTGTCTCGCACATAGCTCCCACCTCCTCTTGCTCTAAGGGAAGCCAATTGGGCCATGCCACTTTGGGCCGCTCACAATGGCTGTAAATTGGAGCTTGGTAAGATGATCTATGAACTTGAAGATCTAATCACTTCATCTTTGAGTCAGAATTGACAGAAAGCTAAGCAAAAAACTTTGTAGACAGGAGCTTGGCAAGATGGATCTGCCTGACTATAGACATTAAATCGGGCTCTACGCTTCATCAGGTGACTCTAAATTGCCCATTGGTATGACTGTGAGCATGAATGGATGTCTGTCTCTCTATGTTGCCCTGCGATCGACTGGCGACCGGTTCAGGGTGTACCCTACCTCTTGCCCAATGACAGCTGGGATAGGCTCCAGCCCCCTGTGACCCTGAATGGGATAAGCCGTATTGAAAATGAATGAATGAATGATATATGTATATATTCCATATATTGGTTGTAACACTGGCAGAATGTACAAATCTAGCATAATGGTTACCTCATCATCACTGAATGTTCACCTATACAAATCAAAGCATAATTAATCAAATTATTGAATGCTATTTTTCTTGTGTCACATCTTTTTTTTTTTTTTTAACACAAATTCACTGTCACCGTGAAAGGAACAGGTCAATTTTAGTTCAGTGGAGACTTTGTGCTCATTAAAAAAATGCATTGATATTGATAGTGGTCATGAGTTGTAACAACTGGCATATAAGATGGAAGCAAATCCAACATTGTGCATCCATATTTAATTCATAGTTTTGTAGTGCTGTGTTATGCCAAATACCAATTGCAGCAGTATTAGGTTCTGTGTTGCCATGATTTCCTGGCGCTGTTGTGATGACATCTGCATTTCTAGTTACCTTAGATCAGTTATGAGACAGTAGATTTGGTCATTTTGTTATACCTTGTGGTGTTTCCTTGTTATTTTGTTTAATTTTTGGTTGTTTGTTATGCTGTCTACAAAGCTGGTAGGTACTCAGGGTTATTAAGGCTGTTTACACTCTTACTGATGTTATTTTTTTGTTTTGTTTCACCATAACATGTGTTTTAGGTGTACTGACTCTTGTCAGCATAGGCATTTTTGGTGGCTTATTTATGATTTGATGTGTTATGTCATATCAGTTTGACCTATGTGGTGACATTCCACAAAATGTCGCCATCTATGAATTTAGGTCATGCTATTATGGCTCATATTTTAACATGTAATGTGGGACACCAGCTGGCAGGGATGCTCAGCCCAGAAAAGGAAATAACATGCCTGGTATAAGCTGTGCACCCACATCCTCTCGCTAATTACTCTACCTACCAGGGCGCCAGGCTTGTCAGAGCACCACCAGGCTACTTTACTAATACCCATTGTGCTGTACCCTTACATTTTATCCTCCCATTAGTGGAAGAGGAGGGAAACAGCTCACATCGTGTTTGTTACGGGAAACTGCTTTGCCACCCATCAGCTGCCCCCCCTTTCTTTTGTTCTTCAACTCCAATGGTAATTGTGTCAGACTCCTGAGTCAAACTCAGGTTCACCCTTGCGCAGTGTCCTTCTGTTATCTGCATGGAGCACCCGGGCTGAGTCTGAAAAGCTCCTGTCTCTGCTTATGTGTCTGGAAAGCTGTGCAACCTTTAATGGGCTCTCACAGCAGTGTAATTGTAAATGTTGCATGTTGACATGTGCGCTAATGGTAGTTCGAGCCTGTCTCCTGGGAAGCCTTCATGGAGCATTTTTGGTTAGGTTGGATAGGTTGGTTATGAGAGATGAATGAAGGAGGGGGAGGTGTAACCTTTTAGCTGCTGGCCAATGGTCAGTGGTTGTTCATTGCAGCACTCCTGGCAGGAGCGCATATCATGTTTTAAAGGGCAACAATCTCCTGGGGACAGCTGCAGTCACAAGCTGTACGTAAATGGTGTTCTTCTCTCTAAATCAGGTTGACACCACGAGCTGAGTGCTGACCACAGACACTGCCTGTGACATTTTTCTTTTCTCATTTATTTGCCATTGTTTGAACCAGACCTACAATGTTTTCATGTCCTCTGCCATCAGTCGTATGTGTTCAGGTGTATTACACAAAAGTGTTTGGGGGTTTTCTTTTTTGTGCTCTGGGCAGCAAATGTGATTGTGTGTCCCTCTGCTCCCTGCGAGCTGTGTCACACGTGGCTAATCTGCTGTTACCGAGAAAAAGAGGAAAAGTGGTCATGCTTTGCAGTTCACCTCCAGTAATCTTTTCCTGCACTATTGAACCTTCTCAGCGCAGTGGAAGTCACTGCAGTACCAGAGGGCTGGGAGTAATGATCATTTTACTGTTGATTGACTAGCTGTGTATCTGTCCAGTGTTTAATGGTTTGTCTATGAAATGTCAGGAAACAACATCATAAGTTCAGAGGGGGAAAAGGCTTATCTTTCTTTTTCTTTTTCCAATTATCTTTGTGGTAACAGTTTAGAAAAGGACTCACAAATCATCAGTAATTCCCTGCATGTAATTATGCATGAAACACCTTAAATTCAAGAATGTACTCATAATGAACGCATGTCTTAAAGCCCCACTATGTAAGATTCAGGTTTGTCCGCTCTGGTTGTTGGGTGTAATTGCGCTGTCATAACACAGCGCCTCACAGCAACATGCATTTGTTGACATACAGAGCCGAGGGCAGCGAGTCGACAGGACGTCCGAAGACATAGAAGAAATAGTGAATGACCGAGCATCACGGCGCCATGAATATCTCCAGCAATCTGAGAAACTCGCCGGCAAATAACCACTGGTAGCATTTTGTGACAAAACAACGTCCACCAAGTTACACAAAGCATGCAACGCTACGGAGCAACCACCGACTGAAACCAAGTGTTGAACGGGGGAAAACCCAACGAAAACATAACTTACCTCTCCAGCAGTAACTTTGCAAGCTCGGCATCCGTCTTGCAATTTTCCATCTCCAGACGCTCTCTCCACCGAGCAAAGTGGGCTCCAATGTTAATTCAAGTTTTGTTCCTTGCGTTGTCCGATTGTCTCTTTTTGGCCCTTGAATCTGGAGAAAGAGTCCTCCTCACACGCTTTGCGGATGCCATGGCTGCTACTACTACATGCAAAACACCGGCTTCTTTAGCTGGAAGCCAGATCTCGCGTAGTGCCGTAAAGCAGTTTGCACTTCTCGCAGCATCTTGCGATATGTGTCCCCGTCACGGGAGCAAAAGTTACATAGCCCCTAAACAGAGCAGGGAAGCGCTGTGGGGGGAAGGGGGCAGGGGCATTCTCTCTGTTACAGCGCCGAGCTCCACTGAACAGACTTTGGAGAGAATATTTGAAGGCTCAAAAGATCTGCAGTGCTGCTTTAAGATGACTTTATACATTAAGTACTAGGTATGCAAAACTATTATTGGTATAATTTGTTAAATTGTAGCTTAAAAAGGTAAATATCAATAATTGTAGTTATTAAAATTTCTGCCAGTAATTATAGTATATTGGCCATGCATTTTGGCCTTCAATATCCTTTTTATCAGCTGAAATATTGGCAGAATATATTTATTATATAAATACACTATGATGTTTCACCTTATTATCATCTCCACCAAGGAGGTTGTGTTTTTGATGGTGTTTGTTTGTTTGCTGACAGGACATTTTCAGGGATTGTTGGCCATGGCACAAAAGAGATATGATTTGATTTTGGTCATCAGAATATGGATGCAGATTAAGGAATTTTCGAAGGATTGTTTACATTGTGAGATAGGGCAGTTGTCCACATTTTTGCTAATAACTCAGTAAGTTTTTTGATTACATTTTTCTAACACAAACTGTCACAGAGTAAGAATCAGGTCAGTTTTAGTTAATGGGAGACTGCATACTTTTGACCAAAAAACATTGGTACACACTGTATATTGGCAAAAAAAATCCATTATCATGTATCCCTATTTATTGCATCAACTCAGGTGTTATAATCATAAATATTAATAATGTTTGTGATATTCAGTGGTACTACAGAATTATCAGTGCTCTGCTTCATTTTTGGGGTCCACAAACATAGTAATGATATGATTAGCCTATAATAATTACATTTTTTCAGTTTAAACAGCTTTTGTTTCTCCTTATCCCTTCAAATGAAGACTTACCTATGAAGAATTCATGAACAGTCTTGATAGATTGATAATCACTAATAAATCATGATTCATAATGACTAAAACACTGTAGTAAACACATTAATTACAGATGCACATCGAACAGTTCAATATCAGTATCGGCTGATATTGGCCCCTTTTACAAAAGAAACACATACATATAAATTAAAGTATACAGCACAAAAAAAGACCCCACCCTCCCAACCCACCATCCACACAAAGGTTTTTTTTTTTTTTTTTTTTTTTTTTAAAAAGCTGGTACTATGTCGTTCTGCTTTCATAAACATCTTAAATGGCTCACCGTTTATCACAATAGTTGTTTGTTTTCTATTTCATAAGCAGGAAATTGCCAGAAGACTAGTGAGTAGGCTGTTTTTATGTAATGTGCCTACGAATGCTCCCACATATCTTATTGTCTAATCTCTTGGATTGATTCCTGAAAAAACATTTCAGATGTGTGCTCAACTCCAGTGGAGCTGTAGTATGTGAATCGATATCTGTGTTTCGAAAATACAATGATAGATAAAACTTTCACAGGCTCTGAGCATTGGTATTGGTGTTTTATGACCAAATGACATTAAAATCTTGTTTTATGTGTATGTATTATGTTGATGTCTTCATGCTTTTTACTCTGCATTTTTGTTTTTTTTCTTCCTGTATCATTAAAGTGCAACTAATGTACCTCAATCCATTGCTCTCACCACGGACAAAATATGCACTGCACCATCTGCCGCTTATAGCACAAGGCCTGATTCAATAAGAATGGATTGCAGCCACTGATAGCTGCAAAAATTGTGCTTCATTTCCTCCCTCTATTAGCGCTGTTTGAGGGTGTAATTCACAAAGCGTGGTGTGTAAATGATATTGAGGAACAAATTGGCCAAAAAAGGTTGTCCTGCTCCCTGCAGAGTGTTTTTTATGAGTCTGAGTTTAGAAAACAGCAATCACCTACATCTACCTCAGGGTTGCTGTCATGCTCTGTTCTGTCTTTGTAACAACGATGAGGAGTAGATCCTTTTCAGGTTTTATGATGCCAGTCTTGCAAATTTGTGGTAGAAGTTTTGCCATTTCAAGCAAGTCTTCCTCACTAAACTGAGCAAGCAAGGACAACTTTGAAAAAACAAACAGACAAAAAAAATTTTTCACATCCTGTTTAGACCTAAAAGGCCAAATCACCTCTGCATGCTTGGTTAATGTGTGAAGCTTCTGACAGCACTGCATAACTTTCATCCCTGATTATAGAAATGATAGGGATGCACGGGATTGGATTTTTGCTCATATCAGATATGTCAGTGTTTCTGGACTCATCATCACCAATAACAAT
The DNA here is from genome assembly GCA_037902135.1 of Cetoscarus ocellatus. Classification (NCBI taxonomy): domain Eukaryota; kingdom Metazoa; phylum Chordata; class Actinopteri; order Labriformes; family Labridae; genus Cetoscarus; species Cetoscarus ocellatus. The sequence goes on along the minus strand of JBAMNC010000320.1, from coordinate 1,736,552 downwards.
ATTGTGCAGATATCAATCACTTTTGTCAAGGACACAAATTCTCTAATTCACAAAAACTGACCTTTTCCTGGTATTGTGATGGTCAATTTGAGCAAGAAACATGTCAAACAAAAACATTTCATTCTCTATAATAAAATACTGTTGATTGTTAAATGTAGGCATGTAGTGATAAAAGGTGAGGTATTATGGTACATTGGTGTATTCTGTGGATATTACAAAGATTTATGAAACATTTATGTAAATACAATATGCATGTCTGATACATAGGCTATAAATATCAGCAAAAGTTTTCATACCTGCTGATTCTGATAACATGTTTTCATCTACTAATACCAATATTGTGCCAATAATATTGTACATCTTTGATGGATGATCACAATATCAAAATTATGATGACTTACTTGCCAGAAAATGTATTTTCTAAGACATACAGAGGTCAATTTGCATTCCTGATCACTGGATCTGTCCATGACATCTCCCACTACAGCACTGTTACCACCGCTCTCAGCAGACTGTGAGTGCTCCACTCTTAACTGCTAGTGGCTATTAGCACCACTGTTTTGTACAATGCACTTTGTAGGGTGTGGCTGATTAGCAAAATATACCTAATTACTGTATAATGGAAAATTTGATATGAGCTAAAAGCACCGCCGCATAATTGGAATTGGTGTTGAAGTCTGAAGTACTACACGTCCAAGACCTACTGAACCAAATCATAACACAAATTTTTGATGCTGCATTGAGACCCCATTAACCTAATGTTAAAGCCAAAGATTCTGAGCCCTCTCTGTCTTTTCAGCTCAGTGAGCTGTACATTTCCTAGAACAGACATTACAGGCATCAAAAGCAATATCATGTGAACTGCACTGTTTTTGAAGTGATTATCTCTGTCAAGGAGGCTATGCTTTTGTCGGGGTTTGTCTTTTCGTCTGCCTGTTTGTGAGGAAGATAACTAAAGAAGTTCTCAATGGATTTGATGAAATTTTCAGGGTGTGTTGGTCATGGTACAAGGAATACATAACTGAAAATGTAAACACTCATGAGGCACAATTGATCTTAAATGCAGGATCAAAACAAACATGGTTCATTGGAGAAAGAGTTTTTTTGCGTGTTTATCAGATACAGTATTCCAGCATACATTAAATGATGTATGCTGGAATACGTTTGTCCTTGTTTGTTGGATCATAGTTCTTGTTTTCTTAAAGTAAAACCAAACAAACAAAAATGTATTCTTTCCAGATGTTCCCTCCTTCTGTCTACATTTCCATCTATATACATATCTCCTAGTATGACCACTGATTCTGTTGAAATAACAGCATAGAATACATAGGCTACTCAAAAACAGGATCACTTAAGTGATATTGAACTTATTTCTTATTTATCTCCCTTGAACAAAATAACAACATATTAAAATGATGAAATGTAAAATAGTGGAATAACAAAAGTGATGTGAAAAGCTCCAAATGTGTATTATATTCACAATATTCCTTTTTCTCCCTCCAGGTAATGACCTGTTCCTGGTAGCAGTGCATGAGCTGGGCCATGCTCTTGGTCTGGAGCACTCAAACGACCCAACTGCTATCATGGCTCCTTTCTACCAATACATGGACACAGAGAACTTTAAACTACCTCATGATGACCTACAGGGCATCCAAAAGATCTATGGTAATGTCCTTCATCATACAACAGTCTCTTCTTAACTATTGTGATTGATTTGCTTTAAAGGATGAAAAAGGTCAAATGACTCATGTTCTTTTTGAAATTCATGCAGTTTTAAGTTTTATTAAAGTTATATCACAAAATCTTAAGGTACTAAAGCCTTGAAGTGATTTATTTTCTGTGACAAATGTTAAAGTAACAATGAGTAATGTGAGGCTGAATGCCAGTAAACAGCATTTGTCTTGTCAGCTGTTATAAAGGACTGCAAACAGGTGTTTTAAATGCAACATGAGTCAGATAACACAGCTCCAAAGAGGACACAATCTGTGCCAGAACTGAAGATGCACTGGACAAAAAAAACTGTTAACTTATGTAATGTTTCACCAGGCAACATCCCAAATGCAGAGCAATCTAGCAAACAGACAAAAAGAACAGAACATCCAAAAGGAACTGCAAGCAAGGAGTAAAAGTTATGGTTTTATGTTTTCAGGTCCACCAGATAGAGCGCCACAGCCCACCAGGCCCCCACCCACAGTCCCACCCCCACGTTTTCACCCTCCCTCAGACCCTAGAAAGCACGATCGCCACGCCAGACCCCATCGCCCTCCTCAGGGGGCCAAGCCATCCAACCCAAACTCCAAACCTAACATCTGCGACGGAGGCTTTAACACGCTGGCCATCCTGCGACAGGAGCTCTTTGTTTTTAAGGTACAGTACATTGTTCATTGTTCAGAGAACATGGCTGCTGGTGTGATGAAGTTGATGATGATGCTGATGATTATGAGGATGACGAATCTACTGTTTCCTTTTTTAACAGGACCAGTGGTTTTGGAGAGTACGGGATAACTCAGTAGTCCCAGGCTACCCCATGCAGATCAACTATTTCTGGAAAGGCTTGCCTCCCAAAATTGATGCTGTGTATGAGAACAGCGAAGGGAAGTTTGTCTTTTTTAAAGGTACTAAAAGCAACAATTTCTACTCTCTCTTCATTAAACATGTAAATACCTTACAAAGTTGGTTTTTTTGCCACTGCTAGGGCTGAAGATCAACACGCTTCTTTCACCAACCATTCTGAAAATAAATTTGTTTTTAAAATCCTTTCATTCAGTTATAACAAATACTCTGATGTTTACTTAAATTTTCTTTTGTGTGATTCTAAGTATTTCAGAACAATATCGAGGAACACTTGAGAGCACTCCAAGGCCGGAAATTTACCTGTTTTTAGTCCCTATGAGCCAATTCGCTTCTGCTGGAGTCATAACCACTCTTTACACATATTTACCCAAACGAATGTGTTTAACTGGACGTTAACTCTCGAGAGCATACGAGAGAGCTCAGGCTGTATACAGTAACCTGTTGTGTGATGGATGTACACAGTAAAACCTGTCTGCAACAATTATGCCAATATAGGGAATAAATTAATAATAAAAATATTGATGTACTGTTTAATGGATTTATAGCAGTTTTTTGTCGTGTACATTTTTGGCTTGAGGGTCCTCTCAGGGTGCAAAAAGTGTCTGTAATGTTTAAAGACCTACGAGAAAAACTGACATTAGATTTAAAAATTTGTAAAAAAAAAAAAAATCCAGTCATGCCATAAGCAGTAATACAGGAATTTTTATCAAATAATTTAAAAAAGAAAAATGACAAAAATATACAAAAATATCACAGAGGTTCCTGAGGGTTAAGAAAAGTTTTAGACCATAAAAATATAATACGAAAAAGAGTAGATACTTATCTGGCCATTAGATGAACATTCATATGAATGTGTGAGGACCTCTGACATACTTTAATCTGTTATCATACAGCACATCCCTGGCTGCTTTGCTGTGAAGTTGCTTTGCGTTCTCTATGTTAATAGAGTGGGTTCAGCTCCAGTACAGCCATCCATCCATCTATTCGTCCATCAGGCAGATTAACATGACATCTGTCACCCAGTGGGATCAGAGTGCCTCATGCTTTATTTATTCACTCAGGGGGACTTAGCTGCTTCTGCCTGTGTGTGTGTGAGTGTGTGTGTATGCGCGAGTGTGTGTGTGTGTTTCTTGCTACTTACTGCAAGTACAACACAACACAGCAGCTCTCCTCACTCTGCCTGAGGCACTCATGATCAAACTGAATTAAATGCAACAATAGCGTCAATAAAAATAAAAACAAGTCTCTGTGGAGTTGCGTTCAGGGTCCCATCTTGTTGTTTTCGTGTACTGAAGATAACACTGCATAGATTAGATAGTGTGCGGTATTTTGTTAACGGGGTGATACATCTTACCTCTGATAGAAATTTTTAACATAAACTCATGTAAAGGCACCCACACACACACACACACACAGAAGGCTTGAATGAGCAAACAGTGTTTCGTGTAGTAATATTTTTGAGGTCATGCTTGTGATAATGTCCTTTTCCCAGAGCCACCTGACTTAAAGTGTTTGTGCGTATTTTAGGAAACCGTTTCTGGGTCTTCAAGGACACAACTCTCCAGCCTTCATACCCTCAGGATATCTCACTGTTTGGGAGCGGCATGCCCACTCAGAGTATCGAGACAGCTGTGTGGTGGGAGGATGTCGCCAAAACCTACTTCTTCAAAGGAGACAGGTCAGTAGAAAATGATGATGAGTGCTGTTTGGAAGTTAAAGGGAGGTGCATTTACACTGGTGCTAAAAACACACTTGGACATGAACACGGCTGAGGGGTTGAAGGGAGACAAACCCACTCACGTTATTGTGTCATCAATATCAGGAGCAAAACTGTACAGTTTACCGTACTCAGACACACAATTATAAACTCATTGACAAGTTTAGGCCTTTTAGTTCCTTTTATACATGTAAGCAGGTATTTTTGAAAATGTAGATTTTCATGTGTATTTTTGCCAGGATTTTTGGTTGCTAAAAAGCCTTTATTTTTTTGTGAAACTCTTTTCATAATAAAGACTTCCTGAAACTAATTAATGATAATATCGGGGTTTAAGTGCTTTAGTTTGTGTGATTTGGCAATTACTTTATCAAAGGCTGTCATACTTTAATCAAGTTAACATGAATATTTGTTGTTACCTGCACTGACACAGTGGAGCCTGTAGTAGCGCTTGTCTACTTATCGTTCTTCTGCTGGTTTTCTTTCTCTGATGAGATTCTGAAGATGTATAATACAGACTTGTCTCCTCATCTGTTGGTGCATCTGCTGAAATATCAACTTAATTTATCACGTACGGGGCAATGGAGACCCTTAATTCTTCACAGGGTCAAGCATTAAGTCTTTTTTTGTCCGCCAGAGGAGCTTTTCATAATAGTGTGACATCCATTAAAAGCTAACATTAGACATTCGCTAACAATGTTTATACCTTTTCATGTGGGCATTTGGGACTTAATGTGTGGAGCTGGTATTCCTTCATTTTAAAAATTACCAGTCTACATGCAGACAAGGCCTCAGTTATCAGCAACAAAGCCACAATGACGTCTCTTTATCAGTGATGTCATTTGAAATTGAAGACTTCTCTTCTCCAGAATCTCCTGCAGGCCACAACCATGAGGATTAATTAGTTCAAAAAACACTGACATAAGCAGTGAAGGCTGATATCACCAACATGGAGAGGAAGGAGAGGATGGGACACACTGATCATAAATAAACAATATATCAACCATAGGTACAGACCTGAGTTGATCAATAACACATCTAAATATTCGTGTACTACTGAATGTACAAAGGCTTTTAGATGAAAAAGGTGGTTTGGGGCTTTAGTCAAAAGCAGTTGAATCAACCAACGATTACAAGGGAGGGCTAAATTCTTTCATTTCAGTCCTTCTCTCTTGTCCTTAAATGGACATTGTGTTACTGAATGCTGAATACAAACATCACAGAACAGATTTTAATCTGTTTCATAATTACACTTCATTTTACACCTTTTTCCCAGAGCCTCTTTATCGATGTAATCTGTCTGCTTTGAAGTATTTAATGATTTCAGAGGCTGTTTTGCTTGAGGTATTTAATTATTTTGCAAGTTTGTGGATCAATACATCTGCAGTTTTGGCAAAGATTTGCTAGCGTCCTTCAATATTTGTGAGCTGTTGCTTTTGAAAGCTGCCTTTTTAACAGCTGACGAATGCTCTTAATTGGCTTTCAATCCATATTGACTCGTTGGCTGAAGTTTTAAAATGAGTGAACATTTCTCCAGAGTTAAATCTTTTTTTTTCTGCCGTAAATTGTTTATGTCTGTATGCATAAAACTCCTATTTTTTACATGCATTCATTTTAATTACACTTAAAAGGAGGACATATCACCCTCTACTGTAGCAGAAGTGAACATGTCTCAGTTAATAAAACCATTTTTCCTGGTGAATGTACTGAAGGGCAAAGACAATATTTTGTCTAGATTTTGCATTATATGTGCCCTATTAATGTGCAAGTAAACCTGTCGACTGAGGACACAGAGTTGCTGAAACAGCATCTCTGTGTCTATCTCTGTGTTTCAGCATGAGATATTTATGCCCCTGTAATGTTTTACCTTAGACATGGATGTCATAAAGGCTTAATGGGGGAGAGAAGTGATCCCTCCTCTGTGCCATTTTTTGGGGAAATAATTTAGCAGCTGTATGTGCACTGTCATGCTCCCGTTACGCAATGTAGTTTGACAAATAGAGACACCAATTTAACCCTGTGTTGGAACTACTTTGACTGTGTAAGGGTATTATGCCCAATGAGCTTTGTCACAGGGTTATTGTCAAAACACACTGTTAAATAGCTGGAGGCTTAGAGGACTGTTACTAATTCTTACTGTTTATAGTAAGCAAATTTACTATTTATTACTATAATATATGGATTCACCATTACTTAGTAAAACATGGTGGCTACTTTAGCAATAATCAAACCAATGAGCAACCTAGCCAGTTCAATATTTGCTGCCTTGATGATTGTAAAACAATCTTTTTTTTTACAAGTAAAAAACAAGTGCTTCAGCTGCAAAATAGGTTTTTAGACAACTTATTTTAAAGACTTGTGGGTTGATGAATAAAGGCTATTTGAAAAATAACTAGGACCAGGAATAGAGCCTTGGGGCACACCCCTGAGTGTCAAGATCTGAATGAGACTTCATTTCATTGAATAAATTGGTGACTTCATGGTTGTCATTACATGTTAAAGATGGCCAATTGAAACAAATCAGTTTCCAAGTTATAAAGTGTGTTGTTTATCTGTTGCAATGGTCTCAAAAATTGAGTTTGTTCCAGTGTGACTCACATGTTTGTTCAGCTGTCATAATAAATCATATCCTAAGAGGTCAGGGGACCCTGTGGTGAAAGCTGACAAAATGCTTTGTCATGATACTGTCATCTCTCAACCTGCTGCTGCACATCATGACAAACAGGACGTTCTGTCCATCGTCTCAAACATGATTTTATCACTTTCTTTCTCTCTCTCTCTCCCTCTCGCTCTCTTTCTACGAAATGTGACAGGGTGTTTGTTCTAATTCCAAGAAATGACACTGTGCAGAAAGATTAATGTGTGAGCGCCAGGGTATGAGAAACAGATCAATCACAACAGCCCCTGAAACAGATTTGTCCGGCAGATAAACATGGTGTGGAGGATTGATTGGAAACTTTCTCTGGCTATATGAATTAAGTCAGTAGGCTATTAGCAAAGATTTATGAGCCAAAGAGGTCTCCAACTGGTTACCATATCAAATCAGAATTAGATTAGAAAACTTGAGCATGAAGCTGTAGCCATCTTGGCTTTTTGGGGATGAGAAGTGTCTGTTGTCCCTTTGTTGTCCTGGACAGACCATACTGAATGTGTCTGCAAAATGACAGCACAAAGAATCTGTTTCCTCTGGTTACTGGGATCTAATCAGTCGAGCAGACAAATTCTTGTTTTGTTTGTTACTTCTGTGGTTCTGGGCGTGTCTTTCAGAGCCGTTACATGGTGCATCATGTGTCTGTACATGACTGAAGGCTAAACTGGCCAACCAAATAAAAACATAATTAAGATTGTCAGGTAACAGGTCAGAGACTCTATGGATCAGTCTTTAATAGACACATGTTTACTGCATTATATTAGGATACTATATCAATATTTTGTGGTGAACTATTGATATCTTATAACCTCATAATTTATTGAAATTCTGGACATTTGTCTTGTACTGTAGTTCAGCCACCATAGTTGGAAGCAGGCATTCAACCATTGACTCTCTGTCTCACTGACACAATTACTGTTAATATTTCTGTCACTGGGACAAACAATAAAGTTTATCCATACTTTAAATGAATAATACTGATTAAAAACTGTATTTTGTATGGATTAAATGTGTGGTTTATTATGTTTATGACTAAAGTCTGCATATATTGCCCTACTTAGTATCACAACATATTTTGATGTATCATATCATAACCCATTGATAGTAATTAATTTCATATCATCAGAATCTTGCCAACACACACCCCTTTATCAAACACTATCCCTACTCTTAGCAAAGAATGCTGACGAAAACCATCAAACCTCATGGTGCCGCCCTCACGTAAGGTCAGACTGAGACAATCTTTCATGCACTGGTCAGTTTTAGAATTAAATATGCAGCATCAATGCCAATTAGAAGTTTAAACAAAGGTTATAAATTTTTTAAATGTTTTGTTTTTCAAAGTTTAAGTTTCTTTAAATCATGTCACAGATGTTTACATTGTAAACAGAGCTACTGTAATGAATGCACTTTGGCTCAAACTCTGTATTTGAAGTGCTATATAAATAAAGTTGAGTTAATTTGAATGTCAAATTTAAGACTTTGTCTGACAGAAGTTCAATCAAATTAATCAAGCAATTATGAAATGGTTAAAGCACAGTTTAGGAGCAGGGCCACACCTTTTTCTTGGTTTCCTCTGAAGGGACGCCATGAGAGTATGTGATCTTTGGCCCCACCACAGCCCCAACCTTGTATAATCTCCTAAACCACCCAGCCATAATGCAACAAATGTTTCTGCTAAAAGTTAAAAAAGAATATAAAAAGTGGATCAAGACGATAAACTCAATAGAAGTTTGATTGAACATAAAATTAACTAGAAGTGCTCCAAGAGAGAGAAAAATATCAACATGATTGTGTCCATGAATTCTTTTTACTGTGTAAGACATGGACGCTTCCTTAATGCAAGCTACCTTTCCCCTCCATTCCCTACCTCTTATCTGTTTCTTTCTCTCCTCACATCCTTAGGGTTCTAAAGGGGCTCAGTGAGTCAGGGAACCTCCCCAAAAGTGTCAGCAACATGTTAAAAATTATACCTAATTCAGAATCAGCACTCCATTATACCTAACTAACTGGTAATTGTCAAAAATTCATCAGGTTGATGGAGTGGTGACTGAGAGCGAAACATTAAAAAGTCAAGAGGGTGGAGATGGGATTAGATGAAGGGTTTGCAAAATACAGGGCTAGCTTGATTAAAAGGTGCCATTAAAACTTAGAGTAGCTGAGTGTAATTTGATATTTTTTGCCTCTGCCAAGGAGGTTATGGTTTTGCTAGCATTAATCTGTTTGTCTGTTTATCTGTTAGCAAGATAACTCAAAAATTTATGAGCAGATTCTGATGAAATGTCGGTCATGACACATGAAAGAAGTGATAACATTTTGGTGGTAATACAAATCTGGATGTGGAACCGGCATTTTTTTTCCCAAGGATTTGTTAACAGTTCAGAATAGGGCAGTTTTCAACATTTTGGACAATGACTTGCCCGACCATATTGGAAATGCCTGGGTGGAGGTTTGTGCTCTTGGAGCACTTCTAGTATTTGTTATCAGACAGGCTTTGATTATAGTGTGTATGCTGCATGTGTTAGGTTGCATCCTGTCAGAGCTAAGCAGTGTTTCCTGATCTCTTTTGCTTTTGAAGGCCTCCTCACTCTCTCCAATATCTAATACCCCCACTCACACTAACATCTGGTCTATGTATAAACTCTCCAGTACATGTCTGATCATGATTTGACAACCTCAAAGCAGGCACAGCCTCATGCTACATCACTGATATTATCTCTTATGTAACACCATTAGTTAAATAATCATCTTGTCATGTTTAAGGAATTGGCAACATTATCTGCATTAGTGCCAGTGTCATTTTAGGTATTTAGAGCTACCCAGTCATTAACCCAAGGTCATGGTTGTGTCTTTAAATTATGTGATAAAATGTTTTTCTCTTTCTCTTTCTTTATTTAAAATTCAAGCTTCTGCTACTGCTCTTCTGTCAGTGTGTGGGCATTTTTCTCCTCTGCAGGAGGAATAAAATCTTGGCTGCACATACTGTACACCTGGCAACACTTTTTAAAAAGCCTGGACTTAAGAGTGCAAAATCCTTTCACACTTCCTTCTCTTCATTTTTTTTTTTCATTTTTGTTCCTCAGTCCTCGTTTGAAGTCCAGTTTAGGGAAGGGACAGAGCTGGACACATTGGAAGCCTGTTACCGATAACAGGAGAAGGATTAGAGAGACAGTAGCTGTTGTATTGTCCAGTTGACTGACAGATTGGTCTTATGTGATGATTTAGGCATCAATGTGCAGGTAATGGATCCATTCAACTGTTATCGTTCAAAGCTGGTATGTGATTTTTTTAGTTGTTTATGTTCATGGAAATAACATGTTACTCTTGTCTGTCTTCAGACTCAGATGCCTAGCAGGATCATATATTTCTGAGTGACCATGATGTGTCTGTCTGTTTTGTTGCAGATACTGGAGATACAATGAGGACATGAGGACCATGGACCCAGGTTATCCCAAACCCATCACCATCTGGAAAGGCATCCCTGACTCTCCACAGGGGGCTTTTGTGGATAAAGCCAATGGTATGTCAGCTTTATTGAAGAAAGAGTCGTTTTACGTTGGATTTAAAACTGATTAATTGAAAAACCTAGTTAGATGATACAATTTTTTTTATTTTTAATAGAGTTTAAACAAAACTTTAAAAAGCCTAGAAGGCTTCTACTACAATCTTCTGGTCTACTTTCCTTCCATTTATAGACAAAATATAAATAATATACAAAGAAATGGAGAATGTTAGATCAAAAGGGCATCAGAAAAAGAAACTCAATGCAAAAACTGTTCTCACATAACACAGTTGCAAGTTTATATGCTGACAAGTTAATCATAAGAAACTGGCTGACTATTGTACAAGGGTCCTTAAAAAGATGAGTTTTTTCAGTTATTTTCCAAGGAAGAGTCAGTTACATTTTGTCAAGATTTCGAAATTGTGAATAGTATTGTTGTGCTAAACACCAATCAATATTTTACTAAGCACATTTTTTGATGGCCAGAAGTACACTGTCACTAAATGTGGCTACTCTACCACATAACAAATTGGTACACATAAGTGACAATCACAATAATGGATTGACAGACCAGTTTAAACGCTGTCTTTTGACTTCATGCTAACCTCCAGGATGTCAACATATATCTGCCCTCTCGTCCACTCATCTGTTGCTCCTGCGGCTCTGTTATACTCTTACAGGAACTTTTTTTTTTAAATCCCCTATACGTTGTTTTCATTTCTTTAGTCAAATACTTTGATCCAGCGTTGAAGTATTTGCTAAAAATGCAGCTGAGGCCAACAGGATGAATGCTAACCAGCCAAGCCAAATGAGTTACGCAGTCTTTACATTGTGTTTTGTGATGCACTTGAGCTTCAGTCGGTAACATCATGATGCATTTATGTTGGCTGGGTAAAATGAGTATTTGACGAGGGGTAAAAACATTATGTGCTGGCTAGAATCTTGAATAAATAATGTTGAGTGGGGTGAAATTTGTCAGTTGTATCAGCATAATAAAGAAACTACATCTGCTGCATAACATAACTAACTTAATGCTCTTAAATGAATTGCATTTTATTGAGTCCGATAGTAGCACTTTTTTGGCCTGTTAGATATGAGAAACCGTTTTTCAGTTGGTCAGTAATTTTGTAAATTAGCATAAATAACTGTTGAAGAAAAGTTCTCAGAGTCCAGTTTATGGTTTGCTGTGGTGAGGTGACTTTATTGAAGCATGCCGGCAAGCTGGTGAACTGACAGAGTGCAGGTCTGTGTCTGTGAGCTGACCCCGACTGAGGAAGGAGCAGGGTTTCAGTACAGTCTTGAAACAATGGGATACATCAAAAGGGGAAGGGGGTCAATAGCAGACAGAAGACAGACGTCTGAGTGTATTAAGACATGGTAATTCAGTAGACAGAGGAGAGATGTCGTTTCCTTTGCCAGTATGCATACAAAGTTCTTTGATCAAGGGTACAAGGATGGGTGGAATCAGTCTGAGCTTCAGGTGTAAGGAGGCCTATTGTTAGGGAAAGGACCTACGGGGGTGTAGTTACCAGGCTACAGACAATTTGCATTCCAAGGCACTTGATTTACATTGGAGATAGTTTACAAACCAAGACACCATAGCAACAATTGAACATTTTCCCTATCATAACAAAAGTCATAAATTAGCCATTACATTATGTAATTCAGTTGTCCGTAGTTGACTGTAGGATGACTATTGCTTTGCTCCTTGGGAGCGATTTGTGTTTCTCTGTTGAGCAAACACAGTTGTTTAATAAAGCATGAACAGGACTGCTACCCATATCTGAGTCCGCTAATCTCACAAACAGGTGATCAGTATTGGCACCAAAAAAGCCTTATTAGGACATCCCTGGTTTCAAATAGTCATAATAATTCAGAAAGATGAGTTTCTGGATTACAAAAAAAATTCTACATATCATATCTTCAATGCTGCGGAGTGAATTTTAAAGTCCCTTTCCCCCTGGCTGCAGGTTTTACCTACTTCTACAAGGGGAAGGAGTACTGGAAATTCAACAACCAGCTGCTCCGTGTGGAGCCGGGTTATCCGAGGTCCATCCTGAGAGACTTCATGGGCTGCGACGGCCTTCCTGCTGACCCCGACTGGGACTGGAGCCCCCCTGTGGCGGAGGAACGCCACTATGACAACGGGGACGTGGACGTTGTCATCAAACTGGACAGCACCGGGGGCACGGAAAAAGCAGTGGCCATCGCCATCCCCTGTGTCCTGGCGCTGTGCATGATGGTCCTCCTCTACACGGTTTTCCAGTTCAGGAGGAAGAGCACACAGCGCCACATACTGTACTGCAAGCGCTCCATGCAGGAGTGGGTGTGAGAGGCTGTTCCTGCTCTGTACAGAGAGGGGTGTGATGCTCTGATAAAGGTCTAGTTATTACTTGAAGCCTTGAGTCCAGTAATTGGAAGCACTGTTAAAGGGTGCATAAGGATTGCCATGTTGGCAGATTTTAAAACTGCTGGTAGCGTGCAAGCTGCAAGGGAGCGAAACGATCAGCAGAACTCAAATGAAGACACAGCGAGGGAGCCACATCCCCTATGTCCAACTAATATGTATGTATCTGCTTCGACTTTTTCTGTATCTTGGAATGAACTCAATTAAGTGAGACAGAGTTAAGCTACCGTCAGTGGGACCTTTGTCTGTCCTCGTCTCTGCACGTCGCTTAAAAAGCCCCTAGCACTAACTTCAGTGGACAAATTAGATATAGGCTCCTACTTTACTTTTATTTCTTAATTAAATCGCTCTGAGCTGTGCTTTTTTTTAAATTTAGGGTCCCTGTAAAAGATTATTCATTGTGTGGAGGACTGATACACAAACCAAATATGACCTTTTTCTTCCAAAGAGGATTATCGCTCGATGTTGTTTTTGATGGGATCATTTTCCTCCATGGATCCAAACATTTTGGCATCATGACTCTGGATTTTCTTTATCTTAAAATTACTTTTCTGCCATTGGTATTCACATGCACCTGTCTGCTCTGTAATCTGTGGGGATAAGAAGCAGCCGTTAGCAACTGAAAGCTAAGAACTCAAGACTGTGGTGGCGGTCTATCTCCAAAACAGGGGCCAAAAACCTCTCTGCAATATTTATGAGACTGCCTTAATCATGGATTGCTTAAACTCTCTTCTCTTTCTCTCTGTTTTCTCTGGTCCAAATGCAGGGAGACACTGTTAGAATATCAACAGGTATTAATTACTGCCCATAATGCAATTTCAAAACCAGTAGTTAAGGACTGTTTGATCCACAAAGGGTTCATCACTCATGAAAATGTGCAAAGCTGTGCTGAATACCTGACAGCAGGGCAGCTTTTGCTTTGATTTTCTGCCTCACCAGAGGGAGTGAAAGAGAGAAAGGGAAGGCCAGTTGTGTGTGTGTGTGGAAGAGACAGTAATTACCCACACTATATACGTACTGTATCATACTGTAGTGTCAGCTTTCAACAGCTAACATCATGCTTCTCCATTTTCCCTGCCATGTTTGGACTCTAATACTCCAAACAGTATCAGCACATATGTTTTTATCATCTGAATTAATGTATATTTTGTTTTTGTTTGTAACTTTTATACAGGGTTTGTAAGTTTACATAATATTTCTCATCAAAGGGGAAAGTAGGAGAGAAAATGGGAAGGTTAAATCTTGTTACTGCTCCTAAAATGAGACGTGTAAAAAAGGAAGTCATCATTACACATCTGTGTCAGTGGCCATTGCTTTAGCTCAGATTGCTCCATCCTCACACCAAGTACTGCTGATAATTTTTGAGGGAATACAAAATGACAGTGCTGTTGAAAAGAGGAAACAAATGTAAACAACAGGGCAATGTAATCTGTCAAAATAAAAGAAACTTATTTTATTCACACATACACACAACTCCTGAAAATGTTCACATTTTTTCTGGATATGCTGCATGTGACCAGGCTTTGGTTTGCCCACCACTTTTAGATCATTCTTTTTGAGTAATCAGCACCTTCTAGAATCCCCTCGAACAAGATTGCGAGGTGCCTGTAGCTCTATTCACACATGCACAAAATTCCTGAAAATATACTTAGTTTTTCTGGGTTAGCTGCCTGAGTGAGTGTGCCTTGCTTTTACTTCTCTGGTCATTTATTCTAAGTCATTTATTAACTTCTTCCAACAAGACTGTGAGGTGCCTATAGCCCAGTCACACTTGGGCATACCTGTACACATGTACAAAACCCCTGAAAATTTTCAGAATTTTTAATGTTGAGCTGTATGTGTATGCAAACAGCCAGTTTATTCATCCTGATTTTATCTACAAGTTTCTTGGTGAGCTGCATGCATAAACAAATACAGATACATTTTTCACCCTGATGTCACCCAGACTTTCTTCTGCCAGCTTAGTAGTGAAGATTTTCTTTTACCCCATCCTTCCTTGTATTACAGGGAAAACTTTCTGCCATGAGGGACAAAGTGAGATAGCAACTCAGGAAAATTTCAGGGGCTGAGAGCCTAAGATTAACTAAGAAAAAAACAGGAGTCCATCAGCATTAAAACGAGTTTCAGGGGCTGGTTGCTTGAAACATCATAGAATATTATTGTAGGATATGTGAACGCACTGTTATAGCTCTTTCTCATTTCAACAAACTTCTGACAATGTCTTGAGTTTTTAAGGTCAGTTGCACTTCAGACTCAAATGGCTAATTTAATTTACCTAGGCGTAACCTACATTTTTTCTGAAAAGCCCCTAACAAATGTCCCCTTTGCCCACCTCTCTTGCCTATCAAGGACAACTTTCTGTGTGAACAAGCAACAAGGGGGGAATTTTAAGAAAGAGCTCCTGAAATTTTCCAGATGTTCCCAAAAAGAACAAATAGAAGGCATAAAGCTTTGTTGTACCCCTACGCACTTAACAAAATCCTTAAACTTTCTGGGTGAGCTGCATGTCTGCATGCAGACAGGTAAATCTGTTTCTCAGGCTTTACCCCAAGTTTTACTGTTTGCCTTCTTGTAGATTTCTTGCACTTACCCCATGGTCTGAAAGAGTATTTTTTTTGTGTGAGCCCCACCCAAGCCCCACTCTCCTTGTTAACTAAAACCGTGCTGGACAAAATCTGTAGTTACTGGCCTCTTTCTCATCTGAAACAATTGAAAACTAGGAGTGCTCAGAGGGCACAAACCTCCACCAAGGCTTTTCCAACAATGTCAGATGAGATGATCCAGATTCAGATCACCACCAAAAGTCAATCGCACCTCCCTTTTGTCATTACTAAGATTTGCTGTATACTTTAATCAAAATCTGTTATGAATTTTTTGAGTTATCCTGTTCACCAACAAACACTGCCCCCCCCCCCAAATAAAAAAAAAAAAAACGTAGGTAAAAACATAACCTCCTTAATAGCTAACTTTAAGACTAAACTTCTATTCATTTTTAATTAATTTGACTTTTTTAAAATTTGGCTGAAGTAAAAGAATAAAGACAAAATTACAGAAGGGTGTTTGTACACAAATCAAAATTTTTATGAATCAGTTAAAAACATTTTGAAAATGGCCGTTGAATGACCTTTATAATGTCATCTAACATCATCTGTTCTCATCAAAAAATGCTTTTACTAATTCTGCTCTGTATTCCTAGTTCATCAAATATTGTCAGTAATAAAATGTTTTGTCTCACCTTTGAGTGTAGGTAAGTTTTCTTTGTGATTTTCAGCGCTGAAGTAACAAAAATATGATAATTTACCACAGTTTATTAGAATAGGCTCTGACATGAGTTGTCTTACTGGAGTTACTTGGCAGCTTTAACACGGGGCTCTATGATTCTGATTGGGTGGTCAGTGGACCAATCAGAGAGCCAACAAATGGTGAACTTTGACCATTCTGATCAAATTGGAAAATTATAAAAGAAATCATCCTCACTATATATTTTTCTTGCCTGTCTCTAATACTCTTCCACACAAAAGGGAGGGTTTGGGGAAGGGAAAAAAATCCTGGGGGCTTGCAGAAAAATTCAGATTAAAAATCTGACGTTTTGTGCTTGTGTGAAAAGGGCTACTGTTGCCTGAATTCTTGATTTTTGATTAAAAAATAAACCAGGTTTTGCCAATATTAAAACCGGGTTGTTTCATGTGCTACATTTTACACAAGATTAAAATAATGTATCAACAAATTACTAACAATGTTTATAAAACTAGTCTAACATGGCGTATCTACAAACCCACACCAGAAAAAAACAGTCTGATGACAGATAATACTCTACAAGTGTATCACAATATATGACGTAACAAATACTAATTACATCAAATGCTGTTTTAAAGAAGGACACATTATAAACACCGGGGTGAAGTAATGGGGCATGTTCTGTCTGAGGTGAGATGGAGCTAAACTGAGCCAGAGCTTTATTCTCTTACTGTGTGTTGTAAATAAAACAACACACAGCCTGGATCTTAGTGAAATATATCGTCTTGCAATTGCCTTTGATTGCTGCCATTCATGTGACTATGTGGTTGTGTGGTGTGGCGTTCTCAGAGTTTGCCAGATGACCAGTCTGTGAGCTTTCATGATGTGACTTTTTTTTGTATTTGTGCTCTGGTTTTGTTTTTTTACTAAACGGTCATCAACATTTACTGTACAGGATAACTGCATATCTTCCGTTGATATCAAGGCAATGACATTTTTATATTGTACCGACGGAAATAGAGATTTAAAATGTACCTATGAACTATCTAAAAAGGTGACTCTTGATAAGATGTGGTTGAATCTGTTATGTAGGGGATTATAACTGAACATCTAGTCTGTAAGGGCAATGCATGTGGTTGTTAAACTAAGATGTCACCCTGTTGACCATGAATCAGTCGACATTCTTGTTCTATTCAGTCCCTCCCAGTCTGGTTAAATGAGCTGACAGATTTTCTGTTGGATGCATAGACATACCCGAGCTGTCATGTATTTTTTTAAACCATGAGAAATGACTTCTCTTCTAGTCCTGTCCTTGTTCCAATCTCCAGGCGACAGTCAGAGCAATGAAAAAGAAAATGTTCACATTTCTAAAGAAAGGAACATCTTTGCTTTCCTGCAGCGGTGCAGAAATGCCGCGTGCACCAGTCCATGTTGATTCATGACCACTGTAATTTAAGGAGGAAGCAACAACCTTTGGCTCAGTGTTTTGTGTGACGTCTTATCAGTTTGTGTGTTTGTGGTGAGGGTCTGACAGCTCCTGCGAGTGTGAATTAAAGATGACCAGTGAGGCAAGTCGGTACTATATTTATTGCCGTATTTATTCCTCTGTGCTCAGCACCTCAAATCTTGCATTGCGTTGTACTGAGGGTGAGAAGCTGTCAATAAAGTGGGTTTGAAATGCATTTGTTCCCAAAGCTAGTCTTCTTCTGCTGTGTTATAAACTACAAACTTACAAGCTTTACATAAGAACAAAGGTCTCTCTGACACCTGAATCACTTCAAATGCCTGACATTTTACAGAGCAGAGGCAGGAAGTCTCAGCGCTCTGACCTCTCCCTGTTTATCTCCTCAGTGCTCTTTTCCTCCTGCATCGACACACACTGCAGAGCAAAAGTCATTAAAGAAAGTAGATGAGGCCGATTAGACATCAGTCGATACAGCAGAGCGGCAGAGAGCATAGGAGGTAGGAGCATTTCGCAGGAACTCCAATCAACATCAGACCCAAACAGAATACGCCGCATACATTAATGAACTTAAGAAGAATCCGTTTACACAACGCACACATAAAGACAGATGTGGTTTGAGGAGGACTCTGCTTTTAATCTTTTATTTTCCGTTCTCTCCTTGCAATTTCTAAGAGGTATTTTTTTTAATTCTAAAAAATTTGGGGTTAGTTTTGAGTTTTCGGGAATTTTATGAATTATTGTGAACACCTTCTGAAAAGTTTCCATGGAAATCTTGGCCACTCTTTAAAATCTTTGAAATAAAAAGTTCAAACTCAATGGAAGATGTGGGGAACAGGTGCAGGAAATTTTTTGAAACTTTTACAACTTTTAATTTCATGGAAAGTTCTGAAATTTTGGGTCAACTTAGTGTAAAAATCATTTTCAGGAACTTAAGTAATTTTTCACATCAATATCTGGACACTTGGGACTATTTCTGGATATAACAGGGCTTTAGAGAAAATAAAAAGAGGATTTTAACTATCTTTCTAGTTGGTAAGTTAGTAAAGTTTATTTATACAGCACCTTTTTAGAGCCGAGACCACCAAGTGTTTCACAACAAAACAATAGAAGGTGAAATGGTAAATACAAGCAATATAATGGTTGCTGATCAATCAAAAGTATACTCATTTTGATTGCTATGTGTCTTTCTTTGCACTCTTCTCTGTGATTTCACAGAACTGCCCCATCAAATCTGACATTCAACAAAGAGCTGGTTTCTGTTCAAACTTTTCTCAATATTGTTTTTGTTATTGAAATTAAAGTAAAGAGGTAACAATCACAAACTGAATTGATTTATAAGGGCTTTGGCCAAAGAGGAAACTTTCAAGAGAAGTTTTGCGATATTCTTGTCAAAGACTTTGAAGGTATTTGGGCATGCTCATGAAGTTTTAGAACTTACATATTTACTTATTCTGGAAAATGATGGGGTGGGGGTGGAAACTGCATGAAAATCCGTGGAGGAATTTTCTTGGAAATTTTCATTGATTTGATAATTTATTAAAACTTTTTAAGGAAAACAAGTACTTCAAATGGAAAATTTAGAATATTTTCAGAAAAATTTCAATACATGTATGTTTGCTTGAGACATATTGATACATGATTTGTAAAAAAACTAAGAAAGTTAGAAAACTTGGGGATATTTTCTGTATTTTGGTGGTAGTGATGGGGAATTTAATAATTAACTTCAGGGAAAAACTGTACTCCTTAAGTAAGTGCTTAAATGTTTGCAAAGTGTCATGAATTTATTTGATTATTTTTTCAGTGTGTTTTTATAATCGTGAATTATGGGAGATTTTTTTCAACTTTAATTGAATATTAAGAAAAAATAATAGAAACATTTCTAGGAACTGTTGTAAAATTGGGATATCTATGCACAATTCTTTAAAATTTACAAGAGCTTTTGTAGTTTTTTTTTATTAACAGTGGATTTGTTATCAGTTGTGCTAGTTTTTCCTTCAATTTTGTTTTCTGAGCCAATTATATAAAACTCTTGTTTAGTTTATTAGTTTATTTGTCAGGGGTCATGCACAACACAACTGTTGAGCCAGAAAAACTATAAAGCTAATCCACATCCATGGTCTCAGGGCATAACCTTGCAGTGCAGATTGATCTGCCTGATTTAATGTCTGTAATCAGACAGATCCATCTTGCTAAGCTCCAATCTACAATGACTGTGAGCAGCCCAAAGCGGCATGGCCTAATCAAAGTCCTTCGGAGCAGGAAGAGGTGGAAACTAACAGTAGGAAATGACTGCTCATACAGAGATTAGCAATGATGCTGACAGCTTCAGCAGTCATTTTTTCAGACCTGGACCACATTTCCTGAATAAATTAAAAGAAAATATAAGAATTAAAAACTTCTGTATAGTAAGGATATTTTCGCTCCACTTCTGACATGTTTTGGTGAGTCTGATTTACTAAGTGGTTTACATTCTCTCCTTTAAAAGGCAGCTGTAGTGCCCCCCAATACATTGTCTGATTGGCCAGTAATACATGTGATTGAGGGAACGATCATCCAATCACCTGCCGGATACACTCTGAAAGGTCCTGCCCTCCCCAGACATTTTTTATGGGCTTTTTTCTAGATGGACAAGTGAAATATAAGATACATCCATTTGGTGTGTCAGGTTACCGTAGGAAGGAGCTCTAAATCATATAAAACAGACAGTTCTGAAGATAACAGGACTGATGTTAAATAGTGAAAGAACTTGGAGTAATAATGTTGTCAACTGTCACTAGCTTCAAAAGTGACCTGCATTCGTAGCTTAACCCACCCACCATTGAACCATTTGTCTCAGAGGACTTTACCAGGAACCCCTGCCAAAAAAACAGAACAGATCAGATCAAAACAAAGCAAACAAAAGCCTAATGCCACAGGGACATAAATAACTTTCAACTCTGATCCATACAGAGGTAAACTAAACCCAATAACAAGATTCAGCACTATTTTGGGGTTGCAGATGTGACTATGATGTCACCCGACACGGTGCAACAGCAGGTCAGTCCTATGAGTTTTCTACTTTAAATTCAACTACATTTTCCCTTCCCCCCTAAAAAAAGAAATCCCCACTAGCATGACATGTTCTGATTCTTGAATGCTTTTGCGTGTTACGGTGACATTGCTTGTTGTTTTACAGACCGTGGCTGATGAAATCTTTTCTCTATGAAATCACAGGACATCACAATTACACAGCAGGACTGAGTAAACAAAGGTCATTATAGGCCTTCTGAGGGGACTTTTAGAAGCTTTAAATCTGAATACAGAGTGCAGAGTCATCACATGAATGAAAAATAAATGTGCATGCAATCAATTTTTCTTGATTATTGTTGTGACGACACAGATGATTATTCACAAAACAGGCTCTGTTTTCTTCTGCTGATTTGATTTCATACTCGTCTTTTGGGACATTGGTTAGCACATTTTAGCATGGCCATGTTTTTTCACTTAAGAGGGGTTTTTATGCTGTCCACAATATAATTTGCAGATAAAAGTGTTATATATATATATTTTTTTTTTTTATTAGAGACTTCAGACCTCAAAAGGGAAACGTACGCTGGCCTTAAAAGTCAACAGCAAACACATTTCAATGAACAACAATATTTGATGACAGACAGAATTTTCTTCAACTTTTTGATTTTTTTAAAATATTTGGTTAAAACTTGATAGAAGTCCGAGGAATTTTGTGCAAGAATTGTTAGCAAACTGACCAACTTCAATTTTTCATGGACAGTTCTGGGGACTTTCGGAACACTTTGAAAGAGTTTTGAGTATTTTCGAAGGGGATTTTTATATCTCTGGGGAAATTTTACAACTTTTTCTCTTTAGGTTTTTGCTTTGTTTGATGTTTTATTGAAATTACAGGAATTGCAGGAAAGTTCCCAGTGAATTTTTGGGTACTTAAAATACTAAAATTACTACGATGAAGTTCTCAGTTGTTTATTTTGCACAACTCCAAACATCCTCGCCTTTAACCCCATTCCAGGTCACTTTTAGAGAAGTTATGAAAGGCTCTTGAGATGGACGGAGCTGCTGTCAAATCTTAGCCTCACAGCATTTGGCTTTGTGCTCTCAGGCTGCTGAAAGCTCACTTACATTTACACTGATGCTTAAAAGAAAGCATGAGACTCCCAGGTTTTGGCAAATCATTTCCTCCCAACCTCATGACTGGTGGAGAACACCCCCTTTATTCCTCAGCACCAGTGACAGCCATAGCCAGAAGAATAATGTTTTAGGGTTGTCCAGGCTGATACTTGACCTGGGACACCAGATTGTGTGAGCAAAGACAATCAGCACAAGATCTCCGACCGACACAATCACCACAAGATGCACTAGTCACACCCATCACCAATTCATTTTCAAGGATCTTCATAGGGCCCCATGACAGGCCTGATCATTGATATAAATTAGCTTAGGAGGGAAGTTTTCACTCAGGTCATCCTGCCATCACTCAGTCTTCATCCACAGAGAGAAATAAGAGAAACCTGCTGTATCTTCACTATGAGGACTTTGCTGCTAGCCTCGGCTCTCTTTGCAGGACTCTTGGGCACCTTGGTCGCCCCGTACCCTGTCCCTTACCATGCTTTCTGCAGAGTCATGTGGTAAGTCAACAGATATCCGATGTGCATGGATATGATTGCAGAAATTATCTTTTACAATTAACCAACACATAAATGTCGCTGTTCTGCTCTTCTAGGCTCTTTGCGAAACCTTGCGATGAAGTTGGCTCCAAAATAGTTCAACAAGTCAAAGCCTTCTATCCTCACTACATGGTAAGCAAAACTCATCCGTCAATTGAAATGAAACACAAAGTTAAGAGGTTTAAAATCGTGTATTAGTTTTATATTCTCGTGGGTTTTTGTTCCAGCTGGTGTCAGCAACCCCTCTGTCCATCAAAGCTAACCACACATCTATGGATGGCCAGCAGGCTGAGAACATCACCTTCACACTCAGCTCCACAGTGGTGGGAGGAGGATGCAGATCAAGTGTATGTAATCCATATTTTAATCTAAAAGTAAACTGTACTTTTAGGTGATGAGCTCCATCAGTTATTCAGTAAATGTTATTTTTACATCCGGAAAAGGGTCACAGACATTTCTGAGAACTAACCATGTTTAGTAGCTGATGGATCGTTACATTTATTTTAATAACTGATGCAATACTCAGCCAGTGTTAGGTTAGTTTTAAAAAATGTAATCAGTTACTAATCACTCATTACCTCTTGAAAGAAATTATAATATTACTTCACTAATGACTTTGATTTTACAGTTACTAATTACTTTACTTTTAGGCTCCTCATTACTCCCCCCTTTAAAAAAATCTACAGCAGATTTAAAATTTAGTCAACAAAAAACTGACATTGTTCTTTGGGTCTTTCACAAAAATGAACTGAAACTAAAGATATACTTTAAGCTGTTGAGAGTTCAGTTCACTCTTTTCCTCTCATCCTCCATACTGTGTTGAACCATCTAGCTAGTCGCTGCACGTAGCCAAAATATTGTAACAGCTCTCTTAAGACAAAAATGTCACTCAGTAACTAAGCATTACCTAAATAAAGTACTTGTTATAGTGTAGCTTTTTTTAAACTAGGTAAACGGTAAATGTACTTGAGCTTGTACATCCCTTTTCTAGTCTTTCTGACAACTCAAAGCTTTTTACACCACAGTTGACTCCTATACATACACACTAGGGCTAGAAATTTCCAGCAGCCTCCTACACCTACAGTGGCCATGCATTATGATATGTGTATCTTGTGGACACCGACTATCCCTTTAACAACCAGGGGCCGTATTCCTCAAGATTCTTAGTGCAAAGAGTTGCTCCTAGTGGCCAAATTCTAAGAAATTCTTAGAATCATGATTTTTTTCTCAGAATTTCCCCTAAAAGTGAAGAGTCGATCCTAGTAAAGACAAAAGCTATTCGTAAAGAATCCTAGCTCTTAAGAGAGCTCCTAAGGTGAGATCCGTTAAGAGCAGGCTTAGGAGTTCCCTAAGCAGAGGACAAAATGGCGGATGGAAGATGCAGGAGACATATTCTCCAAACACTGGGTGACAGTGAATTAATGAAACACTACAGATTGGATCGTGCAGGAATCATGTTTGTGGTTGATCTCATTAGAGATACACTTACTTCTCCAACCCAACGCCACAATGCAATATCACCTGAAATGAAAGTAAATTAAAAAAATGAAATAAATATAACTATCACTATGTGAATACTGTGCAAGTGGGCCTAAATTTTCACACATTTTGTAGGATAATTTTAACTATAGCTTACTATTCATTTAAGAGATATTTTCTTTTAGGTGAAATGTTATTTACAATTACACAGTCTTTTTAAGATTAGATTCTATGATGAAGTTTATTGATTTGAGTGTCCATCCGTTGCCTATTATCACCAAAAGTATATTTTTTTATCTAGCTTTTAGGATCAACCAATCACAGCTTTTGAAATGACGACTCATACCTAGCAATAGGGTCAACCACACCTCCTCACTAAGATAAAAGTTTCTGTCCTTTCCTTTGCTCAGAGTTCTCTGAGAATGTTCTGGAATCACTCCTAAGCTAAGACTCCTTGCTAAGAATTTTTAGGTTAAGTTAGGAGCTCTCTGAGAATGGTGCCTTCAATCTTTTGACTGATGGGAAAGCGACTCTCCAAACTAAACAATAACTTACTCAAAATATATATTATTACTATAAAGTATCACAA
This sequence comes from Cetoscarus ocellatus, assembly GCA_037902135.1. Lineage (NCBI taxonomy): Eukaryota > Metazoa > Chordata > Actinopteri > Labriformes > Labridae > Cetoscarus > Cetoscarus ocellatus. Next base: position 1,712,259 of record JBAMNC010000320.1, on the reverse strand, counting down.
GCAACTACTTACAGTTCAACATTAGTTTTAGCTTCCACTGCAATTCGAGTCATCGCTTAAGCCCCTGATTTTACTTTTGTTTCCTTTTATATCCAACAGAACAACATCTTTGCCTTTTGTCTAAGTGAAGTGTAGTATCTGTTCTTATCGGATTAATATCTGAGATGAACAGAAGAAAATTATGGTCAGCATGAAAAAATTACGAGAGTAGAAAGATCTTTTTTCCAAAATGCATTTTGAGAGAAAATCTGAAAAGTAAAGTTGAAGTACAGGCTATTAGAAGTTATTACCATATGTTGAGGAGATGCAAGTCTACTTCTTTGGCTCTACTCAGTTTCCCTTGAGAAAGGCATTAAATGGCCAAGTACCAATGAGCAGCCCCTTCCTCTGATGTCTCTCTAACTGCACAAACAAATCCTCCCTTATCTGACACCAGACTAATTTACATTAATGTTTCACAACTTCACCTCCTCTCCCCTTTTATTTCAATAACAGCTACATTTATCTGTGCAATCTGATTGTACATCTGCCGGCACATTATTAATTCACAGCGGGCGCTGAACCGGACAGTTTTACCTTCACTGAGCCTCACATGCAATAATCTGTGCAATATCCATTATCCATAAGATTGAGTCGATTAATGCTTCCTTCCTTAACAGGGTCAGTCCACTTCTCTTGGATTCACCAGCCTTCTTGATAATGGACTTAATTACTGCAACCTTTACATCTTGCTGTCAGGTGAGCTTAAAGTTTAAAGCACAAATAGTCATAAATGGAAGTGCTCCATACCTGCAACTGCATTTTTAGTTGCATCATTTCTGAATATGCTGGTTGTTTTTTTAAGATGAGCTGTTTCAGCTGATGCCGAGCCTGTGCAGTTGTTGTCTGCTGCATTTAGTAGTATGTTTTTTATAGAAAATCTCATCTTCCTCCTTTGACAAACTAATGCCTCACTTATTTCAGACAGGCTATTACTGCAGTGTGCTGTTAATCACTTTATCTGACACCTACCATGTTTCAGAGGTTTCAGGACTGATAATGTTAATTTATATGCTGAATCTTGTTGCTAATGCTTTCTTTTGCCTTTGAAGCCCACAAATACACATTACTATTAATATCAGTCTGTTTCTTTACAGTAAATACTTCCTCACAGGAGCTTTAAGCATCAGCATCCAAACATCTACTAAATATCAATTTGTGTTTAAATTTTTTTTCCCAGCAAGTGGACTCTCATCATCCCCTGGCTTCATGGAGATCACAAATGAATGGGCCTGCCTGGGCTATGGACTCGCTCCCTGTAAAGATTAGCTAGCTTGAAAATGCTTAGATAATGTGGACCAATACCTGCTCTCACACATTATTTTTCTCTAAGTGATAGCCTAATGTATGTAACCTTGAGAGGGTCATCAATAAAAAGTTGGAATGCTGTTATGTCCTCTGCTTGTTTGCATTTAATCTCATGTTTGGATGAATTTCAAGATTTCTGCTGCTCTAGAACTCTTTTTGAGAGTTAAAACATGGACTTAGACAGAATAACGAGAGGTGAATTACAGGCAGATTTATCTGTACCCGTTTTAAGTCAGTGGTTCTCCATTGCTTCCTGTGGTAAAAGAACTGAGAACCATTCAGTTACTTGGGTAATTGTAATTGAGGAGTCCCCCCAACCACCACCACCTATGAAGCAACTAAAAGGGCAAAGTTAATATTTGTCCATATACATCCCACCATGTACATTCTAATTACTCTATTAAGTGGTAGTTTGCAAACAAAGAAACCAGTCGTATTGAACTGCCTTTTTTATATCTACACATAAATTATAATTTATTTTCTAACCCCCATTCAATCATAAGATAAAAACAACTAAGTAGCAACCCATATAACTATTTTATTCAAGAGTTAAATGAAAGATTGAAGTTCAGATTCAAATTTTCAAGTTCTGGGGTGCTGGTTTGACAGAGTGGTAGGAAACCAAGCACGGCCCATGTGTGTGCTTCTGTTTGCCCGGGTTCGAATCCAGCCTGTGGCCTGTTTGCAGAGTGTCCTCCCCTACTCTCTATCTTCCCATTTCACAGGCCGATCCGCTGGCTCTCTCTCTCAATAAAGGCAGAAAATGCGGAAAAAAAAAAAAAAAAAAAAATCAAGTTCTAATAATTTTTTTTCCAAAGGAAACAACAATAACCACAAAAAACCAACAGAAGCCTGTTGGTACACAGTCCACAGTGATTTTTACATAAATCCCACCTCTAACATGGCAAAGTCAATCACGGTTCAGAATCGTGGATTGGCGCGTGGAGTGGCCAATAAGATTTCCAGGGAGCCCATGCCCCAATTTGGCCATGTCCCCACCCAGACAAAACACACCCCAATGAGCAAACTTTGCCACTGTATTTTCACTCAATGGACAAGCCTCATAAATAATATCAAGTCTTATAAAGTGTATGTCTAATTTTAAATCAATATATCTCATAACAAATTCATAATTCACAATTAACACGACAAGACAATAAGTATCTGGTTAAGAGGTTTATCTAACCATTATGTAACATGTGTTTTGATATTTGACATCTGCTTAGATGTCTAGACACAGGGAATAACAGTTAGAAATAGGGCTTAAACTGAACCTCTGGAAACCACTTAATAATGTAAGAAGCACCAATGTTGCATCCTTACACCAACACACTTTTTCATTCAATACACGACAATGTGTGCAGAAACCCAAACTGGGGTCAGATCGCAGAGCTGCATGATAAACTAAGTCCAACATTTTAGGAGAGGATGATGTAGCTGGCATGTAAAATACATCCCTGTAACAACAACAGAAATATGTAGATTTCCTGCTGTATGAATGCAGGTATTTATGAACTTAAACGTTTGATCATCTCATAATCAATATGAACATTTGTACACATTTATCAATGTGTAGCCTAGACCTTGAGAATCTCATCATTTTAGTCTTGAGGTCATAAATACAAATTAAGGTTTCTCATGGACAACTTCACAGGTTTCTTGTAATTTATCAGCTGCACTGTCTGAGGTTGATAAAGGGTACAAACCCATTTTTTCAGCATGAAAACAAATTGTTGCCTCAGTAATATTTCTGTTACTATTCACATAAATAATAAATAATAGGACCAAGTATTGACAATTATTGGTACCTAAAATTCAAGACAATCTTCAAATGAGATATACCAACTTGTTTAGCAACTGAGGAAATATTTTTTTACCTGAAATATCTTGAAATCAATGTTAATCTATGGCCTATGCCACATCTAATGAGAGATGTATGATTAGAATTGAGATGAATATTTTAGTATCATATTATTATTAGAACAAATTTATAATTTTAATGATAGAAAAATTGATTATTTTTTGACATTTCAAGCTAACATTTAAAGGCTGTTTTGATAAATACTTTGACTGAGGACAAGAAATAAGGATGGTTGTCTCCTTAATGACAACATGACATTAAGAGACACTTGATTGTTCACCATGTCATCGTGTTAAAGTGAGAAAAGTCAGAGGAAGTCCTCCCTATCTGCTATCTAATGTGCTAAGAGATTGTGGAGATATAACGGTCAGAAGACAGATTTTAGTACCATCTGACATTATTTGGTTATTTGGAGGATTGTGTCTCTGAGGTCATGGGGCTCCTAAGGGAATAAAACTAGACTACAAGAATAATTGGTAGAATTATGGAAAAAATGCTATTCCTCTTTTTACCTATCAATAAACAGGAGAGATTAGTTGTAAATTGTGTTTTTTTTTAAACAAATGCATCAGTAAACTTAATGTGACTAATGCCATTGTTAACTGAGCTATTTCAAGTACGGCAGAGTGGTACTGTACTGAATTTTATTCAAAGATGATCACAGGAGCGCTGAAATCCAGGACATTTTAACTATGACACTGCACTCTAACAGTTAAATGACCATTTTATTACAAAAAAAGAATAAATTCAAAATTAAAACAAAACTAGAAAAGCACTCAGAGAGCGCAGATCTCTGCCAAGCAGCTTCGGTCCACTCGGATCACCCCAAAAATTTAATCAGTTCTTCCATATCCCATTTCCAACAATTCCGGAAAATTTCATCCAAATCTGCTCATAACTTTTCAAGTTGTTTTGAACACAAACAAACAGACAGACAGACAGATAAACGCCAGCAAAAACATAACCTCCTTGGTGGAGGTAAAAAAGATTCTAATTTGTTTTTTTCCCCTAACTGAAAGCGATACCGAGAAACCCGAACATTTTGCTGTGCTGTGTTGCTTTGCTTGTGTCCATGATCATAGGGTTGTTCTAATTAACCATGCAGAAAATTAAATTAGGGTCTTTGTGTGATTCATAGGTGCAAGGCAGGTAAATCTAGACAAACTATTTGCTGTAATGTTAACTAACTGTATTCAGAGCTCTTTGCTTGGTGGAGTGATACAGTCCGTGGAAAGTCTCTGTGAGAGTACTGGTCAGGACTTAATGTTAAATACTGTTAATTATTAACAACTATATTTTTCCTCATTAAGTTCCTTTTCTTTTAACTTAAATGAATAGATTCTGAAACAGAGGAGAGAGAAAATATAAAATTGTCCACAGGACAGAAACCACAGCTTGAACTTAAATTTGGGCTGCCAAAGTCTCAGTGCATCAGGTGTGCAAAGTTAAAGGTGACACACGATGCCTCTTTTTTACCTTTCATCACAGTCACCAGTGGTCTAAATGAAACACTAAATTGATGGTCTCATCCTCTATAAACCAGCACTAAACAGCCCTCTGCGCCCTCTCACCCTGCCCCTCTCTTCCAAAGTCGTCCAGTAGGGTTTGGCAAGTTCAGACCGTTACCAAGACTTCCCAATGGAGCACTACAGTGCAAGTATCAGTCTACAGTCCCAGAGTTGAAAAAGCTGGGTTTAAGAGCAAAAAACTGCAGTTCCTTAAATGTCCACTTGAGGCAGTCTGCAGAGGCCCTAGTAGTTACATACACACTTCATGTTAAACAGCTTATTTTAAATCAGAAACCATGTTTACAGCCTGATTCAAAATTTAGTTTGGCCTGTTAATTCGTTAAAATTGTCTCTTATTCATTTCTCTCTCTCTCTCTACCGGTCATTTCCCGGTCATTGGCTGACTTGGAGCCATTTATTCACTTAAGCACTGTCTATTCTCCCCCAAAGTCAGTCCATTGTTTTAGTGTGATCCAGCCTATCTGCACCCCAGTTACCATCAACCATCACGTCAGTGTCCAAGGCAAATACATGTTAACTCAAACTTAAGTCTCACCTGATGAAAATATATTTATGCCCTCTTTCTGTACAGGAGATTAAATTTTGTGACTCACCTGTTGGGGTTTTATGAAGTATTTGAGGATTGATATGCCTTCATGCCTGCATGGTTTCACATTTGTGAGATGGTCTTGTGTCCTGCCTTTAGTCCCACCTCTTGGTCTGTTTATAGTTTGTTCAAGACAGCATTTTCAACATGCTGGCTGACACAGATTGGCTGCCAAAGCCTGCTTCATCAACCAAGACCCTGATGTCACTCCATTATTGTCCAATATTTTCTGCAGTCAAAAGTCAATATGGCATGCCACGTAGGCCTCCTGTACCCCCAGAGTGAGACGTTTTGGAAGTAATTATACTTGAAAAGTTTCATCATGGAGTCTCTGTGGATCTGCCTCTTGAATCTAGAGCATCATTATCATATTAGTTATGGTAAATAAACAGTTATGTGACAGTGTGTACATATATAACTGACCCTTCGCACATTAGTTCTCATTAGTTTTAATTACTGTGACTTCAGACATGAAGAGGCTCCAGCTGCTTTCAGAACAAAATCTTTGATCTAATATTTTCCAATCCTCCTCACTGCCCCTCGTGATTGCTTTTACACCCCTCTCTCTTCTTAAAATCATCCTCTTGCTCGGTCACAAGCTCAGATTTTTGCAGGACCACGTCCCTCTCCTACAGAGAACACTACCTGCAGTCTCTCTCTCTTTTTTTTATAAACAAACCTGCTTAATTACAACCATGAAATCCCTGCTGCTGGCCTCCGCTTTCATTACAGGACTATTAGCCGGCCCTGCACCTGTTCCTTACCACGCTTTCTGCAGAACACTCTGGTAAGACTCACCCATTACATGTTTCATTGTGCTTTTGTATTCAAGCTTCTACGTCAAGCTATGACACTTGAAAAAAAAAAAAACATCAGCTGGAGGCAAATTGTCGCCTCCCGCTGTCATTTCAAGAATATTGTGTCCACACTGTGATAATTGCTGTCTTCCTGCAGGCTCTTTGGGCTGCCGTGTGCTGACGTTGGTGCCAAACTGCTGCGACAGATTCAAGCTTTTAGTCCTGTGAAGGGCTGTGAAAAATGCCATTATATAGTGAGTGTTGTTTTTTCATTGATCCTCTTTCTTTACTTCTTCTTTGAAAAGGTTGGAACATTGTTTGTGCAGAATTGTGTGTTTGTGTAGAACAGAATACGAACCTTCTGGATGAATAGTTGAATGTTTTAAACGATTAGTCAGGGTAAAATAGTCTGTTTTTATCACAAAATCTGTTAATATATCACAAATTTGCCTCAAAGAGGTGTAAAACCTTGATTAAATGTAGTCTTGTCTTTTTAGATGATACAAAATCTAACATTGAGAAAATGTTTGTTAACTCAAATGAAAAATGGCTCGTGCACAATCTATCTGCACTTTAGGAGACTGGACCACAATGGTATGAATACACACAGATTTAATATTTATGTAATACCATTGATAACATTTTCATTCTCTTGATTTAAAAGTTCTACGTTTTGACCTCAAAGTCCTAGCACTTAGTTGTTTGTTCATTAGTGTATATGCACACATTTATGTTGTTTGAGTTGGTTGCTGCCAAACTGAATTTGATTGAGTGTCATGTGCAACAGTAAGGAGGATAAAGTCTGTAAAGTATCTGAATTATCTCTTTTGGTTTATTATATTGTTAGTTTGAGTTTAACTTGACTTTGAAAATCAAATTTAAGGGTTAAAAAATTAAGTCTAAAAAAACCGCAGTTCTTCCAGCAGGCCCAGTCACACCCCGTGTTAAAAGTCATTTTCCAACAGAAAAACTACCTTTGTATAAAGCCTGGTTTGATTTTTTCTGTTTGCCTTATATCTTGATAAGGGTGTGGCTGCTCTGACTTTTCGGTGTGTTACATTTACTTCATAACTCAGATGTCAAAGCAGGGATTTATGCCACACCCAGGTTAAATGTATTCCAGTTAGGGGCCGATAAGCTTAGGATATAACTGAAGACCCTCCGACTTCCTGAGCTGGAATTCTGGTTTATGGGGGTGTTTCCTGCATTGCATATAATTTGCAACTTGGTCTTTCCAGCCCCCCAGATCAAATGGACATGTCATTTGCTGGTGGGTGACTGAAAGCAGGTGCAAGACAGCATTTTCAATATGGCGACTGCTACCAATAAGTCTGTTTTAGGCCCTGTTTATACAGTGCAATAACATCAGTTTTTGGCATCCTGAATGCTTTGTGTCAGTCTCATTTTTCACTGTTTCATTCAAATGGTTTAATATCAAACCCTTCAGGTTGCATACAAAGGTGGTCTAGGATGAGTGGGTGGGGCACACTGGTGTGCCACAGAACAATGTGTTACTAATTCAACTATGCAGCTTCTAATCAATGAGTTTTTGATTTACTCTGTCAGTGCTTATGTTCTTGTTTTCAACATATAATTAAAGTTAAAGTAACTTAAAAATCCTTTTGAACAAAATACATCAGTTGGGATTTTTAACGTTGAAATAAATAATGTTTCAGCTTATAAATACTACCATAGTGTCTAAATGGTCCCGAGAAAAAGCAGCGTTTTATCATACCACTGGTGCGTAGGCATTCATCTGTGTGCAGGAAAAGCACAAGCTCAAAGCACATCAGTATTGTGCATCAAAGAGTTACTTTAGTGAAAATCACCAAATGAAGTTAATTTTCTACCTGACAAGCTGACATGTGGTTGTCTTATGATATATTTGAGGTTGCTCAAAAAAAGACTATCAGGTGAAATTAAATAAATTGTCATCATGGTGTGTTCAAATGTAACATCAAGAAAAAAGACAAAAAATATTTTTGGTGAGTTCTCGATATTTCATGAGTAATACTAATGGTTTTTTAGGTATTACTAGAAATTCTGAAATAGACCTAAAAATACACATGTACAGATTCATACTATTTAAATACTGAAGCTCATGTTTAAGAATTTGTTTTAAATTGCAGATATGCATATTGTGTGCCATGAGATTTTGCTTGATCATAAGTGCCCCATGACAAAAATGTTTGAAAGCCACAGGTGTAGGATGCTTTAGATTACACAATCACTGACCTGCATTGTTTACTGACACATTCACTGATACAATCAGCGACAGACCACCTGCCCATCCTCCATGAAGACCTCCAGTAACCACTTCCTTCTAAAGAAGCCCCCACTCTTCTCATGCTCTGCTTTTTTTTTCCACTCTCAGTCTTCTTTAAACTCATTGTAGCTGGCTGCCCCATCTGAGCTTTTAGAAAGACAAAGGACAAGAATATGAAACATTATTAATGACACACAATAACAAAAGAGGCACAGTCCATAATATTTTAATACATCTTCTACTGTGAATGTGTTAAGCAAACTTAACATATGTGGGGCATGCTCTTTTTCATGTTTTTTAAGACTCACAATAGGTTGGTGAGCAATACTGCTACCCATTATGAGAAAAAGATATGAAATGGAAATGATGATATAAGAGGTGTGCAGACGAGTTCTGATTGCAGGTTGTCACTGGGACAGCATTGTTAATCTATTGTGAGCACAGACGCAATAAGCTTGGGGTCTGAATGCCAAAAATGATATGAAAAATGATAATCAGTGTTAATGCACTGTTTAAAAAGGCTCCAGACTGAAATAATATTTCAGATATGGCAACTGCTGCTAATGGGCTTAAATGGTATCCTTTAGAAACCAGTGGGGGACATCAGAGAGGCTACTTTCATGTTCATACACAGTTTATTTATTAAGAATTTTTTCTCTTTGGAGTTGTGGAATTGTTAAGCAGTATAATACTTGTTTAATAGCACACAAATTGTATTTCCTTTCCATTTTGATGCGACAGTACATTAAGTTATAATGCTTTAAGTACATTAACATCCATGTTGTCTAACTTCTGATGATCTTAGGTCTTGAGCCTCGGGCTGTTTTATTGTTTAAGCATATTCCCTTGTTTTAAATTAGTATATCACAACAAATTCAATTTGTTTAAAATTTTTCACAGCATTCTCATTGCACTTCCAACCATTTTTTTTTTTTTGTTCGGACAGGACATTATTGTTTCCCTTTATTCCAATGCCCTTAAGATTAGAAACATATTATGGTTGTTTTCCACACTGATTGCTTGGAAGAGTTGCTCCGACACAAGTGGGCATTAATGTTTGGCAAACTTTGTTTATGTACATATGAGCACAGCAGTTGATGCCTGTTTTGGTACAAACGACTTCAACCAATTTGCTTGAAGTGGGGGGTCTCTGCCTGCTTCCAATCGACCCCTGGAGCAGTCCATTTGCAGTGAGGACAGAATGGACCAAGCAACTGACACAAAGCAACAATTGTTATCAGTAGCAATGATAATAATGGCATTATGGCACCAAAGGAGCCAGACTGATATTAAAGTACAGCTTAATAATAATGTTTTGGATCCCACAGAGTCAATCTCTGTGCACCGCTACAACATACTATGAAAATAGCAAAAAGTAGCAATAGCAACCAAGCCGTTGGTGTAAAAGCCACCTTAAACAAGCACAATTTAAGAAACACAGAGACTTCGACTTTAGTCAAAGCAGTTACAATCTTAAACACAAAGTCAGTCACAAGTTCTGAAATCAGCAAGAGACAGGGGAAAATGTTGTCGATGAGGATTTGTGGAAAAGCTCTTTCCTGTTCTGACTTGATAATGTTGCTCCATGAGTGAAAAGCAAGGACCAAAGAAAAGGTTTTATAAGCACTGCACTGGGTGGTTCAGCTTTTACCTCAACCTAAACTACTTTTTCCACTTCAAAGTGCCGTCTTATCGCCATCATCACAGCCCAGCCTCCACTGGGCTGCACAAATCTCTGCAGACAGCTTTAAAGGGCCTTTAAAAAGTCTTCAGAAAGGAGTTAAATTTGTTAAGCTGAATGTTAATATAAAGTCTTATAAACAGAATGACATGTTTTAATCACAATTTTTGCTTGTTTGGATGCCAGCTTATTTTGGCTGATTTATTGTGTTGTAATAAATCAGCCAAATGGTCAAGGTGAAAGATGACGTCTGTGTCTACATATGAGTTCATGTATAAACACCTGTTTTTACTGCGTCAGCTTGTTTCAGCCAGTAATGAATCAATCGTGGCTCATCACACATCGTCAGACAAACTACACGTGGAGAGCGTAGAGTTCACCCTGCATACCACCGTACTGACAGGAAGCTGCCGCGTGTCTGTGAGTCACACTAATCTGAATTCCTTCATGAATATTTGCCGCTGATGAGCTGAATAACACTTTCAAAACTAATTTATCATATATGCTTGTTTGTTTCAGGCTCAGTCTGCTTCTCTCACATTCACCAGCCTCATTGATGATGGACTCAATTACTGCAACCTGCACAACCTGCTGACAGGTGAGTCACTTTATCGTGATAAAGTTGATGATGGCTCAGAGTAAACTTATCCATTATTTAGTTTGAATCTTTTACATTAAATTTTCTTTTAATTTTAGCAAGCGGTCTCAATACTGCACCAGGCTTCATGGAGATGACCAGTGAATGGGCGTGCCTCGGCTACGGATTTGCTACATGTTGAATCCATAGACTGTATAAAGAGAAGACAGCACAATATCTTTCTCCACGTGAAGCTAAAACACTCAAACACTTCCTCCCACTGACTGGCTACAGTATAGTTATAAACCCTGCAGCCTGCATGTTAACAAATGGGACTTGTTTGAACTATTAAATCAAAATGCACTTGAGATCCATTTTTTTATGTTTTATTGTACTTGTCACTGAGCCTTGTTTACTAGCCCTTTTTTGTGGTCTATTTTTTTATCAGCTATTTGCTATAAAATAGAGTAATATGCAATTACTGACAACTCTTTGTGAACCAGATTAACATTATAAAGCCAAAAAAAGAAAGAACATGTTACAAACAGTAACACAAGACACTTTAAACTATGAAACTAACACAAGAATAGGTTCAACTGTGGACCTCCACAGTACCTGAGAATTCCAGGCCTGTGTCCACCGTTGTTGTTTTCTGTGCTGTGGGCACTCATTTTAAATACAAAATTAATGCTGTCTGTGGTTTTCTGTTCTCAGCAGCCTAAGTAAGTATTAACAGAAAAAAATAAACTCAGGAACAGCTACTTTTTTTGTTGCACTCACAGTACTCTCAGTCACTTTTCCCCCACCAACCAAATGGACTTGAGCTTATATAGCGCTTTTCTAGTCTTCTGACTACTCAAAGCAGCTTTACACCACAGGTCACATCTACCCACTCACTCTCACATTCACTCACTGATGGCTGGAGTTTCTAATACAATTATCCATCAGTATTAAGCCAACACATTTGCGCCCTTTCATGAGGAGCGACTTGGGGTTAGGTGTGTTGCCCAAGGACACAGTGCCATGTGACAGCCGGAGCTGGACTCGAACCTGCAACCTTCCGATTACTGACCAAGCGTGCTATCAGACTCTGGCCCAACCAACCCCCCAGCCAACCAAATTCAAGAGGAAGCTGGACTTTTGATGTCTGCTTTGTTTACAGCACTGGTAGAAGAGAAAGTGGCTCATCTTTTTTGAGGGAAAGATATCGTGGTCTCTAGGTGTTATTGGTAGGGGGACATCATTACTTGACTTGTATCTCTGTTTTCTGGGTGATAATTTCAGAAAAAAGGCAAATACTGAGCTCAAATACCCACTTAGAAGAACCTTACAGCTACTACCAAAGAAAGCAAAAGTTCAGTGTTACAACCTAGCAACATTATATGCTGATGAGAGGCGCTCTGAAAGTGCCAGAAGCAGAATGGCATCAATAAAGCAGCTCTTCTTGCTAATCTTTACAGCACAGACTCCAGTAGCAAAAACTGTTCTGTCCATTTCAATGGCTGAATGTGATTAACTATAGCCTTTATACAACTATAACTATGTTAAGATGTTTTGTGTAATTTTTGCTCAATGCTTTCAAACATGGCAAACATGCTTACAATGTAGCTGCACATCTAATCCAGTTTTTTAAACCGAAAATCAAGATTTATTTAAGTAGAACAAGAAAATGCTAACTTTTTTTTGCATTACAGAAATCACTGCCGTTAGTATGAAGTGAATGTGATAATGGAACAGGCATAAGTGCATGTCATGATTTTGTATGGGCCTTTTTTATACAAAAAATATAATTCTTTTTCCTGATCATGTGCTAAAACCGAAAATAAACTCACTGAAATTTTTTCACTGGCTTTAATTACCCGTGTACTTGCTCTGTTCTTGATTTACATGGTGTAATGCATTATGGTCATTCAGGAGTCAGATGACTGAGCTGTCCGGATAAAACTTAAAGTGGAACATCAGAAAATCAGGAGGTCTGGTCAGAGGGCTGGACACTGGAGCATTAGATGTCCCATTTAAAAAAGCAAGCGAGAAAGAAATAAAGGAATTTTCTCCACAGCAGGAAAAACATTTGAGCAGACAATGGAAGTTTGGTTTTGATCCTCTCACTAAAGACAAGGAATAATTCATAATCATAAAACATTTACAGCTGGACATAATAATCACATTGATACTTCAAATCTTACCATGGTTACAATAACCAAAATAAATATAACAAAACATGTGCCTACAAGCTCATAAATCTTCGGCCATGACTGAGGGGGTGAATCCAGAGGTAGGCCTAAACCATCCTTCAAATTTTATTAGCTGCCCCAAAATCATCTATTTTGGCCGTGCTGTATAAGCTCATCCCGGGACACAGGTGTCAACAGGTAGATAATATAATCAGGGGTAAGGCCCTGTTAGCTTTGAGACTGTCAAACTTTGACTGACACATATAATTTAAAATGACAACACATTAAGGGCATACTTTCATCAAAGATCTTCGGACAAGAATGTGTGGAACAGAGAAAACCATTTGTCCCAGCGAAGAACCACAAAAACTACAGAGCCTTAGGCCTGTCCTAACACACTGCCCTGCACTGGGGCCCTTAGTTGCTACATTATGCCATAATAAATGGCCGATTCCCAACTACAGGTAAATTTGCTTACCATACTACTGTCTTTAGGGATGGGATGCCCAGTATTGGATTTTTGCCAACATCCAATATGCTGATATGTCGAGCCTAATCATTGCCATTACTGATACTGATATTTTTGATCAAAAGTCTTAACTAAACAAAATTGACTTGTTGCTTTCAGTTTGACAGTCTATTTGTGTAAGAAGCAGGTGTAAAACAAGAAAAATATCATCTCACTCTAAAAAAATGATGCTGTTGATTTTAAAATGTACCAATGCAGTGACGATAAGGTGAAGCATTATGGGTCATCTATGAATTTTACTAATATTACAGTCTCTATGTGGGATATACATGGCCAACATATCGCCTGTATATATCAGCAGAAATTTCAATATCTGCTGATAACAATAACCATGTTTTTAGGCAAATATTTGCCTATAGTAATAGTGTACCGATAATATCACGCATCCCTAATTATAATGCCAGTCTGGTCACAGTTTGATCAAAAATCTGAGCAACTTTATATTTTTGTGTAATAAGCGAGAAAACCTTGACAACAGCATCTATATTAAAATGCTACAGCTGAGGAAAAACTGTTCGATATCATTTAAGCTGGCTTTGATGCTGACACTTTTTAAAAATGATTTCGCTGATTAAGTTAAATTGATCCTATTTCATTTGAGCTTACAGCTTTCAACCATGTGGAATCTTATTTCACTGCATTAAATCCCTAAGGTACAATAAAAACTTAACTAAATTCCCATTATTATATCTAAATTATCATTTTAAATTTTTGATCCTAAAGTAATTTAGCAGAGCTAAATGATTGACATTAAAATGACTGATAATTTATCAAACTGATCATTATAATATTTAAATATCTGATATTTTGTTTTGCATCATTCAAACTCTTTTCCCAAATTTAGCCGCCAGACAAAAGAGGCCGAAACATTCAAGAACTCTTTTGAAAGAAAAACACTGTAAGTGTGGCATGAAAAAAAAATTGATGTCAGACATTCTTATGATTACTGTGGTTAAATAATACTTTATGTGATTCATTTTGAAAATGCCTTTATACGGTTATCTTTAGGGTAACCTTTCACTGGATCCCATTTCATTGTCTGTTTGGCAAAAAAAAAAAAAACAACAGTGACAAACATCAAATTGTACTAATTTATTAGATTTTTTTAATCGTTGCTTCTATGAAACAAACATAAAGCTCTTTGCTTGCTCTTGATACATTAGTTAAAAAATATATAGACACCAAAGCTGTTTTTAATGAATATCAACCCTTAGTGCTCATGTGATGCCTTAATGTCATTACAATTAGCCATTCAAAAGTTTTGTTTCACTTTTATGAAGTTTGTAACCTGTATGTGCATCACTGTCTTAAAGAGAAAATCAAATGTTGATACATTTTTTAAATCTCCAAATTTGAATTAGCAAACACACAATATTAGGCTGTTAAAGAGATATTTTCACAAGATTTTATATATGACTAAACAAGAGTGTACAATAAATTACACAACTGACTCACCATGATTCTCTGCGTATATGATGTACAGGAGGGGGCAAATTTTCTTAATTCATTTCAAATAAGCCTGGAAATATGATGACTTAAACAACTTATTAAAGTTTAAGAACCTTTTAAAGATATTATTCTTTATTCAGAGGGTCTTTGTGAATAAATTAATGTTGTCTTATTCACCTCTAGGTGAGGCCTCATATGCTGAAATGCTGAGTTGGGCAGATCCATAAAAAGTAATTCAAACATTTTTCAGGAAAAAAAATATAGACCTTGTCAAAGAAAAACAAGAAATTAGGCAATGAATAAAAACAATACCTGGTGTTAACACTGTTTTTGTGATTAAATAAATAGTTTATTTTTCTTCTATTTCTGGGCTCAATTCAGACAAATGTAAAGGAAAATTTCAGACCCCTTCTGTTTGTCTCTTAGAAGTACAGTTTCAGTCATCCTGTATATCAAATCATGTGAAAACATCACTATAAATTCGATGGCACCTCACAACCACATGTAAAGGTGAATAATTCAATAAACCACGTGCAACACATAAAAAGATAGTGTGAAACCAGAAATAAAGCTTTACATTCTGAGCATGATACAAATGTACATTTTTTTTTGAACAATCGTTGCTTTTATCCAGTGTATCTGTTTTCTTAATCCAAATCACAAGACAGAGAGTTCAACCATCACAAATCAAACATTTCGGATTTCACGTTTATTTGCAGGCAGAAACTTCCATCCCAAGGCAGAGCCACTCGTTTGTGTACTCGATGAAGCCTGGAGCGCTGGTCAGTCCACTTCCTGCAAAGACAGGAAACAGGAAGTTGTATCTGATTCAGTGATGGCCTATAATAGCAACAAATCTCACAAACAGATTCTGACCCATATTAGAAAATTTGATGATTTTTCTTTTTTGGCTTTGACTTGAATTAAAGATTTTGTAAATTTCGAAATAAACTGACATCCCTTACCTACTATGACGTTGCGGAGATTACAGTAGTTTGTGCCATTATCAAATAGACTGAACCAGAACGCAGACACAGAGGAACCCTGGAGATAAACATTTATAACTTTTTCAGTATAAGAAACAATTTCATATAGTTTTACTTAAATATGTGACTTACCTCTACATGGCAGCCCATGCCCATCGCCGTGCCCATCATGGTGAAGTTGACCCCCTCGCTCTGTCCCACTGATGATGTGTGATTGGCCTGGATGAGGGCTGCTGTCACTGGACCAAGCTTAACCACAGCAACAGACAATTATTTTGCTTATTTAAATAATATCAACCAAACATACAGAAATTTGAGAGTGTATTTGTAAGTTCTTGCCTTGTAAGATCCCATGGCCTTAATCTGAGTCAGGAGGGCTATGCTAACTTGCTCACACGGCAGACCAATCAACCTGGCAACAGAAGGGTGCAATATATCATTTACAATGAAGTGTAACAATCAGGTCACTACGTGTCTTTTAATGTCTTATAATCTGGACTGTGAGCATTTAAGAAAACATCCTTCACAAATATTAGATTGCTCCTTTTCTGCTGTAAAATATCATAACCTGTCTATTTTTCATATCTAAAAGCAAACAGATGAAGTAACTTACCAGACAATCCTGCAGTAGGCGTGCGTCGTTTCGTTTGGCATACTTCTTGCGATGATGCTTATTCCGAAAAACAGAGTACAGGCCACAACTAAACAAGGCCTCACAGCCATGGTGAAGGTTTACGTTTCTTCTCTCAGACTGTTCTCACAGGACTGAGCGGTTGTTTGTGCAGAACAAGTCTATATAGGACACTGCATGACAAGGGTCAGCTTGAAGACCGTTGGCCTGTCATGTGGAGCCGTGGAAAAGGTGATTTTGCACGACACTTTGCAGGATCTGCACGGCAACTTTCACACCAGAGTCAAGGCTCAGTGGCCTGGATTCAGGACTGCAGGGATTATGAAAAAAAAAACTCTAATATTACACAAACCTGAACATTTCAATGAATGCTTTGACACCTAAGCGATTTTACCAACAAGAAATGCTTTTCTTGTTTTTTTTTCCTTGTATTGTCTTGTTTTACACCCCAAACTGGTGCACAATTAATTGTCTTTTTTTTTTTTTACCTTAACAGTAAGCAGATCACTTACTTTACAACACCACCGTTTACAGCTACTGTGAGGAGCGTTCAGCTGGTCATGAGGGATACTGATATTTTTGCTGATGTCTAAATATTAACAAGAAAAGCAAGCAATCATAAAAAAAAACATTGCTTCCTTGTTATTGTTTTTAGGTCTGCTGTCAGGTTGGTTTTGAATAAAGTTAGTCAACTACAGCAAAGTTTGCAATAACCGATACACTTTTAAGTCATAATAATTAAACAGACATTGAACAATATCAAACACTTAATCCACAGGAGACATCAAATTAACATAAACCTGAAGTTCCTTCCAAGAGCTTCAAGGTACATAAACAAATAAACCATCATTTACCTGTTCTGTCATTTTGCCCCTGACTGAATAAAGACTAACTTGGCATGTATGCTATTGGTTTTTAGAGGTCCTATTTTACTCCTTTTCAACATGTATTGACCCTAGATGACCCCAGAACATACTTTTGAAGTTTCTTGCCTAAAAGTCCACTCAGATATTGGATGCTGACATACATACAAACCCTTCTGTTTCAGCCCTGCTCGGAACAGGCTGTTTTAGTGTAAATCCTTGTGACATGTTTGACCATGTCCCTTTCAAAATGTTATTTATGCTCCAGCTTTTCAATGATGTGCCGGCAATGATGTGCTGCCACAGAAACTACCTGCGGGACGAACAAACATCTGGCTCAGGAAATTCCATCCTGGAAAGGCAGCATATCCCCTTAAAACATCAATAGGGGATGTTTTATCAAACAGACTGTTTGAGCATGCTTTTCTGAAAGGTGGGGCAAGCAACCAAAGAAGATGAGGTATTCTCATCATAATGAGGAATAAGAGGGTATTAGATATGGACACTTATTTTTTTTTATTAGAACATCTAAAAAGTACGTTTCACACTAATGATCCTGGTCAACCAGGTCATTGTTTTTAATCACCCTGGTTTATAAGACCTCGGAAAGGTTGAAAACAAATAGGGCTATGGTAAGAGATTTTGATGTCATAATTGAAAAAAAAAAAAAAAAAAAAAAAAAAAAAAACACAATCCTGAGAAGAAGTTTTTTCACTAACCCCTGTGTCTGGTTACGAGACCTTTAATATAATATTTTAGATAATACTTTTTATAGAAATAAATTATGTTATACCTATGATTTAGTCCCTTATCTTTAGGACAAGGTCACAAGTTGTGTGGCATATTTTGTGTTGGAGTCCGTATTTGGAGGTCAAATGAGTGCAAATGGATCCATCCATTACTTTTGAGTTTGATGTTTGATATCTTTTTCACATTAAATACTGTACTGATATCATGAACAGAGAAACACAAGAAAGACTTTAAAAATGGTTGAATAAAGTTTTTTGGGTCTCTAATATAAAAAAGACATGGAAGTGTTAAACTAATCTGACTGCAGTTCATCTCAGTTGCATTCTTCCTATATCACTGCTCCTTCTTTAGACAAAGTGCCCTTTGATAACCAGATGCTGGAGGCTCCACACAGCCTAGTAAGCGTAAAAACTCAATAACACACCAGGAAAAACAAACGAAAACGCCAATGTCAATCCACCATTAGCTTTTACTGTCAGTTCTGTTATAAAGATGGACTAGCAGTTCACCCTCAGGCAGGAGCACTGAAGTGTTACGTGTAAAACTGTGGTTTAAAGTTGATTCGTGGGCAGCAGGGAGTCATTTGTGGTAGTAGTACAGCATGATGGTCACGGCTGACAGGAACATGCCTCCTCTCTGTCAGCAGAGGGCGCCAAACCACATGGGAAAACCTGCTTAATTGTTCCAACGTGAAAAGATGTCGCAAACAAAAAGAAAACCACTAAGGTCCATTACATTTAAAGGTAAAATGTATTTAATTTAAATGTGTGTTAAGCAGGAAGGCTGTAACTTTGTCAAAGTATTTAAGAATTTTGACTTTTATCTTTATACTTCTGACATTATGTTGTATAATTGGCAATTTTTTCCTCATAATAATGACTTTCATCACACATTTTTGACTCTGTCTCATTATTCATTTTAATATTATACCTTTGACCTCTAACCTCATAATCAAGACTTGTGTTTTCATAATTTGACTTTAAATCTTCAGTTCTTTCTGACAGCAATGGCTTCTCAAATCTTATTACTTTTTTCCTCATACATTTGACTCATGAGATATGGAAGACTGGAGTTATAGTTCATGGTTATGACATTTAATATTACAATTTTTAATTTATGCATCATAATTTTGCCTTTTTTTTTATCATCCTGCTTATCTCAAAAGTTTCTCTTTTTAACTTCATGTCTTAAAGTTCTGAAGTATGATTTTTTTTTACTCATTACATCACTGTTTCTTACAAATATGACATTTTATCACATAATTACAACTTTGTATTTAAAAATGTTGATTTATTCCAATAATTAGTTGACTACTTTTATACTTTCACATAATTTGACTTCTTGTGTGGTAATATTGCCAATTAATCCCATAATTTTACATTCTAATCTCATAATTATTACCACTGATCCCATATTTTTCCTTTACTGTTATTTTGACTTTTCAATCCATAATTTGACAATTCATCTCATACTTATGCATTTTATCCCATAACCGTGATATTTTTAAAGTGGTAAAGCTTTTTTTCCATC
This sequence comes from Cetoscarus ocellatus, assembly GCA_037902135.1. Classification (NCBI taxonomy): domain Eukaryota; kingdom Metazoa; phylum Chordata; class Actinopteri; order Labriformes; family Labridae; genus Cetoscarus; species Cetoscarus ocellatus. The sequence continues at coordinate 1,692,703 of JBAMNC010000320.1, read as the reverse complement.
TCATGATTTAGTATATAAACCCAACAATTCCAAATCTTCATCCCGTTAATCGACTTTCTATCTCATAATGTTGAGATTTTACTTCATAACTTGAATCAATAGCTTCAAAGATATGAGTATTTTTTTTTATAATTATGACTTATTTCCATGATTTTGGCTTTTTATACAATTAGTCTGACATAGGTTCACTTATTCATCAGTAATTGTGTTCTCTTTTTTTTTGGCTGAAAATAGCCTCCAAAGGGCTTTTATAGATCATTTTTATGCTCAAATTTGAGACCCACTTAAAACAGTTTAATGATTTTCTTTTAGGTATATACCAACAAGTCCAGGACCGCTATATAAGAACACCGTAGATTCTTGCACTGCCTGACTGGAGTTGAAATTTATGTTTAAGGCTGATGAAGAAAGAAATGTGCCTCACTCAGTCAGCAGAGGGCGCCAAAGTACAGCATTTGGCCTACAGCTAAGCAGTTTTGAAAAAAATGTTTTTTAGGATTTAAATATTTGTACTGATATTGTGGGAAAAAGATGGTTAATATATTTCAATACTTACCAGAGAGAAAAAGAATAAGCTTTTTGATTGTTGAGAATTAAGGGAGACTTAACACCATAGGCCATATTTTCAATACAAGTGGCTCAAATCTGACAGCTCTTTGCAGACTTTAAAACCATTAACTTTGAAGGAAACTCAGATTCTTGTTAGTAATGTCCGAGCTGAGTGTGCAGAGGTCTGTCCACATGGGGGAGGTGGTTTTAGTCATTCCTCTTTGAGTCTCCCCAGGGTGTTGTCCGTCTGAAACATGTCAGCCGTACAGATTAATGGGAGTGACAGTCTCCTCTAATGAGAAACCCTGCAAAGAGACGCTCCTGCAGGCTCATGAGTAACTGCATCCAAAAACCATTTACCATCAAATCTTTGTTTCACTTTTTCATGTTGATGAATATATTCTGCCGCCCTGTTGTTTGATATTTGTAGCTGTCATCATGGCTTTTGCACTGAGTTTGTCTAACAGCATATTATCAGTAGTTTTGATTTACCTCATATTTTAGATCATCTGTATTCAAACCAATATCAAAAAATAGCTAACTCTTTAGGCCTTGTTGTTGAAGTGTCACAATTCAAAATCCGGAGTTATGCTATTTGAAGTTTAAGCTTTATTTTGTTGTTGCTATAAATACGAAAAGAGTTCTACAAAAAAGGTAAATCTCCTTAAATAACTCTACAACTTACTCATTAAAAAAAAGAGACAAAAAGCTAAAATTATCAAAAGCTACTGGCTCACGAGCAGCTTTGAACTGGGGTATTCTCAATTGTTCTAAAGTCTCTAATATTACTCCTAGAGTGATGAAGAGCAAACCAGTCTGCAAACCAGTAAATCTTCATATTAACTTACCCTGCAGAGTTGTAACATGGGCCTCTTTTAAATGACACACAACATAGAAAGTTTAAATACCTTTCTGACCAAATAAATTGCTCCATCTCATCCCCAGCTTCTTTTTCTGTGAAGTTGTCATCTTGCAGACAAATTGACAAATGCTCTGTGCGATGGTGACTCTTCACAGGGCAGCTCCATGAAACAGAAGACCAAATGCTGCTGGAGACCATCTGCTGAGAGAGAAAGAAGAGTCACAGTCTGTCTCTGTGAGGCCCTGCATCATCCTCACATGCTCTCCAAAAAGATACAAACACACTTAAATGTCAACTGAACTGATTTTGGTTAGCATCTTCAGGCCAACTGGGGTCTCTTGATAAGCTACACAAAGGTAACAATTAGCTGAAATTAGTGTTGGTTTGTTTGTTTTTCCAGTAGTAAACATATAGATAAATGGAAGACATAGTGGAAATTTGAAGACATAATCATTACAAATTAGGGATTGTATTAAGTAGTTATTGTTTTAGAGTGAATGTTTTCAGTGGTATAAGAGTGTTCAGATGTTATTCTCATAATAAAAACAGTCTTAGACAGAAATGTGTGTACGCATATATACATTCCCATAATGGGGAGTGATTAAAAACCCTAAAGTATATATATATATATATATTTTTTTTTTATATATATATTTTTTTTATTTCATCTCTCTCACTCTCAGCTTTTTATCATTTATATCATTTTTTTTCCAATCTACCTGAATGAAATGGATTTAATTTATCGCTTTGTAGGCTTACTGCTTTACACTGGGTATGGGATGCCCTGAAGCAGTGAATATTGGAACTGCCCTGAAAAAATACATTGACGTTGTTGCTGAGGGATGATTTAGTGTCTGGGGTAAAATTAATTTAAATATGATAGTTTTAAACTATATACAAATAAAGTAAACATGACAGACTCTACTATGAAAAAAATAACAACTGAGTTGTTTTCAACAAAATATAGCAATAACTGACTGTGATTGTCTCTTACAGATTCCTTCTATGAATTTGTAAAGAAAGATATAAATGAAAGTTCAATCGATTTTGAAAACCATTAACTGCCTGAAACTTACATTGAATAAGTGAATGAAACTGACTGGGCTTATGTGAAGAGTTCATTAAAATATGCACTACGAATTTGCATTTGTGTTAAAATGTTGATAAACTGTGTTCACATGACAGTTGTATCTATTTGTGAAATTATAAGTACTTGTTAAATAGACGGAATCCAACAAATTGCTCCAATTAATTCCTCAGGCAAGAGGAACATGGCCCTCTTGGGAGTCAAAATTGCCCATTCCTGTGTGACAGTCTTGCTTTCTAATTATACTGCTGGGATAGCTATCAATCTCACTGAGTAGTTCACACTGTTGTTAAGAAAAAAATTGGATTTACACAAAAGCAAATGCAACCTTTAACAGATAATCTAACTTCTTAATTGTCTATCCGTTGTTGTTAAATTGTGTTATAAAGTACTGCTTAAGCCAAAGTGCATTTAAATGAACCCTCTAGACGGTACCATCAAACATTTGAGTGTCGTTCTCACGTAAACGTAATTGCTTAATACTGCTGGAAAAAATAAAAATTATTGAACATACAAGGCTTAGTCTCTCAAAGGTCTACATGTCGTATTTTCCTTTTTTGTCTGGTTTAATATTTAATAAAAGACAAGTACATTCGGTAACACGTATGGATAAAAATGTATTTTAAAATAATTCTCATTAATTAACTTACAAGAAAGCAAACAAAATGGAGTCCTGTCATTCAAACTCCATCTGTCCCTCATGTGTCTTGACTGTAATCCCGCGCCGTCTCGCGATAATTGATACGTCTTCTTCTCGCTGTTTGTCGTTTAGTGGAGTCTGGCTGGTGGAAGTGGATCGTAACAATCCCAAACAAGGTCAGGAAACTGTCTGTCAACAATCTTACGCGTTTCTGCACAAACATATAAGGATATTATATATTCATCCTCTCATTGTTGCAGCTTGGTGTTTATTGCACGACATTTCTGCTTTATTTCGGTGCAATGTACTTTGTAACTTCAACGTTGGCTTCAGATTTAAAATTGAAACTATTTCTTTTGTCTTTAAAACTGAGAGAGTTACATGGTAGTGAAAAAATAATCCCGATATGCAGACAGAGACGAAGTTCACGTAAGGAAAAGTTCTGCACTCGGCGGTCCAAAGGTCGCTCTCCTGCTTGCTCTCATTGTTAACCTGTCAATCAGTGGTCAGAGAGTCTGTAGTACACCCTCAAGTCCACTGGTGTCCGTAGAAGTGCCTTTACTTTCTTTTTATAGCAGCTTCTCCAGCGAGGCTAAACGTCACCTAAATAACACTGACGTATAGGACTGGGAGATGTGGAACCAATTCTCCAGTGTGGGGGTCTCTACCCCGAGTGCCCCGATGACCACAGGCACGACTGTTGCCTTCCCCTTCTAGGCTTTCTCTAGCTCTTCTTTGAGCCCTTGGTATTTCTCTAGTTTTCTCGTGTTCCTTCCTTCTCGTGTTGGTTGGCCATTACCATTTTGTCGGTCTGTATCTGGATGTCCCACAGGAGATATATATATATATATATATATATATATATATATATATATATATATATATATATATATATATATATATATATACACACATATATGTGTGTGTGTGTATGTATGTGTATGTGTGTGTATAGACATAAATCCTGAAATTAATTGATTAATTCCTGCTGTAACTAACCATATTTCTTTACTTTATCTTGATATAAATATTGCTGTCTCACTATAGTTTATTTAAAGATAGATCCATTTTCAAAATATATATAAATATATACTGATCGTGCACAGGCCTACCTCAGATCACTATTTTGATTAAGTGATTTAATTTTGTTCTTTGATAAATTACACTTTGGATTTATAAATGTGGGCATTATGTAATGATGAGGTAAGTAATCATCAGACATTGTACAATTTGCCAGTATTACAGCCAATAAATGGGATTTTTATGCCCAATTCGTATGGTCAGACTATCAGCTGTAAATATTTAAAAAAAAAAAAAAAAAGATTATATCTGCCGATACCGATAATCAGATTTCTAGGCAAATATCTGCAGATACTGATATTGGTCCAATAATGTTGTGTATCCCTAGTAAATATGTTTTTCTATTTTTTGTTAAAATTTCTCACCATGGCTCCTGCTGGTACCTACATAAACCCAGCACTGTCAATGTCTGATTTGTAACATTGCTGCACAGGCCTGTTAAAGCTTAACCAAAGCAGATTTTATGTGAAGTAAAGAAATACTGTATTTATTCTGTGGCCACTTTTGTCCAGTTTTTAGATTATTTTTGAGCACCAGTCATGTCTCAGCTGAGTGGGAAGGTCCAGACTGTCCTGGGTCTAGTGGATCCAGACCAGCTTGGCCGCACTATGACACATGAACACCTGACCATGAGCTTTGAGTGCTGCTACTTTCCTCCTCCTCCGGGTGACGAGGTCGTTGCGGAGAACCCTTTCCACATGCAGCACATGCACTGGCTGAGACAGAACCCATACAGCTGCCACGAGAACCTGCTGCTGCAGCAGGAGACCAACTCTGTGCGGGAGGAACTGATGGTCTACAGGAAGGCTGGAGGGGGGACCATAGTGGAGAACACCACCACAGGCATCGAGAGGGACCTACCTACACTTAAACAGCTTGCGAAGGAGACTGGGGTCCACATCATCGCAGGAGCTGGGTACTACGTGGACTGCACACACACTGAGGCCACCAAGAAGATGAGTGTGGAGAAGGTTTGTAACCTCACAAAGGAGCTTTATTCACCAGATCCCATGGCTATTAGCAGGGCGGTCTATCTTGCAAAACCTCTAGCTGAAACGATTGCTCCTGGTCAGAGAATAAACAGGCTTTTTCTAGCACTCTCTCAAAACAAAGAGACTGTAGCTATAAGTATGGGTGGTTGAGTTTAAATTGAGAACTGACTGCAAGCCTCTGACGTGTTCATAATGAAATGGGACAAACATTAAAGCAAACAATCTCCAGCAAGCAAAGGATTAAAATGAGACTCCATGACCTTACCTTGGCCTATGTCCCCAGTAACCCAAGAGAGAAATCTAATATCTCTCTTAAGTCAGAAAGGGAATTCTGCAATGTTTGGCAGATGTCCCTCAAAGCATAATTAATGAATCACTTTCATGAGAATGGTCATGAGACACAATGACCTTTTTTACCCTGTACCTTCAAAAGCAAAATAGTTTATCCTTCATCAGAGTGGAGTTTTTTTTCAAGCTTTTTCAAATAAAACCTGCAAAGGATTTCAAAGATATTGCATAAATAAGTAATGGAGGAGCAGAAGACTCAGACATTTGACTTAAACAAATCTCTTTATTCTTGTGTTGGATAGAACACTTGAGCAGAATTTGCCTCAAAACACTGAAACTTGACATTGACCTTTGACCTATGACCTTCAAAATTGAATGACTTTATATTTGAGCCAGCCATAATAGTTACTAAACTTTGACCTAAATGTCTTAAAGTCTCTTGAGATATAACATTCAAAAGCAAAGAATGAGCATGAGACTCCATGACTTAAACCTGTCATGTAATGTACAATCCCCCAAATCTGATGAGAATCTCTGAGTCTGAGTGAGCGTTTGGGCAAAAGTAAAAGAAAACAAACAAGTTTACGTCCACAAGCAGAGGATGAACATAAGGCATAATGACCTTAAACTCTGGTATGTGAACTTGAAAATCCAGCTGACAGTTTGTTGTTTCTCAGCATTTCTGTGTTTGTGTGCATAAGAAATGTTTATGTAACCTTCATGGATGTTAAGATTTCATCATTGGAGCCTGACGTCTTCACTGCTTGGAGACCTATCAGAGGACAGTCATTTTAAAGACTGAGTAACTGCTTTAAAGAGTAAAGTCATCCTGTTAAATCTACCTCCATGTTTCCTGCCCATCAGCTTACAGACATCATTGTCAGCGAGGTGCTCCACGGTGCCGACGGCACAGACATACGCTGCGGTGTGATTGGAGAGATCGGGACAGGCTGGCCAATCACAGAGAGTGAGACAAAGGTGCTGAGGGCGACTGCTCATGCTCAGACCCAGCTTGGCTGCCCCGTCATCATCCACCCTGGCAGACACCCCGCTGCTCCGGCTGAAGTCGTGCGGATACTTCAGGAGGCTGGCGGGGATATCAGCAAAACTGTCATGTCACACCTGGACAGGTAAAAATAAGACTTTAGATAAACTTTGTATTAGTAACCCTAAACTATAAAATATTTTAAAAAGATGTTCATATAGTTTTCTTGACCCCAAACCTAAAGTCATGTGGAAATCAGTGCAGTATTGCTGTGTAAAGGGCCGTCCAGGTTCAAATCTGGCTTGTGGCTTCCCCACTCTGATACACATGGGGAGCAAAAATGTTGTCATAGACTGGGATGTTTTTTCTGTTGCTTTTAGGGTGGGAATAAGTGAGAACTCAAAGACCACACTTACAGGGCTTCCCACAGACTTATGGGTTAGTCTGCCAGTGGATACAGTAACCAGCTACATGGTACAGCAGCCTCCCTCATGAAACTAAACAGGCCAGTTTCATTATTTTGTTTTTTAAAATGATTCTGCTGAACCACAATTCAAAAGCAATGTATGATTTTCATTAGTTAATTTTCAATAAATTTTTATTTATTATTGCTGTTGTCAGTTTTCAAGTTATTTCAGTTTCAAGTTATTTCAGTGACCATTGTAGGTTTTTCTTTCTTTAACGGAAGGGTACCAACAATTTTGTCCACGTGTTTATATATGAGCGGTCACTTCCTTCCTTCCTTTGCATCTGCAAACCGAGCCCCATTTTTATAGATTGGAACTTGTCAAGATGGATCTGCCTGATTAAAGACATTGTGTCAGGTGGATCCAGCTGCTGTGCAAGGCTATAAGGAAATACCAGTATAATCATTTTCTAAAATATTTATGCATGTGTGCCAAATTTTAAGGGATTAAGTAGACTATTAAAAAAAAAAAAAAAAAAGGTGTTGGCTTTAACTGAGTGAGAAGGCGGCTGGGAGCTGGTGCTTTTGGAAAGCCCTGCAATTTTTCATTGAGCACCTTACTAGATGAATATTTAAAACTGGAAAAGATTTTAAGGTTTGGTGTAGGACATTGTTTTAAAAGTAAAAGCACCTGGTTGATAAGTTTTCCTGTAATTTGTCAATTTAGATGAATTAACATTCACAAGTGTTATTTTCCAACCACATTATGAGATATGAATTTTATTTTAACCACATAGTTGACAAAACAATCGCCCTTTCAATTTTTTCCCTTTGAAGTCATTGTCAAATTAAAACTTATGTATTGTTTTGTTGTTTTCACAGTCTTAAGAAGGTTATGAGATTGCATTTATAGTCAAAGGTGAACATATTTATTATTCTTACTTGTTACTGTGATACACCTTTCTCTGCGCTTCACACAGGACCATATTTGATGAAAGTGAACTGCTGAAGTTTGCAAAGCTGGGCAGTTACCTGGAGTACGATCTGTTCGGAACAGAGATGCTTAACTACCCATACAACCTGGAGGTGGACATGCCAAGCGACAGTCAGAGAGTAAAGACGTGAGTAACACCAAATACAGTTTAACTTAAGTCTAACACCTCTTTTGGAATTTATGAGAGTGAGCGGATGCGTCCACATTTAACATTTTATCTCTCCTTCAGTCTTGAATTTTTAGACCTTTTCAGGATCCAGATGTGGCCCTAGAATCCACATTTTAGACTTTTTGTTGATATAAATTGCTGCTTCTGGGTTTTAGTCTGAAGCTGTGTGACTGATCTCCCTTTACACAGCAGGAGAGAGAAGGTGTAAGCAGGGTGACTGATAAGTGAATTCTGGTGCAGATGTTTGTCCACACTCCTAGAGTGATGTTTAACAACTGGCAAATACAAGATTATCTCCCAAAATACTGATGCCTTTCTCGTATTTTTCTCCCACTTTTTTGTACTCGTTTGTGTAGCTTGGCGTTCCTTGTCAAGGAGGGCTACGAGGACAAGATAGTGGTTGCACACGACATCCACACCAAAAACCGTCTTACCAAGTACGGCGGCCACGGCTACTCTCACATCCTGAAGAACATCGTGCCCAAGATGCTAATGAGGGGCATCTCCCAGCACCAGGTGGATAAAATCCTCATTGACAACCCCAAACGCTGGCTGACCTTTAAGTAAAGAAAAGTGAAGCAGAAATGGATGGTGATCTTTGGGACAATTATTTTATCTTTAAATGATGAAGGTTTGGCATTCAACTATCAAAAACCCTGGTATTTTCCTGAGTTACCCAGGACTGCCATTTTTATGAAAAAAAATGAATCTTTTATATGAATCATGGTAAACTTTTGGTAGAGCCTTAATTTGTTACCATCTTTCCAATGGAAAATGATCACATGCTGTTGTTTTTTCAGCCAGAAAAGCTTGATTTTATTTGTCTAAATTAAGGCTGTCTGTGTTAATGTGTTAATTACAATAAAATAAAAGTCAGAATTTGATTTTCGATTGCAGTAATTGTTCTATTTTTCTGTTAAGGCACATTGTAGGTAACTATCAGAGCAGCAGCTGTATGCCATATAACAAAGTATGTGCACAATAAAGAACAGATATTTATAAAAATCTCTTGCCTCTAAGTGAGTTCCTTTCACAGAAAAAGCAGCTAAACTTAACCTTGAGAAAGGAGCATATGTTTTCATATTAACTGGGGATTAAAACCTCATTGTGTTATTTTGTACTGCACTCCTTAATTTTAATAAGTATAATAATGTTAAATGAAATGTCAGAAAAAGGACTTTAAAGATGTCTCCTTCCTCTGAGCTGAGGTTTCAAGCCTCACCTGTTCACAGTAGACGTGCAAAAAGTCAAGATCATAAAATACAATTATTTGTATTCATTTGGGGCTGCATGGTGGGGCTGCTGCCTCCTAGCAAGAATGTTGCTGGATTAAGTTCTTGGTTGAATGGGGCCTTTCTGTATGAAGAATGCTTGTTCTTCCTGTGCATGCGTGGTTTTTCTTTAGATACTCTGGATTCCTGCAACAGACCAAATCATAATGATAATTTTAACTGCCCCTTTTTCAAGCCAAACCCTTTACAGGAATTCATCCTTCATCAAACTTTGAACACTGATGCATGACCTTAGTGATGTCATCTAACATCATTTAACATCTCATGTGTCTTGACTGTAATCCCGCGCCGTCTCGCGATAATTGAAACGTCTTCTGACGGTTTGTTGATAAGGGGAGTCTGGCGTGTGGAAGTGGGCTGTAACAATCCCAAAGAAGGTCAGAAAACTGTCTGTCCGCAATCTTACGCGTTTCTGCACAAAGATTTAAGAATATTATTTATGCACCCTCTTAATGTTGCAGCTTGGTGTTTATTGCACGACATTTCTGCTTTATTTCGGTGCAATGTACTTTGTAACATGTCAACGTTTGCTTTAGATATAACATCGAAACTATTTCTTTCGCCGTTAAAACCGAGAGAGTTACATGGAAGTGAAGAAATAAACTCTGTATGCAGACAGAGACGAAGTTCACGTAAGGAAAAGTTCTGCACTCGGGAGTCCAAAGGTCGCTCTCCTGCTTGCTCTCAGTGTTAACCTGTCAATCAGTGGTCAGAGAGTCTGTAGTACACCCTCAAGTCCACTGGTGTCCGTAGAAGTGCCTTTACTTTTAATTCAGGCTGCCCTGATATTCTTTTTACAGCAGCTTCTCCAGCGAGGCTTAAACGTCATCTAAATAACACTGACGTATAGGACTGGGAGATGTAGACCAAAACTCTGAAAGATATATTAACAGCGAACAAACAAAGTCACAAAAGCAAACAAAGACAAATTCATGTTGACCAAATGTCACATGAGCACTTTTTTTTTTTTTACAGCTAGCTTCACAAATATGTTCATGAAAATGATCAAAATGGAACCATGTGTTTGTATAAAAAGATATATATCCTGAAATTAAATGAACAAAATAATAATTCCGTATACTTCCATCTTAAATAGGCTGTCATGCTGTAAATAACCATATTTCTTAACTTTATCTTTTTTCCTTGAATAAACCTTAACGTAAACAGTATTGACATGAACATTGCTGTCTCATTCTATGGCTTATGCCAAAAATCAGTTACAGATGGTTTGAAGTGGCTGTCAATCAAACTAGAGATTTCCTTTGCACTGTTTTAAGTTGTGGCTTTTGTTGCTTGTTAGATGAAGCACATGTGTACATGTTAGGGATGCACAATGTTGGATTTTTGCCGATATCCGATATGCTGGTATTTCTAATCTAATTATCACCAACACTGATATCAATACCGATATTTTGTGTCAAATGCACAAAGTCTCTACTTGGCTAAATTTGACCTGTTTTTTCCATGATTACAGGTCATTTGTGTTATAAACAGATGTGAAGCAAGAAAAACAGCATTTTATTTTTTGATAAATTACACTTTGGATTTATAAATGTGGACATTATGTGATGATGAGGTAAGTAATCATCATACATTGTACAATTTCCCAGTATTACAGCCAATAAATGGGATTTTTATGCCCAATTCGTATGGTCATACAATCAGCTGTAAATATTATCTGCCGATACCGATAATCAGATTTCTAGGCAAATATCTGCAGATACTGATATTGGTCCAATAATGTTGTGCATCCCTAGTAAATATGTTTTTCCTTTTTTTGTTAAAATTTCTCACCAAAAATGGCTAACAAGGTTTTGGCTGATGTAGAACTACAATAACTTGGAGGCTAACAAAGCTGCAACCGAAAATTTTTGAACTAAATGACTAAACAATTCAAAAAGGAGGAAATAAAGATAGGAGTGACAGAAACGGACTTTAGCCAAGCTTTTTGATAGAACACATGCACCTACACACAGTTAGCCTAAAAAACTTGACAGTTGTGTTTGTGTACAAAATATTAGGAGTGCACGATATTGGAAATTTGTCTAAAATAATATGCAAATATTTCCAAACTTATTTTCGCCAATACTGATAGAGACATTAGAGATGTTTTTTTTTTTTTGTCAAGATCATAAAGCATCCACATAACTAAAAGTTATCTTTTCCTTCCATCTTAACTGTCTATTTGTGTCAAAAACAAATGTAAAGCAAAATAAGAGAACATTTTATTCTTAAATAAATAGGAACTTTGATTTATACAAGTGATTTAAGTGATAATGTGGTAAATAACTAGGTACATATGTACATTTTGTGTATATTATTACCAAAATAAAACACTTTACAAAATATGTGACAAACACTATGGATGATTGACTTAACATGGCAAAACCTGTGGATAAAACAAGTGCAACATGGCACTGCAAAGTAATTGTTTAATCACAATTGTTGCATCTTCTTGTAGCTGAAATTATAATTGAAATTCTACCTCAGTTAACTGCCCAGCACTAGTAGGTCTAAGGCTCCTGCTGGTACCTACATAAACCCTGCACTGTCAATGTCTGATTTGTAACATTGCTGCACAGGCCTGTTAAAGCTTAACCAAAGCAGATTTTATGTGAAGTAAAGAAATACTGTATTTATTCTGTGGCCTCTTTTGTCTGGTTTTTAGATTATTTTTGAGCACCAGTCATGTCTCAGCTGAGTGGGAAGGTCCAGACTGTCCTGGGTCTAGTGGATCCAGACCAGCTTGGCCGCACTATGACACATGAACACCTGACCTTGAGTGGCGAGTGCTGCTACTTTCCTCCTCCTCCGGGTGACGAGGTCATGGCGGAGAACCCTTTCCACATGCAGCACATGCACTGGTTGAGACAGAACCCATACAGCTGCCACGAGAACCTACTGCTGCAGCAGGAGACCAACTCCGTGCGGGAGGAGCTGATGGTCTACAGGAAGGCTGGAGGGGGCACCATAGTGGAGAACACCACCACAGGCACCGAGAGGGATCTGCCTACACTCAAACAGCTGGCGAAGGATACTGGGGTCCACATCGTCGCAGGAGCTGGGTACTACGTGGACTGCACACACACTGAGGCCACCAAGAAGATGAGTGTGGAGAAGGTTTGTAACCTCACAAAGGAGCTTTATTCACCAGATCCCATGGCTATTAGCAGGGTGGTCTATCTTGCAAAACCTCTAGCTGAAACGATTGCTCCTGGTCAGAGAATAAACAGGCTTTTTCTAGCATTCTCAGAAAGGGAATTCTGCAATGTTTGGCAGATGTCCCTCAAAGCATAATTAATGAATCACTTTCATGAGAATGGTCATGTGACACAATGACCTTTTTTACCCTGTACCTTCAAAAGCAAAATAGTTAATCCTTCGTCAGAGTGGAGTTTTTTTCAAGCTTTTTCAAATAAAACCTGCAAAGGATTTCAAAGATGTTGCATAAAAAAGTAATGGAGGAGCAGAAGACTCAGACATTTGACTTAAACAAATCTCTTTATTCTTGTGTTGGATAGAACACTTGAGCAGAATTTGCCTCAAAACACTGAAAGCATTCTTAAGATATTTCCTATTCAGGAGCAAGGACTGAATAAGAGGCTCCATGACATTGACCTTTGACCTATGACCTTCAAAATTGAATGACTTTATATTTGAGCCAGCCATAATTGTTACTAAACTTTGACCTAAATGCCTTAAAGTCTCTTGAGATATAACATTCAAAAGCAAAGAATGAGCATGAGACTCCATGACTTAAACCTGTCATGTAATGTACAATCCCCCAAATCTGATGAGAATCTCTGAGTCTGAGTGAGCGATTGGGCAAATGTAAAAGAAAACAAACAAGTTTACATCCACAACAGAGAATGAACATAAGGCATAATGACCTTAAACTTTGGTATGTGAACTTGAAAATCCAAGCTGACAGTTTGTTGTTTCTCAGCATTTCTGTGTTTGTGTGCATAAGAAATGTTTATGTAACCTTCATGGATGTTAAGATTTCATCATTGGAGCCTGACGTCTTCACTGCTTGGAGACCTATCAGAGGACAGTCATTTTAAAGACTGAGTAACTGCTTTAAAGAGTAAAGTCATCCTGTTAAATCTACCTCCATGTTTCCTGCCCATCAGCTTACAGACATCATTGTCAGCGAGGTGCTCCACGGTGCCGACGGCACAGACATACGCTGCGGTGTGATTGGAGAGATCGGGACAGGCTGGCCAATCACAGAGAGTGAGACAAAGGTGCTGAAGGCGACTGCTCATGCTCAGACCCAGCTTGGCTGCCCCGTCATCATCCACCCTGGCAGACACCCCGCTGCTCCGGCTGAAGTCGTGCGGATACTTCAGGAGGCTGGCGGGGATATCAGCAAAACTGTCATGTCACACCTGGACAGGTAAAAATAAGACTTTAGATAAACTTTGTATTAGTAACCCTAAACTATAAAATATTTAAAAAAGATGTTCATGTAGTTTTCTTGACCCCAAACCTAAAATCATGTGGAAATCAGTGCAGTATTGCTGTGTAAAGGGCCGTCCAGGTTCAAATCTGGCTTGTGGCTTCCCCACTCTGATACACATGGGGAGCAAAAATGTTGTCATAGACTGGGATGTTTTTTCTGTTGCTTTTATGGTGGGAATAAGTGAGAACTCAAAGACCACACTTACAGGACTTCTCAAAGAGTTATGGGTTAGTCTGCCAGTGGATACAGTAACCAGCTACATGGTACAGCAGCCTCCCTCATGAAACTAAACAGGGCAAGTTGATTGAGTCACCATTGTTCACATGTTTGGTGGATTGAATCCTGTACTTTGTTGGAAGTGCAAACTAAGGCTTTCCAGTGATACTGGTCAAAATGTTAGCAGTGTGCTCGTACAGGGTCACCACAGGGATGAAATTATTAAGACTTTTTTATATTTTTATACCTATTTATTTAGGTTTTTAGTATTTTTCTTGTGTTAACGCACATTTTGATGTCAAACCTTGAATAAAAACCTTGAATAAAAGAAGCCAATGCATCATGAACATATTAAAAGATGGATAAAAAATTACAACTTTTTGATTAAGAAATGTGGTCCAGATATAACATAACTGCTTCTGAAGCTGTGAGCATCAACGCTAATCTACGTATGAGCGGTCGTTTCCTTCTGTCATCACACTCCTTGCTAGACCTTGTATCAGACGGATCCTGCTGCTGCCATAAGGAAATACCAGCATAATCATTTTCCAAAAATATTTATGCATGTGGGCCAAATTTTAAGGGGTTAAGTCAATGTTATAAAAAAAAAAAAGGAGTTGGCTTTAACTGAGAGAGAAGGTGACTGGCAGCTGGCGCTTTTGGAAAGCCCTGCACTTTTTCATTGAGCACCTTACTAGATGAATATTTAAAACTGGAAAAGATTTTAAGGTTTGGTGTAGGACATTGTTTTAAAAGTAAAAGCACCTCGTTGATGATAAGTTTTTCTGTAATTTGTCAGTTTAGATTCACATTTATGAGTGTTATTTTCCAACCACATTATGGGATATGAATTATAATTTAATCACATAGTTGACAGAACAAATGATCGCCCTTTCAATTTTTTTTCTTTTTAGTTATTGTCAAATTAAAGCTTATGCACTGTGTTTTTGTTTTCACAGTCTTGAGAAGGTTTTTAAGATTGCATTAATAGTCAAACATAAACATATGTATTCTCACTTTTTACTGTGATGCACCTTTCTCTGCGCTTCACACAGGACCATATTTGATGAAGGTGAACTGCTGGAGTTTGCAAAGCTGGGCAGTTACCTGGAGTACGATCTGTTCGGAACAGAGATGCTTAACTACCCGTTCAACCTGGAGGTGGACATGCCAAGCGACAGTCAGAGAGTAAAGACGTGAGTAACACCAGATACAGTTTAACTTAAAGGAACACTGCAACATTTTTGTTGTTGTCGTGTCTTGCCTCACTCCCGAGTCCATGACAAGCAGGTCGACACCATTCTTCTGACTGTGCGTCCAGTAACGAGAAAGCGATGGACTTAGATTGCCAACCGCTAGCTTAGCTTAGCTCAAACGCCAGGAGTATATGGGTGGTGCTTTAGCCTGCCTCTGTCTACAGACATCAGATAAACTCTAGACGGTCCTATGTGCTTGTTGTATTTTTTATTGACTGCGTGATGTTATGTTATCTATTTTTAGACTAAGATTAGCATTTTATTCAATTTTTGAAAGAAATACCTAGGAAACTAAGCCACACAGTGCATGCGCAAACCACCATGGAAGTGCTGGTCCTGTTTCCCCTCCTTGAGTTACCTTATAACTGTGTTTGCAAGGAAACCTGGTCTGAGAAACCAAGTTATTAGCTACATGATGGTCAAATCATATTATCACTACAAAAACATCCCTCTCCCCAAAATAAGATGCATCTTTACATTATTTGGCCCAAAGGCTAGCCCACATATACACTACAGTCCATGACAGAGCGAACTCTCCCCTGAGCCCCAGGCTGTTCCGCTGCCTCGGCTTCTCTTTGTGGGAATTCAGCTTTTATAACATGTAGATCCTCCTCGGTATATTCTGGTTCAAACAGGTAAGGTTTTGAATCTGCGTCAATCTCGAAGAAGAAATTATCCTTGTCCTCTGTCATAAAGTTGGCCTTAATCCTTAGTAGCAATCTTCTTCTACTCATAAACAGAGGCTTTGGTTTGTTGACATGCTGAGAAGCACTTCAGCAGTGGTTTGCGCATGCGCCCTGCGGCTTAGTTTCCCAAGTATTTCTTTCAAAAATTAAATAAAATGCTAATCTTAGTCTAAACATAGATAACGTAACATCACACAGTCAATAAAAAATACAACAAGCACATAGGACCGTCCAGAGTTTATCTGATGTCTGTAGACAGAGACAGGCTAAAGCACTACCCATATACTCCTGGTGTTTGAGCTAAGCTAAGCTAGCAGTTGGCGATCTAAGTCCATCTCTTTCTCGTTACAGTCAAAAGAATGGTGTCTACCTGCTTGTCATGGACTCAGGAGTGAGGCAAGACACAAAAACAACAAAATTGTTGGAGTGTTCCTTTAAGTCCAATTTATGAGAGTGAGTTGCTGCATCTACATTTAACATTTTATCTCTCCTTCAGTCTTGAATTTTTAGACCTTTTCAGGATCCAGATGTGGCCCTAGAATCCACATATTAGACTTTTTGTTGATATAAATTGCTGCTTCTGGGTTTTAGTCTGAAGCTGTGTGACTGATCTCCCTTTACACAGCAGGAGAGAGAAGGTGTAAGCAGGGTGACTGATAAGTGAATTCTGGTGCAGATGTTTGTCCACACTCCTAGAGTGATGTTTAACAACTGGCAAATACAAGATTATCTCCCAAAATATTGATGCCTTTCTCGTATTTTTCTCCCACTTTTTTGTACCCGTTTGTGTAGCTTGGCGTTCCTTGTCAAGGAGGGCTACGAGGACAAGATAGTGGTTGCACACGACATCCACACCAAAAACCGTCTTACCAAGTACGGCGGCCACGGCTACTCTCACATCCTGAAGAACATCGTGCCCAAGATGCTAATGAGGGGCATCTCCCAGCACCAGGTGGATAAAATCCTCATTGACAACCCCAAACGCTGGCTGACCTTTAAGTAAAGAAAAGTGAAGCAGAAATGGATGGTGATCTTTGGGACAATTATTTTATCTTTAAATGATGAAGGTTTGGCATTCAACTATTAAAAACCCTGGTATTTTCCTGAGTTACCCAGGACTGCCATTTTTATGAAGAAAAATGAATCTTTTATATGAATCATAGTAAACTTTTGGTAGAGCCTTAATTTGTTACCATTTTTCCAATGGAAAATGATCACATGCTGTTGTTTTTTTTCAGCCAGAAGGGCTTGATTTTATTTGTCTAAATTAAGGCTGTCTGTGTTAATGTGTTAATTACAATAAAATAAAAGTCAGAAATCAATACGTTAGATTTTCGATTGCAGTAATCGTGCTATTTTTCTGTTAAGGCACATTGTAGGTAACTATCAGAGCAGCGGCTGTATGCCATCTAACTAAGTATATGCACAATTAAGAACAGATATTTATAAAAATCTCTCGACCCTATGTGAGTTTCTTGCACAGAAAAAGCAGCTAAACTTAACCTTGAGAAAGGAGCATATGTTGTCATATTAACTGGGGATTAAAACCTCATTGTGTTATTTTGTACTGCACTCCTAAATTTTAAGATGTATAATAATGTTAAATGAAATGTCAGAAAAAGGACTTTAAAGATGTCTCCTTCCTCTGAGTTGAGGTTTCAAGCCTCACCTGTTCACAGTAGACGTGCAAAAAGTCAAGATCATAAAATACAATTATTTGTATTCATTTGGGGCTGCAGCACTGCCACCTCACAGCAAGAATATTGCTGGATTAAGTTCTTGGTTGGGTGGGGCCTTTCTGTATGAAGAATGCTTGTTCTTCCTGTGTATGCGTGGTTTTTCTTTGAATACTCTGGATTCCTGCAACAGACCAAATCATAATGATAATTTTAACTGACCCTTTTTCAAGCCAAACCCTTTACAGGAAGTCATCCTTCATCAAACTTTGAACACTGATGCATGACCGTAGTGATTTCATTTAACATCAGCTGGTTACGTTTACAAAATGCTTTATTATTCTTGCTAGTGTAGAAAAGTTTTCTTGGTGATTTTCGATGTTTAAGTGACAAGTTTCTGAAACAATTTACCACAATTGACTTCAGTAACCCTACTGCTTAGAAGAGGAGTTTTCTGATTGTGATTGGTTGGTCAGTGAGCCAACCCGAAAGCCAAAAAAGGTCAATTATTGATTCTAAGCTGCCCATATACGAGTGCTGATGGTTGTCTGTCTTTTTGTCAGTCCTTTAATTGTCTATCACCAGTCAAGAGTATACCCACCTCTCATCCATTATCAGCTAGGACAGGCTGCAGCCCCCTGCAACCCTGAAAAGGAGAGGCTGCATAGCTAGTGGATGGATGTATCAGTCTGATTTCTAAATCAATGAACTGGTGAGAATTTCTTTACATTGTGAAGATGAACTTAAAGAATTCCTTTAGAATGCAAATAAATGACATAAGATAAGTATGATCAGATTTGATCAACTACCTAAGTGATTACTTGTGATTAAAACGTTATCATTTGACAGCCATTGTTTCAATTACGTCAGCATCTTATGCCACTTCAACAAAGCACGTTTGTAAAAAGGGCCAATACTGACCAATACCATTGTAAAAAAAAAAAAAGGTGTTGCAAGAAACCAAACTTGCTGTTTTCAGATTTGAAGTCACAAGCTTATGAAACAAAGCTCAAAACTGTTGAGATTATAGACAATGAACATTCTATCGGGTGAAAGAAAACTAACCAGCTCAAGTTTTTGCCCTGTATTCTTCCTGCAGTTAAAAGTTTAAAAAAATTATACTTTTTACCTGGATCATGAAATCATGAAATACTTGTGATTTTAGCCTGAAATCATCACATTATCTCAGCAGCCAAACTTTGAAGACAATTTTGTAAATTGGTGCCATTCAGGAGGGAACAATACGCTGATTTCATAATTGTTGTTTGTTCATTCTTATCTACTAAGCTCTGTAGATATGAAAACCTCTCCAACTTTATGGAGTTGGAATTCAAGACTTGAAAGTGTTGCCACTCTTATCTTTTCCTGTAAACATACAGCTTTTTACACTTAAGAATTTTGAGTTTGGTTTCTTGTAAATGCTCCACTTCTCTCTCCCCAGGGAAAGCCCTTTTGTGTCGTCCTGCAAAATTCACTTTGCAAGCTAAATATATGAAGATGCTCTGGGAGATCATTGCTCCTCGTCAAAAAAGCAGCTGTTTTACACTAATTTAGAAAAAAATACATCTTTTCCCTTCTGCAGCAACATCAAGTGCTATTTAAATCAAGCATTTTCCCCTCAGGTGCTAAAAAATGGAGCTGATTTTGTTTTCAATGTCAGTGTCACAGAAATCCCAGCTTTATGGGGGATGAAAATAACGAGCGTGTTGGCGATCAGTATGCTGCTCTGCTCTCGACACATCGTGGCTGTGTTAGATGAGTCGTCCCGGTGCCCCTCAGTGGGTGTCTGGGTGTCTCTGGGAGGCTGAGTGGCTGGCAGGCCGCAGATGAAGGACATGTTCTCCTCTCATCTGGGAACAGGTGGCCTCGCAGGGTGACTCCTCGCTGCATGATCGACGGCGCCATCATCCACAGTAGGCCAACAACTGTATAACTTTGATTAATTTTTATACAGGATTAAAGAAGCGAGGCAGGTGTGATTTTTACATTATATTTGGACACTTTAGACTTAAACAGAGGGGCTCAGCAGCCAGATGACTAAATAAATAAGTTACAGTGATTACTTTGTGCCAAAAACATCAGAATGGTCCTTTGAAGTGTGAAAATGTATTTTTTATAATCATGCATCATTACTGCTTTAACATGTCAATCTTAAATGCCACAACTCTTAAAAAAATAAAGCACATATATGAAGTAACATCACAGTGACAGAGTGGTAATTATGCAAGCAGCATTTCAGCATTTTTAAGTAAAGGTTAAGGGTCAACACCAGGGGCGGTTTTTGCTATTTGGAGGCCTCAGAAAAAGAAAAAGAAAGTCAATTTAGCTAAAAGCAGCTAGAAAGTAAGGCTTTTTCTTATCTTTAGGCTTTTTTAAAACTTGAAAAGAAGTGAAACTTACTGATCTTTTGTATTTTTAACTAAAGAGAGAAAGAGAGCAAATGTGTTTGCAGCAGCTTTTACTTATTTGCCAAAGCACTGACAAAACCTTTATGTTTTTCAAATAATTTTTGATATTTTTATGATGAATTGATATTACTTGGGGTAAAATTGCACAAATCTGTTGGAAACTTTTTAAAAAGTGGGTTGAAGGGGGAAGCACTCCTCACCAGCTCCACCCACTATCCCAGTGTAGTCCCAATGGCAATGTCATCAGTGTGTTCAGCCAATTAAACCAGCAATCTTTATTTTAAAGAGAACAAGCACTGTCCAAAGTACTCAAATAGGTTGTTAGAATTACACCAGGGAAAAAAAAGAGATCATTTGAAAAAACTTTAAATAAATCAAAATACTGCTTAAAATTACAAGCAATTTTCTTTACACTGTCTAAAACATACAAATTTATCGGCGATGGAAAACCCCTGCTCCTTGCTGGGTTCGTTCTTTCGTCCAATCATTGCCAACTTCTTTCTGGAATTTCAACCGTTTCAGGAGCACTGGAGCAATTCTTTGTTTATCTTGATTTTTTTTTTCTTATCAGTTTGCTTTAAATTGGAATAAACACATCCTCTGTTGGAGAGGAATTCTTTACTTTCTCCTTGCTAGTTCCACCTACTGTCCAAATATTGCTATTGCACCTATTAGGGCAGTTTTGACTGTTTGCATGACTTTGCCAGCAGTATCCCCCCTAAAGCAGTGTGTCTAAAATAGTGGAGCACACCCAACTTCGGAAGAGGGGCATGGTGGTCTAGGAAAGGGTGTGACCAAACTGGTGTGTCTGGGCACCCTTGGATTCTGATTAACCACCCCAGCAGCAATCCAGAGTTATAAATAATATACTATGTATTTCATTATGGAAGTTAAAGTTATGACTTAACACACATCTTCTCTGTGATTCCTATAGGAAATAAGCGGAGAGGATTTAATGTTGACATTTCCTTTGTTATGGTAAAGGTTTAAATTAGAATTATATTTTATCATCGATATAATACTATTGTATTATTCAGTAAACAGTGGAATAGTCAGACATAAGAAGGGCATATAGATACATTTCATTTTGAGTGTTTACACACTAATACTTTACGGAAAATATAGTTTTAACATGCCTTAATATATCGTAATTATGATTCTTAAATCTGACTTTGTAAGGGGTGGACAGAGCAGGAGGAAGAGGGTGGTTGTGATAGTTATGGACATTAAAGAAGGGGAGCAACAGAAAAAAATAAAACCACTGCTTTAAAGGGACAGCACTGTCGAAATCGAACAAATAGGTTGACAGCATTTCATCAAAGCTTAGGTATGACGGGAAAAACTAATTTAATTGGAAAAATATCATTTCATAATGTAAAAAAAGACTTAAAGTTACAAGCAATTTTCTGTATTACTTGCAGAAGTAAGTTGGCAACATGGAGGAAACTGGGACAGCTTTTCATTTGCTAATTTTACTCATTTGCTCAAAGATTTCCAGCCAATTCATGTAAACCTTAAACACTGATGCAAAGTAGTGTGCAGTACATAAATATTACAAATTACTGACATAAGGGATAGAAGGGATGCACCAGTACCAACATCAGGTATCAGTGCCGGTGCTGATACCTTGCAAAGTACTTATACTGGCACCCGTTCAGCATTACAGATATTTTGTGATTCTTTTTGGCATCATTTAAGTGTTCTGGTGCGTCAGCAGGCTTGGAAGAGTTTGTGTAATTGAGGATAGCCAAAGTACTGCAATCTGTGCTCTGACAAGTTGACAAAAGGAAGCGTAAGGGACATCTGATGAAAATAAAATTAACTTTCAGAGTAATCTGAAGAATTTTTATAGTGATATTGAAAATTCATATTTGCACTTGATGTCAGTGAGTACCCAAGAGCCAGAAAATGTTCCTGGGAAAAAGTGGTATCTGTGCATCTCAGGAATTTTGAACAAAAAAAACCCTGTTACTCCAGCTATATTGGCAATGAAGTGAGGCCCCTTTGACTTAAGGCCCCCAGCTATTGCCCTCTTTAGCCTAAAGTTAAAACTGCTTAAGGTTAAGACATTAATCTTTGACTCAGCAGGTGCAGCTACAGCATGTTTGACACATCAGCAAACGGAATTTGTAAAGCTAAACAGTTCATTCAGGGTTCACTAATCACTCACAGGGTTACATTTCATTGCTGTACACTTTGAAATCGTTTATTATACTCTGCAATTACTGCAGTACAGTTTCTTTTTAAGCATGACGTTCTCCATGATCTTCCTTGACTCTTTATTTTTGCATTATGGACATGTTGAGCTCTGTCTCTGATAATCCAACTGACATGGGATCGAGTGTGAGCAGTGAAGTGAGCAGTAAATGCAGAGCAGAGCTCGTGTTTCAGTCAGCGTACAACATGAAGCCGGAGAAGGTGCTGTACTTGTTGTTGTTGCCTCCATGAGCCTTCCCTCCGTCCAGTTTGATGTAAATCTCATCTCCTGGCTCCAGGTGAAGAACTACGCTGTTGCTGGCGTAGTCGTAGTTCTGGTCTGCGTCCTGGGCGATGGCACTGGCTCTCACCTGGAAAGAAAAGGGAGAAGTTTGCTCTGAGGAGGTGTGACTTGAAATGTACTGAAACCAGGACCACGGACAGCTCCAAGACAGACCAACTCCAAACCATCCTGAAACAAGTCGATCTTGTGTTATCTCTGTACCCATAGAAGGAAAAGCTGCATTTCATCACAAAAAACCAACCATTTTATAATAAAATCATAACTGTCACGCAGGCGTCCTTTACTAAATTAGACATGCACAATCACCATTGTTGCTGAAGAAAGTGCATCTTTGGTTTTTGCAATCGATACGTGTAAACTTATAAAAGTAACAAAAATCCGCAGAAAAGACATTTTTAGGAGAGTCTACAGACAATTTTGCGGGGAAAGTGATATTGTGTATACTTAATAGGGAGTTCAACTACTAACACCACTCCTCACATTTTTAACCTCATATGCCACTCACATTGTGTCCTAACGATTACATTTAGACAAGAGAAAGTCTGATAATTGAAGGGAAACTACACTGTGCGGAACATAAAGATTAGGGTGAGTCACTTTTGGGTTAAATGTCCAAGAAATGTGTTTTTGAAGTGTCTTTCACTGCGCTTTTTCACCACGCCATCGTGCGTAAAAGTTGCGCGTAAAACGTGCCCTCCAAATAACGTCTTCTTTTTCACTGTTTGACAAACTCCTAAGGCTTGAAATGACCAAAAGCCCTTTTTTAATCATATCTTATAATATACCTACAGATCCACTCCTGGTTGGTGCTCAGAAATCCATACGCCACAATTTCATACAGTGTAAAAGTGTTTGAAAATATTACGAGCATATTGATAACATGTCAATAAAAAATACCAAAATGCCGTAGTTTAAAGTGCTGAGAAAGTAAAAAAAAAAAAAAAAAAGTACTTGCGAAAACTGTGCTCAGAAGTAATAAAAATCAAGAATCAATCAGGAAATAATGGAGTCTTACCTGGTTGTTCTTGCAGAGGTCAGCCCACATGCTGGTCCCATCTCCTCCTCTCATCAGCACATGGTAAACAAAGAAGTAAATTCCCGGTATTGAGCAAGTAAATTTCCCCGTAGCGGGATCGTAATGGTTACCAAGATTTGTCACTACGTCGTCAAATTTCAGCACCTCATATCCCTCGTGCTGCTTCTTGAGTCCCGCGTAAAACGCGATCTTTGGGATTGTGTTGTAGGTGGCAGCGCTGATGGCACCGTTCGGCCCGTTTGCTCCGGGAGGTCCAGGTAGACCGGGAGGACCCGGTGCTCCTCTCTCTCCGGGGGGTCCAGCAGGTCCAGGGGGGCCGGGTTCGCCAACCGGACCCCTCGGACCCATCCTCCCCACGCGCCCCGGCTCACCCTGAGGGCCTTGGATGAACGTTGGGAGTGACTGGACCAGTCGGTTGTCTTTGATAGGGTTGGTCGCCTTCGCCGTGGCTGTGGTCGCCGTCCCGTGGGAGTCACACACCATCTGACAGGAGCCGAGCATCTCATAGCGGGCAGGGGACCCGGCGGTGTTCACCACGACCGGGATCAGGACCACCAGCACCAGCACCAGCGCGACTCCACAAACACCAGTTGCGATCATCTGCGCTCTGCGGATCCGCGGTGTTCTCCGGAGAGGATGGTCTTCCAGCCTGCTGCTTGTTGGCGCAATTTTTGCGGAGGGAAGAATGTTACCTGCTCTCTTATACTGCGACGTTTGGCGATAAAATAGTCCCTCAGATGTTTATGCGTAAAAGTCAGCATCCACAACTTTTACGCGCTGCAGCATCGGTCAGACTGGTACATCTCTGTTTTCCAAATGCAGGAAAAACAACAGCAAAAGTCCCTTTAAGCGGGTCAACTTCACTTCACAGGTCTTTTTGATATTCAACACAAAGTCAGCCGCATAAGATGCTGCCCGCCTCTGTGCCACAGGAGAGAATGGGCGAGAAATTAACCCGCGTCTGCGTTTGGAGAGGAGGGGAGGAGTGGAGTTGATGGATGGGATACAGTCCACGCGTTTGTTCAATCAAAAGAGAGAAAGAGAAAAATATCCAAACTCTGACGCAACATCGAAGCTCTGATACGTGACAACTTTTGATTATGAATTTGTCTGTGCAGCCTTTGAGCCACTTCATCCAATTTCAGCATCATATAGACACTTTCACCATCAGGCAGAGGCAGGCTAATACTCTAACCCTGCTTCGAAATAAAGTCATCAAGAACAGACAAAAATAAGGTCCTAAATACTGATTAAGGGGTGAGTAATTATGGAAGACGATAGGATCCACCGAAAAAATCAGATTGAACTTATTTTAGTCTGTAAAAAAAAAGCCAAATTCTAAAACTCAAGTCAGAATTTTGAGGAAAAGAAGTCTGAGTTATAGAGAAAATGGGGATTCTGAGATTAAATATTGTGATCTCGGAAGTCTGATAACATAATTCAAAGATAAATGATTAAAGTCAGAATTCTGAGGAAAAAAGGTAGGATTATGAGATCAATGTCAAAATTCTAAAATGAAATAATAAATAATAAATCAGGATAACGAGATTAATATCAGACATATGAGACAAAAAAAAAAATGAAGACGTAATTATGAGGAAAAGAAACAGGACCGGAAGTAAAATTTTGAGGAAAACAAGGAAGAACTTAAGAATTTATGATCTGAGAATTTTGATTTAAAAAAAAAAAAAATTCTAAAATTAAAGTCAAAATTATGAGATTAAAGTCAGAATTCTGGAAATAAAGACTGATCTCAGAATTCTGAGAAAAAAAGAAGATTCAAGATTTAAGTGAGGATGAAGGCAAACTCCTACATTTGGTCCATCTTGCACAAATAAGTTGGCAACATCTGGACAAGTGGATGGGACTAGAGAGGAGAAAAGGATCATGCTCTTCCCCAAACTCTTTTTCCAATATTGTCAACTTATTTGTGCAAGTATGGTGTTCTCTCTCTGGAATAAGAATAATGCACGCAAACTTTAGCACACTTCATAAATAAGTTTTCAGTGTTCGGAAAATTAGGTGGAACTGGCTTAAGTCATCACTCCTTGTGAATTCAATCCTTTTTTAAATGTTGCCCTCTTATTTGTTAATTTAGACAGAACTCTCCCTCGATTGGTCGAGGAAAACTGCACACTGGCTTGATTTCCCCAGCAAGTTGGCAACATTTGAAAAAGTGAGTGAAACCTGCAAAGATGACGGCCCCTTATCCAGTTTCAACTCCCTCTATGAGAGCTGCTGCCTGTTAACAGCAGGACTGTCAAACAAGGCACAGTGCCTCTGCAGTTTTACCCATTTTTACAAATGCTGCCATCTTATTTGTACAGTCAAAACAGAGCTCCCTCTCACTTCTGGCAAAGGATAGTGCTGATATACTACTGGACAAGGTCTAATTTGTAAAAGAAAATTATCACATTTTGAAAAGTGTATCAACTTACAAGAAGATTCTATCCAGTTACACCCATTTTCATGAATGTTGATTAAATATTCAAGCAATTTTGAAGGTACTTCATCACTTTTTATTGAGGATATTGCAAGTTGATAAACAAAGGCTAAAATAAAGAAAGTAGGTTGGCAACATTTGGAAAATACAGTGGAAGTGGCAACAGATTATGGGTTTTTTCAAGTTCTACCTGCTTTTTCCACATGCTGCTACATATTTTTGGGCAGTTTAGACAAGGTTCTCTCTGTTCTTTTGGGATTAAATCAACTCCCTTTTCAGATGTGGCCTTTCTGTGTGGAGTTTTGCACACTAGGTGTTAACTGTTTGTCTCTTTGTGCCAGTCCTGGTATTGGCTGGTGATCTCTCAGCAAATGTTAGCAGGGCAGGGCCCAGCCCCCTGGGACCCTGAAAGGAATAAGCTGTATAGAGAACAGATTTATGGTGGACCTGGCCAGACCTAAGGGATTTTCAACATTTTTATCTGTTAAGGAAATTTTCTAACTTTATTCTGCTACTTCAATACTATCCATCCATCCATTATCTATACAGCTCATCCCTTTCAGGGTTGTGGGGCCGGGGCCTATCCCAGCTGACACTGGGCAAAGGCAGGGTACACCCTGGACTGGGCACCAGCCAATTGCAGGGCCACATAGAGAGACAGACAACCATTCACGCTCACACCCACACCATAGAGCAATCTAGAGTCAAAGATTAACCTAACAAGCATGTTTTTGACCGGTAGGAGTGCCTACAGAGTGCCTGTAGAAAACCCACACATGCACAGGGAGAAACATCCACACAGGAAGGCCCTTACACTCACTACCTGCTGTGCCACCAAGCTGCCCAATTTCATTGCTAATCAGAGCAAGTTAATTAAAGAAATATTTCATTTCACCACAAAAAAAGAAAAGAAATTGCTCACAAACTCCTGACGTTGTCTAAATTTCTCAATCAAGCTGGCTATAGATGGACGAGTGGGTAAAACTTGTGAGGACTCACCTTGCTTGTAATTTCAGTATTTTTTCTTTTGATAAAATGAATGTTTTCCTCATTTTTTCTTTTTCAATAAGGAATGAAGTTGCATTAATATAATAGAAACATGTGGAAAAGGGTGCAAAATTAGTAAGCAGGGAGGGAAACCTTCAGATCTATCTGCTTTTCCAAAGTTTGCCAACCTGTTCGGACTATTATGTCAGTGTGCAGGAGTTTGCACAGACCAAATTGCTTAACTTAGTTGGCAGTACTGAATATAGGCTGCATAGGTTAGTCGACTAAGCGACCTGGATGCTGTGTGTTGACTATATTTGCATAAAGTTGACTAGTCATAATTCACATGATTAGGCAAAGCCATCAAGGACTTCTTAGAGTACACATCAGGTAGATGGTCAAATGCTGTCACATGACAGAAAGCAAGCCGTCCCCCTGCTCATGCTGATGTCCCTGTCTTCTTACACGCAAACTGGAATCACAAATCAAACGCTGAGGCTGAGCAGTACTACAACAGTGAGTGGATCAATTTAGGTGCAAATGCTGTTGTAGCTAAGTTACGTCTTGTTGTTTGTGCTGTAAAAACATGCATAAAATTTCTGCTGCAGCAAATGCACTACATTTTGGAAATACATATAGTTGCTTGCCCCTTGGTTTTATACACAACATCAAACAGCGACGAGTCAAATTTGACTTGACTGAAGTTGTGCAAGTTGTACTGATAAAAAGAAATATTTCAGCAAAATATCAAATTGACAAAAGCTCACAAAAAATTGCAGGCAATCTCTTGACACTGAATAAATTGCACAAATATGTTTGCGACATTGTACAAGCATTGATAACATATTTGTGCAGTTGTGGCTAAATTATGACCGTCGTTATGACTGAATATTATTTAGCCTCTGGGGTTTCCAGATTACTAAAGCTATTCCAGTCCAGCAGCACTTAAACACAGCACGCATCCCTTTTACCTATCAATTTCTGTGACTCTACATCCCACAACACGTTATCAAAATTTAGCCAAACAAATCTAAAGGTCTCGAGCATAATTAGGCCCAATAAGGACAAAAAGCTATACTCTTTGGCACCTAGTCACACCTCACTGGATCTCTGTGTCCAATTTATCACTGGGAGAAAATCCATAGAGCCACTGAGGAGAAGGGGGGAGGCACTGGGTGCTGGCAGTGAAGGATGACTTCACACAAATATACTGATGAAAATGACTGAATAATTAAGTGTTTAGAGAAGAATAAGGTGGGATTACCTGATATTCAACCATGAGAAATCAAGAACAGAAGCAAAGGGTGAATGACTTTAAAAGTTTTTCATAATTTTCCAATAAAAGTCAGTAGTGATAGTTTTAATTTCATATACTGGTAATTTTGAGTTCAGAGACATAAAACTAAATGTTAAGTCCAGATAAAACTTCAGCACAGCGGCTTTTGTGAGTGATGAAGGTCTAATAGTGAGTGAGAAGGGTAGATAAGTATGATGTGCTCATGAATGCAGAGGCTGGCGTTGTTCAATGGCTCTGCTCTGCCTGCTGGAGAGATGGATGAACAGGGCAGAAAAACACACTTAGCTTTGTTTGTTTTGGGAGGAGCGAGGCCTTTGTGTGTTTGTTAAATCATGGGCTAAAAACAACCTACTGATGCCCTCTAAATTAAAAAAATCAACAATGAATTGCTTGCAGAGAAAACTTTTAAAACATAGTAAGAATGTAAAATACAAAATGTGCATGATATCTGCTGTTAGTGAGCTCTACTGCAGGGTCAATTCAAAATTGTTTTATATTTGCTTAAAACCTTATCTGATAATGGCTGATATATTAGTTAATTTTCAATTTTCAGCATGTACAGGGAAACATTTTGAGGAAACTGTGCCTATTCTCAGTTAAACTTCTAAAAACTGTTATTAGGTTCTTTAAACTGCATCAGATTACGTCACTAAAAGGACTTGTGTTCTTTTACTGTAGCTTCGATCAAGTTGTTGTGAGCCTGATAGATTTTTTTCATACAACTATTTTATCTTGATATTCTAATACTCCATTTAACTCCTTCATTAGGATGGATCATTTCTGCATTTGTATTGGCTGCATAGATCCCAGCTTTAGATGATACAGATTTCACAGTTTCTCTGATACAAGACGATATATTCTATCTTCTGTATGTTTAGCTAAAGCAAAGCTAATCAACATGATTAACATGTTATATTTCCTATAGATTTGTTAGATTGTTGAAGGGTTTTTAAGATGAAAAAACAAACAGGTGGGGAGTCTTTCAGCAGCAGCAACTCAACCCAACAGTCTGGACCTCTGAGCAGGAAGGAGAGCAGTGATGTGACACTTTACAGATGGGACTAAAACTTTCAGTGAACTTTGTAAAGTCAGGGTTTGTAAAAATACATATTTTCTGGTCTTACACCTTACACACAGTGACTTAAACAAGCATCTGCCTCTCATCTCATGCACACTGGAGTGAAATATCACATCACTGGCTTGTCTGAGGGGGATGGGGGTCATAGCGTGTGAACTTGTGATGGAAGATAAAATTAAAAAGACATTTCATTAGCAGCCTGTATGTGACGTCTCTCTGCATGTCCACTAACATGATTTCAAAGCAAGCCAAGGCAATGTTATCTACAGAGCACCATTCATGTAAACAGCGATTCATAGTGCTTTATAAAGTACCAAAGGCTTTATGGCATTAAGAACAGTCAAGGACGGACGGATAGATAGATAGATAGATAGATAGATAGATAGATAGATAGATAGATAGATAGTGTATGACAGAGTAACAGAAAAAACCCAAACCAAAGATGTTCAGACAGATGTCTTTTAAAAGAGTGAAAAGAACATTTCATCAAAATCTCTTTTTAGAAAAGCTGCTCTGCATGATTACCTAAAAGGACTTCACAATTTTATTTTTCAATTAAAAATTGAAGTGCATTTTAGTTTCTTCTCAAACCGAGGACACATCATGGCCTCCTTGATCCGTCCAACATAAGAGAGAACACTGGGAGCTTTTCAAGCTAAAATTATGTCATTTGATTTACACAGGGTATTATTCAATTTGTTTAAAGTGCTGCCATTCTCTGTCAAAGGTACACCACAGAACATAATCAATAATCTATTTTAGTACACCTTCTTTAACCAGTGAGCATCAAAACAGACACCTGCTTATTGGCGAAACACATCAATAGAATACACTGGAGATTCATTCACGACTTTTGGGGCTTTCTGTTTGTTATAGAAACGTCACTGGGAGTAAAGATAGTTCTTAAATATTAAATAAAACAGACAACATACATGAGAGAACAACAACATGGGTAGACCTGGAGGACTTAAGCCTAATTCATAATTCTTAGTGAGTTCCATTAAAAAATCATCCTTGGTTCAGGTACTACTGATATCAAAATATCTTCAGGGATAAAAACTAGTGTTTTAAATAGCAAATGCAGCTCCAGGTTTTGGTTTTTCCCCAAAAACACATTTATTGGACTGTTTTCTTTGTCATTTTTATTGGTTACTATCAGTTATAACAATGACTACATATGTGCTATCTTAGAAGATTTATACGTCTTTTTTTTCCAATGTTTAGGAATCATATGGATGTAACATGTTTAGATACACGAATTACAGTGGCTACAGTAGACATGTTTATAAACAATCTTATATCTTAAACTTTTATAAGTTGACGACCCTGCATTCCTGCTTTAAAGATGCACTCTATAAGATACGGCCATATAAGGATTTATTTATCTTTGGAGTCAGCCTCATTTGGACACCTGAGGAAGAGGAGTTTTATTAGTTTTTTCTGTTTTTTTTTGTTTGCCAAGCTAACATTGGTTTCACTTCTGAACTCTGGACAATGCTGCTGATGTGTTAGCATTCTGAGGATTGTAATACAGTGTTAGTATGGCCCACTCTCAAAACTGCTAGCATGGCAGTGTAACAGGTGAGATACACAAATACACACAAAATGTCACACAGCATTCAGTCTTGAAACATGTAAGCTGACACACCAGCAAAGTATTGTCGCAGAGCGGAACCATAATTTTCAGACTGCAGTCAATTTTTCCAAAGTTTCTTGTCTGGTAAGCCCACAACTGAGAGTCAATTAAAACATTCAACATGACGGCCTGCTTAATTGTATTAATGGAAATAATTTTGTTCTTTTAAAATTAAGACGAGATTTTCATAGTAGTATTTCTCTCACAAATATTAAAAACTAAAAAAAAGTGAACATTTGAATTGTTTTTATTTGTTTGTTTTTTGTTTACCTCAGCACAAATGATAACCATAGCTAGAGGCCTTGTTTTTTCAGCTTGCCTTTTTGTCTGGTGGATTCGTGTCATGTAATATCTCAAGTACACTTTAAGGGATTTTCTTTAAGCTTTGCAAATATGTTGACTTTGATTCCAGGACTAAGTAGCTACAATTTGGAGGTCATGGATTCAGGTTTAAGGTTGTGAGCCTTATGTGAATTAGTTGCTTGAGAACAATATTCAAAGAACTCTCAGAGGGATTTTCTTCAAAATATGCAACAATTCTTATTTACTCTGAAGGATGGACCAATGAAATTAGGTGATCAGGGATCAAGATCATAGTTGCACATGCTCCCAATCCTTGGAGGAATGTAATATCTTAAAATGACCTCAAACGTCCATCCATTGCTTGTGAAAAGCATATGTACAACCTGAATCACTGATCAACTGTCGAGATTTATGGTGTTTAAAGGTTAAGGTCAAATAGCCTAATGCTCATCCTTTCTTTGTAAATGCCATATCTCAAGAATACATTTAGGGATATTTTTAAAACTCTCTACAAATGTCCCCTTTTTCAGTTTTGGAAATCAAAGATCAAGGTCACAGGGCCTCATGTTTATCCCTCGCTTCTGAATGCAATATCTCAAGAATGTTTTTGAAGATTTTCTTCTTACTTTACACAAAAGTCCATTCTTAGTTAAGTTTAAACCAATGATGTTTTGGGCGTCATTATTAAAAGGTCTGGGTCACTGGGTCTCATGTTCATCTCTTGCTTGTAACTACTATGTCAATAACACTGTAAGGGATTTTATTCAAACTTTACACATAAAGCCAAACCTTTAACAGAGACCAATAAGCTGACTTATGGTATTCAAAGGCTAAGGTTATTAAGCTAATGACCTTAGCATTTGATTACTACTGACATTGTTATTGACACACCATAGGTTCAATAGCAATGTGATTCTTGAGAAATGGGGGTTCTCTACAAATTTCCACCCTGAGTTACAGTTAATTAGTTTTGCATGTCATAAATCATGTTTTAAGGTTACTGGGCCAAATGCTAATCCTTCACTTGTGAACAAAATATTTCAAAAAATCTTTGAAGAACTTTCATCAAACTTTGCACAAATAAAGACTTTGACTTGAGGAAAAATTATAGGAGGTCATACGCAGCTGGTCAAGGTTACAGCCTAATGCTCATCTCTTGCTTGTAAATGAAATATCCCAATCTCTTTAAGGGATTTTATCCACACTGAAAAAATGCCCACTCTGATTAAAGGATAAACTGATTAGCTCTGATTAGAGGTCAAAGTTCAAGGTAATTGGGCCTCAAGGATGTCTGAAGGACTTCTGCACAGATGCCCACTTTAACTGTAGGACTAAATTTAAAACACTTCAGCGGTTGGCTACAAGGTAATATTTCAAGACTGAAAAAAATAATTTCTGTCAAATTTGGCACATACTTGTGCTCTGTCTTGAATGTAACCTATTTAGATTTTAAAGGTCAAAGGTCACTGCAACCTCACACTATCACAAAAACCTTCCCCTCTATCCTCCACCACTGAATTTTACTATCTGTTAATAGTACGCCTTGCAGGGACAAGAAACCACCATGGGATGACTCTATTTCTAAGAGTCATCGTGTTTATTTCATTCATGCTTCTTTGTTCCTGATGACTATTTCTTAGGTGGGCACTGAGTGATATAAAATACATGATCACATCCAAGAGATCACATCTTTTCTGTGGGTTGGGTGCAAAGTGGGAAACAGAGGAGTATGTAATAGAATAGTATAAAAAGCGAACAGACACTCACACAGTCACAGTTGGACATACTGTGGCGGCTGAGTCAGTGAGCACTTGTTAGCGGTCAGGCTCTTTCCCTCCAGTTGGCACGGGCCTCGGGTGACTCAGGGAGGCTTGTCGACCGGGAGCCAGAGTGAACAGCTGTGTCAAAATCCACCCGAAAGCAGTGGGAATAAGAAACAACTTGTAATGGAAAGGTTTTCACTGTGAATCTGAATGCACCTTTTTTATATTTCTGATTTGAAGCACCTCCGACGTGTCAGAAGTTGACTTTCATCACTCTTTTTCCGGCTCCAAATCTTAGTTACTCCGCTCACTTCTGCGGCCGCACTGAAGGATTCCTCCGGTGGTGCTGAGACCTGACAGGTTGTTTTGAGTCTCGACTGTTGGAGTTCATTTACAAGCAGTCGGGCAGGAGTCCTCGGGGAGCTTGATGATTTTTGACACCCGGACAAGCAGATGTTCAGAGGACATGAATAAAACATCCCACCCATCTGAGCGCAGACTGAAAGCCTTTTTTTTTTTTTTTTTGCGAGTGTCTAATGAAAATATGAGGCGTGATTTCAATTCTCAAAGACAAAAAAAAATGTATTTGTCAGATATCTGAGACGCAGTATGAAATATGTATGACACCTTAGTAAGCCTGAGCTGATTGGCTAAGCAGTATTGAGCCGTGGGATGACAATCAAAGCTCAGACAGGTTCGTCAAAGGAGGTGAATGGGCAGGAAGCTGAATGGACCTCTTGTTAGCAGCCTGGGAATAAAAACAGAAATATTATGTGACCATTGACTCTGAAGTGTTGACAAACTGATAAAACAGCATGTGTGCCCGGCAGCGATAAGATGCATGTTCCTCGGTGTGTTTCACGCCTCCTGCTCTTTTGGAGTTCGAGTGTTTATTTCTTGTGTGCAGAAAAAAGGCTGGGCGCCACAGTTCAGCTCAGCAGGGGGGGCAGAGGGAGGAATAACAGAACGCGCTACCACACCACCCACTCAAAGCTGCTCCTGCACTGTATTTAAGACAGAGCAGCAATCACAATCACACAAGGTGGGACTTTGGTTGCATAATGGAGAAAGTTTCTTTTCATTCAGGTGGTAATCTAGGTGTGATTAGAGATTGTTTTATTTGATTCTGTCTTTTACTTTACAATGGAACAATTTCCTTTGAAACTTTTTGGAGTTTGCTGTTCTTTTCATTCTTTCACTCTCTTTGTGTTAAAAATACCTCTAAATGTACTCAGTGTTTGTGTGGGGCTCTGAATGAAGAGAAACAATGAGTAAGAGGCTCTTAAAACACAATAAACTTAGAAACAGAGGTGGGTGAGTTCTTGGGGTGTGAATCACCAGTGGCCCGATGATATGATATTGTCATGATACTTGAGTCCCGATTCAATTTTAGTGTGATTCTTAATATTCTCTGGTATGCTGACTATTGTGATACATAACATTGTTCTACACTGCAGTCTTTTTACCTTTTCTTGGCTGCATTTACTGTACATCCAAAACAAGAAAAAGACTTCTAGAATTCTATCAAAACATGTCTCAGCATAATCATAATCTCACTACAGTTTTGTTAAAAACAGAAGTAAAACTCACAGACTGATGTCCACACATAGCCAGTTCATGAGGGGTTTATCAGCTAGGTTAGCTTAGCATTAGCTTTGCTGCCATCTGCTTTCAATTTCCCTGGGTGGTACCAAGTGAGGTGAGCCACATTTCCAGTGTTTTATTCTCATGCATCACTACAAGTCCCACATGTAACATCCATCTCTTATGCCCCTTTAAAGTCCAAAGAAGGTCGACATAATAGATTTAAATGCTGACAGTGTATTCCTTTGTCTCTCCTGTGCAGGCATGTTTGTTCACTAACTCTCTCCTGCACAGTGAACATCACCCATGCTGACTTCACCTGCATCGTCTAAACAGCACCACTGTGTGAACATAACAGGTAGATGATTTTATTCCTGTAGAACCAATATGGAGCTAAATCCAGGCCAAAAAGAGTTACAATTTGAAAATAAAAAAAAATATTGAAAAACAAAATCTGAAACTGAAATGTCAATGTTTGTTCTTGATTTAAAAAAAAAAATAAATACAATAAATTGAATTAAAAATAAGTGTAAGAGAACTTTCTTCAGTTTAAATATACCTTTGATTCAGCTCTGTAATTATTTAAATAAAATAATTTTTTTCCTTTTTTTCCCTGAAATATATTTTAACATGATGTGTGGCCATGTTTTGTTGTTGTTGTTGTTGTTGTTGATGGATTTTTTTTTTTTTTTTTTGGGGGGGGGGGGGACTTTAAAAGCTTACTTTCTTGCAGAGGGTTTAAAGTACTGAGATTCAAAGGGGGCACATTTAACTTATTACCACACAAATATTGGCAATGACAACACTAGACCGAAGTCTGAGCTGAACACTAGAGACTACACTGAAAAAGCAGCTAGCATTGCGGTAGTCATGCTAACCTTATGCCTTATGCATAGACACAAAAAACGTCTTTCAGGGTGACCCTATGTTTCAAAAGTTACGCAGTATTGCGATATTTAAGATCATTTCCACAGAACCTTAACTATAGAGCATTTCTTACCTGTGTACCTGAACCTACACGTTTCCCGGTGAAGAGGACGCCATTGTAATTCATGGCGCTATGCTGCGCTGCGTTCATAGTCTTGTGTGGAAATGGGACAGATCGTTTTTTAGGCACGGGTGTAAAATTTAATAATCTGGCATTTTTTCCAGTTTTTATTTAGCAATAATTACCAAGGGCTTTCTAGAATTTGCTTGTAAAAAGTGTATTTGTCCTTAGCATCCCTTTATTTACAGGTATCAAAACAGTACAGTGCAGAGAAAGAGTTGAGTCATATCTGTCAATGTGTCCTCGTTTCCTTTTTTTCCAATTTTTTATTGAAGTTTCAAATAAAATACATAAAACAACAGAAAACTAGAAAAGCACTCAGAGATCGCAGACCTCCGCCAAGCAGCTTCGGTCCACTTTGGCGAAAATCGTCCTATCTGGCAATGTTAAAGAATCCTTTAAAAAATTCCTGGATCCAGACGGTGATCCGGATCACCCCCAAAATTTAATCAGTTCTTCCATATCCCATTTCCGACAATTCCTGAAAATTTCATCCAAATCCGTTCCGAACTTTTCAAGTTATTTTGAACACAAACAAACAAACAAACAAACAAACAGACAGACAGACAGATAAACGCCGGCAAAAACATAACCTCCTTTGCGGAGGTAAAAAAAAAAAAAACAAAACAAAACAAAACACAAGACAGACAACCCCACCCCCCACCCCAAGCGGCTAAGATGTATTGCACAGACAGGTTTAAGACAATGTGAAGATGTGATCACCTCAAGATCAATACAGAAAATAATAATATGTCGGTCACACAGGTGTACACATACTGAAAAAGATAGAATACATGAATACATAACTAGAAATAAATTTCAAAGAAATCCTAGAGTCCTTTTTGCACACACACGAGGTCCTTAATTTTCTCTATATAAGAAAACCAAAAGGAGATGCCCACGTTTCCTGAAGGCAACATCATTTGAGGCTGCATTGCTCTGCTGTCACTCACAATCCCACGCCCCTCTCAGTCGATGCCACGCCCCCCACACCAGCACACGGCCAAAAGTTAAAAACTAAAAAAAAAAAAAAAAAAAAAAAAGATATACAGTATGTAGAAAAAGACATGAAGGTGAAAAAGATCTGAGAGTGTAAAAAAGATCTAAAGGTGAAAAAATGAAATCTGAAACCAAAAAGATAAGATTTGAATCTGGAAATATTAATTAAAAAAAGGCACATCACATGTTAAAATATATTTCAGAATAAAAAATGAAAAAAATGTATTTTATTAAAATAATTACAGAGCTGAATCAAAAGTATATTTCAGCTGAAAAAAAATCTCTTAAACTTTTTTTTAATTCAATTAAGTGTTTTAATTTTTTTTTTTTAATCAAGAACAAACACTGAAATTTCAGTTTCAGATTTTATTTTTCAGTCTTTATTTAATTTTTAAATTACAACTCTTGTAGCCTGGATTTAGCTCCATAAACCAAAAGCTCTATTAAATGTTGGACATTAACACATAGTAATGATTTAAAATACTTGGTGACTTAATTGATATACTATTGCCATGCCATATAATGTAATACTATGGTGTAATGACTTTTTCCCCCCACCACTAGCAGTTACTACTCAAACAAAATTAAAGCTCACTACATAAAAACTTACATAATGTTTAAAGTTGTGGGCAATAACAAAGTAAATCTACTCAAATACTGCACCCAAGAGCAAATTTTGAGTATAGCCTGAGTGTGGTTTTATAAATCATATTACTCATGAGCTATATTAAAGGTCCCCAACAAGTGGGCCACACACTGGTACCAGGCCATAGATAATTTTTCCAGGTTGAATAGAAAAATAAAGAAGCTAAATTTCTTTACCTCTCATAATAAGTGACACGGAAGGGTGTTATTTTAAAATGAACAGATTCTTAATCCGTCTGTGTAGCTTAACAGCACAGACAGGCTCTCTGTCTCTGTTACTCACTGTTAAACCTTGTGCTCATGCACTCAACCACCTTTGCTCTGGACGTAGTTGTCAATATATTTCACTCTGCACATTTTGTTTAACTAGAGGACAGTGGAGGCAAATCTTGCTGATGGGGAAGGATTCAATGCATACGTAGGAACTAATAAAATACTCAAAAGTCAATTGAAGTGTCCGATCAGCTCAGACTGCTTTCCGACGGATAAAAGGCATACCATCAACACTACGAAATACTGCTTTTACAGCACTATTCT
The DNA here is from genome assembly GCA_037902135.1 of Cetoscarus ocellatus. Lineage (NCBI taxonomy): Eukaryota > Metazoa > Chordata > Actinopteri > Labriformes > Labridae > Cetoscarus > Cetoscarus ocellatus. The sequence continues at coordinate 1,654,796 of JBAMNC010000320.1, read as the reverse complement.
CCATTCTCAGAAAGTGTTGCAGTGTACCAAGCGGTTGCTATCAGCTAACTGGGTTCCTAAATGTCATTAATCAGCTGATAAAGCCAGAGTGAGTCCTCATGAATATCTCTTTATTGGGGTTTAAAACAAGGCCATAGATTCTCTGATCCTGCTTTAGTTATGATATGCACAACGTGTGTGTGTCTTTAACTGCTTCAAGTGACAGTAGAGGTTCCCAGGCTTTGACACTTTTTGGGGTTCATAGGCAGAATCACTTGGGCCTGGAGAGCTGGGAGTGACAGAGTTCACAGAAGAGAGTTTAGGAAATGACAGACGAACATTTAAGACCATTCAGTGGATTTTGATGAGAAGGAAATATACCAACCAGGATCCAAAATGTGTATATAATCCCCTCCTTTCCTCTTTATTTTCTTTTCCCTCCTCTCTTTCCCTGTTAGAATGAGGGAGTAGGGGGAGGTAGAGCAACAGTATCCACAAGCAGGAGGGAGATCTAGCCCCAGGAAGGGCACTTTACTCAGGCTCTACCCCCCATCTAAATGAGCTTTTATTTATCTGACTGTATTCTTATTCATGTTTAATAATGGAACAATGAAAAGCTATCTTGTATGTGGTGGCAGTTAAGGGGCAGGTAATACCAGCAATGCCAGCATGGAGCTTGCAAGTACAGAGCCTGGGTCTGTTGAAGATGGAATTGCAATGCTTTTGGAGCTGTGTTTTCTCCATTTAGTTCTTTCAAACTAAATATAAAAAATGTGCGCTCTCTTAGATTGATATCTGGTAATAATGGAGGCCAGTGGAGTACATCAAACTCATTGCCATGTTCAAGAAACCAGTTTGAGATGATTTGGTATTTGTGACCTGGTGCTTTATTCTGCTGGAAGTATCCATCAGAAGATGTGCACACTGTGGTCATAAATAGCTTCACATGGTCAGCAGTTAATACTCAGCTAATAGTTAGACTGTAGCATTTTTAATGATACTCAGCTGGTACCAGGGGGCCAAATGCACAAAGAAAATATCAGACCAATGACCTGAACAGCTGATGAGAGCCTTGCTAATAGAAGGATACGTACCCCATGTGTTGCATCATGAAATGGTTTCAAACATAGGGGCTTTGCCAAGGAAATGTGACGCTGCTACTTTTCATGCTGTAATTATATTTACCAGTGCCATAGACCTCTAGCAACTCCACTTCAAAAAAACACAACTATCCCTTTAAGATATTGAATAATGAGTCACATCCTGTGTGAGGTTTAGGAATAATACAGCAGGCCTTGTGAGCAGCTGAAGTATAAGAATGTAAAGTATTAGAGCAGGGCATTCATCCAGAGATTTGTTCATAGAGGAAATATAGCGCTCTGAAAAACAAGATGTTTGTGGACTGATATCAAAATCTATTAGACTTGAATCACTGGTGAATTTAAATGTATGCCTGAAACCTCCTGCACTCTACACCACAATGTCACACTCAAACTCCTCGCATTGCCATTTTGGTAACATCTACAAGTGCAAGTCAAAAATGGATCTACAGTATATTGTTTGCTTTACATCATTACCTCCGCCAAGGAGGTTATGTTTTTGCCGACGTTTATCTGTCTGTCTGTCTGTTTGTTTGTTTGTGTTCAAAATAACTTGAAAAGTTCTGAATGGATTTGGGTGAAATTTTCAGGAATTGTTGGAAATGGGATATGGAAGAACTGATTAAATTTTGGGGGTGATCCAGATCACCGTCTGGATCCAGGAATTTTTTAAAGGATTCTTTAACATTGCCAGATAGGACCATTTTCGCCAAAGCTGCTTGGCGGAGGTCTTTGCTCTGTGAGTGCTTTTCTAGTTTATTTTATTTCTTCTTTTGATTTCTACTTGTCTGTGTGTTTTGTATGCTTTATACACTATCTGACTCTACTAAAATACAAACCCCAGTTCTAATTAAGTTAGAATTGAATATTGAATACACTACAAAGATAAGATATTACATGTTCAAACTGATAAAAGGCCAGTCTAGTTCCTGCTCTCTTTTACTATTAAGTCTTGCCACAGCAAGGCCAAAAAACAACATTAAAAACCTGAGACCTTCGATCCCTAAGGTGGCACTGCATCAAAAGACAAAATTATGTTGTAAAGATGTTACCAGGTGGGCTCAGGAACCTTGAAAAAACTATTGTCAGCTATCACAGTTGGTCGCTACATCTACATATGCAAGTAAAGACTCTACCATGCAAAGAGAAAGCCACATATCAACAACACCCTGAAATGCACCAGCTGCTGTAAGCCTGAGCTCATCTGAGATGGACTGACACAAAGGGAGAAAGTGTGCTGTGGTCTGACGAGTCCACATTTCAAATCACTTTTGGAAAACATGAACATCGTGTCTAACAGACGAAACAGGAAATGACCATCCAGATTGTTATCAGTGCAAAGTTCAAAAGCCAGCTTCTGTGATGGTATGGGGGTGTGTTATTGCCCATGGCATGGGTAACTTGCACACTTATGGAGGAACCATTAATGCTATAAGGTACATATAGGTTTTGAAGCAACATATGCTGCCATTCAAGCTCCGTCTTTTTCAGGGATGTCCCTTCTTATTTTAGCAAGCCACATTCTGCGTGTGTTACAATAGCCTGACCTCGCAGTAAAAGAGTCTGGGTACCAGATTGGCTGCTTCAACCCGACAACGTCTCTTGTTGAAAATGTTTGGCACATTATGAAGCGCAAAATACAACAACAGAGACGCTGGACTGTTGAGGAAGTGAGGTCGTACATTAAGCAAGAATTTGAAAGAATTTCACCTTCAACAATTGTGTCCTCGGTTCAAAAATGCACATTGAGTGTGGTTAAAAGGAAAGGTGATGTAACACAGTAGTAAACATACCCCCGTCCCAGCTTTTTTGGGTGATGAGTGAAAATTTGCACTAATAAAACCATTGAATTTTATCACTTTGAACATCAAATATCTTGCCTTTGTAGTGCATTCAATTGAATATACATGGAAAAGCGTTTGCAAATCATTGTATTCTGTCTTTATTTACATTTTAAACAATGTACAAACTTAATTGGAATTGGGGTTTTCAGCCTAACTGTAATATTTTTGTCATTATCTTTAAATATAACACCCAGTGGTTGGTCCATTTACCAAAGGAGTTGTATGAATTTTCGATATTACTGCTTTATCTCAGGGTTGAATTTTTAATTATTACATAAGAAACACTTCTTTGATACCTTGAGCTATTTTTATTGTCTTGACACATTTGATGATCTTTGAGGAGCAGTGTCACTATTTCCATCCAGAATAATAATAAACAATAAAAACCCTTAAGAGTGTCTTTAGTCTTTCAGTTATTATGAGAAATTCATAAATGAAGTTTTTGAGTTACACATGATCAGGAAATCCATTCTAGGAGTGTTTTTGATTTCTCATCATAAAAGTTTATATAATGCAACCTGGAATAGGGATTACAGCAAAGGATTATAAGGAGCGCAAATCCCTCATGCAACACAAAATAAGTAGATTGATTTTCACCAAGATGTCAATCGATGCAACGTTTCGTTGATGGCATCAGAGGGAGGAGTGTCACATTTTCTGCCGATGAGATTGAGCGGCGGCGAGAGGCTTAGTGGCAAATACAATCGAGGAGTGTAAACACACAGAGGGGCCGCGAGAGCCTGATCAATGGCCCCAGTCTGGGATTGATTAATCACCTGAAGAAAGAGACTGAGGTGTGAGGGCACCAGAGAAACCTGATCAGAACAAGATTTATCACCCAATCTCTGCATCATCCCTCCCTCTCTCTGTTTACTCTGGTCTCTCTTTTTTTTGTAGAAATCTGTCCTTCTCTATTCACCGTCAAGTGTGTGTCAAGTGTGAATGACCTCTGAACATTCTGAATGGTTGAAAAGGAAAATGTTAACCTTAACCTACTTTTTATGAAAATACATGCATGAATAAAATCTGTTAATTAAACTGTATTGTAGTATGTATATAGCCTTGGAATGAGTCTGAGACAAGAAAGCCACTGACATTTTCTCAAACTTAACACCATTTTTTTTGGATCCCTTTACATTTCTTTTGGAGTTGTTGTGCAAAAATCCAATTTTCAACATTGAAACAGGCCAACAAAAATTCCAAACTGGTCCAAACACAATGTGCATAAAATAGTTTTGAGTTCATAAAAACGATTTTGTAGATGAGTTTATTAAAATGCAGCTGGAAATGATCAAAATGTTGTTCATCCAAAAAAGATTGGACTTTTGAATGTGTTAACATGACAGTCTGACTGAAATTCTAAGAATTTCTCAAAGTTGGAGTAACAAACCCAAATAATGCATCTAGAGGCTGGTTTTCTCTGGCATAATTCTGCTCAGTCAGACTCAAACTAGACAAGGCAGCCTGTTATTGTTCTGCCTCCATTCAAAGCTTTGGCCTGAAGCTCAAACAGCATTAATGTTTAGCATAGTATGAGTTGCACTGTTGTCAATGACCAGATATCACAATTTGCAAGAGTGATGTTGTGCATCATATTTGTACCAAATGTAAAGCTCTGGGAAAATGTCAGCCACATAGCTGCACAATAGTTTATGTTTTCACCTTTCATGTAACCAGTTAAGGTGGGTGCACATATGAAGGTTTTTAAAATCTTAACCAATTTTGAAATTGTGAGGGATCTCACATATGAGATAACCTTGCAGTGAAGTTGGTGCTGCCTAATCTGAAGTCTGTAATCAGACAGACACATTTTGTACATTTTTAAACTGAAACTACTGAGTTTGGTCTGCAGAGGCACAACCCAATTAGTGTCCTTAGTGGAGAAGAGGTGGGAGCTACAAATGAGATTACAGCAAGAAATAGCTGCAAGCCTTGTAAACTGCCCGAATGCTATACACTCCTCCAATAAGCGAAGTGATATTTTGGTTAATTATCTCTCTCCCTTAATAATACCAATTGATATTGTATGTTACATCATTGGAAATCCTGATTAGTTACCTTTACTGCAATGTACAACTTAAGGATCGAGCATTCATAGAATAAGCAACTAAACATGGGTAGAGCAGCCCCCTCACTGAAGTGGTCTGTCTTTGACTTCATCAGCCTCAAGGAACTTGGCTTAAATGGTACCAGGGCTGACTCCAGATGATACCCCCACTCTGCGTCCTGGAACACCAGCTTCCAGTTTCAGGGGATTTTGGCATTTTTTTGTGTACTACCCACATGTTTAGCTGTGTTGATCATTCCATCATACTAAAAAGATTTCTCCATGGAGGGAATATTATTGCTCCTGTCATGACAGGTTTTGACATGATTTTTTTGTACAAATTAACTTGTGTTAAATACCAAACTCTGTAACAGTAGAGCCCACCTGCTACATCATCTGATTGGCTCGTGATGAATGTGATTAACAGGATGATCATCCAATTCCCTTCCAGATATATTTTCAAAGGTCCTGCTCTCCCCAAAAAAATTTCTATGGGCTGTTGCATAGATAAAATTATAATATACATCCTGTATAGTATTTATCAAACTCAATTACTGGTTTGTGAGCTAACACACAAGGACAAATAAGGAAATATTAAACAGTTTTGTTCTTATGGTGTTTGTCATGCTACAGACTGGTCAACACAGCACATTACCCAGTGCCAACTCATTCACCTGTAGCCACAGTCTCTTCTCTTGCAGCCGAAATATTGTGCATAGATATTGGTCTCTTGAACATCCATTGTGGAAGCAATTTTGGCCCTAATCCCTTAAAACTCAGTTTTGTTATGGTATATTTTATAGAATATCCTGTATAATTTTTTGTGTTTTGGCTGTAAATCAACAAGTTGGTTCTTGATGTTGACCACTGTTGCCATGACTAGGTTTTTGTGCCTCCTGCTTTTACCAGCTTGCTTCTTGATTGGTGATTATTCCACTCCATGTGACCAATGATTTATTTGGCCAAAGCTGAGAAAAGCCAACAACTGCATTTGCAAAGCTTAGCATTTCTCTTTGCTGTTTAACCACCCTGCAGTTAATCAGGCTTCCATTTAATCCAAACCTAAATGACTACACTTAAAGTCTGTCTTTGTGTTTCAAGTAAAATGAGGATGGTGCCATCAAATCTAGTCTTACGTGAAAACAAAATCAGTTCCATGTGCAGCAATTAGAATTAGATTCATTTCCTTTCCTCAGATAAGCGATCACCTAACACATTACTTTAAATCATTTTTGAAACTTAGTGATTACAACAGAATTTAACTAAGCCTTTGGTTGTATTTATAGTCAGCTTCAAGAAAACAATGCAGCTCTTGAGGAGTGATTGTTGGGGTTTGTCTGACTCATGTCCTTCCTGACTCTGAGGATTATTTTACTGGATAGTTTTGTTGCAGCATGACCATTATCAGGACAAAATGGCAGTCAGGAACATTTTTAGGCCTTTTTGCAGCCTGATCTGTGAGATGGGTATATTGTCACACTTAATTTTTCTCAAAAATATGACCTGCATATCCCCCTTTCTTTGTAAATGACAATTTGTCTAGAGTTTGACAGAATTCCTCAAGAGTTCTGGAGATATCAGTTCACAAGCAAGACATTTGACATTTAGGCAACGCGTTAATCCTTTAGGGAATTCTTGAGATATTGTATTAACTAGAAAATCATGACAACAAGGCTCCTTTACCTTGACCGTTGCACTATGACCTTTAAAATGTAGTTCATTCTTAGGTCAAAGTGGTATTCATGGAAAGTTTGCTAAAAATTATTTTATGAATCTTGTGATGACATGTTCACAAGATTCCATTCACAAGCAAAGAATGTTCATAAAACTCCATGACCTTGACTTTTGACCTGTGACCTTTAAAGTATTATTGCCCCATCCTTTAAGTATGATACGACCTGGCACAACAGATAGAATGTTCAATATATTTTAGTTTTCCATCTGGGCAACAGCCAATAGAAAGTGTTTGAGAACGCTGGGCAGAAACTTTCAAAAGCTTATCCAGCAGGTGATTGGACGATCTTCTGTCTATCACATTCGTTACGGTCCATCTGTATAATGTTGTAGGCCGGTGCTACTGCTGCAGTGTAAATACAAAGGAAAAACTCTTGCCAAAACATGTCAGAAGTGGAGTGAAAATTAGAAAGTCTGTCATTTAGGAAAGAAATGTGGTCCAAATCTGATAAAACTGCTACTGAAGCAGTTAGCATCTGTGCTAATCTCTGTAAAAACTTACTTTCTGCTGTTGTCTCGCTTGTAGCGCCCACCTCTTTCTGCTCAAAAGGATGCTGATTGGGTCATGCTGCCTTGGTACGCTCACAATGGTTGTAAGTTGGAGCTTGGTAAGATGATCTTTGAACTCAAAAATCTAATCACTTTAAATTTGAGTCTAAATTGACTGAAACTAAGCAAAAAACTATGTGGGCTCGACTGTAAGTTTCTTTACTGTGTTTCACTTTTCCTCGACAAAGCCCCTGTGTCTGGAACTATTTTGTGAGGCATAGGGCTTCATATCCTTTTGCCAGCAAATATCTCATTTGTCTTTGGGTTCACTAACACCGCAAATGCAGATAACTGCAAATTTTATTATGATACTTAGATGAAGGGTCACAGGGATGAGGGATGGAAGGGTTGAAGGGAAGAGGGGAGGGGAGGTCAAAGGGATGAGGGGAGGAAGGGTTGAGGGGATGTAGGGTCAATGGGATGAGGGAATGGGAGTACAGAAGAACGGACTAGGTTGAGACTCTGGGTGGGGGAGCCCCCTCTTCAGTGTCTGTAGGTATGAGTCCGTTCCAGTAGAGAAAGATAGGAGAGTTGAAAGAGAACCAGAGAATGATTTTTTTCTTTAGGGTGGGAGGGATGTGTTTAATTACAAGAGGATATCTTAATGGTTTTTCAGTCGTTGTTGCAGATCCGTGTGAATGCGTATCGTTTTCACATCTTCTCCATGTGAATACAGAGTGCGTTTGAAAAAGTGAAGGAAAAACCTTTCCGTTTCTGGTAACATCGTTGTCGTGTAAACGGGCCTTCGGGTTTGTGCTCTAATGATTGCTAACTTACCCCACTGCAGCACAGAACAGCTGATGAGAAGAGAGCAGCAAGTGGCTAGCAGAAGGACATGTAGCTCTTTGTGGCATCTCAAAATACTTGTAACGTAATTTTGGAGTTATTTCATTTGGCTTTCAGTGGCACTGACCTTAACCTATGACCACCAAAATCTAATCAGGTAATTCTTGAATCGAAGTGGTAATTTGTGCATTTTAAAGGAAATTCCTTGAGTATTTTTTAGATATTGTGTCAACAAAAATCAACTATCTATATGCAGAATCATAAAACAATAATATAACTTATTCCCAGTCACCACAGAATCAAAGTCTCTGGTCAGTCATGAATCTCCTCATATAAGACTGCACACAGAGAATAAACCGGTCACTGTCAGAACCAGAACAGCCACATGACAGCACAGCCATCTGATGCATGACTGTCTCACTGTCGCCCTACACCCTCACCCGAACTAATGATGACCTTTGATTCCCAAAAGATGTCAGGAGATGAGAGAAAAAAAACCCAAACGCACCCAATTAATTTGGGGTGAAGAGGACTGGAGCGTGTGAGCCCGTCATGCTGCCGGAGTGAACGAAGAGGAGCTGGAGAAAAGACAGAACCCTGAATAATTAGGATTCAAGAGGTCCATTGTCAAAGATAATTAAAGCTGACAGCCACTGTGGAGTGGAGAGGAAGAGAGCGGAAAACACCCTCAAACTACATGCTTCACTTTTACACACTTTCTTACACAGGCTTTCAATCTATATAACTCGCACAGTCACACACACTGCAGCCTGGGGTACGATCCATCATCTCAGCGTGCTCCCAAACTGCACACCAGGCAATAAAATAGATGACAGATTAATAAAGACGAAATGGCAGTTTCACTGTCTACATGTACTGAACTTTGAGTCTGAAATCAAGCTGGATCAAATCATTACAGTGACTGATTTATCAGTGTGCAAACAACCAGCCTTCTCAAGAGAAACTTATCTTATTGCTGAAGTAGAAATGGTCAACATACACAAGCTCAGTGGTTCTAAATTGGTCAGGAGGCCATCACTTACTTTTCAAGCCAAATATCCCAATCTTTAAACTACCCATATTTTATTTCAGCTCAGTTTCATATATTCAATTTTGATCACTACTCACATCACTTCAGTACTGCATGGCACCGTGTTTTCAACAACTCTGATTTCATTCTCCAGTCTATACTCTGCACGGGAATTGCCAGCACAAGCCAATCGGCTTAAACTGCGGACAAAATAATGGTAAGTCTATTCAGGGGCCTGGGGAAACTAGCTGTTTTAGGCACTGGTGCTCTGAACAGGAAGATAAGGAGAAGTCAAGATACAGCAGACTTTTTGTCTTTTGCGTAGAAGTACACCATCATGCAGAGACATACAAAATATATTGTGATGCGTGTAAAGCTCAATTAAGGATGATATGGGCTCTTTTTTAAACTGAAATTAACTTAAAATTTAGTAGTTTATATCTTTGATGGACTAAAATATGTCACAAAACAAATCAGAATCACATGATTAAAGGTCATGTATTGTGCAAAATACGTTTTTTATGACTCAGTGGTTAAGTATAACAAAATAGTAGCCATGGCTTGCCCTAAAAAATGACAAAAATCCCTCTTTTCCCTCTGTTTCAACAAGTCCATCTGAAAAAGTACCCCTAATTATGTCATTAGATATGCACCTCATTTAGGTAGGAGGCTGTCCCAGAGCCAGGTGTTTGCCCACAGGTAGCCCAGTGGAGGGACCATGTCTAAACATGTTAGTGCAGCCACAGTGAACATTAGAGCACAGCAAGATAAAGCTGTGGCTACTTCCACTATCTAAGAAGGGTGAAGTCAGATAGTGAGGATTTACTTTTACACAGCCTGTTATAAGCAGGACTGAAACAGAGGGGTTTATAGGCAAGCCAAAATTCAATAGCTGTGTAGATAATTAGCCATTCAAAAATATGTTCTAGGGACTTTAGGGGCCACTGTAAGCATGCTGAAAAGGAATATGAACTTTAAAAAGTGCTTTCTCCTCCTCTGGGAGGACATGTGTGCTAACATTTTAGTTTGTCTAATCTCCTGCAATAACACGCAATTTTGATATCAATCAAGGATCTATAAATTAACATGTGTCATGAAAAAAAATTAACCCTCATCCTTAGAAAAGGAGGCAAATGAGACAAGAACTAAATGAACAAAATTGTCTCACTAAGATGGCAAGAGTAAAAAGATAATATGGATGTACGTCTGCTTAAGTTATCACACATCTTATGGTGCATTTCCACATGACATTAGCTCAGCTTGCCTCAATGCAACATTTTTTTGTTTGTTTTGTTCCCATTAGGGATCTTACCTTGGACGATACTAAAATGTGTAGTATCTCCTGCTTAGAGCATATAAGGAACAAAACTTACAATGACAAAAAAGCCACCGACTGAGAACCAGCAGTACAATCATCTCTGTTTCCTCCATTGCTGTTGTCTTTGACGTCATAGTCGTTTCATGTATAATACTGTGATTGGAAAGTGAAGCTCCTTGTACTAAACTGAGTTGAGTTGAGCTCCTGCCACAGATAGAGAAGCACCAATGTACTACTTGCCACAATTTTTTTTTCCAGGCACATTCCAGGCTGCAACTAAAAGCAGCCTCATGATCCACTTTTGGTCCCATCTTACAAATTAAGAGGTCATTTTGGGTTTAGCTTCTCTGTAAAATAATTCAAACTATTTCTTGCTTAAATATGAACTGCTAAACTTTTTCCCAGTTACAGTAATGCCTGGTTTATCAAAGTCTTTTTCAACTTTACAACACAGCAGCCATTGAGGTCACAAGATCTTACCAGACAAAGTTAGAATGACAAAAAAAGTTTCTTAGTTAGTACTTAATAATTAAAAAAAAACTGTGTCTCTGTGTCTTCTATTTTGTTGCTGTGGTATCTAAAATGCATCTATTGGTGCTTTTCCATGTGTGGCATTTGCTCAACTGAGCTCGACTGCACGGTTTGGATACTACTCCATTTTTCAACGTAACATACAGTATAGACAGCATCAGTATGTCTTTAAGGTGGTCTGACCGTCATAGCATGGATGCGTGAAACTGCAGTGACTTCCTCTCAAAGAAATGAAGAAAACAAAGGTGATAGAGCTGCCCGCCCCTTTGTGGCTTTTGTAACAGTTAGGGCACGAGCAGATACCATGCAGCGGAAAAGCCCCTTATGTCATTCGATTTTTAAAAATATCATCAGACATTATACTATCATTTCAATTTTATAATTCTAATATTTTCAAGTATTTATAAAAATCTTCCTTTCCTTTGATGTGCTTGTATGATGATTTTGACCCACAAAATACAACAAAAGCCCAATTTCAACTTTTTTTTTTTTCGATCTTTAATGAGTTACATTTTCAAAGATTCCTTGGCTTCAAACATTGTAATGATAACAGTGATGAAAAATAGTAAACCAATGTATGTTAACGTTGCTCTTCACAATGAAAACTGAGGTTAAAAAAGGGACTAAATATCTGCTATCTACAAAAATCAGAAAAAAATGCCTTGTAGCTTTCTTAAGAAAAGTATGAAAATTTGAGAAGAAATGTTAATATGTTTGTGACATTCTACCTTCAGTAGAAAAAAAAGTGGTATAAAGAAGAGGAATTACAGTCATAACCGTTTTCCATTAATGCTCATGGTCAAAGGAGACTGACCTTTTAGTCTTAATATTAACTCTAAGTCCATCTGACAGCTCGTCCCAAAATAACGAGACATAGCATAGACTGTTACATTTTTTTTATTCTTACAAAATAACCTCTGAATCATCATGCAAATGTCCGTCCTGCATATTCCCTCTGTTCAGCACAGCCTGCGGGAATGAAATATTTTATACTGTTGTACATGTACTTAAGATTTTCAGCAGCAGCATTGTCTTGTAATTTTGCCCTCTTGTTTAAATCTTGGTATTCACATAAACAATCTATTTTTCATATTCACAAATACACAGACCTATAGTTCACACTGTACATCCTTCAGAGCCTTCATGTTTTCTTACCAAACTGATCCATCAAAGACTTTCTTTCTTTTACTCCAGTTTTGTTTTGTCTCCTGACACAGAGCAGTGCCTCGGACACCGTCAGTGAGTGTCCAAATAAGACAGCTGTGGAGGCTGAAGTGTGTCGTCACAGAGACCACCACAGCCGCAAAACCAAAGGCACTTGTTAAAGACAGAAAATGGGATTGGTTGAGTCCTTTTGGTTGCGGTCAACAGGCTCCTCCCTTTGTAAGAGGAAGAGGTAATGTGGACATTTAGGAGTACTGCTGAGTGAATCTCTGGTGGAACTCCTTCACTTTGTTCAGCAGGATGGTCAGCTTGTCTATCGGTGGCAAAATGGTCATTCTGAAAGAGAGGGGACAAAGAAATGTAAGAGTTATTTTAGAGAGGACAAAGGACAGAGTAGGGATTAACTTCAAAATTAACTGGATTATACTTACTATACAATTTACAATAAATGTGGAATAAAGACAAAAACTGATAGTTGAATGAAGTCACAACAGTCCCCTCTGGTTTTTGAGGAGGAGCTATGATGCTACCCTTAGCCCTGCTAATATCGTCCTATAAATGTATTCACTTTTGTTTGGGTACATGTGATTCTGCGTTTTATTCATTTATTTATTTTTAATAATTTAGTCCATGCACATATAATTCTATTCATTTAGAAAAAAACTTTGTTGGCATACACAACTCCTGTTCCTTCATTTATTTATTCGCTACTTTATTTCATGCACATTAGAGGTGGGCAATTAATTAAGGTTAATATCTATTTAATTACGACCTTCCACAATTACAAAAACTGAATAATCAACATCAAAAGATTTCTGTTCTTTTTTTCTATTACCATTAAAATTATCATTAGCATTATTTTGAGGTACCTGCATTATTTTCTGTATATTGCCTGTTTCCAGTGCTCAAAATGACTGTCAAAGCATAAACCTTCAATGAAAGCATGTGGTGAGTGTTTTAAAATCAGTGAGTAATCATGTTTTATAATCGTGATTCCAATATATAACTGTCATGATGATTTTTGCACTGATCAAGCAGCCCTCATATACCTATTTTAATTAATACAGTACTTAAGTCCAGGCACACATCCTCCTGATTACTTCTTCACATTTATCCGCATGCATGTGCATCTTTATACTCAAACAAATGCACACTCAATATTAGTCCATGCGCTCATTCTCCTATCTGATCATTTATCAGAGAAAACTTCATTTCAGTTTTACATTACTTAAGTCCATGTAAAAATACTCATGTCCTTTTTCATCCCCCAAAAACTAAAGTCAATGCACATATTGAAGTGAGCGTTTCTTTCAGCTCCTTTAAAACAGTGTAGAGTAGAACAGGTATTTTATTGTCATTGTATAAAATAAAACAGGGAACAGGGCGATATGACCTGAAAATAAAACAGCAGATTTTTACAAACCAACTTTAATTCACAATATGTGTATTGATTTTTTTGTCCTCCAAAAGAGAATAAAACGTTTGGCATATTTGCAGTTAAGTTTAGGAATCTAGATTACCATTTCTCAAAATCATGTTTATCTCAGAAACAAAGAAAAGCAACCTGGAGTCCTTTAACTAAATTTTGCTCAGAGTAATCTTACTCAGCATTATAAATCTGGTCAGTATGGAAAAACTACATTTCCATATCTATGTAGTTGTAAAACAATCGCAGAACACTGGATAGTTAGAGATAAAACTTGAGGAATAAAGACAATACGAGGACCTAAAGAAGAATTATAAATGAATGGGTTAACACTTATTGGCCAGGGACAGAATGAATTTGTTATACTTACCAAGCAATATTCGTATGTTTCAGGTAATTCAAACTTAATGGTCGAGTGGACAGTCAAGTGTTGGACTATGCCATCTTTTATGTGTATTTTTGTCTGTATGACCATACTTTAGTTAACATGTTTATAATTATTGCAGCGGCTGGATCAATTTAAACATTAAAGGTTATGAAATGTTGGCTTGTTTTAAGATAATCTTCCCCTGATTATTATTATCACACACCTTATATGCTGTCCACATATTTTTATTATTATCTGCTATTGTCTTTTTGATCAGGACAAATTTTCACTAACACTTTGTTAATTAACAAATTGAGCTGAGCTTACACACGAAATGCATTGTTTGTTCACAATAAAGTCTAACTAAGGTCTTTTTCAGTGTGCAGTGGAATCTTTTCTGTTTTAAAGACTTGTTCTTGCAGCCAACCAGCACCTGAGCAAGTAGGTGGGCTGAGCACTGGGCCCTTGTTTTTCATCACTTTGATTAACAAGTTACATGATGTGCAGAAACAACTTTCAGAGAGGAGCCTGACTGTTGATCAGAAACAAAAGAGCAAATAAACAAACTTGGACCCAGGGAGGGTGACTAGTTTTTTGTCCTGATGTCTTTCAAAGCACATAATAAATGTAAACCATGAACAAAAGCTAATGGCAGATAAATTAAAAGATCTCTAAGTTGATTCCTTTATTAGAGACCACTATGTAATGTGACGTATTGTACCTGAAGTGGTAGGTCCCTTCCCTCTGGCCAAAGCCGCTCCCTGGTACGAGGCAGATCCCGGTTTCCTCCAGCATCTTCATGCAGTAAAACATATCTGGCTGCTGACCGTTTTCCTATCAGAGAAGAAAAGAAATCATGTAGCTGTTGCATAATATTAAAAGGAGGAAAATGAATGTAGCAAGTATTTAGGTATCAAACTTTTATCGACTGTTTTGTATCAATAAGTGAAGTTTAGAGTGATGATTATGCATATTTAGGCTTTTTTATACCAATATTACTGTATTGAGATGCTCTCTAGTAAGTTATATATTTTCCTTGTAATACCTGAAAAAAAAAAATCTAATTGCCAGGGAAATGCCTGCAAAGCAGAACTAAAATGACATAAACACAGGAACAGTTGAGTTGATCCATTCTTTTACATTGAACATTACGTTTCACCATCAAAGAAAATAATCATTTTTGAAGAACCTCCTCAAAGCTATTCAAGATATTTCATTTTCTTTGTGTTAATAGTTGTTATCTAAGAGTCCAGGGCACTCTTTTTCTCTACTTTTTCCAATTTTATCATCTCATTCTGTCCTTCAGAACAGTACATGGCTTTGAGTGAGCACAATCAGTATCCTTCACAGATTTAAGATTATTGAAGGTCAATCAAAATAAAAAGATGTGTCTGTTTCGAAATAAAGCTTAGGCACATGTTACGGATGAAAAAGCCTCTATAAAATTAGTCACTTATTCCAAAAGAAGTAGCTGAGCTGAACAAGCTTGATGGGTCTATAAACAGTTTTATTTGAGCGAAAAGTGGGGAAGGGAGTGCTGATAGTGCAGCATCTATTCAAATTCTTCTTTTGGTGATAAGTTTGTTCATAAAATATTGATTCTAAATGAGGACTTAAACAAAACATCTATCTATGCTCAGCCTCAGACGGTCTTCAGTCTGTGTGTGCGTATGTGTACAGAGAGAGCGCTTGTCTCCTTGTCATGTGACTATGGAGATCAATCAGACAATAGAAATGGGCTCATAGCAGCAACGACAGAGCACATGCACAAAACCCCTCTGTACCAAACTGGAGTCAGGAAGACAAAATAAGAACAGTCATATGTGGTGTCACGGGGCAGAGCTAGATGTTGTAAACATTAGGGACTTAAAAAAGTGGAATATTCAGAAAAAAAATCATTTAGGCATTTCAAAAAATTATTGGTATCTGCATCAGCATTGAAAATCAAAGCAAATAGTATCAGTATCAATATGAAAAGAAGGACATTGCCGATCACTTCTGTAAGTGGTTATGCACTCAGTGTTATTCATCACTGATTTAATCATCATTTATTTCATTTGGAGAGCTCATTAAGGGACAACCCTGATTTTTAAAGGTCAAGGTCTATCACCTGTTGCAATTTACCTTGTGACTGTCTTAACTGGTGTTAGAGATCATTCTGAATGAATATTTCCTTTTGTAGATTCAATCATAGACATACCTGATAGGCTAGATCAGACACTAAAATGAAAGACATTAAAGAAACAACAGCTGCTGCAGGTCGAAGGTTAACATGGCGTCTTTTAAAACGGTAACATCTTGTCTAATCCTAAACATGGCCAGGTTCTGCGATGCAGCAGTGTTGTATGCAGCAGAAGCTTTACGGGAGAGCAACAGTGTATGTGTCCTTATCCATAATGCTATTGATACATTTTTATTGTTTGGTGGAAAAAAAACATTTTAACAGAACTGGTGACAGCTGGTTAAAGATTGTGTTAAAAGCTTTAAAAAGGTTTTCAGCTGATCTATTCTTTTTTCTTTAAATTCATATAATAATGTTTATATAATTTCATACATTTTATATATTCATAATATATTTTAAATTGATGGCACTTTAAAAAACTGCATGTATTTAGGTTTTTCACCAAAAAACAGGTTTTCTATTTCTGGATGCAACTAACACATGATGACCTTGAACACATTATGACGTAACGTATATCTGCTCATTAAGTTAACCTATTGGCTGCTATCCTGCCAATATCCATACATATTTAAACACAGGTTGATATTTTCCCCAACAGGACTCACTATATAGTTTTGGAGCACTTCTCATGGCTGACATGAGCAGATTAAGAGGATGGTGCTCCTACTGCAGCCTGTATTATGTGTGTACAGATGCCTGTGGCAACAGTGTAGTTGTCAAGAATCTATTTTCCAAGAAGGTGATTGCTAAGTAGGTTATGGTCTTTTGGTTTTATTTGATGCACAGTCTGTTGTGCTCTGAGCTCATTATTCCTGCTGCAGGAAATGCTGCATGTTTATGCACCAATGGTAGGCTATGATAAAATGAGGCTTTGTCACAGGACCCCCGGGACTCAAATGCAGAATTGATAAGGAAAAACGTTATTGATTTGGAGGTTATTAGAATTAAAGAACGTTTGGACGCTGGTTTTGATCTCCAATTCTACTTCACAGTGTGATTTTACATGTCCAAAATCCTTTCGCATGTGAACAAAAGCACTCAGAAAAGCTGTTTTCAAAAACACCCTCCTATGTGTGGAAAAGACTAAAACCAGATCTCCCCTACTCAGGGTTCCAGACCTAAAAGGGGCAACAACTGGGAGTGAGCATGGTGGCTGCTTCTGTCAAACCAGAGCAGAATTAGAGGGCAGTGTTATTGCAGAGTCACTGCCATTGATCGGGTGTCAGTGGGTCAGCTTTCCTCTGACCTTATCCCCTGTTAGGATAATCAGATTCTTGGTTCAGCTAATCAACCCTCCCTGAAATTCCTCCAGAGCAGTCAACCTTGAGACACAATTGAAACAGCGAGCTATTGGAAATCATTTGTTCCTTTAAGCAGATAGAGAGATGGATGCAGAAGGAGCTGAAGCAGGTTAAGTGTTATTAAATGCAGCAGAGTGTAAGAGTACGAGATGCTGCTCCGCTATGTGCCTGTAATTCATCTGACAAAAAATACGACAATTTATGAATGAAGTAAAGAAAGACTGAAATAATAAAATATTGTTATTCAATCAAAGTACTTTGCATTAAATCATGTTCGGTTGCATCCCTTGCTTGTATTCCTCTTTTCTCTACAGCCCCTCATTGATGCCATTCACTTGAGGAGCCACTTGAAT
Organism: Cetoscarus ocellatus; assembly: GCA_037902135.1. Lineage (NCBI taxonomy): Eukaryota > Metazoa > Chordata > Actinopteri > Labriformes > Labridae > Cetoscarus > Cetoscarus ocellatus. The sequence goes on along the minus strand of JBAMNC010000320.1, from coordinate 1,637,085 downwards.
GACTGAAACGTTTACAAGACGGCGGTCATGCACTGACCTTGGCCTCTTTGACAGCCTTCTCAGGGATGGTTATGCAGGGGAAGGAGTACATGGCACCCTGCACGGGATTGCAGCTGATTCCTTGCACTGTATTGAGAACCTGCTCTGTCAGCTTGGCCTTCTCTGCTAAGGCACTTAATGTGGCTGTGCGTTCCTAGATATGATGAGAGAGGAGAAAACAGAAGACAGAGAGAAAAGATAAGATAACCCGTTGTTGAGGTCAAAAGGAAGGTCCTAGACTCCACACACAATATTCAAAACATTTATGACACCTTGTATTTGATTTGCTAGAGTCAGGTATATCATGTGGTGAGTCCCTGTTTTGGACAAACAGGAATTAAGTTTGATTTTATCTTTTATTCATTCTCTAAAGAGCATTAAAGGAACACTCCAACAATTTTGTTGTTTTCGTGTCTTGCCTCTCTCCCTAGTCCATCACAAGCAGGTAGACACCAGTAACAAGGAAGAGATGGATAAAGCTCGCTCACCGCTACTTTAGCTCAAACGCTGGGAGTATATTGGTAGCGCTTTCGCCTGCCTCTTCCTATAGTCATCGGATAACTCTAAACGGCCCTGTGTGATTTGTGTTAAGTTACATTATCTATTTTTTGACTAAGAGTAGCACTTTATGCAAGTTTTGAAAGAAATACATACATAACTAACTGTTCCGCCTCAGTTTCTCTTCGTGCACGCTCAGCTTCCTGAACATGCAGTTCCTCCTCTGGCTCAACTAAGTGAGGTTGTGGATCTTCATCAGTCCCGAAGAAATCATGCTTGTCCTCTGTCATAAAGTAAGTAAGTAGTAACAATCTTCTTCTAATCAAAAGAATGGTGTCTACCTGCTTGTCATTGACTCGAGAGTGAGGCAAGACAAGAAAACAACAAAAATGTTTGAGTGTTCCTGTAATGCTCTTTAGAAAATGAATCAAAGATAGAATCAAACTTAATTTTTCCCCATTTTCATTACGACTAAGATTGTGGACACAATAAATTACAAACAGAAATTACAAACAGAAGTCTGAAGAAAACTTGATCACAGAAAACAGACACTGTGTCCTTTTTGATGAAACAGTGGTCTGCTTTGTCAGTGGATTTATGATTTCTAACTTTCTCCATATTTCACTGAGCTCCTAGAGATCATCAAATAAGTGTTCAAAAGAAAATATGACTGCTGTAACTAAAATCAATAAAACTGGATATTACATAATTAAAGCTCATCTGGGAACTTTCAGTTTGTATTCATTTTGGCACCCTCCTGAGGACAAAGCTGTAACTTTTCCCCTGAGCTAATTTTGTTGTGTACATGTGTACCAAAAATAACATCCTATTTAATCAATCTGACAAACTACTTGTCCAAAATTTGGTTATTTTAGAATAAAAGACTCTTTCTGCAGGATTAACTGACTGGGGCCCTCAGAGTTCCAGAAGCATCCCCCCGGCAATGATTTTATCATAAGAACCCACACTGATCCATGCAGATCAGCTGTGCTACCACTTGGTCCCTGACTAATGTTTGCCTCCATGGTTCTTGCTTTGATCAACTTTAGGAGACTGTCTACAGATTGATGTACAGGTCAAATGCCTCTTCTGGCTCCCCCTTTGTCCTCTTTTATTTTATTTATCATCCGTATTTTTGAGCAGGTCGATTAATGGGTTAATGCAGTCTGATATTTAGGGCTGAACAATTATGTTCAATTGGTCTCCAATACAATTAAAGAAAATGGGATTTACATTCTGAAAAAGGCTACGTTTTACAAAAGCAACCATTAATAATTGTGTCTGTTCCTTTTAGAAGGGATGTTGAATATTTGTGTCAAATGTAAAACTTTGGTTGAACTTACAGGACTCCTGGAGATTCATAAAATTACTTGAATATAATTTTTGACATCTGAGACCAACAAATGTCTGGAGATAGCAGATTTTAACCAAAGATAGGTATTAGATTCTAAATGGCACATTGACTTATAAAGTCATTTTGACATAATGAATGTTCTATGCTACATTAAGGCCTTTACCACAAAAGCACAAAAACATAGTGACAGTCAAGTGACACATGTGCAGTATACATGAAACAGTTCTATTACCATACTCATGCACACACTAAATTTCTCCTGAGGGAAAAATTCTCCTTTACTCTGTAATTTAATTCACATTTAGTGTTTTGACTTGTTACAGTTAAGTAAAAAGAAATAAAAATCTTACCAACAAATCAGCATTTTCGTACACAATGAAACCAAATGTTCATAAACTGCACTTGTATTGTTGCCATTTGTTCTACAGGTCGACTTGTGATTTCTTTTGTTGGTCCTTAAATGGTCTTGAAAATTCTTTAATTTGATTTGAAGAACAGATGTATTTTTTTATGATGCTCGGTTTGTGTTCATATTTTATGGATATTATTGATAATAATAAAAGGGAGTGTATTTGTTTGAAACATGTGTAATGGATAAGTATAAACACTTTGGCAATCTTACTTCTATTATTTTGTGACAAGAGAACAAGTTGCAGTATACTTGTGTATTGGTTGATTTGTCTTATTTCCTATGATGTAAACTGTTTACCTTGATAAAACTGGCATATGAAGGTTCCCCTGGCTGTGGGGGGTTGACCACCAGGTCCATCAGAGCCTGTCCAGGGACAGGGGGACACAGGCGAACAGACACCAGTTTGGTAAGCTGAGCCTTCACCTCGTCGTCCATGTTGATGATCTCCATGTAGCCTCCACGGAAGCCACACCTTAGTGGGAGAAGTGACACATGGAAATTATATAAGACAGAAACCAGATATGAGAGACAGGCAGCCAACTCTGTTGGTAAACAAACTTACTCTCCCATGTAACATTTGGAGGTGGAGTGGAAAGATGCCAGCTCTACTGTATTTGAATACTCTGGCCCCATGTCAAAGAGGACCTTTTTGAAAGAGTGGAACTGGCAGCCGTCAGCGTACACATTATCCTGGTACACCTAGGAGGTAAACACATAATGATATGCAATATGTTAGGGGAGACGGTACACAGAGGAACAGCTAAAAGGGACGTTCAAATGAAGATACCTCGTCAGCCATGAGGAAGAGACGCTCCTTTGCTGCGAATCGAATTACATCCTCAATACACTCTCTGTTCTGAACTTGACCTGTAAATGAGAGGGCCGTGATTATTCAACAGGGTATTGTGCCTATTTGCTGCCATCTAGTGGCTACAGTCAGAGAAGCAGAAGAGTTTTTGTTTTTAAGTAATAAAATCCCTTTGCATAAACCCCCACATAGATTCCAGATAAGCCTTGGCAGTATATTAGTATATAAAGATATTGGTCCTGTTTACATAATGCTTAAAACACAGATTAAGATCCCTATTAGGTATTTAGATACCAGTGATAATCCTTGATGCACTTGAGCAACACCTTTCAATGTTTACTGAAAACTGATATCAGAATCCTAGACTACATACTAATGTAGTCTAGGATGTCTTCAATTAGACCTGGTTGGTCCTGTGAACTTGAGCATACTGATAAGCATTTAACCCTGTCCTGTAGATTGATTTAATTCTGCAGTTCCGCCAAAATTAAGCAAAATGTGTGTGTTTGTCCAGCCTCACTTGTAATGATGGAAATTTCAGCTTTTTTAGAGATCAGATCATTTGGCTCAGCTCAGTAATACACAGATCTACTGGCTTTTATATGTCTTTTTTTGGTTGCAGTTTTGGCTTGCTTATGTCAATTATTTAACAACAAAGATGAAACAAGAAGGGAAACTTAAGCATCAGCAAGATCCAGGTCTTGCCATTTGGAAAACAAAACAAAAAATGAAAACACAACTCTACTTACTTGTCACTTTTCACCTTCATTGTCATTTATATCCACCCAGTACCACACATCTGATTTCCTAAGCTGTATATACCTTTTGTATTTTGTAAGTTTTATAGCAAAGTAATGGGGGGGGCACATAACATACAGGAGGCGGACAGGTGTGTTCTGATCACAGGCTGCTACTGAAGACTTATTGATAATGCATCATATGAGCACAAATGGTGAATGAATGCTGTATAAACCGATGTAAACCTGTGTGAAAACATTGTTTGGACAGGGTTATTGATGAAAGATTAAACTAGTAATACTAAGACAATGTTGTCTATATATTGGTAGATTTTATGACAATGGTTAAAAAAGTAGTTAACAGGCCTAAAAAGGCATCAAACTTATTCAAAACAAGTCGACTCATTGTCAAATTACTCTCTTTTTCTGTCCCTTTCCTTTACATCTCACTGTCTTCTTTCACAGATAAAGGAAGACTTAGGTTTTGTCATAAATTATTTAACATGTTAAAAGATCCTATGATGATAAGTGGGTTAACTGCACAACAACTGAACAAACTTATGCTGAGGCGGAAGATGACAAGATACAGCTGATGCCTGAATAAAGTTGGGGCTAAACCCTGAATGGAGTTTCGGTGGTTTTACATCAATGTAATAACAATATAGCACAAAATGAGAACAAATTCACCCACGGGATAATGAGGCGTCTATACTTTAAATACTGCAAATCTGACACTTTCACTTCCTTTCCAGTCATCTTTCAAGATGAAGTTCACGGGGTTTGTCTGCTCTGTTCTGTTCTCTGGCCCCTAAAGCTGACACATAAATCCGCCAAAATGCTTAATAGGATGATTTTCTGAGTGAAATCACCAAGAAACAACAAACAATTCAGAAATCATTTGTACAAAAGTGTACAGGAGACCTTACCAGTGGGGTTTCCTGGGTTGATAATGCACAGAGCTCTGGGGTTGCAATATTGCCGGGCCTCATCCAAGGCACGCTGCAGCTCGCTGATGTCCAGACTCCAGCATTTCTCCTCATTAAGGTAATAGTTGATCTGCACGGCACCCAGTTCAGCCAGAGCAGCAGAGTAAAGGGGATACTGGGGTATGGAGATCATAACGCCTGCACGACTGGCACCCTCGCCGCATACCAACAGCTTCAGCATGGTCTACAAAAGCAGGGCAAAGAGGTTAAGAAAAATATCAATAAGAAACAGAAGAGGTCAGAGTGATACTTAAAAGCTCTAATTCACTCTATGCACAAGTTTAGTTTTGTAAATGAATTGACTGTGAAAGGGTCAAATCATCAAATAACTTGTAGCATACTGCAGAAATACTGCTTTTAATCTTAAATATTTTAAGGGAAACAAACACACGGGCTGTCAAGTATAGCAGAGTCAAAGTCATTGCAACAAATTAGAGGTAATTTGTACCACGATGCCATCGCTGGCCCCTGTAGTGAGGTAAATGTTGTCTGGGTCACAGGGCACACCGCCATCCCTTCGCTCAATGTAGCGGGCGACATCATGACGCACAGAGTCAATGCCCTGGCTGGCACTGTAGGAACCTGATGGAGAGTCATGTGGAGATGATACATGCTGCTCTGAAAACTCAAAGCTTATACAAGAGGACCACCAGAAAACAACTGCAACCAGACATCATGACAATAAGGTCATAATTTACGATTCTGTTACACAAAGTGTATTGTGCTTGCACAGAAATACCCACCCATACTGTTCCCTCCACAGGACTGCAGAATGCGGCGAGCTCTACTTTTAGCATCCTCTGGGAATGTGCTGTCATTCAGCAGTTCAGGATAGGAGCAGAGAGCCAAGACCTTGAAAGGAAGAGGTGTGAGAATAATAAAGGGTGTGAGGGAAATTATGCAAACCTGCATAGATTACTGCACAGGGCGGGAATGACATGATTGACACCAATTTAGTTAAGGAGGAAGACATCAGTATCGTGGACACTGACAGGTCAGGGGGGGGTGTTAAATTTAGATGAAAGGCGGGGGAAGGGCTTTAGAGCAGACCTGTCTGAAGAAAGTGATTGGCTGCTGGCCCATGGCGTGTGCATCACCGATGTTGGCCTTTATGACCTCAGCAAAGGGCTTCTTCATTCCCTGCAGGACAGAAGAACAAGACATGGATATGATTAAGGAAACCGAGTAAATAAGGGTTCACACAGGTTCGCCAGGCACTGTGCTAACACACAAGTGTGTTTTCTTTCTGTAAAAGTTTGTTCAAAATATAAGCAATAGACAGCTATAACCACATTCAAATAAAAAATTAGCATAAAATGATGCAAAAATACTTGCAGATATACAGCACTTAATTCTGATTATATAAAAATGTTTCAGTAATAATTTGGGCAATAATAACCCATTTCTTTTCCTATAATTCAGTTTTATAAAGATATAAAAACTAGGGTATGTACACAAATAAGCAAATATCGTGCATGTTCCTTACCCCCTAAAATAATGGCAACAATGATAAAAACAGATTTTCTTGTGTAAAATATTTTCTGCATTGAAAATGTTTTTCTTAATTCAGTTTTTCAGGTGAAGAGCAGATGCTTGTGTCCTTTCTTAATACCACCATATTATTACACCATAAAATCAGAGGTTAAAAAACTTAATTAAAGTAACCATAATAGTATTAGAAGCTCAAATTCCACATAGAGGCTGCTTATTGTCCAATCAACTTCAGTTGCTGTCCTTACCTTGGTTAGTTAAAAAAAAACTAAATTTATATTTCCCACATGACATCAACATGATCTTGAGAACTTATCTTGGCATCCAAATAACAACCAATGTTAACATTTACAACATATTTATATAATACATCCAGTGACATATCAATCAAATTAATGATCTGAACTTCAACAAAAAAATCAAGTAACTTAAAAAGGGGGGAAATTATTATTGTTATAATAAAAATACTACTACTACTACTACTACTACTACTACTACTACTACTATTAATAATAATAATAATAATAGTGATAAAAATAAAACAATAGGTAAATATTTGAATAATTTTCCTGGCCACAGACAATTTTTCAGGACTATTGCTTTTTTCTGTTTTCCATGTGTATCTTATTACTAATATCTTGTTTATTTGTTTTCCAGGAGGCATGGAACACTGAAATGTGTGCATTACCTTTGTAAATAAGTAGCATTTTAACTATTTGTGTATGTTTGGTGACAGCATATTAACAAAAATGTCTGGCATGATACAGGAGTATATGCTGGTCGAGGAACCCCCCACAGCACCATAACATCCTTGACACTGTGCCTACACACATCCATAAACAAACATAACTTTGCCATAAATATGCATGCCACAGGAGGCTGAGAGCAGCAGCTGCTGAGACCACAAACGCTTCAGTGGTTTACACGCAACCACAGCCGGGGATGATTCAAACTGGCTCATCTTTGTGAATGAAGACAGGGATACAAAAACATTATCTGCATAATGTTATTTAGTAGATAAAAACCTTAAGAGTTTATTATCAGTAACAGGATATAACGTTTCTACAAAATATTAACAGTCAATATATTGACCATATATTCTAGCAGAACGCTCCCTATGCATCATAATGCTTCATCTTGTATTGAAAGCATCAAATTACTGCAGTTGTGAGCAGAACTAACAATTTTTATCCCCGGAACTTAAGCTTTCAAAGTGGATTCTTGGGATTTAAGTTCGAAGTCTTACTACAGTTGGTTTCATACTCTCACTTAAAAGAAAAAAATATTTTGTGTGTTGTTTCAAGCATTTTTTTGATCATCTCATTCTGTCAACCTGTTGCTTAGGACAATTAAGTGTAATCTGATGAAATGACTTGGTTTGCTGTTACTGTTAAAAATGCATTTTCCTTGTAATGTCCATGTAAGCCGAAGTCACATTTTCCTCTTTTTATTAATTTAAGTCTCTACTTATTACAATTTGTAGTATGGAATTGTGTTTGTCTTGTATTATGTCTGTTTCTAAAACAAATAGACAAGTCACAGTAAAGTAAATTCTACTACAATATATATCTGCATTGGTATCTGTACAGGAATCAAAAAAATAATCTCAGGTGAGAAACACAAACAACTATCGCAAGTAATTAATATCATTTAGTGTAGTGCTTATCAATTCCCTTATCAGTCCCTTATACCCAGACAAAATAACTGAAGTTATGACTTCACTAATATCAATGAAGGGTTTACGGTGAGGGATGGCACAGTGGCGTAGCAGACAGCGCACATGCCTCACAGAAAGGTTGCTGGCTCAATCCCAGGTCAGGCAGGGCCTCTCTGTGTGGAGCCTGTATGTTCTTCCTGTGCACGCTTGGGTTCTCTCCGGGCACTCCGGCTTCCTCCCACAGACCAAAAAAAAAATTCTCATTAGGTTGATTGGCGACTCTAAATTGCCCTTAGGTATGAGTGTGAGGGTGAATGGTTGTCCATCTCTCTATGTGGCCCTGCAATGGGCTGGTGACCGGTCCAGGGTACACCCCGCCTCTCACCCAATGTCAGCTGGGATAGGCTCTAGTCCCCCCCACCCAACAACCCTGTAAGGATAATGGATGGTTTAGGGTGGACTTATGCATAGTAGGTGCAACAGGCTACATCGGTGAGTAGGTTCGTAGGCTGGAAATACTGAAGCTGCAGAGCTTCCCACATCCAACTAGGAGCTGTTTTTGATTTTCATGAAGCTAAAAGGTAACATCTTGGCAATAACATTCTTCTCAGATTCAATCACACAGGCTGGATCTGTGTAAACAAGATTTCATGGAGAGGGGTTCAATGGAAATAGGTCATAGGATAAAAATTACTTAGTGTACCTGCAATGGCCTAAATATAGTCAGTTTCATCTTGTGCAAACTTCATTATGCTGACACTTTATTAACCTTCTAAAACATAAAGATGGAGACATACATTATATGAAAGCTTATCATCGTCTTAGTCAGAGCATAGAAAATTTGATGTTCACCCATTTCTTATTGGAGGCTGTAAGGAGATTAAATTATCAAAATAAATCATATTAATTCACTTTTACCCCCATCCAACGATCAACATTTCTGTGGGATAACTTTTATAGCTGAGGAGTCCACCAGCAGAGGACAAACAGTGATGCAGGCACACACACACACACACACACACACACACACACACTGTTAACACCAGATGTTTGAACAGCATGACACCGCAGAGGGGCCGCAAGTTGAACCTCACACTGACATCCTGCTGTAATCAAAACAGCCTGTTTGCTTGAATTTTCCAATCCAGTTCACATTTTAAGAAGCTCTCTCCAGCTCTTCCATTGGTCACATATCAGAGGCGTAGCTCGCTCTGGACCAATAGCAGAACAATGGGGGAATAACACCCCCAGGTCAAAGTAAACGCCCATTTGCGATGAGGGGTGGCCTCTGCTCCGGAGAGCTCACCAGAAAGCCCTGTGCTGTTTGTCCTTCATCACTGATAACAAAAGACAGCAAACAATGATGACGTTTGAAGAAGGTAAAGAGTCAGCCAGAGTCTCTTCCCATATTTTCACTCCTGAGGCTTCCAAAGGGAACATTTCAGTCATGATAAGCTTGATGTTGTGTCTAAGGCTGAGGCAGCACAGTGCAAAGTTCACATACCAAAAGATACATGAGATAATGCAATACACGATCAATGCACTTGAAATCCAAACATTTAATTTGTTCAGTATTTTCCCTCTCACAGAAAACCTGGAGAGCCTCTTTTCTGTCGGTCTGCTCTCATAGACTGCCTTCATTCACTATCAGCTAGCTGCTCATTAGGACAAACAAAAAATATTCTCAGAGCTGCGTACAGCCGTTATCTGTGTGCTTGTTAGACGGTACAGTCAGCTGGCTCAGTCTGTCTTACTTCTATTCCCATTATTAGACAATTCTAAACTAGCACAGCTTTTGAAAGGGGGAAATAACAAGAACAAGGCCTTTGTAAGTTAGTGAAGTGCAAAGAGCTCAGTTACAAAATGGCATGACACGAAGGAAACTGGAGTCTCTGTGCACGATCATGCTGAAGTATTTTATTCATGGAGAGAAGAAAGAAAACCACGCTGTCCTCTTTCCCAAAGTAATCTAACTCCATCTGAATAGCAGCCCAAAAAGGGGGGAGCACATAAAAAGAAGGTTTTACGATAGGCACAGATTAGAGGACTGCACAAGAGAACATGAGGCACATAACTGCCATTATAGGGTTGAGCAATGTGATGAAATATTAAGATGTTTTGCAACATTTTCAGACAAGACATATGTTTGGCATTATAGTTTAATCATATTGCTCATGGTGATCATAAAATTTTTTTAAAGCATTAGTCCAACTTTTTTTTTGTTTTCGTGTCTTTCCTCACTCCTGAGTCTGTGACAAGCAGATAGACACCATTCTTTCGACTCTGCGTGCAACAACAAGAAAGAGATGGGCAAAGGTCATCCCCCACCAACTAGCTTAGCTCAAATGGCTTGAAGTCAATGGGAAGTATTAGCCTGCCTTTGCCTACAGTCATCAGATAAACTCTTCAGCAACTCTAAATGGTCCTGTGTGCTTGTTGTGACTTGTTTTTTTTACCACATAATGCTATGTTATCTTCCTCAATCACCGTATTATCTTCTTCTACTCTTAACCAGAGGCTTTGCTTTATTGACCTAATTCTGCAATGGTTTGATGAAATTCACAATCGAGTTGAGTCTTTTGAACGGCTCTTTTAAGTGAATGATGAGAATTGATTCACAGTTGTGAGTGAGCTTTTCGTTTGCGAGCCATTCTCAAATGCAAATTGCCTGCAAATGTAAGAATGGCTCGCAGACAAATGGTTCACTCACAACTGCGAATCAGTTCTCATTGTTCACTTAAAAAAGCCATTCAAAAGACTCGACTCGTTTCTTAACTTCACTAAACCACCAGGGAAGTAGATCAGCAAAGTAAAGCCTCTGTTTAGGAGTAGAAGAAGAAGTAGTAGCAGTAAGAAGTCTATCTGCTTGTCGTGGACTCGGGAGTGAGGAAAGACACAAAAACAAAACAAAAAAAATGTTGGACAGATTAACAATAAGAACCACTACCATTATATTGCGGTGTCAACTGTAACTTTGCAACCTATCTAACCTTTTGACCCAAATTACACTATTTCCTAAAAAGCACAGCAATGCAAATACAGCATCAAGCAATTTTCAAGCCATGAAATGAAAGCATTTTCAAAGATTTGAAACACTCCTGTGAGCCTTGTCTATTTGAAATCTTTAGCCTAATTGGTCAATTAACATCCTTTGGTTTTATTTCAGTTATGGGGTATTTTTATGATAAAGAAATGTAATTATATTTATGCCTGTTTGATACTATGGCATCCTTGGCACCCAACATTTTCAGGGAAGTTCCTGCACATTGTTTAAATGTGCAGGAACTGTTGCTTGAGATAAAAAATCATTAGCAAAATTAGTAAAGTAAAGACAAGTAGTGGAATCCATGCCCCATGTCAGGTACACACGTTTTATGAAATGTTGCAAAGATATTTCAACAACTTAAACTGTGCTTTTACTCCTGTGGTAAAAATATCGTGGAAGTCATGATATTTCGGTAGTTTTTGATATCACCAATCATTTAAATAAAATAAAAAATATAATTTAAAACAAACAATATTTATGAGAACAGAAAACTTTGGCAACACAATATGCTATATGGTCTAAAAATAAAAATCTTGGGGTTTTTCACAATTTTGACAGATTTTGATTCATTTTTTTAAAACCTCTGCAGTTTTTCTGTGCAATTTTATTAAGGAAAGCAGATTTTTCAATTTCTCAATATTTGGTTTCAAGGGCTACATTTTTCTGTTGCCATGATATATAACATGTATCAATATCCGGATCATGTCAAAGTTTCAATTTTTAACTTTAGTTTTGTGAGAACCATTTTCAACTATATATCCCAGCCCTAGCTGCTTTACTACAGTCAAGACAGGCAGTGAAAAAGTCTGCAGGCGGAAAGAAATGAAACTGAAGTTCCCCCTGTCCAACAGAGAAATGTGATGAATCAAGAGTTCATAAGCTGTTGAGTTGGGTAGTTATCTCTTTCCTTCCTCCAAAGCTTTCCTGTTCTTCAATGTCCTCAAAGGCTGAATGAAAGAGCAAGTTTTTCCTCTTTTGTTAAAACTGAAAAATTAGTTTGACAATACCTGATCTGACTTTTGTACCTTCAGAAAGACATTAACTCTTTAGTAGAGAGAATAAAGAGGGATTAGGACTTGAGAAGCAACACAAACAGCTCATAAAATCTATGGTGCCACTGAGCCATCTGGTTGAAAAGGTCACCATTGTCATTACAGTCCCTGCTGGCTGGGGTTGCATTGTCGTTCACCCGTGCAAGAACCTGTTCACATACTCATCTCCCTCTCTGAGCAAAGCACTCAAGAGGGGACAGTTTTCACACCAGACTGCACTCGGTACACTAACAGCTGGTCGCCACATCACCAAAAGCTGTGCTAGAGGAAGGGATCAAAAGGAGCTTTATAAAAAAAGGGAATTGATTACTGCCTTGCTTTATAGTTCTTGTTGAGGCTGCACACTAAAACTGATTTTTTTTCCATTACTGCTGTTTATGTACCTGTAGTAAATACAGTGCAATAGTCCGTATTAAATTGAAAAAAGATCATTTCTTACCCAGTTTGATTAAACTTTACCTTTTGGGAAGAGGCCCAGGTGAAATAGCAATACTTTCACATTTGTTAATAAAGGAAATGAGGTTTTATATAAGTATCAGCTATTATTGATGCCAAATTGGCAGTCAAAAAAAGGTTCAAAGGGACACAGTACAAACACAAATATTGTCTAAAATGTAACAATCAAGGATTGCCAAAGACTCAAATGTTTGTTAGCTTTCTGCGCTCTATTTCAGCGTTGACATTCTGAACAGTGTATTTGTATTTTTTGTTTTTGCCAATGAACATGATCATGACAAAAATGATGCATTAATCTTTTTTACAATGACACTTTTTTCCTCTAATTATTCAAATCACAAAAAGAAAATGTATTAAAGTTACTTAGTTTCAATATTTTGCAGCACTTTTACCAAAAGACTAGATTGGATCAGCTAGGGTTCAACTGCCTTGACACCAGACTTTCAAACACTGGCCCAGTTTTTATAAAACATACATTTCCATCTTGGGCTTCAGGATATCATGCCATAATTCTAAATGTTTTGAGTGCACACCCTTCAGTATGGATTGAAACAGTGTGACATCTGTTTCTCCAGACTACGAACAGAGGTGGTCTGGGATGCCTTCATCCTGACTGGAATAGTCATGCAGACTAAAAGAGAATTAACAACCATCAAAACACCGGCCCTTGAGTGATCAAATCTGCAGTAGTCTGCCATAGGGGCGTGCATTGGAGAGAATCTGGTGATTTGATACGCATCGCAATACAGAGCTAATGATACCATATATCATTTTGTTGTGATCCTATCAACAGTGCAGTGTCTCACAATCTTTTTAATTACATAGTGTTTTTCTTTAGTTTTAAGTATTAAGAACCCACAATACTGTATGCATAAGATAATAGCTTTTAATCATTTTAAAACATTAATTATTAATCATTTTGTCAATACAAAGTAGGGTGCAAGAAAAAAATGCAATGCAAATGTATTGCTTTTATGTGGCACAATATTTTGTTAGTATACAGAAAAACATGAATTTGTTTTGTATCTGAGTTCACGCTTCAGCTGCTAGTTTTTTTTTATACATTTTTGTTATAGTTACTGTCACTAGAACAGACTGAAAAGTTTATACATGTTTCAGGAGCCATATTTTATTAATATAACATTGACTATAAACTCTAGTTTTTATACACTTAACACTGTGGGCTACTTATAGCACAAAAAAAGAATTATTTAAGATATAAATTTTGATGCATATTCCCCTGCTTTTAGTATTCAGATATGCCACAATTTGTCATGATAAATTGTACTAGCAAACCCTCTATAATGATATGTATCATCTTATTGTCAGTCCCACTGACTGAAATAAATAGCATACAGGTAACAGTGATACCTATAACCAAAATACCTGATTAAACATTGATATTGAGCTGTAAAATATTGATACAGTACCATGCTAGCAAATATTGCAATACATTGGTGTGTCAATATTTTCAAATCCCTATTATGTATTATTTCATAAAGCAAAAAAAGCATTACAATTTTGCTGTTTTTTTTTTTGAAGTTGGCTCTAGAAATGTCTAACTTTCAAGCAACAAATGTAAAAACAACACTAACACTTCTTGCTCAACGTTCAGTTACGGCATCATTTCAATATCTAGAACCCCGAGAAGTTTTTGTGTTATAAAACACATCACTTTTGAGTGCAAAGTGTATTACAAAAATCTGAAGGAGAAATAATGTTGAACACTGCTGCTAATCTCTTAGGTCAAAGTTTTCAATGACCATTTATTTCACTTCACAGCTCAAAGCACACAGAGAGGCAGTCATGTGAGTTCTGATGACGTGTTGATTACTGTTGGCGTGATTGTGACGCACTGTATAATCGCACACAGTCAACTCAGTTTCTGAACAAACACATGTTCAGAAAGGAATGTTGAACAGTGCTAATGCACTGCTTAAACAGAGCCTTTGAAACAATGCTAGAAGATACTGATACATGTTTGGTACCACAGCAACATAAATACAAAGCCTTGGCACCCATAATTGGGGGAAACAAAATATTTTAAAATTGCAGGCAAACTTGAGCACAGAGCCTAAATTTTGTTAACATTTTGCTTGTTGCAGCATAAGTTAAAACATGACTCATGATTTCTTTTTATAACACTAATAATAAAAATAAATAAAGCATTTATTTTTATTTGAAAACTTGGATAGTAAAATAAAATCTTAACTTTAAACCAGGGATGCATGACATCATTGGACCAAAATCAGTACTGGAAGATTTTAGCCTGAAAAGTTGATTATCTGTATGGGCAGATATCAATATTTTTGCCAATATTTACAGCCAATATTTTGATCTTACAAAATTTCTATTGACATCCAATATATTGGCTTTAATATTGGCAAACTGTACTATTTACCATGATGGTTTACCTCATCTTCACACAATGTCCACTTCAATGAATCAAAAGAGCTTAGAAACGTCAGCATATCGGATATCTGCAAAACTCTACTCTACTTTAAATTTAATTCATCTCCTGGCATAAGTATGCAGAGACTGGAAATTCTGATGTACTTCTACAGGGTGCAGCCTGCACATAAATGGTGAGACAGCAAGAAGAAAAGTGAGACGATTTGGGAGAGGAAGGTTAAGATATGTGCATCTATAGCTGCAGACAGTGAGTCACAGACAAGAGAGATATACAGTCTCAGGTAGAGATTGTGAACTTTCACCTTGCTCTGAAGACCCTTCATTCTTTCCATGAACAATTTAAAACTAGGTTAGTTATTCACAATCACAACAAAGATATCTGCATCATGTGAGATGACACACTTTCCAGCATGATAAACAACCTCCAGATTTGCTATCTAACTGATGGACTTTGAACAGAAGGTGTATATGAGGAACTGGCAGTGATAGCACACTTTTCCTCGAGGATAATGTTTACACAGAGTTAGTGAGACTGTAACCTGGAGAGCTGCTGATGTGCAGTTTTGTCCAGTGAAGATGCTGATATAGTATCTACCTGGACTTTAAAGCTGTGGCCATTAATAGATGCAAATAAGGATGCAGAGTTTATCTTAACAGGGTCAAATCTATTTTTAAACTTAAGAGTTCAAGCATTTGAAATGAACACAACTTATCTTTTTGACAACAGTTTCCCTGGTTTGTGTTTTTGGATTAGAGGTAGTTAATTTGTTGGATAAAAGTCTTTAACACATAGGCTGGTTTGTTGTTAAATTAAAGACGCACAGCATTTTTCAGCCCTGACCAGAAACTCTAGTGTACTTGGTGTTGATGTACAATACCTGTGAATTATTGTATAAGCAGATATTAACTAAAAAATAAATTATTGGTAATGACAGATATGCATTTTTGTCTATAGTGCGACTTCATACATTATATTGGCAGAGTGTAGGATTGTACAATGAGATGAAAAATTAAACTTGTGAGGAACACCCCAAAAACCAGATGTTTAGTTAGCACAGTTCTCTAGCATTTCAAAAATCAGATTCAACTTTTTAAAACCTGGTGAAGAACAATAATGGGAAAATTTAATACTTTTTGGCACTTTGCACTGCAGTGCAAATGACTATCAACACATATTTTTGTTGCCAATTTATTAAAGTAAGATTCCTATTTTACCTTAAATCGTACCACTTAGGGTGGAAAGAAAAATCAATAACAGGTCATGAAATCATATTTCTCTCTACAGAGCAGTACATAAAAGCAGACGTGATATAAAGTGAACATGCATTAAGTCAGGACATGTTTCAATGCTCACAGTGCAAGTGTCAGATTGCTAACATTTCTCTTCTAATGTGTTCTCTGAAGCAGCCCATAACATGGCCTGCAATATATTTGATAAAGATGATCTTGGTCAATGTGCCATCTTAAATTTAAGACCTCTATAATGTTAAATACAACTTTTAACAAATTAAAAGTCTCAAGGGGACTTTTTTTTATTTTTGAAATCATGTTTAGAAATATTTTTCAAGGTTCTAAATGAACCCCAACAATGTAATTAAACTTAAATAACAAAAAAGGCGAACATTTGTGTACTGTGCTCTACAGAGCTCCCTGTCAGCAGGTTATTAAAGTGCTGGGTAGCTCTCAAAAAGGACACATGAAACATGATTTCATCATTATTACAAAAAATAGGTTTGCATACAATGTACATGTGGAAATCTAGATAGATTCCTTTTTTGTTATTCATTAATAAATGTCTTCATTTGAGTAAGAATATATCTATTATTTCTTTCTATCATTTTTGTCACGAAAAAAGGAAAAAAAATGTTAATAACTTGGTGCTGGCTGACATGAGTTTGGGTGTCAAGGTGATGCAGCAGGAAGGTTGCTAGTATGAACCCCATGTTGGTCAGGGCCTTTCAGTGTGAAGTTTGCATGTTGTCCCTGTGAGTTGAAATTAGTTTTCTTGGCATTGTTTTAAATTCACATCAAGTAATAGGCGAGTCATTTCATTGTTGTAATTCAGATGTCCTAACTGTAGGCCACTTGATTTGCTTTGCTGAACAAACACTTTAGTTGTTCAATCAAAACATGAAACTTGATTGGTATTAGCCAATCTCACAAAGAAGTGATTGTTGATTGGTGTTGGCCAAGAAAAGCCTGATCGAGCATCTCTAGATTAGTTATCATTATGCCAAGACAATACAGATTAATGAATGAAAGAGCAGTATTATGTAGATAAGACACTGTTAAAATACCACAAACTCTTAATTTGTAAGACATCATAACTCTACCAAGAATGACTGAAAAAGGGTACAATAAAATAATAAACAGATTACATCAGAGATAACATTGTGGAGCGATCAGATATCATATAAAGATGAACAATAACACTCGGTAAACATAGTGTCAAGATATAATCAGTGCATACATTTTTTAAAAAATAATAATACAATCGTTATAACAGCCAATATTGGAAAAAAAAATAAAAATAGTAATAACATAAATAATGATGATTATAATAATGGAAATGATAATGATGAGAATAATTTTATGTAACACTAACCATTTTTTAATAATACTGTTTTGATTATAGTAATAAAATGCAGCTGGAGTTGATTTTGAAGGTTTGGTTGCTTATCTGCTGCTCTGTATGATGTCAAATGTTCATGTTGATGAAAAATCTTGTATGCTAAGCTCATTCATGTGAGTAAAACTAAACTTTCCCTATTTTGAGGTCTGAATAGCTGGTCAGCCTAGGTATATCCAAAGCAGCTGAAACTGAATTTTGCATTGTCAGCATTTGGATATTGGCAAAAGCCCAAAACTGTGCACCCCTAGGATTTAGCTGATGTAATACAGGACAGACAACACAGCGTACAGACAGGAGGAGAGGAGCTCTCATGGCGGAACAGGGTGTAAATAAAGCATGATACGTGGAGGATGCAAGTCATGGTACACACACGACAGACTTCACACAAACCTCAGACAGCTCCCTCTCCAGCTCCACGGCGCGTGCCACAATGGGCCCCCGCACGGCGTACTCCACCTTCTTCACCGTGGGGTTCATGGTGTCGATGGTCAACACCTTGGCCCGGGACGTCACTCCGTTCTCGGTCATTTTCTCTTGGGGGAGCCCACGCCGCGTCGCACTCAGACTCGATAAAGCTCTGCCGGGAGAGGAGGGGGACAGAGGGGGAGAGGTCAGTGAGCGGACCCTGGGAGCAGCACCGGAGCCGGACCGCTGCGCTCCACTGCAGCCGGCGAACAAGTCACTTCGCCCCCGGCTGAAAAGTCTGGGAGACAGGAGCTGCATCCGAGTGGCTGACATCTTACACGGCTTTAGTTCTCTCTCTGAACAAGTTAACTTTTGACGCCTCTGGGGTCGGCGCGACCTGCAACACACCGTTACTTCACTCGGCAGGAGTGAGTTTGACGTTGTGCAAGAGACGCAACCTAGAAATGACTAAGCGCTCAGACCTTTGGACCCTATAGAGGTTAAAGTACAAATGGAGGGGCTCCGGTAAAGTTATGGTGAAGTCTCGGGAGGCTGTTGACGCTCTGTCTGCATCCACCGCTCCTCTTTAAGTTTTAGAGGTCTGTTCCATGGCAACACCGCGGCGCTTGAGCGTATCCCTCCCCTTTGTGTGGCTTCATGTCCACAGCTTTCCCACCCCCCTCCTCAGTTATCCAGCACGCCGTACGGCTGTCAGTCCAGCTCGGTTCTCCGGTTACCGAGCCCACACGGCCCTGACGGGGGGACGTTGTTCGGAGGGGGGAAAGTAACTAAACAGCGGCCCAACAAGGTGACCCTTCAAACTGTGTACTTGGCTCACTGCACACACTGAGCCCCGCTTTTTGTTCTGAGGACTCCATTATGTTTGGCGGGAGACACTAAATTCTTTTGGTAACGACAACAACCATGACAGCTCCTCCTATCTCAACTGGAGCCCATTTTTTACTTTGCTGAGGTGGCAAAATGAAAGCCCTGATGAAAAGAAAAATCAGTAATCAGAGCTGAACTGTAAAGAATCTCAGACACAAAATTCAACAAAATAAACCAACTTTATTTTTTGTTGCAAATTTGTTCTATATGTTAAACCTTTCTGGGACTTTTCAACATTGATAAGTTATATGTGGCAGAGGTCAGACAAGTCCAGGCCACTGGTTCAAGTTTCCTAGGTTAAACTGGGACATCCCTTGGTGGTAATGCTACTTCTCTTATTATTTAGATGAAAGCTTGTGGTGTGAAGGGGACAAATAAGCAACGCTACAGTGCTTTACAAATGTTTAAGACTGCACCTGTCATAAAAATAAGAAAACAAATATTTCAGAAATCTTTATTTAAAACTAAAAATGTTATTGTTATCGGTCATCCACTTTGAACAGTACTGAGGAATTTCAAAGTGAATTCTACTTTTTACACTCAGATTTAAAGCCAGCTTGCTGGGCCTCTCTGAGAAGTCAGAAATTAATCAAGCATAACATTCAACCATCAAAACTAATTTTGTTCAGAAATACAAGTAAATAACTATAATTTGACAGCTTACACAAGAAAATATGTTCTTTATTATTTATTCGTTATTTTTTGTAGAACAGTAAAGTTGAAAACGTTTGGGTAAAAATAACAGTTATGTTTTTGCATTAAATCTCATTTTGGTTAAAGACCTTCTACATACTGGTGTATTAATCATCACAGAAACATGCAAACATTATTTTCAATTTATAGGCAGAGGTGGCACAAATGTTACATTTGGTGGTCAAATGACTTTGTTCAGCACTGCATATCTAAGGGGTGGAAATTATATGTTTCATTTACTCTGCATTTAAAAACTGATTGTTGAAAATGCTCTTAAATTAAGTAGTAGAAGTAGCCCCCAGGGGTGGAAAGAGAACAATAGCATTTACTCAAGTTCAATGTTTAGCAATGACTGGGGAAGGTAATTGATAGGATTTTATTGCTATCTATTATCAGCTCTGCTAGTAGATCTAATTCTTTGACAGTTCCTCGGATTCTCTGTGTGGGTAAAAAAGTTCTACAGGTTTTCTTGAACCTGGCAAAGCAGCTGGATTAGCCAGCTTCTATGTTGGTCATCACAAAGATCCATGCTGTAAAGTTTCGTGCAGGACTATCAGTGACCCAACATCTGGCTGCAGTTTAAAGATATACCAGTAGTCAATGCGATTGGTTTTGTAACAAAATACATGTACAAAATTAGGAAATTATAAGGATTCTCATAAAAACCCTGAGGGTTTCCAACACACAAACTATCAATTTTTACAAATTCAAGGTAACATATAGGGCAACAAAAGGTCCTAGATAAGAGCCGTTCGGGAGTCAAAAAAGTCAGCTCTTCTGTGGGAGTTGAGCCAAAAGAGCTGGCTCTTTGGAAAGAGCTGAACTTCCCATCACAATTAATAGTAGCTGAGATAACTATTAATCTTACATAACAAATGACATTTTGTTTACTTTACTGAAAAATGTATTTAAAGCCAGCAATTTTAAGGTTCATTAGTAAGAACTTTGTTTAGCTGTACCAAGATTGACCTTAAATTCCCACAGTCTGCCTGTACATTGTTGCGCACACGCTGTTCACTCTGCAGCTAATCACCCCGTCTCTTTAATTAAGCCCTGTCCACATGGAGACCAAAACATTCTCTGTGTTGTTTAAAGAAATGTGTCCGTCCAACGTAACCCCTGAAAATGCTGTAGTACATATACTAGGCCTGTTAGTCAAAATGCCAAATATAACGCCAAAATAAGATAAACTTTTTTTTCCTCGAAAAGTTAATGCACTCAAAAAAAATTCTAGGTAGCGTACTCTTATACTGTGGTATTATTTTTTGATGGGAGTTCTTGAAGGCAGAGAAAATACCCTTTGTGTTTGGTACAATACTTCCCTGTTTGAGGCTGGTTCTGCGTCACAAACTTTAAAAAATTGTGACTTACTGAGGGAGAAGAGAGAACTTTCTACTGCATCTAATGTACTTAGTGGCCATTTGGAGCTCATACAACCCCACTTCAAATAAACTGAACTATCCCTTTAAGTGGTGGTGAGAAGACGCCTCAAGCCTCTGACTGGTTCAAAATGAATGAGAGCCAAAACATTCATGCAACAGCCCTATAGTTTTTCTTGACAAATTCTGCCCTTCCCAATCACTTCCTTTGGATGTTTTCCAGATGGATTTGAAATAAACCCTAAAGAAATGTGAAAAGATCCATCTGGTGTTCAGGTTCCAGTTCAAGTTTCTGTGTCTACAACTTCAAACACCAGACACACACTTGATGCTGTCTAGTTAGCACCAGATTGTGTATAATTAAGCCACAATTTTGACCACTTCTCCAGTCTGCAATGATCACATTTTTGACTTCTAGATTATCATTTCTGCTTTCTGTCTCTGATGAGAGTGCAATGACCTTGATTTGCAAAGAAAACACAACAAAGTTGAATAAATTAATAAGGGAATTGTTAAGCATAACGGCAAATGATTAAACTAGTTTATATTGGTTCTTTACAGAAAATTGTTTTTTGATACTCATCTTTAGCAACAACTAGTCACATGCAATATAATGCTGTAATGATATTACTCTAACTAGTGAAGTGAGGATTAGAATTTTTAAACACTGATAAGAATACAGTCACTGATTAAAGTAATGTTACGCAGTTATTTTTTGTCCTTAGTGGGTTGATATGGTTAACTCAGCATGTGACTTCATAAAGTACTGTCTTTACTTGGAGTTTATGACAGTGAAAAATGAAAAAAAAACAACACTGTCATCCATTGCAATCTTAATTTCAAACCTGTTGTAGAAGAGTTTTTTTCTGAACAGTTAAATATATTAACTTAAAGTGAAGTAGCTTCTTTTGTTGCAAAGGAATATATTTTTTACTTTTAAACAGTAAAAAGTAATACTTAAACACTAAGTACTGAGTAAAGTTACTGAATTACTTTAAAAGGAATAATGATTGGTAAGTAATTCATGATGATCTATTCAGTCACCTGCTCGAGTTACTGTGAACCGAGAAGCTTTTGTTTACATAGACCTTTTTGAGTAGATTTCAAAATAAGTAATTTAATTTTACTTAATAATCTATGTTTAGGGGCTATTGTACAACACTATGTTTATATCACATCAGCTTGTATCATCATGATTTGCTGATCCAACTCTCTATATTAGAAATTTATGCCTCACAAGGTGGTTGGAGATTAATATTCTCTTGTTTCTGCAGTGCAAATGAAGGAAAATTACAGGATTTTGCTTTGCAACCCACTCTCTAGGTAAAAAAAAACCCAACTCAGTTCTTTCAGTGAAGTTTGAAAGAATAATTCTAACTCGAGTAGATTTACAGACTGGTAAATGTACTTCTACTTCAGCAAAATTACTTCACTTAAGTGAAAGATAAGTTACTTTAATTAAGTGTAATCAAAGTAACTTTATTTTAACTTGTATTCTTTTAACTTGTACTTAACTTGCTCTTGCATTCTCTATTCTTGGTCATTACAGTAGAACCACTATGAAACCCAACATTTATCATGACTGTAGCGTTTGTTAAATGATGGTGTATGTATTATGCCAACAGTCAATGATACTGTTATTATGGAAAATTGGATGTGGAATGGAGACAATTCAGATAAATGGGTGTTTTTGGTATGTGATGACAGTTACAAGTTAAAACTGCTACAGCTTTGAGCTTGTTTTGTGTCTTTGAAGAGAAATACATCCACATTTGTAGTGACTGTCTGTGCCTTGAATTTGTCCATTAAAGTTAAGGGTGCAAAAATGCAGTGTTTCAAGCTTTAAAAGGAAAATATATAAATTAAATTCATTAAAAAGGAAGCACATTGCTAAGGGTAGATGCTGAAATAAGGCACTACTGTGGCGCTAGAAGTAAAGGGATAGTTCAGTCTTTTATTAAGTGGGGTTGTATGAGCTCCATATGGCCACTAAGTACATTAGATGCAGTAGAAAGTTCAATTCCTCTCCCTCAGTACACCACAATTTGTAAAAGTTTGTTACGCAGAACCAGCCGCAAACAGGGAAGTATTGTACCAAACACAAAGGGTATTTTCTCTGCCTACAAGAACTCCCATAAACAAAATAATACCACAGTTTAGGAGTACGCTACCTAGATCTTTTTTTAAGAGCATTAATTTTTCAGAAAATAAAGTTTATCTGGCATCACGGCAGTGCTGTGTGGAGGAATACGTGACGTGAGACGGTTAGTTCCTGATAAACTTTATTTTTTCGAAAAGTTAATGCGCTAAAAAAAAATTCTAGGTAGCATACTCTTTAACTGTGGTTTTATTTTTTATGGGAGTTCTTGTAGGTGGAGAAAATACCCTTGGTATTTGGTACAATACTTCCCTGTTTGCGGCTGGTTCTGGGTCACAAACTTTTACAAATTGTGGTGTACTGAGGGAGAGCAGAGAACTTTCTACTGCACCTAATGTACTTAGTGGCCATGTAGAGCTCATACAATCTCACCTAAAAAACTGAACTGTCCCTTTAACACATCCAATATCTACTGAAACAAATCACAAGAGATTAAGGCGCTTCTTTTAGTACGATAAAATAAATTTGACTATAGCAGATGATGACTCTTGTCTGCTCAGTGAGTAGTTACATATTGCCCTCAAGCTAAAGCAGCAGGCATTACAAGGTAGTTTGTATGGGTCACATCAACACTAAACATGATTCACATCCTTATTTGTCTATTAAATGTACTGGATCAGGCAACAAGGCACCAGCCCCATTTCTATAGTATCAATTAAGCACCAATATCATCAGATACAATCCCTGAACCTAACCTTGCAGCCTTCTGTGTCTTGTCAGACGATTCCCGTTTTTCTTAGTTTACCACTGGACATATGATGCAGTGGAAGACTGTATCAGATTCTTGAGTGAATAAATAAAGCAATCAATGAAACAAAGACTTGCAGAAAGTTACAAAATATATTTGGAGTTTAAACAATTCACTTTTGTCAGATGTAAAACAAAACCACCCTACATATCACATCAACAAACAGCAGGCACTTACTTCTCCCAGCGTCACAAACACTAACATGGCTTAAAAGGTCTTAGTCAACAGTACAATCCTGCAATATAACTGACTTTAGCAGGTATATGCTCATTTCTGCTATGTGGACAGCTATGAAGCCAGTGAAAGTGATTTTTGTATTGGACGTAAACATCAGCTCAAAAGGAACTTCACATTGATAAACCTCACACTGATACTTTTCCTTCTGTATTGGTAAAAAGATTCCTGAGAGTAAATTTGTAGTCACATATAAATAATTTAGCATATCTGAATAACAGCAAGGTTGTCAAAAAATATACTTTGATTTTAAGTTTTAAGTAATGTGTTGCTTACAGTTATGTATTCCCTGTGATGTGTAACAGTCAGATGTGGCAAAGACAGTGTAAAAAGTCCATTAAGAACAAATGTGAACAGAGAAAATATGAACACACAGGCTATGATTGCTTCACTTAATGGAAATGTGGTTCTGCTCAAAGACTGATTGATTTGTCTTGTGCTAAGATAACCAGTGTCACATATTATTTAGCCCTGTAGACCTATATTTACACAGCAAACCAAATAAATGCTTACCAGAGTCCTATGGCTTGCAGACACATTTACTTTGTGGTAAAGATCCTCAGATCAATAGCAGCCCTGAGTAGCAGTTTTCCTACTTCTGCAAAACACAAGCTGCAAACAAACTCTCTCTCTCTGAGTAAAATAATCCAACTGGCGAATGGTCAGCACATATGTGATGGCATGGCAACAATGTATTTGTGCAGTTTAGACAGTTTAGAGAAGTTTGCCAGTATTTAAGATATTACCTAATACTGTCTGACCAACTTCTGTTTTTGCATTTTCGTTTGTATCGAAACAGGTATCAGCATTGCTGTTTCAGTCATGTAATACAGATGATACACTCAAGTCAGATGAGTGGGAGACAGGATGTTAGACACAATGAGTGGGACTGAATGGTAACAGGTTTGTGATTATTGAAACATCTTATTTTTGCTTAAGAGAATACATTTGAATGGGAATCTAAAAAATACACTATTTTATATTTCTGTTTTAGCTCTAATTGATCTTGCTGCAAAACAAAAGCAACAGAACAAACTCCACTCTACTGAGTGATATTGTAGGTTTACAGACATGTTGCCACTCTAGTCTGTTTTTCTTTAGATTATAGTCAGCCTAGGTTTCCCGGAGTGGTAACTACACACAGGAGTGTTATCTGACCCTGCTCCCTTCTAATGTAAACAAAGGTTATTAACCCATGTCTGCTGCAGTTTCCTCTAGATTTGATTTCCATTTGTTGCTACCAGTGACTGCTTTTGAGACTTATAAGTGTGTATAGATTTGCCATAAATAACATGATTACCATTTTGACAGCGTTATTCTATGCAGATATCACTTCCTGACCTCCATCAGGGATTCCTGCATTGACTTTACATCATTTAAAGGCAACCTATTATTACATTTTAATTTTGTCAAAGTTTAAAATGGAGCATTGTGACAACTTTTAAAGAACAGATAATCCATCATGTGGTTGAATTTACTTCTTATTTTCTTCAGTTTTTTTTATATACTTATCACAAAAACAAGGACTTCACTGAAAGCTAATATCTTGTAATAGACGACATATTAAAACCCAGTGGCTGTGACTATATCAGAAAGTGTCTGTGTGGCTACTGTACGTAATGCAAAAGTGGGCACTGACAGTGGGACAAGTAAAAATAGCTTGTATTGTGAAGTCTGAAGTCCAAAGCTTTTGCACTCTTCTGTGACTACATAGCACTGTTGTGGTTGGTGGGTGAATCCAAGGACAAAGTCTTCAGTGTTGTCCCTCTGAGCTGTCTCCTCAGACAAAACACTCAAAGTCTCCTCTTGGTTGAAATAGCGTGTGGTGCTGAAAATGTAGAAGAGCTTCAAAAGCTCCCAGCAGCGAGGCTTGGGCGGTGGAGGGGGGTCTCCAGGCGGGTGATTAGTAAGAGTGCGCACACATGAAACAGAGCGACGTGTTTCACGGTTGATGAGAAGCAGTGCCAACACATCAGGGCGGAGGGACACAGATCCTGGTAGGCAGCGCTCCCCAACAACTAGGCAGTCTCTTAAAGTCTCTACCAGGGGAGTCCAGAAAGAACCAACAAGCCCACTCTCGGCATTGTGTAAAGAAGGTGTTGGACCGCATAGGATGCAAACGTCTGCCCCAGGGAGCAGCTGGAAGCGGAGAAGGCGGTGAGCCACGGTGGGGCTGCCCTGAGGAAGGAAAACTGGATAATCACAAGAGGCTGAACCAGAGGCCGAGAGGGAGCGCATCAAAGCAGAGAGCAGCACCACTTCCTGTGGTGCCAGGCGCCACCACTTTTCAGTTGCAGCAGCTATCCTTCCATGAACTATCAGGCAACCAAATTCACTGTTTGCAGCCTGAGCAAAGCCATCCACAGCCTCTTGCAGAAGAGCAGGGTTTGAGGGCAGCAGTGAATCAGCACAATGTGTAAGGTTACCCAGGATGCCCTCTTGCTTCTCCTCTAATAGCTGATCAATGAGGCAGAAGCAGGAGCGCAAATCTCTCTTCAGCCTCTCCACATTCCTGACATTAACCAGCTCATCCTGCCCCAACACCAGCACCATGCAGCTCCACACATTCTCCAAGAGGCGTTGTAAACAGTACTCCTCCTCTTTGCTGCTGCCTCGTCCACCTCCACTCACGGCAATGAGCATCACGCTGTCCTGGAAAACCCTCCACACTACCTTCCCCCCTCCTTCAGTCTCACAGCTGGATATTGTGACTCCCTGGCCTCCCCCGAACATGTGGACGCCATTAAGGGAGCCGATGATGGAGAAGGGCAGCTGTTTGGAGGCACCTCTGGTGAAAAGAGGGACCCCGCTGCTGGCAGTGAGGCAGAGAAGCTGTGTGGAGCCATCCTGGAGCATCACTGTGGGGTTATGCTAGCGTTAGCCGGGGGTCTCTATTCTCGCCACTGTCAACAGACTCTCTTTTCAACTTTGAGGGTCTAATCGCAGGGTCTACCTCTACAACGACAAGCATCAAACGTAGCACAGGCTAGCTACAGGTAAAGGCTGCTAGTGTTGCATCAGAAGGCGTGGGATGTTACCTTGGAGAGCCGTTAGCATCACGCAGCGTCTGACCGTTTTCCCTCAGACGGCTAACCGTGTTCAAAAACGACAAGACAAGATGAATCATGCAGCAAACCTGTCTACCAAAGCTGGAGATAACATACAAGAACGCGTTTCATTTAGCAAACAGCGGTTATCATGCTAAGTTAACAAAATAGGTTACCGTCGTTTCCACAGTAACGAAGTCCCATGATTCATTCTTCGAACTAGAAAAGGCGGTAGGTTACATTGGGCTGGTCGAGCTGCAGTTATTATTTACGACCTCCGCGGTTACCGCTGCAGAGTCGGGACCGCAACACTGACCTGGGTTCAGTCCCCAAAGTACAGGGAAGCGCCGCTGTTCACATGGAGCTGCTCTCCGTTACTTCGCGTTTTCTCTCGCGAGAGCTTAGCCAATAGCCTCACTGTGATTGCATGATCACGGGATCTCGCAAGAGGCTCTGTAGGACTGGGCTAAAATGTAGGCGCAGGGGAGTGACCATGTTTCTCTTTGATCGGTTTTTAATTGTATAGCGTCAAATCATTCAAAAGGTTTGATGCCATACTCTTCATTTTATGGATAAGTTTGATTTTTTTTATTATATATTCATTTATTTTTCATTTTTATTTCAAACTCAACACGAATCCACCACTGGTACAACACTTTGCCACAACTGACAACAGTTTCATTGGCGAGAAAAAGGCTCTGTTAAGCTGCAGGAAGTCTTGAGCAGAACCAGAGTCATGTTGGACAGCCATCCACCAAAGCTGTGATGGAGGTGTGGGTGAAGCGAAGGTGGAGAGGTGGGCAGAGACTAAGGGAGGAAAATAAGAATTCATGATAGCAGTACTCTTATGGATTTTCTGACCATAAATGACCCGATGTCTTTATCATATTTTTCTCTACTGAATTCAGATTTATTCGAGGATAACCTCATAAAATGCAGCATTTAATTTTCAAGAGGGTCCTCCTCTGTACGTGGTTGTGAAGATTGTTACAATGGAAGCACTTTCAATAACAACAATGGATAGAGAGAACAATCTAATATTTATATTAACAGCTATAATGATTATGAAGTAGAGAGGATGACAGATTGATAGATAGGTTGATACTTTATTGATCCCCTAGGGAAAATTCAGGTATGTAATCCCAATTACTGATTCTCACACAGAGCAGCTCAGGTTTAATGATTTGTTAAAGCTCATTCTGTTTTTTTTTAAATTCTATTCATTTTTATTTTTTCCCTTCAACATTCAAGAATGTTACAAGTACAGAACTTCATTATTGCTGTTTTTGCCTCAAACAAACTCATGAGGAACATTGATTTTGCAATACCTGAATTTAAACTTTGATATGATACTGGTAAATTTGATACATCAATACCTGTTGTGATACCATGGCGGCAGAGTAAAGAACTTAGTCTGTTCCTGCTCTGTAAATTGCTGATTCTGTACTTAATTGCAGTATTTAAGATGTTTTGTTGTAGTACTCTGTATAAACATTACCCTTTCTTTAAAAAAAAATCACCTTTTTAGTTTAATCTTCATTCTGTTTTCTCAGATCTTAATCCAAAATTACCTTTCTTCTTTTTCACTATACCCATATATCTACAGTGCTTTATCTCACAAATTCTTTTACCAAGTTATTAAATCTTAACTATTGCATGTCCCTTTTTTAAAAACCCTTTTCACATCAAACATATTGTAGTTCAGAATTGATAAAATAAATATTATATTTAAGGGCATATGAATAGAAGTGGATATGCATAGTTTATTCATCAATGATTTAAATTGTTACAACCCTCGTTCATAGGGCCGTCACAACATACTTTAGATCTTTTTGATGTATATGATACTATGATGATATAATACTAGTAAAAGCCAAACAGTTTCCATACCTGCTGTGTGTGATGAATTTCCCTTTTATTCTTACTCTGGTTTTAGAATTATGTACTATTGAGTAACAAAGGAGGCCCAAAATATGGATTATGACGATGGGTTTACCTTCTGGTTTTCTAAGTAGATAACTTTAAATGGATGGCAGAAATTCTACACTGTAGATGGAAAAGTATCTGTTGCTGTGACATAAATAAATCAATAAACAATGAGGTAGTAAAGAATGCTTTTTATTCATTAAATACAAAAAAGTCCAGAGTAGTGATGACTAAAATACAACAATAGAAAAGGCACAATAATTCACTGGAAAATTAGGCTGTGCCATGAAAAATAAAACTGTCTCCTTTCTTCTACTGCGGCTGAAAATAGATGGGTCATCTTTCTGACATGTTTGAAAATGTGTTCTACACTCAAGA
Organism: Cetoscarus ocellatus; assembly: GCA_037902135.1. Taxonomy (NCBI): domain Eukaryota; kingdom Metazoa; phylum Chordata; class Actinopteri; order Labriformes; family Labridae; genus Cetoscarus; species Cetoscarus ocellatus. Next base: position 1,607,649 of record JBAMNC010000320.1, on the reverse strand, counting down.
CATCCCGTGGCAGTATAATGGCTTGGCATGAGGCGCAGTGTTGAGGTCATCTTTTCCCTGTAGCATCAAAATGAAGGCCTGCAAAAAAAAAAAAAAAAAAAAAAGAAAAAAATAATAACAATACATCAGGGAAATTAGGTACCAAATGTTTATTTGATAGAACTGAAGAATGGTTTGTCAATCTAAAAAAATATTTTTTGTTTTAATTCTGGCATATTACATATGAACTCTTAGAGAAGTAGATGCTGAAGGATTTTTTCATCCTGCTGTGATTGTGGAAAATGAATGAGTTATGCAGGTAAAGCTGAAAATTGTCTCTACATGTTTATTTCAGACTTTGTAAAAAAAGCAACAACAATTAAAGCTGACCAACGTTGCTGTTGGGATGTGGAGACAAACCAAAATCAACCCTTACGGATAAACCACCTGTTGCTTCTGTGTATTTACGATGTGTGTGAGTGTATCTGTATGTGACACCAGGACAGTGTACTGACCAATGAGCACAGTGGTTTTCACAAGAAGGAGCAGACTTTCTGCGGTCTGAAGGGGTTGGTGCTGGAGGACACACCGGTGAGCAGAGGGTCCTGCATGGCATTCTGCATGCAAAACTGTTGAAGGTCCGCCGCTGCCTGAGAGACCTGGTGACAGAAAAGGAATCAAAATTTTGAGCACGACACAAAGGCATAAGGAGTCTCATACAAGGGGGTCAGCGCAGTTACTCACTACACGTGGAGAAGATACCAAGTTCAAGCACTAACACTAATGCTCATTAAACATCACTGAAGCTGTACTCGATATCATTTCACAGCAAGGTTCTTTGAGCAGGTAGGCAAAGGTGGGGCCATGTCTACAGGTTGGTGGACCTAAAACATAAAAAATGGCAGTAAACCATACATTCTGCAAAATTGTCAACATGAGGGGCGGGGAACAAACTTTCAACAGCAGGGAAGAAAAATGTCCAATATTCATATTAGTCTTGAAGCAAGTAGATGAAGATAGGTTAAATAGGGAACAGGGATGCAAAGAAGTATCAGTTTAACATCAGCCTCCCTGTCTTTATTTTTTTAAACAATTATTGGCCATTGGAAAATAATGGGGAATGAAGAGATGTCAGGTAAAGATGCTGATCTGTCGTTATATCGGCCAAAAGCTGGCGTCGAGCTTACCAAAAACAGCATCAGGTAAATTATTATTGAAACATCAATGTCAGCGCCTACTTTGTTTTTCAGTACTGGCGTGTCACTTACAGGGATGCAGGAGCATTGCAATGTTATCAGTATTGACAAATACTTGCTACAAAAATTAATCGTGTAGATTTTAAATGCGAAAATTTTGGGCAATTTTTAGCCTCGTGTATCAACATTAAATTTGTGTAAATTTTTCAAACGTGTTATAAAATAGGAAAACATACAAGTTACAAAAAACGAGGACTGTTTTCTAACAGTTGATAACTGGTTTTGCCAGCTGTAACATCAATATTTGTAACTCGTCAGAGGGCACAGGACACTTGTTATAATTTTAACCACCTTAAATAGATACAGCATAAAATTTAAGTGAGCTAAAAACCACTTTCAGCTTTTTACATGTATCATTATCAGCTCAATAATAAGTTTGAAATATTGGCGTTCTGAAAACAGAAGACACATCCAGTAGTACGCATCCTCACACTGTACAATGTGCCTGTCATGCTATAGAAAGAGTACTGGACTGCAGTGTGATAACAAAAGGTACTGCTTTCCTGCCAATTAAACAATTTTTCAGAGAATATGGCCTCAAATCTTTAAGAAATTGCTTTCATTTTCAAGCCTTCGAATGAGAATACACCAACCAATGGAAGTTATTTAACCTATTTTATGGAAATGCCTGCCAAATTTGTGAAATACTCTTGTATATGTGTCTATGTACTAACAAGGGAAGAAAAAGGGGTGAAATCTGACCAATTTCATTTACTCAAGTTAATGTGGTTGAGTAGTTTGTGTTTTTGAGAAGTTTTTGTAAAAAAGCTCTTTTACATTAACCTCAGAATATCTGATATTATTGTACTTGGCTACATTTGACACTTAATCAGTCATGTTCAAAGAAAGAAAAAAAATGAACAGAAATTTGGCTATAGTTGCTTAAACAGAACATTTTTGACTCGAAAACTGAGAACACATTTTTTTCTACAGTTCTCAGATCCAAGACAATTTCTGAAGCTGAAATGATAATTGATTTACCCATCCATCCACCATCTATACTGCTTATCCCTTTAGGGGTTGCTGACAGGCTGATGCCTATCTCAGCTGAGATTGGGTGAGAGGCGGGGTACACCCTGAACCAGTCACAAGCCAATCACGGGGCAACATGGAGAGGAACCACTCACACTTACACTCATACCTAAGGGACATTTGGAGTCACCAATCAACCTAATGAGCATCTTTTTGATTTGTGGGAGGAAGCCAGAGTGCCCGGAGAGAGACACGCATGCATGGATGCAAAAAGATGCAAACTCCACATGGGGATCGAACCCACAACCTTATTGCTGTGAGGCACGTGCACTACCTGCTGTGCCGCCCTAGTGAATTGATAATTATTACTTAACAGATTAGAAAGTGGATGACCCCACAGGGTGGCCGCATTTTGATTTGACTGCCTGTTTAACATGAAGTACAATGCATGAAGTATATTGAAATACATTAAAAACTGTTCGTCTTAATCCACATTTTGACATCCTGTAAAAAGAATATTTATAGTTGAAGGGAGGGTTGTGATACAAATCTATGAGGAAAAGAGAGGGTTTTAAATGCAGTTCTTTTTCTAATAGACTAGACTCGTAGAGTATCCTTGTACTTGAGTAAATGCATTCAAAATGAAATCACTTTTACTTTTAATTCAATAATATGTACTCTCTTGGCAACACAAGAAGCACCAAACATTAAAGGTTATACTGGCACTATATAGATTTAAAGTTAAAATGAAGCATTTTATACTATTAAACATCTGAAAACACACCATAATAAGGACCTCCTAGACTGTAGGAGTGTTCAGGGTGCAGTATTAGCTACCAATAAGCAGCATCAACAGATAATGGTTTGTAAGGTCATTCATAAATGTCTGCAGATCTGAAATTGTCTGTCAAAAATTGTCAATACATCAGACTAACTCGTGAGGCAAAATACAAGTCTGTGGAGTTTCTGACAAACCACCACAATTAACAACATTGGAACAGAAAAAAAAATCCAGCTTTTTTTATTTGACTATTTTTTGATTATTTTATATAATACTTGAGATTTTTTTGTTCACATACTGTTCAACAAGAGACTTAATCTAATTCCGTAAGTATAAGCTCCAGGCTGAAGCGTATTGTTCACCAAAAGCTTAAAATTCAACAGGTTAAGCCGGTAAATTGTGACACAGCTTTTAAATGTAAAAACATCTACAACTCTTTTCCATTGGGCGTGTATATTATGATGAGCAGTGTAGCGCGATTACATGTGATTGGTGCCGAGACAGTAACTTTGCCATCCGTTAGTACTTTCAGAATGAAACAAGGCGTCTCAAACGGGTGAGATACTCTAAACTAATTTGCCTCGTTCTTTCTGTGTATATTTCAAACAAGTGAAGAGTTAAAATAGTAAGTTTCATGCTTTTTAGCAATACTTCCCCTCGGCGAAAACAACGCCCAGCCCCGGCAGCCTGTTGACCAGCGGCTAATGCTACAGCCGTTAGCTCCTGGCACCAGTTAGCATTGTTAGCGGTTTGTGGTAACGGTTACGCTTTTTCTCAAAGTTATTAAGAGGGAAAAAACATCATGAACGGAATTACCTTCACTCTGTTTATGCTCGCCTCAAAGCGGAGCTGCTGTACGACTTTTTTCATGGCTACCAGATTTGAGGAACTCGACATCTTGGTGTGTTTTCAGTGGAAAATAATCGCTGGGCGGTGGGTGGGATTGATGCTGAGACAATGCAGAGATGATCACTTCCGGATTCCGGCTGTTCATTTTTATAATCGCAGTACCATTGTAGTGCACCAGGGGCGCCAGAGAGAAGTTAACACTTAAATTAAAAAGCTCTTTATTCAGGAGTTATATTAGCAAAGGAGATTAAAATTAATCTAATGTCAGCATTCAAACATTCACGTAAATTATACTCATGATAACAAAAGAAATTTAGCATCAGGCAGGAGAAAAAAAAGAATGATAGGTTTTTAGTTGTGCACCTCAAAAAACTGTTTCAAAGACAAGAGAAAAGTAAACTACGTAAAAAAGAGGAAAAATACCAAGACTGTTTACTTGGTTACAATCTGGAAATAAATGTAAACAAAAATACAGACTTAAGTTCAAATACAATTTCAATATTAGAATTGTCACATAAGCAAAGTAAAAAGTGTGATGAAAAGGCAAAGTTAAAATAATTACATTTACCGGGGCAACAATTTTGTGCACAAGAGTTTGTGCGAAACAAAATTGATTCGCAACTGAGGGATTCAAATCTAAATCTTTAGAAAAAAAGCTGAAATTGTGAGAGAAACACTTTTTTCTCATGAACATAAATTTCAGATTCAAATTGTCAGAATAAGAAAAGTTGAAAAGTGTCGGGAGAACGTGAAATAAAAACTTACATCCAAACAGGTCACACATTTTGCGCACAAGGTTACAACGGTTGAATGTCAAGAATAAAACTGAAACACAACCGTTCAATTAAATTCTAAATGTTTTGAAAAAAAGTTAAAATTGTGAGAGAAATGAAAAATTTCAAGAAATTGAAAAAGTCATATTTTAATTAATTATCGTAAATAAAGTAGAAAAATGAATTATCAAGAATAAAATTAAAATACAAATTTGACTTTCAATCCAACATTCATTACAGTTAAGTTTGTATTTTGTGATTTGTTCTTGATATTGTGTTTTCTTCTCCCCCAATGATTTTGACTTCTTTCCAATTTCACTTTAACATTTTGCTGGAAATTTTGACTAATTTCACATAATTTTGACTGTTTAAGTCAGAAAATGGCCGCAACAATCAGCATCCTCTCAAGGACAAAGAGGCAGTCGGATGAGTGTGGGTTAGTTGTGCTGTAAGTTAGAAGTGACAGCAAGCCTCTGGCAGGCCTGTAATAAACATTTGTTAAATCATCCTCCAGTTTTCGACAGGTTCTGCCCCTCTTGATTACTTTGATTTGGATATGTGAAACAGTCCATCTGATGTGCTAGGTTAAAATTAAACCAAAAAAACTTCCTCCTTGCATTTTTTTCTCACATGCCTGACCCCCAAAGTCCTTCATACATAATTCATCCATGTGGAATATGTAAACAAGTGCATCTTAAACTAAAATTAAAAAAAAAAAAAAAAAAAATCACTACTTGGTACACCCTCCAATGAACAGCTTAAAATCTGATTTGTCAGAGTTGATTTGTTCATTATGAAACGATGGCAGGGTCAATAAAGTGCTTGTTTGATTGTTCAGCTTTGGTGAATGATCTGTGCGCGTCCAGAACAAAAACAACAAAAAAAGCAGTGCTGCAAAAAAAATGTAAAGTGTCCATCAGTAGTGTTGTAATTTGGCCATGAATAGGTGCTGAAGTCCATTGCAAATTCATAAAAATAGATCATAAAAAAGGCACTGAAGTTCAAGTGAGGCTGTTCTCATCCTCTCCCAAAGAGAAAATACTCAGATCTTCGCAGTGAACTCTGTTTTTAGTCTTGAACCGAAATTCTCCGTTGTCAATGGTGCTTGAGTCTTGCCAGCTCCCTCGATTTGAATGTCTGGAGGAACTGAAAAGAGAAGAGGAAATAATGACATGACAACCAAAACTAAACAAGGCAAGACAATCTACTTTTAACAGCACATTTCATCTAACCTTGCACAGCAGCTGGACCTTATTCAATGTCTGTAATCAGACAGGTCCATCTTGCCAAGATCCAGTCTACAACGATTGTGTGAAAAAAAAAATCCTGACCTTGGCATTAAGCTTCACTTGAAATGACCGAAACTACCTACACAGCCGCAGTCTAAGCTTTATAAAATAAAAAAAGATTTGCTGCACTAAAAAGGTATTTTTGATTTCTTTTAAGCATTTATGTGTCAAAATGTTTAAGTAAAAATACAGATTTTTCCTGATTATGCACAACAGACTTTGCAAGTGTGATTGTTACCTGCTATCTGGTATCAGGCGGAGTGTGCGGTACAGTTCGGTTGTGGATGGCACAGAAGCATTTTGTGGTGCTTTAGGAGTGGAAAATGTTGCATAGGTTGAGGATTTGGCCATGTGAGACCTTGTGGAGGAAATCCTTACCTCTGGTTCACTTCCTAAAAAGCAAAGATATCCGAATGAATATTATCCAAAAAACACTTGCCACAGATATTTACAGGACATGCAGCCCAGTCACCCAATGAATCATTATTCTTGATTTCTTTGTATTGTATGGTGGTGTTTGTAGTTCATGATAAGATACCTGACTTAGGGCGTAAAGCACCATTACTCCCCTTATTCTAGCATACTACTTTGATACACTTTTCCTGAAAATGTATTGTCAAAATGTTGAAGTAATTATGATAACATAACGTTAACACACCTTAAAATTTCAAACCACCCATTGGAGGTAAAAAGTTGGAGAGAATGTAACCATTCAGAGACCTAACAAAAAACTACAAGTTAAAAACAGACATACTGATGGATAAGGCACTGTGACCGTCCGATGAGGAACATCTCCTTCGGTCTGTGAATGGAGTCATGTTCAAAAACTGATTCTTGAGCCAAGCAGTACGGTCCTCCTGAAAGGCTTTTTTCTGTGGAATTTAAAAAAAAAAAAAAAAAAAAAAAAAAAGATTAAAAAAAAGGAATTAGACACATTTTAAAACACCAACAATATCAAGAATAAAACCGATACCACTTAAGTACCGAGTTGCATCAGTTATATAAAAAGTTCAAATGTAGCATGTTTGAACTCAAGTTATTACAAAAGAGTTGAGCAGATTCTAAAATGTAAGGTGCTACAACAGCTATGATAGTTTTAATGTGGGTGAAATTTATTTATGTTGTGCACCTATGCCCTGGTAGGTGTAGAGTCCTCAGTAAAATCTGGTCGTCATGGTCAGTGTTGGGTGCAACATGTTGCAGAGTGACAGAACACTAAAATCACATCCTCTTGCCGAGTGTTTGCAAGGAAAGGCTCCAGCCTACAACCCCAAAAGGAATAAGCAGTTTAGATAATGGATAGATGGAAATGAGGAAAAGAGGAGACCGAAAAAAAGACAAAAGGAAAACAACAACAAATGTCCCTTTTATTGCACGCTCATGCAGCACTGTGCCCACAGCACTTGTCTGGGTAGCTTTGGCTTGCATTTTATAGAATATTTTTATATCCAAATATTCCAAACTCTTTCACTAAACATCAACAGATGTTTTATCCTCTGTTAAACCATACATGTTATTTGTTTCATTCATTTAAATGATACCTTCAAACAGTTATTGCTAGGTGCTGTCTGTGCAATGAGTAATGGTACCACATTTTTTGAGAAACTACCCAGCACTAGTCAATGTGATGGTTGTAGCAAGAAGATAACTTGGGGAAAAGAAGAGGAGGAGGGTTTAAGATGCCATTTGGGGTGCATGGTAAAGCAAAATGACGTTTTTACATTTTCAATGAATTTCCAATTTCCAGTACAAAATGGCTTTAAAGGAGTGCGAGACAGCCTAACATGGCGGTCCCCTGCTGGTTCCGTGTGATCCCCTCTTAACCAATATTACACCTCTGATATTACTTTAGGGGATGGAGCAAATGGCGGTCTACTCGTCCCTCCATTCTATTTCCGCAACTTTCACAGTACATGTGAAACATCACAAGGCTGTAAATATTAGCTTGAAACTGCAGCTTTAATGAAGCTACTTGGATTATGTAGGTCACTGCTTAAGTGGTTTAAATGTAAGGTGTAGAGTGGGCTTTGAATTACGCCTTAATACAGAACTTGTGCACAGCTTGTTCAAAAGAATACAGAGGACTTATGTACCTCACGGCCCAGGCGGATTGCAGCCTCTGTGAAGTTCTTCCTCTCCCTCTCAAAGTTCCTCTTCTGTTCCTCAAACAGCCTCCATTCCTCTTTGAGTCGCTCCTTTTCTTCCAGCGTGTAGCAGTCATTTAGAAGGGCTGCTGTCTCATCATCAAATGATGTGTTAAGTTGTTGCTGCATTTGCAGAAAAGACAAAATCTTAATTTTAATGATGATACTGAGAAATGTTGAACACGTAAGCTCCTGTGCAGAGGCAAACGCAGACCTGGAGGAGTTGCTGCTGTGCATGAATGAACTCTCTGCACTGCTGCACTTCACACCTCATCCTCTCCATCTCATCCTCATGAGTCTCTCTTGGTATCACCTCTTTATTGGACTCCTGCTGACTCTGCACCTGTGAGGCTTGGAACATAATTAACATCAGAAGCTGATCACCGTCATTAATTTCCACAAATACTGCATGTCTCCAAACAGTTGAATATTTGACAATGCCCCTCATTAATATGCCAATCTTAGTGAAACACCTGCTTATTAAAAACAGATCATTCCAACCATAAGGGGATGTTCAGTGTTTTCAAAAACCAATACTCATTATCTCAGTAAAGTAAAAAGTAATATTTCATAGCCAAGCTTGGTATAAATATTAATTTATAAAAACGTACTGATGCAATTCTGGTAATAACTCATGTACTTTGAGGCAAACCTGTTTACAACACAAGCGATGACCCAAATAATTTAACTCTATTATTAAACTTATTATATCTCTATGCCATTAATTTTTGCCAATACCTCCACTAAGGAGGTTTTGTTTTGCTGATGAATGTTTGCCCGTTTATTAGTTTCTGTTGTGTGCAGGATAACTCAGGCACAAGGAGGAAGTGATCAGATTTTAGTGAAAATGTTTAAAGGATTCATTAATATTGAGAGACAGAGCAGATTCCCTTAACTTTTCAAGTTTATTTTATAATTCATTTGTTTAATGGAATTCTTAGATTTGTCATTGCGCTAATTTACCTTTGGTAGTGCCCAGCTCTTAAGTAGCTCTCTCAAGATTGTGGGTCAAAGAAATTAATAAATATATATACTAAGACCTTTGTTATATAAAAATAGCACAAAAGAATTTAAGAGTAAGTTATGTGATGCTACTACCTTGGCTGTCTAACTTCTCCACATGGTTCCTGAGTTTCCTCCACTGCTGTCGAATGCTGTTGGTGAGCTGTTCTCTTGCATGCTCACATGACTGGTCCAGAGTTTCTCTGCTTGAGTCTCCGGTTTTCTCCTCTGTATCTGAATCCATCTGAGTAACACAGCGGAAAAAAAGACAGTTTTCAAACATAAGCCTGCCATCATGTCTTAGATGAATAATATGGATAGACAGAACAGAAGAAGCACTTTTACATCACTCAATAACTGTTCTTCGTCTATTTCCTAGGACTGGGTAACACGGATCAAAATCACATCTTGATATTCTTTATATTCAGAATGATGAAACACAATGTATATGAAATGTTTTATTCTGTTCAGAAGTAGCAGGAAATTGTTACACCATAAGTGTGAACTTTGATATGATTTTATATTATATAAATGTCAAAGGATACTGAAATATGTTTGATACCATAGCAACAAAAATAGAAGTCATTAACATCAAACACTGACAATTTTCAATTTTTAATATTAAAAAAAAATTGCAATTAAACTCCTATAAATAGTCTTAATTGAACAAAACACTGACAGCATTTCCATATACTGGCTGAATGCACATCTTTTCACACTTCAATATCATGTGCCTTAAAATATGAGATATTTATTAATCTAATGATTGGTGGTTTCAAAATGTACAAAATCTTCGCATTATTAACTATAAAGACACAGAACACTGTCTAAATATGTCACAAATTAGATAAAAACTAAAGGTCAGTTGAACTGGTTTCAAATATTGCTGGAGTATTTGTGAAATTAAGGTAGTGCGTGAGAATTTGAGCAGTTTTTGATCATGAAAAATTATAAATAAGCCAATATTTGGTGTTAAGTACTTCTATTTTTGTGTCATGGTATTTGACCGGTTACCAGTTTATTATGATTTTAACTGATAACATAAATGCACCTTATATTAAAAAGGTACAATAATATTTGTTAAAAAAAATCCCAGTTTAAACTCATTGTTCAAAAAAATGATCCTTTGGTCGTTAGTATTGGAGGTGCATATTGGCAAGAATCTGGCGATACAATACATGAATGGCAATATGATATATCACAATATTACGGTATTATAAACAGGGCATACATCACTTTTTTCACTGAGAAGTCTTTTTGTGGTTTTTATTAAAAGCTGTTATTTTTCTTTTATTGCCTAATAGTTTATTATTACTGTGCTTTTTAATGACTTGACAGAGTCAGAGGAAAAACGACCTAAAATACACAGATAGAAACAACATTGTCAAAATAACAGAAATCCGTACATCTTAAAAACTAAATTTAGTGCTCAACCATGCTATTTACCTACTTGGTTATGCGTGAAAAATGATAAAAAACAACACATTTATAGAGATACCTGCTCCTGACTGTCTTCAGCAGAGGCCCCTCGGGCTGAAGGTGGACATGGACTCAGGATGTGTATCATCTCCTTCTTCATCTGTTGGAGGACTTTCTTCAGCTCAGAATTCTCCAGCATCAAGGACTTCTGAGTGGCCTCGTAGTCACTCAGCAAAGACTTGTACATGTCCCCCTCATGGCTGCAGCAGACATTTACATATGTGAGGGTTAGCCTGATAGTTGCACATGCTACAAAAACCTCTCTCACAAGGTATTCAATGCAATGGAGATACCTGGATGTGGCCTTTGCGTTCTTCCAGTGGCTCCTTTTGCCATCCGACCTTCCCAGACTGTTCAGCACATCAATAGCTAAAGAGAAAAATTAAGGGGACAGGAATCAAACAGCATGTTCTGCCAAATCAAGTCTAAAAGATCAGTATATGATCCTATATTGAAGACTGATGACCTCCATATATACCAAGTTTCTTTTCTTTTCTGTCCACCAGGAGCTGGCTGAGGCGTTCCTTGAGCTTTGCAGCTTCTCTCTCTTTCCTCTTGGCATCATGACTGTACTGAGAGGCTCGACTGGCAATGATACTCTGGAGCTTCTGAACCTGGAGAAGATGAGGTGGATTATGAGTTTGGAGGGTTCAAGAATACTGTATGAGACTACAAATAAAATTAAATGTCCTATTGATTACTATAAGATAAATTAAACCTTTACCTCATCTTTCTCTGTTTTCAAACAGTTCTGCATTGTCTTAATTTTGAGCTGCAGCTGCCGCTCAGTCTCATGCAGACCTGATTTCTCCCTGATAGACAGTTCCAGCTGATCCTGGAGGGAAAGAAGAAACAACCGATCAAAACAGGGAAACTGTGGTAATGTGCACAAGCTTTAACTGCAGGGTTAAACCTACAAATATGGATTCTTGAGCTAATTACCATCATCGCTTGCCTCAGAAATAAATATTTACCGAGATGGGACAACCTTATTAAATTCTCAGATTCTTGCCTGGTTTACAAAATTCTACATGGCTTGGCTCCTGCCCCTCTGAGCATTTTCATAAAGCAGAAAACGACTGATGACTGATACACTAGATCAGTGGCAAGGTGAGACTGTATAATATACGCCATTGGACAGTCAGCATTTTCGGTGAGAGCAGCTCACACTTTGAACAATTTGCCATCAATCATCAGAAACAGTGAAACATACCACTCACTCAAAAGCAACTTTAAATCAAGTATGTGACCGAGTTGTGCTTTTTATGTTCTATACACCCTGCAATCGGCTGGTGACCGCCTCTCGCCCAATGACAGCTGGGATAGGCTCCAGCCCCCTCCCCGCAACCCTGAAAGGGATAGCCAGTATAGAAATGAATGAAATGTTGTCCTGTTTTAAATGTTTATATGTTGTATATCAAAGGGCTAGGACATTTATTTGGGTGATTTATGTGCTTCTGGATGTATGATACTGATCTTCTGTTTTAGTCTTTGTTTTACTTACTGCTGTAAGTGTCAGATGTTAGGTGCCACTGTTGATCTGTTTGATGTACCTGTGTGTCTGTTGTCACTTATCTGTCCAGGGAAGACAGCTGAAAATGAGCCTTGATGGCTAAACTGGCACATTACAGAAATGTTTTGAATGTGCACTGTCCCTGTTACTTTAAACTGTTTAAATAAATGCATTAAATAATTATTTCTTACAAATCTATCTGAAAATGATTCTTCCAAGTCTCATTAACCTAGAGACAGCAAATACATTTTCTTAGATAAAAAGTAATAGCAGGACCAGAATCACTTGCAATGCGTAAATCGGGTCTGATTATGCCAAATGTGAAAAAGACAGCCTGTGTTATAAAAGAATAAACTTTAAATGACAAAACCTCAAATCTTAGAAAGTGCATTGGTCAACTTTTTGGTCAATAACATTTCAACCTACTTAACTTTAGACTCATTCATCTAAAAAGTCCTGAGAAACATGACATCTCAAGAAATTAGGAGCAGTGAATAAGCCCCAAATTGTTGTATTAAGTCAGAATATCAAACAACTTTCTTTCAATAAAAGTATGGTACTAAGAAACTTCACAAGCACATGCTGACCTCTATTTCTCATTCATCGCAATCTACTCAGATCTTATTTTTCCCGTAATTCTTTAAAAATAAAATAAAAAAATAAAAAGTACCATCCCCTTGTTAGTGGGATGTGTCTGACATTAGATGTAATCAGATGTCTCTGTCTTGTAGTCAGACAAATACACTCTCTGAGATTAGAGTTTTTGCTGTGTGAGTACACCAACATCATCAAGACAGGTAGGTTAGGAATTGGCAGGTCTATTTTTTCAAGACGAAGTTGGATTTCTCTTTACTAAAGCATAAATAATGTTGAGGTCTGCACTCGCATCTTTAGACAGAGGTGAAATATTTCACCTTAAAATCACTGAGAAACTTCTGGGATAAAATTAGCTTCTAGAATTACAGAAATGAGTAAACTTTAGAAAGTATTTCTCAATAGGTCTGATCTTGTTTAGGTGACTTTAGTATAATACTAACATTGATAACTATTAAAAGAAAATCTACTGTTTGAGATGTGGTATGTTTTCTCCCTGCACACTACTGGTCAGTAGGGATGGGAAATACTAAGGCTTTGTTGATACTAATGCCAGTAACAATTTGAGTTTTTAACGATTCCCTTATCGATTCCTGCTGAACTTTGTGTGGGCAAAAGTCGTCCGACATAGGTTTTCAATGACAGCTATGCCCAACACATGACACTCCTAATACTCAGTGCTGCTGCATGGATGCTTCTGCAAGTTGCTGGTGTTGCCTGAAAGTTGTGCATCATTTTGCCAAAAATCATGCCATAATTTTGACCACTTGTGCCCCAAACTGCCATGTTTTTTTTACTTCTTTTCATTTCTGCTCACTGCCTCTGATGAGAGTGTGACATTTTTGATTTGCAAGGCATGTAGAGTAAAGTTGAAGGAATTGATGAGGGAATTGCTCAGCAAACAAACTTATGATATCAAGTGCTTAATGGAGTTGTTATCAATGCTCAACTGGAATTGGTTTTCAATTCCCATCCCTCTTGGTCAGCGAACTATACTGTACATTCCAGACACAAACATACCATGGTCAGTATGAACAATATATATAGTGTGTCACACATGCCTTGAGTCTGGAGTTATTTATCTGCAAGTGTTCCAGTGAGCTTGATTTCCTCAGCTGCTCCTTCTCCAGCTCCTCTAAAGTGCACATGCTGCGTCTGTGAATCTGGAGCAGCTCATACATGGCATTCAGGGCGGGTACTGAGTTCAGGGTAGCTCCCCCTGGTGAGCTGGCCTCGATACATGTGGAGGAGAGACCCAGTGATGAAAGCTCCTGTGAAAGACAGAGGATTTACGATGATACACTAGTGGAATTATTGAAGAAAACATATTAACAACTAATAGATGAAAAAATAAAATAAATTACTGTCACAGTAGTCACTAAGGCAAAGAAAGAGGGACAGACGTGAGAATTTTGAAACGCATCACCTCAACAGGCTGAAGTGTTAAGAATCTGTTGTACAGATCTATGGAACGACAGCTTTAATAGGTATAATTAAACAACGTGAATGATTGCACTTTTTTCCTAGAAAGAACGCAACATTGTTGAGCAAAGAACTATCTATGAGCTATTAAAATTAATTAGTTGACTGATACAAAAGGACAACTCCGTGATAAACTGTCTGGGGTGGACAGTAACTAATTACATACTCATGACTCATATGGGCAGCTTCTTGTTTACTCCTTTGAGCGAATATCTGAACCTGTACTTTCACTTGAGTATGTTTTGGGGTGTATTGTACTTAGTTGAATTTGACAAAGCATTTAAGTACGGATTTAAAATCACAAAATTTAAATTTTGAAGAAATTTTAGTTTTGATATCAATACCTAGCTCAGTACCACTTGATAGTAAAACAATACTTAAAACTGATCTGATACTGGCTCTATTCTCAATAGCAAAATGAACAGACACATAATGCCAAAAAGAGTTGATCATTTTTTTGGAAATGACTGCTTTTTGATAACAGTAAGGTTAAAATAACATTTAATTTTAGTTTGAGTAACTTAATATCAATTGGGAAATTGTCAATGTATATTCATTTTAGCATTGTAATTATTTTTTAAATACAGTGTGCATGCAAAGCTATGACTCAGACTGTACAAAATACACTTTTACTAATATCTTCCATGTATAAATTCATATATATTAGAGTAAATTGCTACTCTGTGGTCATTGAGGCTAAGCACTGATGTCACAATCTGTGCACCAGACTGCCAGTTCCACCTGCTGAGTGGCAGAGAGCAATGTCTGGTAACTGAAAATGGTGGAAAGAAATCAGGAAACGTTTTAATTCACCTGAGAAGTGAAGTGATTTTTGTCATTTTCAGAGGGCCTGATGATCATTACAGTATAGATTCTAGTCTGAATTATGCTTAAAAATAACTAAATAAACACTTGGAGCCATAAAGTTACTTATATAAGGTAGCGTTAATCTGCACATGCTATAGGATGAAGGTCCTCAGTGACGATAACTCTGCATCTGTGATATTTTGTGTATATTCAAACTGAGACTGATGTACACCGGGTTTTTCTAAGCATATGCAAATGTAACTGTCATTGTGGAATTAATGTCAATAATTGGCCGGATGGAAGTCATATTCATTTATTTATTTATTTCATCAATTTGTGGAAAAAAATCTTTGGACTTAGCTATTTTTTTTTTAAATTGTTTATTGTCAAACCAACCATGGTAATCACATTTCTATGGCTACGTCCTCAGTGCCTTATCATTAAAGAAATTGGTGTTTAATTTTAAGAATGATTTGCTGAAATTTAATGTCTTGATTTTTCTTGAAAGTAAAACTAGGGGACAGAGAAAGAAGTGGGGTTCATATTCATCATTATCTGAATGTCTGCATGCTCAGTATTATGATAATCACTGTTGTGACTACACGGCTTCATCTTCATTGTAACCCTGATGTTTCAGCTCCAATGTTTCAATAACATCACCTAAAGATCTACACTGCCCTGGTGAACATTATTAAATAGTAGCAACAAAAACTTGATGCTTTTCTGCTGAACTTTAATATTTGACAGCTTCCTTCCTAATTGCTGTTGTCAGTCTGTGATTCCTCTCGCTTGCACTGACCCTGACATCATGTGCAAACCCTCTTATTTTTCAGGTTGGTCATTTGTTACTCATCACGAACATCCTGAATCAAATAACTGGTTGACTCATAACACTCCGCCTGCTTTCCTTGTATAAATGTACTTTCGTAATCTTTTGACGCCGACAAACTGATAGAAAAAACAACACAATGCAAAAAAAAAAAGTCTCTGACACTCAAAAGTTCCTTTCGCAATAGCTCCTGTTTGTTGTTCTAACAGCCCATTATGTTTGGACTGCATGTCACTTATGTTGTCTATGATTTATGTATGTGTCTTGTCTTTTAATATGCTCTGTGCTCTTTATTCCTATCATTGATGTTTGTTTTTAATGTGTTGACACCAACCTGCCAATGGGACTGGGGATGGAAATTAGCCACTTGGCTATAATCCCATGTACTTACATGTAAATGTCCATCAATGCATACAGACCCATTTAAAAAAATAGAAATAGAAAACAGGATAAATATTTTTCAGCCTATACACTAAAATGTTATGATTACAAAGCTATCAGTATGGTTAAATGTATATTCTAATTTGTCAGGAACACATTCTGTTATCACAGGATTTGCTGGAATCACCACCTGTGGGCCTTCAGAACGGACTACATTGTAAATGTATGAACAACATTGAACACAACAGTTAAACTGGGGTATTTCCATACCTGATTGATGTGCAAAATGCAGTGAGAAATGTTCTCCTCTGTACAAAAGGCACTTATCACATTGTAGGAGTTTCTCAACAGAGGGGGCAAAGAGGAGTACATTGACACGAGGTTGTTCTGCCTTGAAGGGGACATTGTCACATGTGATATGCTGGAGATCTCATAGTTTCCTACAACAGAGAACAGAGAAAATGATGACAAGAACAGCCGGTCGATTTCATCTTCTTCCTCACATGAAGCTTTTAAAAATAGGCTGCTGCTCTGAAATGAGAACAAATATGTGGGTCACCTCTAACAGACCCCAGATGAAAAAGCACAGCTGATGAGGCCTTTAAATTAGAAATTTACCCGTAGACGTCCCCAATGGCACAGTTGTCCACCACTCTCCCATATCACCGACACATTAGGGTGGGAGGATGAGAGGTCATGAGCTATCAACACGGGGGGCTGGATTAGCTCTCAGGCGATAGATCCGAGGCTCACACTGGCGAAGAACCCTGCAATCGAGCACCAAGCTATGAGCTATAGCAGCAAGAGATAATCTGGGTTTGCTGCTGCTGCTTGTTCACCCACACAGCAAAGGATTAATTGTAAATGTGTGCCAGTGGGACTTGGATTGGGGTTTAAGAGGACATTCCTATTGGTCATTGGCAACTAAAGCACAGGAAAGTAAGATAATCTCAGTCCCCAGGCCAAAAGCTTTATCCAGAAAACTATAATAGAAAGGCTAAATCTGAGGGTGTATGTGTATTTTCAACATTGTGCCCCCAGGACAACATTATGATCTAACATGTGTCTACTGTAGGAAAAACTAGCTGGACCAGATATCTTTATACGCCACTCCCACGTCTTTGTAGAGAGGGCTAAACTTGTGTTTAGAAGCTCTCTAAAAGTACATTATGTTGATGAACAAACCGTGAGAACATGTTATCTAACAAGAAAGTATGAGCTTTATAGCAATGTGTCAGAGAGAATATATTTCCTTACCCGTCAACACAAGCTGCCGGAGTTTAAAAACTATCCATATGCTCTTATCAGACAAACCAGGAAACATGCACAAGTTTTATCTGAAGTTACACATTGACTGAAGCTGACATCAGCCCTGGAAATTATGACTAGTTTTACTGATACATTTTCAGACAATACTGTTTATGTTAAAGTTGTACCATTAAAATAACATGCAGACCTCCTGACTAGCCTTACTATTAGTAAGTGTAATGTTAAAAGAATGCTTGAAAAACACAGCAGACGACAGGCCTGTCTACATTGAGAACCATCAAGTAATATGCTTAGAAGGGGCGTAAAAAATATTGATAAACCAATATATTGGTATACTGTGTGGCCAAATCCTGTACCTATATTTTACAGCATAACGCTGATATTTTACTAGTTAATAATTCTGAAGAAGGCAGGAAGTTTGTATTGCAGTTCAGCCTCCAGACACTACTTAGCAGCAAACATTCAGCCATTCAACTCTCTGTCTCTGCTTGTGCACTACTATACTGTGAGAAACAGCAGAGTTGAACTATTCTGCAGGGACCGAGCTTTATTCAATTAAAACTGATTAGAGATTGTATTTATCAGTATAATATCACAGGTTCTTGGTTCTATTGGTTTTAATAGACTATTTTTTATGTGGTGGTTTGCCCTGCTCAAAGAGTTAAATCATGATTCACTGCATCATCCCCACTAAGCTGCAGTCCCTGTCGTAAGGCCAGATTCTTGCCAAAACACACAGCTAATACTACTGACCACAAGTTTACCTATTTGTAATGTTGAGACTACATGATGAATTATCATTCTGTCGATCTTATTTTTGTAACATCTTATTCAATGTAAGATCGTTTTCTCTCACAGAACATTTCCAGTGTCGACATTCAGTTCATGTGGATTTGTCTGAGAACTTCCTTGTTTTTTTGTTCCTTAAAGAAAAATATATGAGATTAGGCATGGGTTTAATGGATCAATTCTCTATTCTTGTAGTTGAAGACAACATAGAAAATAAATCTTTTTTTTTTGTTCATGGTTTACTCTGCTGCTCATTTTGCCCCCCCCCCCCTTGACTTCTGCAATGAAAATGTTTTCCTCACACAGGGATACAACAACTTTTTTTTAGTTAAGGCATTTTTTTTTAAATTAGAAATACTGATAACTGTAACAATTTTCTATAGCAATGGGACCTGCCTTTTTAGCACAGGCACAAATCTTGGCTTACATTTCTTTATCTAATTAGATTAAGTAATGACAGGAGAGTTTCATGTTTATGTTGGTTAAAAGAGTGCAGCTTTCATCGTCTATAAAAACAGGCTTCCCTACAACCAAAGTACACAGTATACTTTAAAAACAAAATAACAGCATGCACTTTTTTTCCCAGGAGGGAAACTTAGTTCACTTTTGTGATGTGTTTTGATTAAATAAAACCATGACTTATTTTGTGCAAACTCTGTCATTTTGTAGTTTTATTCCTTTGAGAGAGTTAAAAAAAATGAAATTAGCAGTTGAGTTTTGTGTAGAACAAATCTGAGATATCATTTTTGGCCCTATGACAATGTGCTTGTGTTGCTGTTCTGGCTCTAAACATTTGTATTTTGGGGTCCATATTTCTCTGAATGAGGGCAAATTTTGCTTGTACAATTTTTCAATTATTTTCAAAAATGTAATTCAAATGGGCCAAAATTGTCCAAATATTTAGAAATTGCTGATTTTTAGATTAAGACTGGGATTTATTTTAAATTATTCACATGAAAAACAAACAGAAAAGGACAGAAAATCTCATAAAAACAATTGATATTTTTTTTAGCAGAAACTGACGTATATCATTATCACATGGTGGTATGTGATAAAGCTTACATGTCCAAAAAGGAGTGGGAAGACGAACACACTTATTTAACTCCATCACTTCTTCATAAGTCTATGAATATTATTTATCCTGCTTCCATATTGATATTAACCTTGTTATATATTTCAGATACATTTTGGTATCAAAAATAAAGAATTATGTGTTAAGTTAGCATGTACCTAGATATAAATCTATATATACTACAAAAACATTCACTGTCATTATCCTTCATACAAGGATATTCATTATACAAAATGTTGCAAAAACCTATGATTAAATGCATTGTTTTACAACTTCACACCCATGTTCCCCACGATGCATAACATTAAACTTGGCACGAGTCTTGTTTGCACAGAAGAAAAAAAACAAAATACATAATTAAATATCGTTAGTTCCAGATCAGAGTGATTTGGGACGTAGTTACGTTATAAATTGACGTTGCACCATTTTAAATGCAAGTTATTTTTTTGTGGATAAACTTAAAGCCATTAAAAATGATAACATTGATATATTTTGTTATACATTTTTTTAACAGAAACCCAGCATCATCGTCTTCATGCCATTTAGACTCAGAACTTTGTTTGAAATGGTTTTATAGTTTATTTTTAAAAAAAGATGTCAGTCTTGTCAAGAGATGATAAACTGTAATTTGAATATTTGTACCACACCTATGTTTATAGCCTTATTCTTGTTGACAAAAAAAAACTTGTTTGATATTTTTTTAGTAAAGTTGTTTCAAAGGGCGTTTGTTGTGTCGCTAGTTTAAAATACAGATGGTCACAACAAGTTTGGAATAATTCAGGAACTTTAACGGAAAGTATTTACTTAAAGAGCATTACCTATGGATTTAAAACGATACTGAAGACCTCCTACAGCAGTGTAATGCTGTCCAGCGCTGCATTAAACCTCTTCTTTACTTCGTTACGGTTGCTAAGTTTGTAACGTTAATAGCACTGTTTGCTAACCTGTATGCTAGCTGGGTGATATCATACTCACGGTAGGAGCGCTGCGAAATGGGTCAACTCAATCCAAAAGTTCGGCGATGTTGTTCAAAATAACAAAGGGCTTCCGTCTTAAAACACCAAGAGCAATAGACCAAAGTTCAGTCTCGACCCTGTCGACGGCAGAAACAAACAGAAATCCTCTCCCAGCTCTGACAAACGCAGTCAAGCAGAGATGTCCCGACGGGCAGCAGGTAGGCTGGATCAGGCTGCTGCCGCTGAGGCTTGAGTGTTTTTTTGAAGCCTTCTGCTCCACAGCCTTTAATCCAAGCTGCTTTGTTATTGGAGGCAGCGTTGTTGGGTAACAGTATGTGAGGCTCACATTGGACAACAACATGTGCAGCAGACCATTATGCAAATAATGCTGTCAGGTGTCAGAAAGCACTGCAATGGACTCCTGTGGCTGCCGGAGGTGAGGGTCACCTCACTGGGATAAGTTTCCTTCATTATGCAAATTGTGGCTCACATTTATTTACAACAGAAACACATTTACTTCTGGTTATAACTTTAAAAATGATGTTGTAAAAAGCCCCATTTGACGCATTAAAGACGTTTGAGACAAGGCATGACGTCTGGTGTTTTCTTGTTTTCTTTGTATATGACAAGAAAACAGACATAATATAGTAAAAAAAAATACTACTGAATAACAGGACATTCTCTTGGTCAAAAGTTTGTACGTTTACTAAATAAAACCAAGGAGAAAATGTATGCAGCCATGTATATCCAGAGAAATATACATGGTGCAACAACAACTGTGATCAAAATTAATAGATGTTGTAAAAAACATGATAAGGTAAAATAAAACAAAAAAATGCTGACTCAGCATTTCAACATAATAACTAAAACAGAATTTAAAAATGTTTTCAAAGAAAAAGAAAACTGAGACAAAATTCAGAAGAGCACATAAATACATATCCACTGTACACAGAACAAACAAAGAAATAACATAAAAAATTACAATGAACCTCACTGTGAATTAGTAGCTTTTCCATCACTGTTCATTCTGGTTGATTTCAACCTTCAAATTTGCAAATGTACTTTCCTTTTCTTTAATGGAGTAGAGGATTTTTAAAGACATTAATCCATCTGCTGGAAAATTAACTTGAAACTATACTGTTGACCATACAAAATGCACAAGTTGAAATACATGATAAGATGCCATATATGGACATGGGAAGATGATAGACTGAGAGGCTGTGAAGTGTAATGCCTTGCTCAAGGACATTCTGACAATCTACAGGAATAGAACTTCTCTCACTATCAGATATATCGCTTTACAGTCAAACTAGAAGTTACATTTTTAACTCTCTAGTTTTCAACCCAAGCCCCAACAGTCTGAGTTACTGCTGCCTTCACGGTGCTTTTGCTGCTGCAACATAAACTAAGCAAACAGAGCCCAAAATTAAAATAGACGATGCCCCACTTTGGTCAGAAGTAGCCCTGCTCTGAGAAACATGCACAGCTAATTGAGAGCTATGTATTATATACTCTGGATGAAGTCAGAACCCTGCAAATTTACCCTCAGTGAAACAGGAGTTAGAGTTAAAAAAGGAGAGAGAGAGAGAATAAAACGTTGCGGTGATAATTTGAATTTGAAGGTGTCTTTAACTTTGAACTCTAAACCTGGATATGACACTCGTCATGTCAATCATCCCCACCTGCCTTCCTTATTGAACACCAATAGATGTTACAAACCCCCATCAAGAAATAATAGTCTTTCATTTGCCTTGTGGATACTGCTACACTTTAAAATAAAAGTATTTATATTTTAATTAGTTTTCAATACAGATTTTGTAGTTTGTAGTCCTTTTTCTACAATTAACCACAGTTACACTGTAGGCTATGTTATGCTGCAAAACCCTGACTATGATATAGGTAGACAAAGGCAGCTTTCCAGTTAACAATGAAATAAGTTTGCTAAGTTTAACAATCAGGCTAAATGAAGCACTGTTTTAACATGAACTGTTTGTGCCAATGAACAATTAACTAACATTATCATGTGGTTGCTATAAACATTACTGCGGTGCTGGTAGTGGTATAATATTCCAGTTTTGTAAGACTTCCATCATTTTTTAAAATAAAAACACATAAACAAACACTTTGGAGTGTTCAGTATGAAGGTAACACTTAAACAGCTTAAAAAATGCACCTTCTTCTATAATCAACAAATAATAACATTTCAACCCTGGCATTCACAGAATATTTCTCAAGTGTGATATATTTCTCTTGTGTGTGCTTTAACACACAGTACATTACTGGCAATATATGCATGTACTTTGAGTAGGGCAAGCACCGCATGACACCCACCCCCACCCTAAACCTACCACCATCCTTACTGGCTATTACTCTGCAGGGAATACTGCATCTGTAAGCAGAGACTAATCAGATTACATTTCTGCTAGTTTTGTGCTGTCAGGAGTAAACTCTTCTAAAAAGTTGCGAAACACTCCAGAGTGAACACTGGACTGAGGTGAGATACGTTGTTAAGAGCATTTACATACAAAAATAACAACAGTTTTGACTGAGCTGTCTTTCAATGAGGGAGTGTTAACAAAGTCTGAATCAAAAAGTAAACAAAAATCTACTTGTCAAGGAAATATTCTAAATTCTCATCACACATTGTTATGATTTTCTCCATACAGAAACAGTTGGGATTCTCTGCAGCCTTGTTCAGTCACACTTGGTATGCCAGCCCTCATTGTCTGACTTCAGCAGCAGCATCGAGAGAGGCAGCAGGACGCTGGCTCTTCAGTCTGGTATCTTCCAGATTCAGGCTGGTCCCTGCACTCTGCTATGAAGGCCTGAAGCTGGGACACTGGCACTTTGTCCTGCTGGTGATGCTGGAAAACAACACATTAAGTAAATGGTATCAAACCGACATTTCTTTGCAACAAAATATGTCCCAGTTTGCTGTTTAGATGACTCAGACTGACCTTGATGGTCTCGTAGGTGTCTGTTATGAGGGCGATGAAGAGGCTGAGCACCATGTAGATGAAGAGAGAGATGAAGGAGTAAAGGTAAAGTCTGCTGAACAGCCACACCATGTAGCTCTTATCTCTCATATTCAGGAAGGTAGCGTACATGTCGTCTCCATTGATGAGAGAGAAGAGGCACTCTGTGACCTTGTCGAGTGTTCTGAACTGAAAATCAGTGTTTTGATGGTTAAGTTTTAATATGTCAGTGTCACCACGACAGATAGTCCCTTTAAAATGTCTGAGTGCATACCTTATCATGATAAGGCCCAAGGACGATCCAGCCACAGAAACAGTATCCAAGGTAGATCATAGCTGCACAACAGCAGAACCGAATCACATTTGGGAATGCTGCCCTGAGAGTCAAGATTAATATCTGGAAATAGAATCAAGGTTTTGAATTCCTTTGGATTAAGACTTGTCATTATATATTCTTTAAAGATGCTGTATATCATATTTTTTTTAAAACAAGATTTAAGAAAACAACAATAATAATAATATCACTAACTATAGATGAGTAGGTTCCTGTGCTTTCTGATACCACCCATCATTAAAATGATGAGGGTTCTTATTGAAACACTTGGTATTTAAGAAGATAGAAAATGCTGACAACCTCAGTAAAGTTGCCAGTGTTTTTGCTTAGCTTAGACTGTGTAGGAAATTGTCCACAATTTTTAATTCTAACAGCAAAATGCTCCAAGGTTTTAATTGTGCTTTTAGTGTCCTTCTTTTTTATATTACCTGCTCATTTTGCAATGCCACTGAAGCATAGAAGCAGTGCCCAGTTCATTTATGGACTGCATTTAAAAACACAGAGCAATAAAAAGACAACCACCTTGTGGGTGATCAGAGACACCCCCTTGCCCCTTCATTTACACAGTTGCCCTGCAGGTGGCATTACTGTGCCCCAATGTTCACCAAAAACAGATAACAATTTCCCTCTGTGCCCGAGATCAAATTCTTTAAACGAGCGATGATGTTCATTGTTAAATGTTGAGTGTTAATAAGTCTAGCTGGTCTAAATCCACCCACTTTTCCATAACTACAAGTTTCTTCCCCTTTTCTCTTGTGTGAGTGCATTGTTTATGTATTTAATGATGTCGATGTGTTATTATTTATTTATTTCTAACACTGAATCAGTGTTGATATTGTCTTCGGCTGCCAAATGTCTGTGATTCCTGCCACAACCTTATTTCCTCATGGGGACAAATAAACAAAGTAACTGTTAACAAATCATATGATGATATGAAATTTTTGTAGCAATTACTTTTTTTTACAAAATTACATCAAACACTGTTGTTTGGTGGAGAGGATGAGCTTTTGTCCTTCTTCAAACCACAAGTGTATTTTTGTGTTAGTGTTCTGCATTTTTGACACAATATACATTGTTAAAGTCATTAAAGTCCCTCAAATAACATTGCTTTGAAATGCTTTACTCATCTGATTGTGGAGGCTTATCAGTGATGAGGTAACATGCCTTAACAATAATCCAAGAGTGTTGGATAATATTGGCAGCAAGGAGCAGCAGATAAATGCTTTAATTTTTTTTTTTTTTTTTAAACAGGAGATACTGCACCATAGATACTAAATTCATGATAGGGGGATATAGGTAACAGTGGTGGATGTGATAGTGATAATAACTGAATTAAATAATTTACCTGGGGGCTATTAATATATTAATATACTTATGTAGTCCCTCCATATACCTTTTATGTGTAGGAGTTACTGGAATGTATTTTTTTCCCAGCTCTATATGAACATGCATTAGTTGCAAGAAAAATGTTACAGGAGTGTTACATGAGGTCTTACGTTGTATTTTCTGAAGAATCCAAGATAACGAATCACACCAACCCAGACCAGCATTGTGGCTGTTCCCAGCAAAATACTGCAGACATCATAGTTTGTAAGGAACTGCAAATGAGAAAGGAAATACATAAACTATTCAGGGAATAAATCAGCTTTTCAAATGATGCTATAAAGACATACATAATACATTATATGTTTGGATATGTAGACAATGTAAATGTATAATGAACAAACCTTTGTCTGTATTCCAATTTTGAGTGCAGACCCTGCAATTGTCAGGGTGTCGCTCACAATTATAAGGATGTACCAGCCATTCACAAACTCCATACGGTCTGACCAACTCACAATTTTGTTGTAGTAAGCATGGAAGAATATGTTAAACTCCTGCATGGAAAACATTCAGATGTTATAAAGATGCTGTTACACAACTACAAAAAAACACAGAAAGAAGGATTTTTTATCTCATGATAAAAAATGTATATGGTGAAAAGCTAAGGCTCATATTTTTCAATCAGTCAGATGCAAGTAAAAAAAAATGACAGAATATTTTCAGGTGTCATTTTGGTTTTCCTTTCAACA
Source organism: Cetoscarus ocellatus (assembly GCA_037902135.1). Taxonomy (NCBI): domain Eukaryota; kingdom Metazoa; phylum Chordata; class Actinopteri; order Labriformes; family Labridae; genus Cetoscarus; species Cetoscarus ocellatus. The sequence goes on along the minus strand of JBAMNC010000320.1, from coordinate 1,582,052 downwards.
CATGTTTCTGTCATAATAAAAACTGAGCTTATTGATCCAACCATCATTCATCCTTGATGCCCTGTGTGAAGGAGTGTCAGTTTTAATGTATTCAACCATGTTGTTGACAGTAGACTTCAGTGTTTACACTAGTCTTACAGCTTTTTGTGGTTTGCATATTATTTGAATTCAGTTTCACCCCTGAATGATTCACATTGCAAATGTGCCACAACTCTTTGCATTTATTAACAGTGATCCCAACATTACTTCCATTTTGTTTTTTACCCTACTTACAAACTGCAGCTGGATGCCATTGATGACGGAGCGCATGCAGAGGATGAGAGAGGCGAAGCAGGCGAGGATGACCACAGAGTCAAAGGACAGGAGGAGGTAATCGTACTTATCCGCTGAACAACAGAAACAGATACTGCAGGTTACTGTAACATGAACAGAATTTGTAGTTTTATAAAACTATAGCATTCAGTGTTTTTCTCAAACATCATTAAAGTGGCTGAAAATGGAAGTGTGCCACCTGCTGGCTTTGAAACAGTCATTAGTTTGACTATTTCTTTTCATTTTGGGGGCAAAACTGCATCATTTGTCAGGAAGACTATGATTCTGAACGAAAAGTATAGTAGTTCAAATGTCAAAGACTGTTATAATTTTTGACACCATGTTTTACCAAGACACAGTACCAAATCCTTTAAAAATAAGTTTTTTTTATATTAAGTGGCACAGGATAGAAATGAATCCATCAGATAAATAGAAGGTATTTGTAATGAAAAGGTTGCAATTATTTTTTTCTCAGTTTTTTATCCTTGCAGACGAGAAGTAGCCCTCATTAAGTGCCCTTTTGCTTCTGTTTATTGTAGCTGTGGCATAAAAACACATCTGTATCATTTTTAGTATCATTTCAAGGTTTAAAATTCTGATACCGTGAAAACCCCGGTCAAAACTTACACGTCCCCTCAACGTTCCAGTCTCTGCATTCATATATTCTGACATCATTCACAACATCCACCGTTATTTTTCCACTGTGGGCACGGTTGTCAAACATGATCTGTACATGCAGAGTGAGAGTTAACAAAGAAAAAGCATTAATGACTAGGTGTCATTCAGTTTGGGCTGGTGTATTTGTCAGATTTTGTCACTTACCATAATGTGGAAGTCATAGCAGTCTGGTAGTTCATGACGGCGCACAGTCTGCAGATTGATGGTTTTCAGAGTGAGGTAGATTCTCACTGATAGCAGCCTGAAAACACACACTCACACATCAGTAGGTAGCACTCTTATCAACTGGCATGAAACCAGTATTTTCAATTTAGTCACCTTTTGAAATCCAAAGAGAAGTTGACACGTGTTGCCATGCTGCTGTTGTCAACAGACTGGACGGGAAAAATGGAAACACATTCTATGAGGAGGAAACACGGACATCAAGTTCAAAAGCAGTGAATCATTAAATATAAATTAAACATCCCTAGCTGTAGAAAACATGTTCAATACATCAAAAATGTACTACTGTTCTTTATATGTACAGAAAATACATGAATTTGTACTTCTACGTACCTATCTAAAACCATCTGCATTCATCAGATCTGCATGACTTTACAGCAGAACAGCAGTTAAGTGTGTAAAGAGACTTAGAAGCATAATCATAACATGAGGACATGGATAGACTTTATTCATAATTTTGCAAACACAATTAAAACTAAAGCAAAGTTAAACAACTGGTCCATTTTTGTTTAACAACCTGCATGGGTGTTTCTGCAGTGATTTTTAGTTAATTAATTGATTAATTAAAACGCATTTCATGTTTCCAAAATAATTATCTCCTTAAATTAAAATTAAAATCAGAGTAAAATTTTATTACACCATGTGAGTGCATGACACTTACACGTATTTGTGTATTTACAAGGCAAATTTATTTTGCCCTTACTTATCGAAACATTTAATTTATTTAATGCTGGCAAAATAAAACTAATGAACTGATCTAGATTAATGTATTTGTGCTTTACACAAATGTTTGTTCAAATTGTGTTTTTAAGCAGCATTTTCCAGCACATATTTGTTGAGCATATAGCATTATTTGTATGAGATATATCAAGAATGCACTGAAACAAGGTCTTACTAAATGGCAAGAGAAAAATAAAGATGCACTGCAATAACACAAATAATATTTCAACACAATAACACGTTTTTAAAACATATTAAGCATGCACACTCACTGGCCTCTTTATAAGGTACACCTCGCTAGTACCAGGTTAGTTTTCTCTGTGGCTTTGATTCAGTGTGGTGCTGGAAACACTCCTCAGAGACTTTGGTCCATATTGAGACGATAACATCATGCAGTTGCTGCAGATTTGTCAACTGCACATCCATAATGTGAATCTTCTATCTCACCACTTTCTGTTAGTGCTCTATTGGATTGAGATCTTGTGAATGTGGAGGCTACTAAGGTAGAATGAACTCATTGTTATGTTCATTCATTGTTATCCTACTTTAAATAGCCATCAGGAGATAGGAGCATTGGTCATAAACTGGTGGACATGCAAAAATACTCAGGTAGCCTGTGGAATTTATTCATCATTCATTCATTTTCTATACCACTAATCCCTTTCGGGGTCCCGGGTACACCCTGAACCGGTCACCAGTCAACCGCAGGGCCACATAGAGAGACGGACAACAATACAAGCTCACACTCATACCTAGAGTCATTAATCTACCTAATGAGCATGTTTTTGGTCTGTGGGAGGAAGCTGGAGTGCATAGCGAGAACCCATGCATGCACAGAAAAACATGCAAACTTCACACAGAAAGGCCCTGTGCGACCTGGGGATCGAATCGGCGACCTTCTTGCTGTGAGGTACTGCCTGCTGCGCCACCGTGCTGCCCCGCCTGTGGAATTTAACCATGCTAAATTGGTACCAAGGTGTGAGAATGTCCCCCACATCATTACAACACCAAAACTAGCAGCCTGAACTGTTGAGACAGTGAAGGATGGATCCATACTTTCATGTTGTTAATACGAAATTCTGACCCAACCATCTGAATGCCACATAAGAACTTGAGACTCATCAGACTAAACAACATTTTTTTCAATCTGTGGTCTAATTTTGGTGGGCTTGTGTTAATCATAGCCTAAGTTTCCTGATCTTAGCTGACAGGAGTGGCACCCAGTGTGGTCTACTGCTGCTTGAGCTCATCTGCTTCAAGATTCGACATGTTGTGCATTCAGAAAGGGTCTTCTCACCTTGGCTGTCACAAGTGGTTACTTGAGTTAATGTTCCCTTTCCATCATCTCAAAGCACTCTGACCATTCTCCTTTGACCTCTGGTATTAAAGAAACAATTTTGTCCAGAGAACTACCGCTCACTTTCTCTTATTCAGACCTTTCCGTAAACCCTAGAGATTGATATGCATGAAAATCCCACCAAGAACCATGCTACGTTCAAAGTCACTTAAATCACCTTTTCTTCTGAGGCTCAGTTTGAAGCACAGCAAATCATCTTGACCTTATCTACAAACCTAAAAGCACTGAGATGCTGCCACATGATTTGTGGATTAGCTATTTGCATTGAAGAGCATCTGTATGGGTGTACTTAATAAAGTGGCCAGTAAGTGTATTTTTCAAGTATTTAAAATATGCTCTTGAATAATATCTAGAAGTACAGAGGAATGTATTTCCATGCACCTCAAGTAATATGTTGCAAAGATTGTGAAGTAAGATTTTTTAAATGATATGCATGACTTTATACACATGTATAAAGGTTATTTGTAAGTATGTAGAAAAACAAAGGAATTTATTGTCAAATCGCTTTGAGTAAGAGAGAATAAATATGCTATGCATAAATGCACAACTCCAACATTTACAACATGGTAACATTGCAGATAACATTGACTTAAAAGCTAATTATGCCTGTATCTATTACACAAGAATTCCCAGTATGCTTTTGAGAAGTATAAAAAGGTGCAGGAGGATGTTTTCTCATGCACTTTTAGTGTTAGTCAAAACTTTTCAACTTGACAGATACTTTTGAGCAGCATGTAGAAGTACAGAAAGATGTATTTTCGTGTACATTACGTAAAAACAAAATAAAAATAACAGACATATGTATACACTGCCTTAACTGTTGCAATGTGCTGATGTTGTATGTTAACATTTATTTTCAAGTCAATTAAGCATCTCTTTATTAAGTAATTAATGTTTACTTTTGAGTATATTCATTGCAGAGAGAAAAGAGAGAAAAGAAGAAATACTTAAGATAAATATACTTCTTCTACACTTATAAAATGCCACCACTTAAACCTCCTATCTCCAAAATATTTCAAGAAATGAAAATCACTCTGTCACTGAATGACTAAAGATATTTTTTTGCCTTGATGACAAAAAATTTGGGGGTATTAATTTGATTAAAGTGACTAAAACCCACTCATCAACATGACAGGTGACCAACAATGCTGTTTTATGAAACAAAAATAAATCACAAAAAAATGAGATAGGAGGTTTGTGCCTGAGAGTGGCAATATTTTCAAATTATCTACATAAAAAATACTTTTAGCTGTGCTTCTTACTAATGTGTCAGTACATATTTTAGGCATATCTTATTCAGAAAGAAAGGTATGAAGCACAAATTTAACCAGCTCGGTTAACGCTTTAAAAAGAATAATTAATTCAAACAAACATAGCTGCACCAGTGTAAGCTTCCTCTTTTCCTGCAGTCACAAGAAAATCCACATTATCATTATTTTCCATTTGAGCTCTGAATCACCCTCCATTATTAATCCTCTAACAAATCTTATTGAAGACATTTTTGGTCTACATTTGGTGAATAAGTTCAGACCGGGGTGAAAAAAAAAAACTTTTCTCTTTAACCTTTGACAGTACGTGGGTCGATGTGAAAGGTCTCGTTTCCAGGGTCTATGCTGCTGTTTCTGTAAAACTCATGACACACAGACAGAGGAGTGGACTTGCCATCAGCCCACTCATATGCAAGGTTACCCACTGTGAGGTTTTGGAGATTTATATACTGGAAAAAAAAGAAAAGAGTAAAACATCTTCTTCTTGCCGTAACATTTTTTTTTTATCATGAAGTCATTATAACACCGCATATAAGGTACCCTGTTGATGATGAAGTACATGTGATCATACACATCTGCTTTGGTGTAAAGTGCGTAGCTCCCCAGTCGGTGATCTTTGTATCCTTTTAGAAATAAGTGTCTGAAAGTCATCAGGTTCTCTTCTTTAAAGGTGACCATCATTTCGTTGCTCAGGCCAAAAGAGACTAACTAAAGCAGACACACGATACAATGTCACATACAGCTTCCCTACAGGATGTGCCAACTTATGAAAAACAGGGGGAAATGTTTTCAATCCTACCTGGACTGTGATGATCGCAATCTTTAATATCTGTAACATCAGCTTCCATGGTTTGCGCCCCCTAGCTCTGTATTTCTCACAGGGGTTCATAAAGAAGTACTTGAGCCTCCTTCTGAAGTCCTTCACCATCTTTGACTCCAGGGTGTGGGTGCTCCATCTGTAGTGTCCATTTATTCTCCTCTCTTCTGACCTCCCAGACAACAGAGGCTCGTCCTCCATGATACAGGGTTTATTTTCACAGATGGGGTTTGCTGTCTTAGTTAAAGTAAAAGATGGCATGTATGAAATGTGCTGAAAGTTAAGTTAAACCATTCCTGTCATTCTGATGTTTATCAAACTGGTTCTCCTGCATGCGCTTACAGCAGCTGTGTTCTTGACTTTCTTTAAAATTTCACTTATGAATGCTATTTAATTGTCCTTAAATGAGCTTAAGTGTCTCAAAAATACTTCTGTAGCATCAACTGGTCAAACTTAGATCACACATTTATTGAGCACTTGCACAAGTGAACATAGACAGCCAGCAAATGCAGGCCTCAAGTTCTTTGTAAAGCAATCCACTGAACACTGTGCTCGGTTAAGTTAAAATCTTTGCTAAGACTACAACCAATGGGTGTGAGTGACACGGTGAAGGACTTATGCCAAAAGTCATATATATGTGTGTACATCTTGTTCCATCATGTTAAGGTTAGTGTAAAAGCTCAAGTGTTAACATAAAAGTCAACATATAAACTATCATTGACACAACTGATAATTATAATAATTGTAAATGAATTACCTGTTGTGCAGCAGCAGACCACAGAGCGACTAGTGTAACTCAGAGCCTCTCCTCTGTATGAAGACTGGGCAGTGCACTCATCACACCATCCTCCACCACAGTGACTGTCACTCGTCTGCGTCATTTTAAGCTTTTCCAGTTCTTCCAAAACACAAGTCAGAGCTCCCCCTGAGTGAACAGTCTGTTCATACAGAAGCAGATACTTTCTGTAAATCCTGTAGTCTGTCAAAGATGTTATAGGATGTTGACTTTTAAGGACTTATTGCTGCTGATAGTCAGTGCCTAAAGCAGGGACGGGCAACTTCGGGTACGTAGATGGCCACACTGAAATTATCCTCATTGCCACAGGGCTACATTTTTGTGGTTTGAAGGACACTTGAAGTGACTAAAATATAGAGCTGTCATAAGAGGTTACATTATCAACATACGCTTCTCAAAAAAAGTTTGGAAATGTTTGATAACACTAATTAGTATTGTATTTTATATCATTGGAAAGCCTGATGATTCGTCACCTTTACAACAGGGTACAACTTTTAAGGATCATGAATTCCCGGAATGAGCAGCACAGCTAAACGTGATGGTAGTGCCTGAAGAAATGTGCCAAAATCCCCTGCAACTGAAAGTTGGTGCTCTGGTACATGGAGTGGCAGCCTTATTTTGTGTCGGCTTTGGCACCATTTCCAAACGCATGACCAAGTCTGTTAGACTGTTGAAGTCAAAGACCGATCGTGAAGTGGGAAGGCAAAACCTCAAAAGACCTGTTACTCACCATTGGTTCACTGAGGAACCGTAGGCTTTCTTCCACAGGAAGAGGGGATTTTGGCACATTTTTTTAGGTGCGACCCACACATTAAACTGTGTTGCAAATTTCATGAATGAGTGATCCTTACATGTTGTACTTCTTTGTAAATCTGACTAATCAGGCTTTCCAGCGATATAAAATGCAATACCAATTGGTATTATTGAAAGGGAGAAATACTCGACCAAAATAACATTTCCAAATTTTTTTGAGGAGTATATTTTGGCACAAATGTAACTGGAAATGCTAAATCTAACAAGCTAAACACAGAATTCAAGCATCTTTAAGCTATTTTGATGCGAATAAGGAAGCATTTGCAGGTTAACAAAGTCTATTTTACCACTAGTTTTATTTTGAAAAATAAACAAAGGAAAGTTTCACAGATCAATCAGACAATAAATGTAACAATATTGCTATGTATCCATAATTGATTAGATAAAACTTTATTAATCCCTTGGGGAGACTCCTTCAAGGGAAATTGAGATTCCAGTAGCTATGTGTACTCTGTACTGTTGTGGCAGATTGTCAGGTTTTCTTCACAAACATACTTTTTTTTTGCAAACTAACTGCATTAACTAGTTAACTAAAACTATTTTTTCAGGTTGTTCAGCTGTCCATTTAAGGTCTTCAGTCTGTTTTGGGGTTTCTTCTCTTTTGTCTGCTCAAACGTTGCTCAAACATCCACCACAACCTCACACATAAAGGTCACTGAGCCTCAAGTTTATCTGTTGCTTGTAAACATGTTTTAAGAAAACTGAAGAATATTCTTTAAATTCTGCACAAATCTGTACACCTACTCAGATGAAAAAATAAACACAATTCGAAGGTCAAAGGTCAAGATCACTGCTTCTTATTTTCATTCCTCACTTGGGAACACAATATCTCAGGAAAGCTACAGTGATTTTCCTCTAACTTTGCACCAAGGCTGTCACTTTTCTCAAAAATCAAATTCAAATGTTTTTTTAGACATATATGCTAATACTCAAAGATATTCAACAATACTCCTCCAGGTGTTGTCACTGTGGCTCAAGAACAGGCTGATTAAATTTTGTAGTCCATTGGTCAGAGGTCAGGCACATTTAGACTCATGTTTATCCTTATGTTTTATTTTCTTCAAATTTGCTCAAATGTAAACTCCAAGTGAAGGATGATCTGATTATATTTTGGGGGACAAATGTTGAGACCATTGAGGCTCATGGTTATCCCTTGCTTGTGAATACAATAGCTCAAAAATGCACTGAGAGACTCATCTCAAACTCTGCTCAAATTAGCATTCTGACCTTGGGATAGACTAATTGGACTTTAATGGTCAGGGTTAGGGAGCCAGGTCTTTATCCCCCCATGAACACAATATCTAAAGAGCTATATAGAGGTTTTTCCTCATTGCACAACTGCCCATTCTGATTCAAGGATGGATTGATTTAATAGTAGGGCCAAAAAGTCAAAAATCAAAGTAATTTGGTCTAATGTAATATGCCCCCACCCCCCTAAAAATGGCCACGGGCCCATTTTGAGAACCACTTATCTAAACAACAAATAACGACAGAACACTTCTGAGTTCTTAACGAGGTCTTTACTGTGCAACAGATTGTACATGACAAGTGCATACGACATAAAAGCAAGACATAGTTTGTATGTCATGTTTTCTCATTTTAAGACTTCTGTAGTGATGAACTTTTCAAAACAACTTCCAGTTGTAAATGACTGAAGCTAAAAGCATCATGTTAAGCCACATCACTTAGACAAACCAAGGCAGCACTTTAAGCTCAAACAGACATACCAGTGTTTAAAACATATCACAGCACCTGAACTGTAGCTGCCATGTTTATAATGAACAGTTTAGCAAGAAATGACTCCATCGCATAGAGAAAATAAGTAGAAAAGGCGAGAGAAGACAGTTGAGATATCAAACTTCTACACTTTAAGGATAAAGCCCTTGATCTACTGAGGAATGAGTATTGAAAAAATATGAGATCCCCAAGCCTGGCCTTAAGTCTTGAGTAGATTACAAACCCACCTCTACTCATCATGGTTCAGCCTCTCATTTATACAATTTTGAATTCATCTGACAAAAAAGTAATAATAAACATTAAAAATTTAAGAAGTCCTGCCTCCTTTGTTTAAAAAATAGTAAACAAAATTTCTTTCCATCAGAAATCTCAGCTGGTCCAGCCTTGGGAAACACTGCAACCTCCTTAATAGGAATAATGACCAATATTTCTGAAAACTTTACAACTACTTCAATAAATGTTTCACCTTGGACCTAAATGGACCAAAACATATGACAGGAAAGGGACAAACATGTTTAAAATGCTCATAGTAACAGAGGTTCAGGGGGGGCACTTATGCATACATTTAATTTTACACAGTTTCCCTTTGTAACATGCACATTTCTGTTGTTTTCTGTTAGGGACATTTATTTTAAGAACTTAATACACTGTCATGGAGAAAAAAAATGTACTCATTAGCTTAAGAGAGATAAATAAGTTGAGACCTTGCATAAACATGATTTTCTTGTTATTGCTGGAAATCTGAGTTTAAGTGAAGATACGTAAGTTTTCCATCTTAGAATTATAGTTTCGCAAGGTCATATAATAACCCTTAAAGATTAAGCAATGGGTTTCTCATTTTGAAAATGCTCCGTAGACACAAGCAGTCATATCTGTACAGAATCCAGTAACATAACTGTACCTTATGTGCCGATATGGTTCTTTGGCCTCTTACAATATCTTTGCAGGCTTCACCATCCTATGCTAGTCAATTATTCAAAAATCTCCCAAAAAGACTAGACTTGTTACTTCAATTTTTGTTTTTTTTTTTCAGGCAAACATTTGTGACCCACCAAGCACCCCAGCTATCCACTTTTGGGTCCACCAGCTGACAGCCACTGCTTTACAAAAATACAGACATTTAAGGTGTGATTTTGGCCTGATTGCAAGACTATAGCAACACACTGGCATCAGACTTGCATACATAAAGTTTTCAAATGCTTTTAAAGGTTGCACCGATCATAATTTTTATCATTGATAAATTTCATGATTATTCTTGATGTATAATAGATGTCAAAAAAACCTGCCCATGCATACGAGATGCCTTTTCACTTGAAGTTATCTGTCAAAATGCCCCAATACCTCATTTGCTACCATCAGTAACAAAGAAAAGCTGCAACTCTTCACATTTAAGACACCAGAAAAATTTAAATATCATCTAGGTTATATATTAAAGAAATATTGAGTCTCTTCATTATTAACCGCTTAAAGCCTGTTGTATAATATTTGATACATACTTTTATGATACCTCTATCTAATCAAAATGATCAACAAATTACTAAAAAAACACCTGAATACAATCAGATAAATGATAAAAATGTCCTCAAGTGGATTATCAGTTGCCAAAAACACCTAATGTATCAAATGAGACACAAAAAATATATATGTTAAATTTTAGGAAATTTTTATTTTCTGGGATTTCAGTAGAAAGTGGAATAAACCAGGCTTCAGGCCTTAAAGGGTTTCAGGCTTTAAAGGGTTAATCACGAAATTCCAAAGAAAGCAGCAATTCTTAACATTTAAGAAATAGCAAATTATGAAATTTTCTTGTTTTTAAATGACTAAAACAGTTATTTATTCAACATTGAAGTTATTACTTAATTTTTATGGCCACTCTAAGGTTTAGAAAATAATGACTGGTACCTTTGTAAGGAAAATACTTTTATACTATTTTTTAGATTATAAAGTTGAACAATTGCGACAAATCTTTTCAGACTTCTTGAGTTTAAAAAGTGAACATTCCACAAGAAACCAAACTTAAAAATGTTGAGGCAAAGTATAAAATAGCCCTTTGTTTTGAAGGCAAAATGAAGGTGTTTGTCTTGATTCATGTGTGCAGTAGAGAGCCTGATCAAATTATTCTTTTTAAATGGACTGCATAATGAATAATACTTGTGTTTTAAGCCCAGAATCATCAAAGTATCATTACAATCAAGACCTTAAATGGTCTTTGATGTAAATCGGGCTGTTCAGAAGGAAAAAACAGATTAGGATGAGTTGATGTTTTTCCATCAAAAAGTACAGTATACTGGGTGGATAGATGAATGACAAAATTTTCAGGTTTAAGAAGCCAAAATTTAAGACAATAGATACAAAAACGTGTGTCTTTTCTAAACTACAATAAACATAATTTGTTTCTAATTAATTCAAGTTTTTAGGTTTCTGACTATTTTTTAACTAGATCCTTTTTGTTTGTTTTGTAAAGTGGCCCCAATATGTTGTAAAAACTACCGTATGCCCAAGTCTACCTGTTAAGAAACTAATATAAGAACCTTAAACATTCATGAGTTATTTAGGTTATAGCAGTGGTAACGTGACACATACAGAAAACTTTCAATCTTTTAGAATAAAAAACAAAATAGAGAAATGCCCACTTTTATGATCGTACAAAGCCTGTTTTACTCTGTACCTGCATGTGAACTGTCTTATTGTGCTGTAATCACTGAGAGACGCTCCTGTGTGACGTTGGAGTGAGCGAGCGTGATCTGAGGGGTTGGAAGTTTGGGTCCCCTCCTGTGCTGGTGCACCCCTCTGCAGCAGCATCCATGTTGGAAGGGGAGGGTTCCACCATCACGTCCTCCGGCAGGGGAGGAGCACCAGGGTCCCCAGGCCTCGGGAGGCTGGAGGAGGTGGTGGTGGAAGATGCTACAGCAATACTAGCACAAGTTCCAGACACGTCGTAGCTCTTCTGATAAGATGGAAGATTGAGAGAGGGTCCCACCTCTGAGGCAGAACAGCTTCGCTCTCCATCCGGGTGGTAGAGCATGGTAGAGTTGTTTGAAAAGGACATTGGGGAGTCGCTGCCTTTGCTCGGGCTGCTGAGGCCACCGTCAGATGAGGAGCTTGACTCTGCTGCTGTGAGGAGAAAAAAATTAAAGCCAAAAGAAGACATAGCAGATCATAAACAAACACCAGATTTCAGGTTTTGAGACTGACCTCTAAGGGATTCAAGCTTCTCATTTTTGGCTTTCTGCACTTCATCTGTGATTTTGGCAATGATGAAGTTTTGTGTCCGCATCTCTCTTATGGAGTCAGTCAAGGCGTCCAGCCCTCGTGGGTTTTCTGCCAGTATGTCCAACAATGTGGCCGTCCTCTTCGTCTGCGTTGTTCTGCAGCTGATATCCTCTGCATCGTCCCGTGTGAGAATCCTATGGGCGCGCAAGTAGTCGAGATGACGTTCGGCTCTGATTTTGTCACAGAGGTAGTGCCGAAGTCTGGTCAGCACCTGAAAAACAACAGGAACAAAGGAAGTGTCATAGTCCTGAACTTGAGGGGCTAATTTAGAGACAAGAAAATGTATTTTGAGTTGGTTATACAAATATGGTTTTAATGGGCTGTAGGGTAGGACAATATCACATGTATTTTTTTATCTTTGTCTATTTTATGACAAAGTAATGAGAATATAAAATACTGACCAAAGGTGTTTTTACCTTTTCAATACATCTTTGCTGGTTCAAGTTGCCCCAGAACACGTTCCTCATGTTTCTTGCCAATGAGTTGACTTTGAAATGGGATTTTGGTATGCCTATGAACTCCTGTTTCACCAATGCTTAGAAAAGGTTGTTTTAGTGAAAATCCTCTTGAGCTGTGTCTGAAAATGCCCTTCTCGAGAAATGAATGTGGCTATGGATTTTCATCTCTGTGCTCTAATGTTTACTGTGACAGCACAGACATGCCTAAACATTGTTCTTCGCCTGGCATACATTGTGTACCCCATCTTAGGGAGGTAGGATATCCCCTTTGGAGGACACATTTTATAAAAGGAGGAGGTGCAGGACAAGGAAGAGGGGAGTAGGTAGGTTAAAAAAATAAAATGTAACCTTTGAACTAGTTCACAGTGCTATTTCAACTTGTTGTGCTAATGCTCCCGTGATATTTTTTCCACTCCTGGGAACAATGTCAAGGTGTATTTGGGGCACAGGTAGTTCTCTCTCTACCATGCCTAGTGGTTCCAGTTCTTAACGGTTCCTATTACAGACCATATAATCTGGAGAGTAAATCATACTGAATATGAATATTTCTTCCACAGTAAACAGGGATGAAATGGATTCTTTCTGGATTCTTATCTATAAAATGCATTTGAAATATTTGTCCATGTTTCATTTACCTAAACAGAGACGTGAACATGATCTCAGTTGAGTGTTTACCTGTGCGTGACAAGACTTCGGCATGGCAACTAATGCCACCAGTTGCATCTCCTCACATTTAGAGTGTGTTGAAGAAAATGCTTCATTGTGTTGTTTTTGCTGCATTGCCTTTACAAAATGTCTTTACCCCATGAGCTGTCATTATCTTTTAAGCCGCTGTGGTCCACCATGTTACCTCTTTAAAAACTTTAAATACATGCCACGTCTTACAAGACTTAATGCAACTGCAACACAGCAGGTCCTTAAAGATGTCTATTTAACATCTTCAGAGGTAGTAACAGATGAGAAGTGGAAGCACACGGAGACAGTAGGGAAGTGCAGTACAGGGGTGTGACTTTCCTTACTGGGTTGGTCCAACTGCTTAAGACAGTCTGAACATGGAGTTTGTGAGCACATCCTCAAGCTACAACAAAGTTATGTTGTGATATGAACTGACATTTATATATGTCACAGAATCGATGCAAACATCTTGAGGCATGATGACAGCTGAGTTTTATTATAACTTTGGGCAAAAAGCACTGTGAATTATAACTGCTTTGAACAAATTGGTGGCGGCAGTGGTGGGGTGGGGGTTATATTGCGCTTGGCATGGGGCCTTTAAATTCCCAAAAGCGACCCTGGTCTTCACATTCATGCTTTTAATCAGTATTTTTTTTTCCATTATTGATTACATACAACCTCCAGGCCCCGTCTTCAAAGCCATGAAATCAGATTTACTGATTTGTGAACAGAAATGATCGGGAGGCTATTTCCTACTTTTACAGGCCACTTTCAACACATGTACAAATAGAGAAGTAGAAAACCCGTCAGCAAAGTTTTAAGCCTCTGTTTAACAGAAATCAATGCCATAACCTGTCCTCCAACATGTTTTTTTATACTCACGTCTTTTTTAATCTCTGCCATTTCATCTTCAGTGAGGTGAGGAACATCCATCCTCTCACCGCAGAGACTTAATCCAGGAGTTCCGGGGGACAACCGACAATATAGAAACAGTCACACGCAAGCTATTACCAAACAAATTACAAAAATGACTCCGTTTAAGTGTTTATCGATGCGGCTTTTTCGTTATTTATCGAGGAAAGTTGGCATGTCTACTGTCTGTTCAGGTTTCGTTCTGGTAAAATCCCCGGACTTCCTGATTCTGTCGAAGTTTACGTCGACACTATAATCAGAGAAGACGTACATGCACCATCATGTGGTCAGTCTACGACTTGATTTGTGAGTTAATTAAATGCTTTTAAACAACACATTAAAGAAAACGTGTCTCCAAAAGCATTTACGAAAGAACAGAAAAAAACAGAAGTCACACTTTCCTCTCGCAGATCCAGCCGTAGCCTAACTGTGTCAGATAACACGCTCCTACAGGTGAACTGCTGTTGCGACTACATCCGCTGGGGGGCGATGTTGCATGCCCTCAGGCTTCAGCACAGCAGACCTGAACATCAACCAACCAGCAGCAGCACTCACTCAGTGCTTCTGTATCTAATATTTAGAGAGGGACCTTCCTCACGCAAACAACATTCAAGTTTTCACCTGATTTTCATCTGATAATCTGAAAAAAATAGCTAAATATAGGCTAATTCTAATAATACCAACCCTATAAAATATGCAGTACATGCTCTCAATAACAAAACACAAAATAAAAATTCAAATCTCAAATAAGTTTTACTTAGTCAAGGTTTGATATCTCACTTCGGCGGGGAGGCGTAAAGTAAGGAAGTGTCTTTGGGCCCATGACTCACAGGGGCCCCTAAAAATAATCTAAAATCATTATTTTTTACATATCAATTTATCAACTTTTGCCAGAGGTCTTTAAGCATCTATTTTCTCTTCACATACCAAAAAAAAAAGGCTGTCCTTGCTTTTAATTGCAAAAAGAATAATATCTACACATCTTTGGCCTCTGTTAACACGCAGCAAATAACAATTATTCAAAGAAAGGTCCTTATGGACATTAATCAGAGGATATTCTTCTTTTTAACTCTTTCTGTGTACCGAGATAGCATGTTAAGATATTTGGGTCTTTAGAAAAACAGGTTATAGAGCAAGACAAGTACAATCTGCACAAGTTTTGAATCTTTTACAGGATTAAAAGAGCAGAGATCTATGAGGGCTGATTATATGATAAATCAAAACATTTTAAAACTTAAATGGTCTAAATGGCAGAGAGCTCTGTAGTGTGTAGTGAAATATAAAAATTACATTATAAATTCATCTGGAAGTGTTTCTCCATTGTTTGAAGATCATTTGCTTATTTGTGTCTTAAAGGTCTTCTCATTGTCAAATGTGCCAATGCTTATTTCTTTAATGTACTGTACAGTGTAGAAGTTAAAAGCATCAAAAAATATTCAGTTAAAATAATCTACCTTGTTGCTTGATGTCCTGTTTGTTTTGGTAATTCATAAAGAACTGACATTATATTTTGCCTATTCTATGACCACATTAAACTCTCAGGGGCTTTAAGATGGTTGCATTACATGTATTGAACTGCTCACATATGTCTTATCCTGCATAAAAATGGCTCTGTTAACCTCTAACTTTGTAATTTTTGACTATGTTTTGTTGTTCTGATTTCTGGATAATCATCCACAGATTCAGTTCTGCATAGTGAGTGGGCCACCACATGTCAGTTAGAATAGTAAGTTAGCCAGGATGTGGTTTTGAGGTTAAAGCAGTTAAACAGGCACAACTAACTGTGAATTTAAGTTGGAAAACAGTCACAGAATTGAGCACCAAAACAGAGAGAACATAGTGTCCCTAACATGTGAAGAACCAAAATATCTCTCTGGTAAGCAAAACACAGATAGTAAAGTGGCAAACACATGCAGTGAAAATTAAACTTCCCTGTAATCACAGTTTCCCACCATCGTTTGAGGATGGGTGCTCCCAGAGGGGGTTGTTTTCAGGCCTGTTTTGTCTTGTTTAGCAATGTGTTGTGTACTCTTGACTTAACAAAATAATATAAAAAAGGGGGCTTTATAAATATCAGGCTTCTCTGTGTGGTGTTAATGGTCCTAAGCAGAGCAAAAACATGTTCTTGAAACCATGCGGCTGTTGTTGAATTCCAGCAAATTCTACAAAAAGATGCCCTTTAAATGTCAGGTGATATAAAGGTCAAACTGTATGTCGATGAGCCCCTTCTTCTCTTTACCAGAGAAACATATTTGTGCCTCAGCTCCACAAAAGCTGCTCTCTCCATGCCCTCTTTTGTCTACAAAAGCTAATTATGGTTCACATAAATCAGAGTGCAGTAGCCTGGAAAAAGTGTCAAATCAGCTGTGGAGATCCAGATGAGCCCATTGTACCGTTTCTTGAGTGGCCCCTACAGTGATAAAGACACAAAGAAGGGGTAAAATGTTTGTAGTGGTTATGTAACACACCAGATTTGGCACCATATCCATGTTAGCCCCCAAATTCAGCTCTGTTGTAGAGTGTTGGGCCCACTCTAACAAAACAGACAAAGTAATGCAGCTCAAAACATGGGGGAGTAAAATTGTAATACTTGCCTTAATAGGCTCATATGATTTGCACACTTGAAGATATGCTCACATGCTGCTTTGATGGACATGGATGTTTCCAGTGACAGAGGACTGCAGGTTGGACGTATTATTGTAAAACTGGTCAGTTAAACCTGAAACTGTAATCGCTCCAAGTTCTCCATCTGCAGCCTGGTATATATATCAATATTTATGTTCTTCTTACCTAACATGGTTCTGCAAATTCTTTATGCTACACCTTTAGAGGGAGAAGTTTCCACTCCGTACCATAATTCTTTTTTTTTTTTCCAGATACTGGAGCTCGCTCTGGTTCTCACTCCTCGTCTGCCTGAGCTGGCAATGATTCAAACTGGCCCTTGTAACCTCAGTTAGATAAGAAGGAGGCCGTGCCAGTCTGGCCGCTCTGCCTCTTGTTCTCACAGGTTATAATGAAAGGAAAGGCATGTCTTCCCTGGTATCTTGCATTGTCCTTTGATGTGGAGTGAAGAGGATGCTTCTTATCCTGGCAGCTATTTCAAAGAAACCCTCAATGTTCATCCTGAGAGGAATGTTGCTCCAGGCATCGCTCGAGTTTTACCCTTTCTTTCTTTCTTCTGTTGTGTGTGTTTCTCATTCCGGACACTCTCGCTCAGACCAAACAAAAGATTTTAGGGGTTCAAATATTCCAGCAGGCTCTCATCTCCTTTCTAAAATACTGCAGCCAAACAAAACTCTAATCCATCCACACCATGATAGGTGACAGATGGGGAATTTCACCTGTGACTTTTTACACATGCGGTGAGGTTATGGAGTACAAACATTCATCACAGTAACTTGCTGCAGTCTAAACACCGCTTCATACAAGATAGAAGTTCATTTGTTTAGAGAAATATGTAGCTTCTCTTCAATATTTATGTCAGGACTTGTGGTGCACCGATGTTGAATTGCTGCTCTCACATGCAGAGAGCCGATGAGGAAATAACTGAGGTATCATGTCTAAATGTGCCCTCTTTATATAACACCACATCAAGCTTTACATAACCACATTTCAGTTGTCACTTTTCGCCCTCCATTCCTACAGGGATGGTTAATAACTGTGTGCTGATTTAGCCAAACAAACTGTTAGTTAATGATAAATAACTACTGGAAATAGCAAAACTAAAAAAAATCATTAGACAGGAAGTAATCAATATTCCAATGAAGTTGAGATGTGTAAAAAGTCCATAAAATACCCAACAAAGACGAGATAGTGCTCAAACTGATAAACTTATTATTATTATTATTATTATTATTATTTTGCAGATATTTTCTAATTTTGAATTTGATGCCTGCTTCAAAGAAGCTGGGACAGGGGTATGTTTAGCACTATGTTACATCACCTTTCCTCTTAACAATACTTGGACTTAGACTTTGTCTTAGGCAGACTTTATTGTCATTCAGTATGCAGCAGGTGTATACAGAATGAGATTTCGTTGCATAGGCTACAGTTTACAGAGTTCAAGTACAATATGAATAAAAGTAGATAACAAGGTGCAAGCTGTTGTAAAAAAATTGTACAAGGGTGCAAGGGTAGTATAAATATGAATCTCTGTATGTTAAATATTTAAATATCAGATATGTGCAAACGAAGGGAAAAAGGAGATTAAGTCCAGTAACAGTCAGTATGTAGCAGTGAGATTTAGGAGTTCAGAGTTCAACAACACTCTGTCGTTGTTGTATTTTGGCCTTGTTAATGTGCCACACATTTTGGGAGGCTGGTCTGGACTGCAGGCAGGACACCCACACTCTTTTACCACAAAGTCACACTGCTGTGACATGTGCAGAATGTGGCTTGGCTTTGGTCCTTCCCCACCTTAGCCCCAAGTACACAACATCCACAATTTCCAACAACAATTTGAAATGTGGACTTGTCAGACAACAGCACATTTTTCTGCTCTGCATCAGTCCATCTCAGATTAGCTCGGGCCCAGAGAAGCTGATGGGAAGCTAGCATTTCTTGACTTTGTTGATAATGTTTATGCTTCGGTAGAGTTCTAACTTGCACTTGTAGATGTGGTGATGAACTGTGTTAACTAACAATGATTTCTCAAAGTGTTCCTGAGCCCTTGTGATAACATCCTTTACAAAGTGATGTCTGTTTTTAATGCAGTGCTGCCTGAAGGATTGAAGGACATGAGCATTCAGTGTTGATTTTCAGCTTTAACACTTATTTATCCAAATTTCTTAAAACTTGCTGATGTTATGACCTGTAGATAATTAAATCCCGAATTTTCTCGCAATTGTACATTGAGAAAAGTTCTTCTGAAATTGTTGGACTATTTGCTCACACAGTTGTTCACAAAGTGGTGAACCTCGCCCCATCCTTGCTTGCTCACAACTGATTCTTTGGGGATGCTCTTTTTATAATCAAACATGACACTTTCCTGTTTCTGGTTAATCTGTTCACCTGTGGATTGTTCCAAACAGATGTTTTTGAGTATTTCCTCAACTTTCCTCATCTTTTGATGCCCCTGTCCCAACTCTTTTGGAACATGTTGTAGGCATCGAATTCAAAATGGTAAATATTTTCAAAACAAAACTCAATGAGGTTTATCAGTTTAAACATTGAATAGCTTGGCTTTATGGTGTATTTAATTGGCTTATAGGTCAAAAAGAAATTTACGAAACATTGTTTTCTTTTTTTTATTTAAGTTTTACACAATGTCCAAACTACAGTTGAACTGGAGTTTTTTTTTTTTTTTTTTTAAATTGCATAAATTGCACATTGCATACAATTCACAATGATAGCATTTGTGTCTTGAAACCCTAACAATGTTTTAATTCATTTGAGATTTTGTGCCAGATTTTGGTCATGAAAGAAGAAATGATCCATATATGGTGCCTGGGGCAACTTTTCCTGACGCCTTATAAGTTAAACTTATTGTTTGAGTCTTTACAGGTATCATATACAATTTCAAATTCTGGTCCCTTCACAACTCTTCCTGGTTTTGGGTTTGTCTGAAATCATACACCCATTCCCCACTCCCTTAACCTTATAAATGTTATGAACATTACAAAATTAACTGGCAATAATGTCTAATCATCACCTCTGTCCTGAGGTGATGGCATAACAACCATAAATAAGTCACTGTTATGCAAGTATAAAATGTATGAATGTATGTCCCCTTAGGGCTTTTGTAATATATCACAACATGAAGCCAACATACCTTGCACAAAATACCTTCAATATTTTTCATTTTCAGAAGGATTTCTTTACCTTGTAACATAGAAGTATTAATCTAGTTCCAGTTAATGTCTATAAAACAGATGAAAAGGTGATAATTAATGCTGTGAAATAATGGAAGTTAGACAGACGGGGTGGTTCTTGGCTCAGAAACAGAGAGGAGGAGAGAGAGCAGGGCTTCTTATGGGCTTAGGGGAGGACGCGTGTAGAAGCATTCCTCTCATAGTTTAAGGACACCTCTCCTGCTTCATACGTCAGCTCTGCCTTAAGCGTATAAAAGGAGATGGGGACTCCAAGAAGACAAGGAGCTACTACCTCCTGACTCACAGCTAGATTTAGAGTTGGATAGAGAAACTTAATTACATTGGAAAGACCGCCGCAACTTTAAAGATGTGGAGAGTTTTTGTAGTTTTCCTCCTCTGCTACACACTGGTGAGCAAATTTGTCAGTGTTTGTGGAGCTGGTTGTTAATTCTGGTTGCAAATGTGTAAGATGATGTTGTATTTTAGGTGTCAGCCTCATGCCCAAAGGATTGCCAGTGTTCCACTCACACCCCCAGATGTGCAGCAGGAGTCAGTCTCACTCTGGATGGCTGTGGATGCTGTAAAGTTTGTGCACAGCAGCTCTTTGAGGACTGCAGCAGGACTCAGCCATGTGATCACACTAAAGGACTGGAGTGCAACTTTGGAGGAAGACACAGCTCTGCAAAGGGAATCTGTCGAGGTAAAATGGCATCTGTTCTCCTCTTTTATGTTTCTTTTACAGATTCAACAGTGTGATCTCATCTTGAATCCCTTTTGTCCTCATAATTCAGCCAAATCAGATGGAAGAACATGTGAGTATAACAAGAAGATCTACCAGAACGGGGAGATCTTTCGTCCAAACTGTAAACACCAGTGCACTTGCATGGATGGTGCGGTTGGATGCGTCTCACTTTGCCCACATCAGCTAATGTTGCACAAACAGGGCTGTGCCAAGCCAAAATGGGTCAATGTCCCGGGACGGTGCTGTGAACAACTTGTCTGCCCTGAGGATGCAAAGACAGAGAACTCTGCAGACAGGAAGCACAAGGAAAAGCACGACAAAGACAAAGACAAAATTTTAGAGGATGGGCTGACTAAGGAGAGCGAGTTTGCTGCAGTGTGGAGAAAAGAATCAAAGTCTTTACCTGGTGAGGCATTGACACTTTCCTTTCTAGATCATGCGATGATGATTAGTGTAAATGTATGTAGAAATGCAAAAGATGTGCCAGCTGGCTCTGTCTGGTTATCTCTTTTGAACCTTATCCTTCCTTTTTGTGCAGCTTTCAGGAGTCATCCACTGGGCCATATGCTGATCAGAGAAGTCCACTGTGTGTCCCAGACCTCAGCTTGGTCCCCCTGCTCTAAATCCTGTGGCACAGGACTGTCCACCAGGGTGACCAATAACAATCCTCAGTGCAAACTGGTGAAAGAGACTCGAATCTGTGAAGTACGACTGTGCAACCCAATCGCCTCAAAGGTAAATGACAGTCTTCAAAACTCCTGTGAGGAGATTTTAGCTGCTAATAAAAACAAACTGCAGTTAATGTCAATGTTTCTTTACAATCTGTGATTACAAATGACACTATCAGAAGCTAAGTTAATAATTCAAAAATATACTCCTCAAAAAAGTTTAGAAACCTCATTTCAGTCAATTATTTCTTCCCTTTAATAATACCAACTGGTATTGTGTTTTATATTGTTGGAAAGCCTGATTAGTCACCTTTACAGCAAGGTAAAACGTGAACGGATTGCGCATTTGTGGAATAAGCAACACATCTAAATGTGAGGGTAGCCCCAAAGAAAAAGTGTCAAAATTCTCTCTTCATATGGAAGAAAGCCTACAGTTCTTCAGTTAGGCTAAGCTTGGAAATGGTACCAGGGCTGACAACAAATAATGTTACCGCTCAAACAATGCTTTAAAACACCACTGTCCAGTTGCAGAAGGTTTTGTCACATTGTTTTGGGCCTCTACCCATACATTTAGATGTGTAAAGGTCACTAACCATGCTTTCCAACAATATCAAATACAATACCAATTGGTATTATCAAAGAAGAGAATTAATTGACCAAATAAGCTTTTCTTGAAGAATATCATTATTTTAATGCATTTATCTGGAGCGGTGGGGTAGCTGTTACGCCATGTCCTAACTTAAAGCAAGCATTAGATGTCATATCACATTGCACAGCATTGCATCATCACTTTCCACATTGCATCCAACATATTGAATTTAATACCCTGTTTAATCTTATAAACACTAAACCAAGAGCTTTAAATTTATTGGTGGCGAAACTAACGTGTGTTGTCGAGTTGTCTCAAAGGCTTATCCATTGACAGCTCAGTGTGTGCCAAATGAAGTCTCTTTAGAGTTGGAAGTGGAGGTAAAATGGTTCAGTCTCAGGTATGGATATTATGAATGCTCCACCAAGCTCTGCTGAGTGATACAATCAATAAAAAAAAAAAAACAGGAATATCATTTAGATCATCACCTTGTCAATCTCCCTCTGTTGAATGAGGAAAAACAAAACAGGACAGGGGTAAAAACAGCCCCCTGTGTCCTGCTGTGTCACTCATGGGCAGTTAGGACACTTCAGTTAGGCAGTTCGACATAAATACTCACCTACACCAGTCTCCCTGCTGTCTCCATCAGTAACTGTCTGCTTTGCTAAGAGTCACATAAACATGCACTGTTACAGTGCGTCTTGAGCCGAGAAGCTGAAAATGTTTCAGCTTTCATGCACGCTCAAAAAGCATTGTGGGCTGGCAAGGTGTGACAAATGACAAAAACAGTTCTGACTGATCTGGTTTGCATCCAACACTTTTGCACACAAACTGACAAAGCATTCATTCTGAACCTACGAGCGGTTAATGTGAATTGTTTGAAATGTTGCTGTTCTGGACAAAGCCTGTTTTTCATCAGGATGCTCACGTTGAGTACTGCCACTTTAGCTGTTATTACGAGTACAAACTTCAGCCTGAAATATAACTTAAGTTTAACAAAGGGTTTCTGTGTCCTG
The DNA here is from genome assembly GCA_037902135.1 of Cetoscarus ocellatus. Classification (NCBI taxonomy): domain Eukaryota; kingdom Metazoa; phylum Chordata; class Actinopteri; order Labriformes; family Labridae; genus Cetoscarus; species Cetoscarus ocellatus. The sequence continues at coordinate 1,559,189 of JBAMNC010000320.1, read as the reverse complement.
TCTCTGCAGAAAGGTCAGACCTGTAGCCACACAGAAAAGCCCAGACGACCAACTCGACTGTCCTATGCTGGCTGCTCTAGCCTGAAAAAGTTCCAGCTGAGGCACTGTGGGTCCTGTTCAAATGGGCAATGCTGCAGGCCTCATCAAACTCAGACAACTCCGGTTCACTTTCGCTGTGGAAACGGAGACATTATGAGCAGGAAGGTGATGATAATCAAGTCCTGCAAGTGTGACCTGAACTGCTCTGGCAGCGATAAGACATCCATTAAAAGACTTTTTAATGATATCAACAAAATGATAATATCAAGGGGTAAAGAAGTCCCTTAAGTGGAGACTGATAGAAAAATGTGCATGTAAAAGGTCCCGTGTCCTGGTGTGTTTGACAGTTGGCTTCATGCTTTGGGTGTCTATGAAGCAATAATTTGATTTAAGTTGAGTAAAAAACATGAAAAACTTTGTCTCCATAGAGGATCAGATGCGGCTCTTTTTCCTCCCCTTTGGCAATGCTTGTATCTGGGGGGATGTTGAGGCTACTGGAGGCCCCATTTAGCAAAATTAAAAACAAAGAAAAAGGCATTTTTCAGGACCTTTAAGTGTGGCAGACATCAACTGGGTGGATTTTCTGTATTTAGATATTTAGATTTTGCTTCATATAAGTGGAGCTTTGTGGTTTTCTTCTTTTGAAGATATTTTCACATTGTCAAAATCTGTATTTTTATACTTTAAAACAATCACCTGCAAAATATGTTTTACACTATGATTCATCGTAATATTACACATATTTAAGTGCTTCTTGACAAGGCATTATGGTTATGGCTACGGCAGCTACCAGCTCAGTCAGTCCAAATGTGGCCATGTTTTTGTTGATGTAATTTACTCATCTATTTTATTTATGGGTTGTATTTTACCATTGATTTTTCACTTTATGTGTTTAAAGTATTATTCATGTGATATTAGCAACAGAATATGACTTGTTCTCCTAATATTGGAACATGACAAAGGGCTGTAAATTAAAATCTACATTCCAAATGATCAAATTGACTCTTTCCTTTTTCAACAAATAAAATGTACAGTGTTCCAATAATCAGACCAAAGAGTGACTGCTCAGGTTTTGGGTTTGAAATAATGTCAATAACTTCAGTCTCTTGAGGGGTCTGCTGTAACAGTTTTTAGAAGGAAATGAGTTCTACTGTTACATCTGCATCTGGCTGACCCACTTCTGAGAGGACATACATGTCATTGGATAGTTTGGAGAATAAGTGTAATTTAATCCTCAGAGGGGTTTTTGTGCTGTTCGACAGATGCTGGGTCAGAGTTACTCAGTACGAGAGAATAAACTAAACTTTCCGTGAAGAGACTTGATATGGAACACACAAGACTTATCTTGCTACTGATAATGCTGTAAGTGTTAGCTGGTTACGTCAGCCTTTTCCCTTTTAAGTACCGTGAAGCTGCAGTGAAAGACTGACAGTTTGTGTTGATTTTGGCACCCCTTGTGAAAAGCCAGACATTTTAGCTCTTCTTGTTCTTTATATGTGACTTTAGGATTCTGGACAAAAATCAGTCAAGTCATCATTCATTTTAATTGTCTTAAAGTAGCTTACAATGAGTCTATGGTAGTAGTTTTCAAACTTTTTCTGCCCGAGGCACACCAAAGACTAAGCCAGCCAAAATATCAAGGCTCATCAAATTTATGCCTTAGCAAAAAAAGGTCTTTAATTTGTGTTACTGTATCTTATCAGTATGTATTTGTATCTACTTTGTATCTATTGCCAAACAGCTTTAGGTTATATTTGGGAAAAAAACCCATCATAATGACAGTCAAAATATACTTATCCAACAGTCATTTTAATGAACAGACCTTGTTAAATAAGGAAACTAACTTTTACTCGGCAGATTTCAACACTGACCTTATATTTTAACTCATATAACTCACAAAGATTGTGTTTTTCCAAGCTGACTGACAGTATGAAGGGAGTTTGGCTGGATTAATCTAAGAACTCATCATTAAACTTCCGATGCTGTATAGTTGGAATTTCAGGATATGGTTGAACAAATTTCCAAGGCACACCTGAACCTGCCTCAAGGCACACCAGTGTGCCCCGATACACCATTTGAGAAACACATTTGAAAAAAGGGCTTCTGCAGCAGGCTGTTGTGACCTGTGTCCATTACCACCATTTTGTTTTTTTGCACTTACAGTGAGGGTTGCGTAGGTTATTCTTCTGGTCGACTATGCTGCTGTGTGATGACTCTTTTTGTTTCAAGTTCAAAAGTCATATGATTAGGCAATAGCAACAGGAGTTTTTAGGAGAAGACATCAGATGATGACATAGATGTACTTATGCCACCACATGATGAAGAGCAAGCCTTCATCCAGCCCATGATGATGAGTATCACAACAGTGAGTAGACCAATATGCTGCTGCACATACTTCAGAGGTGCAAATGCTGTTGTAGCAAAGCTAACTCCTGTTGTTGTTTGCACTCACTGTTAAACCCAGTGTACAGCGTCTTTGAGTTTCTGATAAAAGCTTTTTATTTATTTATTTAACCTTTATTTAAGGTTAAATTAAAAAAAAGTGTATTATTATTAAAAATGTGTGTAAAATTTCTGCTGCCAACATTAAATGCACTATACTTTAGATATACAGTGTTGTTTGTTCCTTGTTTTGCTGCTACAATTGGCTGTTGGAAAAAAGTTGTGGAACAGTGCCATGCTCGCCATTGTCACATTGTTTGTCCTTTCTTGGCCTATTTAAACCCTTTAACCAGTATAAACTGTTAAATGATCATTCTTTTCAGCTAATTAAGTACATGCAAGCTTTATCTTCACACATTTTTAACTTTCACAATTTTGAAACCATTACATTTTCTGAAAAAACAAACAAAAAAACATTGAAATTAATGGTCCAATTAAGCAGATTTGCTTTTTCATTTATGGAAACCATTCAACTGCCAAAATGTTCACCTTTTTTTCCTCTTTGACTTTGACCAAATTGTAAAACTTACACCATTTTCTTAGATTTTTACCAAAAGTTTCCACATTGAAATGCAAGTATTTTTGCAAGAGTGGAGCATATTGCAAACTGCAATAAGCAGTTGAGGCAAGAAACCCCAGGTGGTTGTCTACCTTGAACTCCCTCACACACAGATATCAGTCATAATATCGATTTACAATACTATGAGTTATCCCCCCAAAAAAAAAAATCCCAAGTTTGACTTGTAAATTTACATAAAACCTTGAAAGCAGGAGAGAAATGGGGTTGCGAAAGAAGGAAAAACCAGAGTACTGACGCATGCAGAGATGAAATGCTTCCATCCCCTGACTCAGAGCACAATAGGGCTTTGTGTCTGAGAAGCTGAGAGGGGCACGGCTCACCCAGAGGGAGTCAGTCCACATTGAGACCACATCAGAACCTGGACGCAGGTCTGGACTCACACAGAAGTTTATTGCTATAGATACACGGGAGACCACAGGATTAAACAAAAGAACAAAACGTACAGGACAAGTTCAGCTGTAAGTCAAGCTGCAGCAGATACCAATATTCTCTTTTATAACTTTAATTATAAAAGTACGAGAAAAAAACCAGCAGCAGTCTAAAGTGGTTTAAGTAATGTCTGCCAGCCTGCAGGCGCAAGCTTCACATCTGATCATCATCATTGATCTGAGTCCAGCTGTGATTCAGAACATAAACACATTAAATATAATCATCAGACAGCCACTATCAGCACTGCAGACACAGACATGTTAGAGCTCAACTTCAACAAGATATAAGTGACACTGGATCCTAAAATCATCTTCTCATCCTTAATATCCCATCATTAGTGTCGGATACAGAAGAATTGTAGTTATTATGGGTTCAATGGTATGGTGGCCCTGAAGAGCAAAAACACAACAACAGACAGAATGACCAAAAAAATTTGAAAGTATAAAGTAAGTAAAAAGACTGATTGCAAATTAAAAAGACTTAAAAACACAAAAACAAACACAAAACTCACAATGACAAATTAAAATATGTAGTGGTTAATTAGAAAATAAAAGTAAAATCATAACAATTTAAAAAGTCACAATAAAAAAACCTAAAAAATAAAAAACACAGCAAATCAGCGTTAAAGATCAGAAACTGAAGCAACATATACAAATCAAATTGAAATATTCAACAAGAAAAATAGGAAATACAAAAATATACTCAAACTTCAAAATGAATAAGAAAAATAGGCGACAAATATAAAAAATAATAATAAATTTAGACAATGCAGCAACAGAAGTAAAACACACAGACTGGTTTTAAAAAGCCCAAAAGAATAAAGCCAAAACATATGAAAGCAAAATAACAATGAACATGGCAAAAAGTATTATATATTTTATTATGCTTCAGCTTTCTGTTTTCATTTGTAGTTGTTTTTTTATCAGTCTATTTGTTGATAGATTGTTTATTTCTATTTGTTGATGTTTATTATAATTTGTCATTGTGCTTATTTATTTGTTTTGCTCTGCACTTCATGACCACCATACCATTAAAAGGTAAAGTGTACTGCATCTTTAAGCAGAATGAATCAAATCGGGGATGATTAAAGCCCTTTTTCATGACTTGATTTAATCATCACAACACTGAAAATTCTGTCAGGGCCTGGAGAGGGCTGAAGCAGGGAGAACGCATGGGAGAGACAGACGAGCTAGCTGCTTCTCTGTTTTCTGTGGTCAAATCAGCCGCTCCTAAATATGAAGTGCTCATGTATTTGAATCGTTATGGTAAATGGTCCGTGCCAAGCAACAGTGGGGATGACGGACAGGCTGTGCCACTTTATTATGTTCCTGTTTTCCTTTTCTCATCAAAAGTGTGAAATATAGGAGTCTTGCATCAACGTTGGCTCTAAGATACCAAACTAGAATGAACAGAATGTGTAATAATATTGTATCAGCTTTTTGAGTAATCTATTTTCAAAGTACACAAAAATATTACTTACTCAAAAAGTATACCGTAAAAGTACTTCATAGTGTTGCACAAATTGTCCAGGAGGTCCTCTATATAATGATACCAGTTTTATAAAGTGAAAAAATGGAAGAAAATTATCTTATTTCATTTTAACATCTGGCCCAAAGGGTTCAAAATAAACAATGCCATGCATTCATTAACATTTATTTGATAAATTATTACGCATTCTGTTCATTCATGTTGGAAAAAGAGGCATCTAAGAGCCAACGTTAAGGCAAGAATTCTATATTTCACAATTTTGATGGTAAAAGGAAAGCATTTACCATAAAGATTCAAATACATGAGCACTTCAAATATAGGTGCGGCTGATTTGACCACTGAAAACAGAGGAGCAGAAAACGTGACTGCAGTCTCTCTCGTCTGTCTCTCCCACGTGCTCTCCCTGCTCCAGACCCTCTCTGTTGTTGTTCTTGGTTGTGCTGCGCTTCTGCTCTTGAGGGGTTTTATGGGTTGGATTGTTTTGGGGTTTTTTTCATTTCCAACTTATAGCCTGTTTCTGCTCTAGCAGGTGTTTTCCTGTTATTGAACTGCATTGAGCCATTGTAGGCCGTTTGCCCTCGTTTGCCCCTGTAATACGCAGTCCATTCTTCACGTGTGTAAATGTGGACAGTATGGAAACAGTTGGTTGATAAAACACTTCCACCTAGTGGCACATCTTTTTTTCATTTTGAAACTTTTTCTCTGTTCAGCTGGACTGTTTGGTGATGAAATATCAAGAATTAGTATAACAACTACTGCTGTGACACAAAGCCCTGCAAGATCCTCAGGGTCCTTTTTAAATGTTAATTGAATAAAATTCAGAGTGCATTCAATGTGAGTTTGTAAAAAGCAGCATTTTTATATATAACAATGTTAACTGAACACAAATATATAAATTTTGACATGTGATTTACTTATAAATAAGTAAGTCACATTTCACAGACTTTCTAGAGTTGCAGTTCAGCCTTTAAAGTTTAAACAAGACTCAATAGCACCAAATTACCTTTTACATGAGTTAAAACATGCATCAGAGCAAACTACAGAAAATTTCCCTGATATCTGAAAAAATGTAATTTGTTTTGTGAACAGCTGATAAAGACAGACAAAAATAAAAAACAGCGCTCTCTCGGCAGAAAAGTTTTTTTTTACCCACACTCTAAAATTCGAATACACTCTAAAAGTATTTAACACATATTAATAAATAAGTTAAATTGAATTAAGCTTTAATCATTTCAGGAAATATGATGACCCAAAGCATGTCGTCTGCAGTCCCTCATCAAACATCGTCGTGTAAGAGTTTTTCAGAAAGTCCACGTAGTTCTGAATGCTTTGTTTGTGGCTCTCTGATTGGTCGAGGCTGAGCTGCAGGTCCTTCAGACGCACCTCAAACTGTTTCTCTGCCTAAAGATTAATATACAGATAAAAATGAATAAATCAATATCTCCATTAGACAAACAATGAAATACATTCAGCCTTTTATAACTGAAAAAAGCAGAACACTTACGGAGATCTTTTTCTGTCGAAGAAGCCGCAGCTCGTTGTCTTTTTTGCTCTTTTCTGCCTCCAGCTCCAGGATCTTAGTCTGAAGGGCCTCCTCTCTGGAAACAGCATGGTCTTTGACTTTGTTGACCTAGAAGAGTCAGCAAGTGCGACACATTACTTCAACTTGACCTAAAATGCACTGATGAAAGAGACACATCGTATGCCTTAAAGCTGCAGCATGCAGTTTATTATTTGTGTCACTGACTACCTGTCAACATCTTATTACTGAAGCCACATGAGCGATCATTTAACATCTGTGCCCCCTCCTTGTTCTGTATTAATGCTGCACTCCATTTACCTCAGAACTCTGGTGGGGGGAGTGGGAATTATGTCACATCCCAAATAGATGCATTCCAGTTACGAGCTCCCTACAGCTTTGTTATTATGTTCTTCACATACATTTGATGCAAATAATCACTTGGAAGTTTTATAAAACTACATATTATACAGTACATTAAATTTATTTATTTTTTTAATAAAAATTATAAAATGAATGGGCTGCACGTTTCCTCATCACAAGGTGCAGCAGTTAAGATACTGAATTTATGCTTCCTTGTAAACTTTATAATAATCGGCAAAATAATTGGCAAAATAATTAAACCAACATACACAAAATGAACTAACTTAAAGTTACAATACGTAGAATTTTGCTCTGAAATGTCTTAATTGATCAAAAACAGAATAACAGTTTCCAAAGGCAGAGAAATCTTTTATTATTATTGTAGTAATGGTCTGTGCCATGCCAAGACACATCATGTCTTATGTGCCATGGGGGTTCCTTTAGCTGCCATTTCTCTTTCTCAAGCTCCCCCGTTCCGCATTATTCCTTCCTCTCTATCTCCAGCCCTCTAACAGTGTAGCCCAATTAGACAAATCCAAGTCAAGGATAGATTTGCTGCTCAGATCTGCCCTCCTCCCCTGCTTACTTGCTTCTTTATAATTGTTGTTGAGGACTCTTATCAACAGTAGCTGCACTCTATCAGAAAACAGTTGGGTTTAAGGGTGAATTTCTCATTATGAGGGAGAAAAGCCATTAAAAGATTGGCTTGTAGCTTGTGTGTGGGGTGTGGGTGGCTCAGTCTGGTTGTTCGCTCTACCAGTATAGGTTACAGGTTTGAGCCAAGCCCTGGCAGTCACATATCAATGTGTCCTTGGGCAAGGCACTTAACCACAAGTTGCTCCCACTGTTGTGTCAGTGGCAAGTAAATGTAGACGGTAGATGTGACTTGTGGTTTGAGAGAGAGCTTTGAGTAGTCAGAAAGACACACAGTATGGAGTGCAGTGTGCTGTTTATAGAGCAGTGCAGTAAAGTTCTGAATGGAGTCCTCAATAAAAAAAAGTCAAGTAAGCAGTGGAGGTGGGCTGAGCCAAAAGCGCATCACTGCATCCTCTTTTGTTTATGTTTTGATTCAGAGTTCCTGGCTGCATTTAAAATACTTTAAAAAATACTGTGTCACTTTCGATTATCTCTGTGTTGTACCTGCTGTTTGACGTCTGATAAAGCAGCCTCAAGCTGTCGGCTGAGAGCCTGACACTCTGACGAGCGCTGGTCCAGCTGACGGTTACTGTAGCTGAGAGCTTCCTCCTGAATGGAGAGCCTCTGAACCAGCTCCAGGTTCTCCTGCTGCTGCTCCTCCATTTGCCTACGAATAAATGTTGATTATATTAACAGACTTTGAATGTCAAGAACAGACATGATGAGAGGTCTCACCTTTGGACAGCATCCACTCTGTTTTGTAGCTGTAAATTGGCCTCATGAATTGAGTCCTTCATTTCCACAGAAGACGACAGAAGTTTTGTTTGGCTTTCCATCTGTACATGAGTAAAAATGTTTAACTGTGAGTCACCTGGATTTGAGGAAGTGGATGGTGGAATAAAAGGCTCATGAAACTTTGTATTAGCTAGACCTGACTGGAAAAGACTCACAGCACAAAACACAACTATGAATGGGTTTGTAGGCTGGTATGATCTTATAAAGACTCAGTCCACTGCAAACATCAAAGTCATCTCACTGCAGGACCAAACACAAGATGTGCTGACACACTCATGGGGTTTTACGATCTATTGGTCAGATGAAGGAAAAGGAAGACATTTTATTCTCTCTGACCAGCATGGCTCACGAAGCACACCTTAACCTGCAGTTGCTTAATGGACTCTGACTTTTCTGAGCACTTCCTCTCTGAGCGTTGCAGGTTCTCCTGGCACTCGAAGAGACTCTGCTCAGCTGAGATCAGTAACTTGGGAAAAGACCTCAGCTTCTCCACTCGCCCCTGAAGCTCCTGCCTCACCTGGGCTCCAGAGGGTGGCAAAGGAGAGTGAGAATGGGGAATGCATGAGCCATAAAATGTGACACTTTTCCTCATGAGATGGTCAAGAATGGTTGTTATCCATGCAAAACACACCAAGATTTATCTTTAAAATGAGCTTTGGCAGTAGTTTCTGTATAGAATAGATGTTAAGAGATTTTGAAGTTAACAGAAGTGTCAGCAACAAATGTTGGAAATCCAAAGGAACATTAAACAGCCTAACATCACCATTTTCAGCATTATTCAGCATGAAGCAGACTTATTATATACTCGAAAATTACACCTGCTTTATGATATAAATATCATACTGCCTGCTTACTTGAGGTGAATTTTTCAAAAATGTTCCTGATGTGTTCACACTTCAAAAGACTTCATGCAGAAATCTAACAAGGAAACTTGCAGTTTAGATTAAATGTGAAGATGAGGATGAAATTTCGGCAATTTTTGCCCACGTGCTGAGCTTTTTCAAAGAAACAAAAGAGTATCATTGGTATTCTTAATGGTTTTCATTAATCAGAATAATCAAGTGAAAGATTTGTATCAAAAAGAAAAAGGCAGAGGCAGGTGCTTACCTTTTCGACTTTTGCATCTTTTCCATCTCTTTTCCTCTCAATCTCTTGTAAAAGATTTGCATATTTGATCCTCAGGTCTTCTACCTCTTTTTGAAGCTCCACAGCCTGAGGATTACAGATAATAAAACAAAACATCCAACATTACTCCATACTGCAGGTTTCACCTTCATTTGTAATTTTGACCTCCCAGAATTAAGGACACATGACAATTTAGATTAACGATGATGAGGGTTCATGGTCATGAGTAGTAACTAGGGGTAAACATTATGTTTCCTCTCCTTGAGGCCCTTGTGATAATGCTTCTGTTACCTGTAGTGTATGATTCTACGGCTGGAGGTTTAGTGAACTGGACTTAAATGAAGCTCCTTTATCTGTTAAGTGATTCAGTTTCGTAGTTATCAGATGTGTTGGGACATGAACCACATCAGTACTGGGTTTCAATTCTACTACTCACATATTCCTGGATTATGGCAAATTTCATGGTACCAAAAACTTTATACCAGGGGTGTCCAAACTATGGCCTGGGTTCTGGTTTTTATTGGCCCTTGGCTTATAAATTAAAATGAAATATGACCCCTATTATATGAAGTTTGTGCTTACCTGTTTTTTACTTTGTAGTTACATCGATAGGCTTGAATTGAAGGACATGAATGGTAAGCATATTTACTACCAAACTACCAAAACCTGAATGCCCTGATGAATGAAGACAAGTGGATCATAGCAGCATGAACTGTGCTTATTTCAGATACCTGCTTTTTGCTCCGTTTCAAAATCCAGTCTACAAATTATATTGCCCTACTGATCTTACGACACCAACAGTCCTACAAAGTTTGTTGTTTTATGTTTAAATATTAAAATGAGCCAGTGCCCCCCCCCTCTTCTTCTGAAAGAGGGTAATTCTCTCTGCTATTAGGACTGGATTCAGTGGGAGCCAGGCCTTCTTAAATCTGACTGGCTGCCCAAATTATTGACCAATTGGCTATTTATCTTGCCAAGCCACTAATAAAAACCTATGATGTCATCTGTTTTTACATTAGACTGGTTTTACTAACTTTATGAACCTAACTAAAACTTGTCCCTTCCATCTTCATATTTGCTCTTGGTGAAAAACGTTTGGACACTCTTGCTTTATACTGAGTTTTTATGCATTAAATTCAAAGACAGGTTGTGTACCAGGTATAAATGGAACATAATTAATAGTGAAACCTGTGCTTTCCCTGAACTTCCAGTCTATGCTCTGAAAACAAATAACAGAAAAAATAGAAGAGAGAAAAATGAGCAGATGTCGACCTGATATTGGTACTTTTCAGCCCGATGTTTCAGTTCCTCAGACAAGATCTTCTCCTCTATCAGGGCCGACTCTGAGTCAGCCAGCTGCTGCTCAAACAGAGCCACTGATGCCTGTGATAACAAAACATCAAACAATTTCAGTGATAGATATAGAAAGAGAGAGAGAGACTGTGATTCCAAATTTACTAAAAATATGACAAATAAAGCAAACTGGCATTTAGACTAAAGAGAATTGACTGGTCATCTGAAGTCTTTGGAGTTGAAATAGAAGTGCTTTTAGATGACAGTTGAGCACAAGTTTTTGTAATCAGTCTTGCATACAAGCAGTTTGACAAGCTGTACCTTGAGTGTTGCATTATTGACGCAGAGGTCTCCGTTTTCAGCACTAAGTTTTTCAACACGTTGCATCATGACTTCATTAGCCTCTCTGAGCACATCCTTCTCCTTCTGCAGCCGCTCTGTCAGCTCTGCAATTTGGCTTTATTGATAACAACCATTTAAAGTTCATTAGTGGAAATTGATTCAACCATCAATTGGAGTGGAGTGTGCATGTGTCAGAAGAAAGAAAAAGACCGACCTTTTTAATGGCTCTATATGTGCTGAAAGTTTGGCGTTCTCATCCATCATCTGCTCCTTTAGTTTCCTCCTGTAGTCTATTTCTGAACGGGCCTTGGCAAGCTGGGAATCCTAAAGGAGGGGGGAGGGTCAAGTAGATCCCAAATAGACACTTTGTCCTAATAACCAGGAGGAGATGCTTCATACCTTGTCCTTCAGTTGTTCATAACATTTCTCGATGGCAGCTTCAAATCTCTCTGCTCTCAGTTTCTGTGCTCGGGTGGCCTTTTTCAGTGAGTCTTTGTCTTGTGCTGCTTTCTCAGTCAGAGAAGTGATGGAGCCTTTCAGATCTCCAATCTCCATCTTTTGCTGAGTCAGAGTTCTCTCCAGAGTCTGAAGGATGGGAAAACATCTTCAGTATTGTTGATTCAGATTAAAATACTGTGAAGATCTCTGTCTTTTTCTCTAGAGTGGCACCTGAGGATACTAACCACAATTACAGGCAACATTTATTAGATAAGGGTGTACGTACACACAATCAGAGAGACTCATGTTAGTGCGTTTATATTTTTTATTCATTTGGTATTTTTATTTTCCTTTGTATTTTTTGACATAGTCTCACTTCTGCTGATTTTTAACTTATTTTATTTATAATCTACTTTTCTTTTATAAGTACTACTGTTGTTATTTCTTTATATATTTTGTGCTTAGTAATTTTTTTTTCGCATTTCCACCCAAATTTCACCTTTGTCTTATTTCAATGTTTATATCCTAAATTTTCTCCCTTCTGTACCATGTATAAGAGCAACTTAAATAACTGAAGTCCCTCTTTGGAATTTATAAAGTATTTCTGATTAGGATTTTTATGAATATAGGTGCCTTGCGCAGCAGATGGACCCGCCTGATTCAATGTCTGTCCTCAGGCAGATCCATCATGCCAAATAGACGCTGGTTTTACTTGATAATTTATTATTGTTATTTATATGGTAAGGGTTCCCAAACACTTTACAATGTCAGATTTAAAATCAAAAATAAAACACACAACACAACAGGCAGGTTGTAAAATCTTCAGCTTGGAAAAATTTAGGATTACCAAACTTTAAAACATAGAACTTATTTAAAAGAACTTTAAATGATATAAAATAGTTCTAATGGAATTCTAAAAAAACTAACTTAATATACGATAAAATAAAATAAACTTAAGTAAAAATCAGGAAAAGTCTTGCCGATAAGAGTATGTCTTAAGAAAAGATTTAAAAAATCATTATGCAATTTTTGAGTCGTCACTGAAAATGCCTCGTCTCCATTAGTTTTTAGTCTGCGGTGTGGAATGACCAGAAGACCCCTGTCGAGGAGCTCAATGAACATGTTGGCTCATAAGATACTTAGAGGTCAGAGAAAGACCATGGAGGGTTAAAAAAGTAATCAGTAAAATCTTAAAATCAATTCTAAAGCATAGAGGAAGCCCGTGTAAAGACGATGAAACAGAAGTGATATGATCATACTTCTTGCTCAGGGTAAAAGTCTGGCAGCCGAGTTCTGCACTATCCGGAGTTGATCCATAGATTTCTGGTTCAGGTAGGTAAAAAGGCTGTTACAATATTTGAATCAATAATGAAATCAAAGCAAGTAAAAATGTCTCAGTGTCAATAAGAAATAAAATAGATTAAACTTTGTGAATATTTAAGATGATTAAAACAAGATTGTATAAGCTTTGCTGTGTGCTGCTCAGATTTTAGCTCACTGTCAAACCAGACTCAGATTTTTGGCACTTGGTTTGATGTGCCTGGAGCCAGCAGGTTCTCTAATAGAATAATAAAGACTTTCTATCTACCATTAATATAATATCATTTTCCCATCCCAACATCATCAGACTCCAGTAAAAACTGAGCATCCTTTCACATACAAATTCAATTTTCTTCCCAGGAAACGATTTTACTGAATGAAAATCTTCAGAATTTCACCTGTCAAGCAGTTTAAGTGAGACTTGTCATTGTTAAAGGTGTTTTACCCGTAGCTGCACAGTCAGGCGATTATTTTCAGCCTCTTTGTTGCGTAGCTGTCCCTGCAGGTGAGCCCGAGTTGCCTCTACTGACTTTGTCATGTATACTGCACTCTTCATGTTCTCCTGTGAAAAACATTAAAGAAGAATGCTTATGAAATTCTCCAAGACCACATTAAGGATAACTTATTCACTTACTTGTTCTTCTCTTCGTTGATTCATCATCTCTTCAATTCTCCTCTCTGTCTCCTTTAAATCTTTTTTTAAATGCTAAAAATAGAAATTAACAGCAACAAATTTAAGGTTGAAGGTGGAAATTAACATTATTTTAGATTTTAAAAGCATTGAAAAGCATAAAAAGAAGCTTTCAAGTAATATCATTCAGCTAGATATTAATTAATAACATATAGTAGCATTATTTCAACTGGCTTCTGGTGTGTCATTTATCCTTACTGCCTTTAAGCTTAATTCTCTTATGTAAACATTAAGTTATGTTATTTGAGCAACAAAATAAAAACCATAAAAATCTCACTTCATTTTCACTCTCAGCCTGAGTGATCTTCTTTTGTAAAATACCAATTTGGTGGTCAGTATCAACGCGTTTCACCTGTATGGAAAGTAAAATGTTACCTAAAATAAATCACTAACAACCTTTAAGTTAGTCAACATTTCAGCACCAAAACCTTTTCAACAACCTAAACTGTTTTTTTCATTTTATAACATACAATAAATACAAATTAAAACATGGTATCATCTGTTGTTTAGGATTAGGACCTCTAGTTCTGTGGCTGTCATCATAAGGGTATCTTCATCGTCTGACAGTCACTAGTACCATAACAAAGTTTTAAATCATGTTACCATAATTGGACCACTGGCTTATTTTCCCATGCAACAAACAAAAAAATAATTTCCCCAACCAACCTCTGAATCTTGGAGCAGTTTTAGTTTCTGTTGAACAGATTTATTTATTCTTCTAAAGTCATCCAACTTCTCCAGCAAAAGTCTTCGTTGCCTTGTGATTTTCCAATGGTCAAAGGTTGGCTGTTTTGAATCCTTATTGAAAGACAAAGCAAAGTTGGAATAATTTGTTCTTAATGTAATAACCGTCCTTATTAACAGCTTTGGTGTTTAATGCAAAGGTCATTTTTAACACAATTTGTTTTATGAAAACATACAGGAAATTCACCCTCCATAGCATCTTTGAATGACACAAGCTCCTTGGCAGCAGAGTTGGCAGCTAATTCGGCATCTGACAATATTTTCAGGAAGTGGCTTTTTCCACCCACAGCAAAGTCTCCACAGCTATATGAAAACAAGATGGAGATGCTTTAAGTCAGTTACACTGGCTGCAGTAAGGAAGTCTGTATCCTCACATATTACGCTGTATGATAAGATATTTACGCTTCACATGGTCTCACCTGTTAATGTCACCCTCTGGGCTCTGTTTTTGGAGACTGCTGTGTGCTCTGTTACTTCTCTGCCTCTGGGATGTGGCAAGATCAGCACAACTCAGAGTGACATCCTCCTTATTAGAGCTGAAGCCAAGAGGGGGACTCTGGAGTTCATCCTCTGGAGACATTCCTCCTACTACCATCAAAACAAACACACAGTTCTACAAACCACATTACAGTGAAGTTGGGACATTGTGCAAAACACAAACAAAAACAGAGTACAATGATTTGCATTCAATTTAATTCACTACAAAGACGAGATATTTAATTTTTAAACTGATAACCTTTATTGTTTTATTGGAAATATTCACTCATTTTGAAATTGATGCCTGTAACACATTCCAAAAAAGCTGGGACAGGGGCATTTCAACCACTGCATTACATCTCCTCCCCTTTTAACAACACTCAATAAATGTTTGTGAACTGGAGACACTGATTATTGAAGCTTTGTAGTTGAAATTCTTTCTCATTCCTGCTTATTGTAAAATTTCAGTTGCTCAACAGTTCGGGGTTTCTGTTATCGTATTTTGTGATTTATAATGCGCTACACATTTTCAGTGGGAGACAGGTCTGGACTGCATGTGGCCAGTCTAGTACCTGCAGTCTTTTACTACAACACCACGCTGTTGTAACACGTGCAGAATGTGGCTTGGCATTGTCTTGCTGAAATAAGCAGGGACATCCCCGAGAAAGACGTTACTTGGATGGCAGCCTATGCCGCTCAGAAAGCAGTATGTACCTTTCTGCATTATTGATGCCTTTACAGATGTGCAAGTTACCCATGCCATGGGCACTAACATAACCCTATACCATCACAGATGCTGGCTTTTGAACTTTGTGCTGATAAAAATCTGGATGGTCCTTTTCCTCTTTAGCCTGGAGGACATGACGTCCATTACTTCCAAGAACAATTTGAAGTGTGGACTTGTCAGATGGCAGCACGCTTTTCTGCTTTGCGTCAGTCTATCTCAGATGAGCTTGTGTTCAGAGAAGCGGGCAGCATTTCTGGGGGATGATGATACATGACTTTTGCTTTAAAAGGTAGAGTTTTAACTTGCAGTTGTAGATTCTGAAGTGTTCCTGAGCCCAGGTGGTAATATCCTTTACAAAATGATTTCACGGCCTCGAGAAATTATTGTGAATGTCTTTAGATGTAAACATGTTTACATAGCGGAACCTGGTTGCGGCGCTTTTGAAGGCTCTGTGAATTGGGCTAAAGTTACCATGCGAACCACCTGGGTCGCCGCCCCCCACAGCAACAGTCGTTAATATCTGGATTGTGTTTGCTACGCTTTAAAACACGTTGAAGAGAGTCAGCATTTAGCTCAATCATCAAGGTGAAGTTCCTGACGAATACGGAATGATAAAACACATCTGAACCTTGCACAACTCCATAGACAATGTGATTAAAGAAATAAATATCACTTACACTTTCACCTTGTGTCTGTTGCGAACGACGCTATCTCAAACCGAAGTGCCCCCCCCGGAAGTTGAAATGGATTGGTTCGCTCAGAGGCAACATGATGACGCCAGCATTTTTCTTTCTGCTGATTCGTCCTTGATGGGGATAGTGGGCGGGACGATATTTGAGAACAACCAATGAACGTGTAAAACCAAAAGGCGAGCTTGAAACCATAGAAACGAAACGGAAGTTTACTACCGCACATCATTTATTCAAGTGTAAGAGAGTAAATTAAACGATATTCACATTTAGCCTGGAAACGGTCGTGCGAATCTAGTTTTTATAACGCTGTAAAGATTCAACTACAGTGTAATTTATTGGTCTTGTGGCGTAGCTTTGCGCTTGAGGAGTTCTACAGCCACGGTTAGCTGGAGAGCTAACGCTTGTGGAAATGTACAAGGCAAAAATCCTCCTGATCGGTCCAAATGAGGTGGGTGGATGCACATATATACAATCACGAATGCTGCCTCCACAATGCAGCTCTGCACGCTCTGCTGTCTGTCGTGTCGATTCATCTAGTAATGTTAAAAATCAACAGATTTCATTGTCTTAGCAAACAACGTTGGAGATAAGCTAATGATCACATCCCATTATAGCGGTGATTACAGGTCTGATGAGTACATCTGCATGAACACACAAAGGCGTTATTTGATTGTTTGTTGTTTATTTGTTTGTTAGGATTCCCATTAGCTTTGGCATGTGGCCACAGCTACTCTTCCTGGGGCCCATAACACAATTAAAACAAATTACAAACAAATGATAAGTTCAAAAATGAAATACAAAGATCATACAAGAAGTTACTCCTTTTAGGACATGCCTTACCAAAGCCCAAAGCCACATATACATTATAATAAACTTAAAAGTTCTTAATATACCCAGAACAAGCCAAAAACAATTAAAACAAAACGACTCACTCAAGCTTAGTTAAAGCTTTAGTGGGCTCAAAAAGCCCTGAGGTATTAAGATAAATAATAAAATGAATAATTTAATGATATCTATATTATTTGCTGTGCCTTTGATGCTTTTAGCTAACATTAATCCACTGCATGTGAATAATGTGCATTGCAGTAATCAAAACTCGGTAACAAATATATATCCCATGGAAGTTAACCCCTTTGGCAGATAATGCATGATCTTTTATCTTTTATATCACAGTATCTTTCACTCTCCTAATTGTACTATAGTCATAGTATAACATCGATGTACTATGAGTATTGGCATAAGGACATATTGAACAGCTAGGAGCAGATAGTATTAAACAATAACATAGTAGCACAAAAAAAAATGAAATCACTACAAAATAGTAATAAAGAAAAAAATACAAGCAACAGTTTGAAAAGCTCCAATAAAAAGACATTTTTTAGACAAAAGTTTCAGGGGAAAAGTTAATGCATTTTTTGCATTTTTAATCAATTATGTTAAAGGATTTGATGAGGGAATTAAGTTGTTTAATTTTTGAAAAGATATCTTCTTTTCTGCTCTCCACAGCACTAAATAGTATTACATTATGCAGGCTAACATCTTATTTTCCAACAATAAGTTATCCAATCAACAGAAAACTGGATACCTTTTTTCAAAACTTGATTAGAAATAGAGACAAACCACGTAGTGAGACAAGTATCCCCTCTGTGAATACTAAAAATGGGAAGTTGAGTATAGTTTAATAGTAATTAATAGTAATAATAGTAATTATTATAATAATAACTAATATTATCATCATGTAGGCAGGGACACTGTGGTGCTTTACTTTAATGATATTGTTCTGATGATGGATGGAATGTTACTGTGGCTGAGAAACTGATCAGATATTGTGATCAAACGCTTACAGTGTCATGGGTGGTTTGTGTCATTTACTGTTGATTAAACATTGATTTTGGATGAGGTTTCTGTTTCAGTCTTTTCCTTAATTATTATTTTTCATTGGATATCACATCTATCCATTCTGCAACTAACTGATGTTTTTTTTCATTTCAAGTTGTCCAGGTGTTGGTAAATGGGTTTTGTATTATATACATGAAGTTGTCTGAGAAATGGAACATCAGTGCTTGTCCTGTAAACAAGAATTTGTAAAAAGTATATTTTGTTGAAGATGTACATAGAGAGCTATGTAAACCAGAGTCAGGTATATTTATGTGTACATGTACCTGGTCAGAGAAGCTCATTTTTTCATCTCTATATTTACCCAATGCTTAAAGTAGTTTTTGTTTTGCAGTTAAGTTTTTTTTAAAGATATGTTTCCATTTACATTTGTAAGCAGTTTACTGGTTGATAGTTGTGTCTACAATTGTTACTTTTTTCAGAGTGGGAAAACGGTGATTGCAAATTTCCTCTCTAATACATCAGATCGTTGTGGAGGTGAATACAGTCCTACCCAAGGAGTGAGGTAGAAAATCTTTTAACTTGATTTTTCACATGAGAATGGAAATTCTTACACCACCAGAAGCTAGTAAATCCAAGTGATGATAAAAATGTATTGATCAATCAAAACAGTTTGAAACTTGCTTGAAATATTATGCTGTCAGTCAAATGTCCACTGAAATACTTTACTCTGTAAATGTCAGTTTAAACATTAACACTTGTTTTGGAAATTCAGAGACTAGTGATAATAATTCTTAATGCTCTGTACAGGTTTCACACTGAAGACGGCAGGTTTGAAATAAGACCAGCACCCTTGACTAACGAATCCTGAGAGCACTGATCTATATGTAATTTTCTTTTAAGGATACTTGAATTTGAAGCGAAATCTGAGGACTCTGGAGACAACCTGTGTGAAGTGGAACTTTGGGACTGCTCAGGAGACTTCAAGTAAGACAACTTACTTTTTAATGATGTATTGTCTTCCACATTCTGTAATACTTTTCCTGAAATTAATGGTTTTCTTTCAAGTGTCTTGTCCCAGGCTACTAACATATTTCCTCGCAGATTTGAATCCTGCTGGCCAGCACTGAAGAAAGATTCCAGTGGTGTTGTGATCATTTTTAATCCAGATATTTCAAGTCACTTAAAGGAAATTGAGACATGGCATTCGATGTTCATCTCTTCTGAGGGATTGCAGGACAGCCAGTGTCTCCTCATTGCTCACTACAAGCCCGGCAGTGGAGGAGAAGACAGACGACTGTCCTTGGGTATTTCAACAGCAGGTCCCTTACAGCTGTAGCATTAATTATAATTAATTTTAGCAGGCTAACATGTTTTTATTTTTTCTGCAGCTACACATTTGAGCAAACTACCGCTCATACATTCTCACCTGGAGGATAACCCAGATGGCGTTAAAAGAGCTTTTGAAGGATACTTGAGAAATGTTGTAAATACAATGTCAGAGAGTCGTGAGCGAGAGGAGATGTCGATCATAAATTAGCAGTGGATCCTACACATTCTACATATTTGCACCAAACTCTGGTGAAAACTTCAAATGCCCCTTGCAGACTTTTCTACAGCTAGGCCTGGAGTTTTTTTTGAAGTTCCTGATGTATTTTGTATTTGTTTTAGGTTCTTGTTTTCTATGTTGTAAATAAAAAATGAACCAAAGCCATAAATGAAAACTCGAGAGACACCATTTTCTCTGACTACAGACATTATTTATTTTAAAATTATAGTGCAGATTGTTGAGTGAATGTGACATTAGGAAGTGCAGTGGGACAAACAACAGGTCAACATTCAGACATCATATCCAATAATGCCTCCTTTGCCGATACATTCTCCGATGTAGAACCACATCAGCACCTCAGTGGCCACGAGTCCATTTCTCAAGGCATCCTAAAAATGACATAAAAATTTCAGTTTCACTCAAAAAAGGCCACACACACAACACACAAGCATACACTTATACCTTCAAGTAAACCTGACAACTTCATGCAATGCAGCACATTTATTGTGTACAAAGTCTGTGTTAATATTTAACGTCAAATAACCCTGTGTTAATGGTCTGTGAGGCATGTCAGGGTCTTTTCACTCACTTTCAATGGAACACAAAACTAAGTGTGGTCAAGGCCGTCCCTTTTGAGAAAATATTTCTTAATGAGTTGATGTCATAAGGATAGCAAGGGATGGATCAAGCTAACTAATACCCCTTTCAGACTGGCCAAAAAACCCGTGTAAATCCGCCAACAATCGGGTCCTGTCCGCAGTTTGAAAGGGTCTAATCGGTATTTCGACCTGGGTCGACTTACCCTGCAAGGGACATGGGTTTTTATTGGCTTGTCTCCGACTGGCTTCAGTATGAACATCACACCCGGGTCAAGCTGCTAAGTTACGGATGACGTCGGCTTTACGTGCTCACGACATAACATTGCGCCCGTCCCCTCTGTCTGTAACTTACGTGACTCTTTGCCATCTCAGCAACAAATTCCATCCGCCTTTGTATCATCAGGGCCGAGTTTGTACATTTTTAAAGAGGGACAAAAGTACAAAGTACAGAAAACCGTGTCCATGGCGTCCATGCTCTTTTCCATTGTTTATGTGGTCGTGTTTTGTCGCGCCGATGACGTCATCAACGTGATGACATCAGCTTGATGCACCAGAGGAAAAAAAACAGCCACGCAGCTCGTCTGCTGCTGAGTAAACCCGGGTCTGCTGGCAGTGGTAAAGGAGTCACTCGCGGATTAACCAGCGTTGAAAAAACCAGTGTTGACCCACGGATTTTAGTGTGAAAGCGGTATAAGATGGCAAACTCATTAAATCTTATAATTTAATAATTTAAGGAAATATGGGGCATTTAGTTTTAGTGCATCCTCTGGCTGCTAGTTAGCCACAGCAACTCAGCTATTTGACTTTCCCCCTCTGCCACATTTACTGTACAGATGCACAAAGTATTGGATTTTTGCTGATTTCCAATATGCCAATATTTCTAAACTCATTATTCCTGATTCTAATATCAATACCAATACCCATATTTTTGTCAAGATTTTGCCTCCATTTAACTAAAATTGACCTGGTCCTTACACGGTGATAATCTATTTGTGTAAACTAAACATCAAACATAAAAACATTTTATTCTTTAAAAAATGATACTTTTGATTGATTAAAGTTGACATTGAGTGACGATGAGATAAACCATTATGGTACATTCTGCCAATATTAAAGTCAATATATGGGATATTTATGGCAAATATGTACAGCAAAATTATTGACAACGTATCAGCTGGCACCAATTATAATCATACCAATATTGTCTAAATGATATTATGCATCTGCATCTGCGCCGACCTCTCCATGGGATCAACATTTTCACCGTTGTATACATGTATAGCAGCGAGCTTTGTTAAACTGTTGCTTTTTATAGTGTTTATAACTAGACTACTTACATGATCGCACATGCTTTCTATTGCTCCTTCACTGTGATGCTTGATTAAAAACACTCAATACACATTGGCAATGTTTTGGACAAGACCCAGTGCTATTGTTTCTTAAGTGACCGTGATGGCTGGTGACCCACCCTCGATTGCAAGTGCACTAGAAGCCTATGAGGTTTTTTCCTGTGTTTTGGATCATTGCTGATAATGAGCTCTGTGAAGAAAAAAGAACTATGAAACTTATATGTACTGCTCTTTGTGATAATCTTAATAAATTAGCCTACTTTTCACAAGGTATTATGGTTAAAAATAATAGGCGAGAGTGAAAAGCTATTATTACGCTAATATGAAAGTACAACATGGATGTTTGACTACAACATTTCCAATGAACATCTCATTTTGACCTCTTTATTTTTTGAGAATTTCCTCATAATTGAATGTTCCCATCAAGTCGGTGCTCATGGCTGTGGCAATAATGTATGAACAACTGATTATTAAAAAACAATCAGAAATGCTTGCTGTTAGGTCCCCCGCCATTTTTGTAGTCCTTAGAAGTTAGTTGGTAAAAGTTATTTAAAACATCTAACACATCTGATGTTGCATTTTATAGTTTCCCATTAAACTTTAAAATCTCATGCACATGTTATCACCACAAACCTTATTTCAGGCATTATTTAAAACCAGTATACTGAATCCCATCTAGTTTGTTTTAAATGCTAACTCACTTTTGGCTCAGCGACATACTGCACGTGAAGCCCTAGATCACCTCTTTGCCCATGACCATGATCAGCAGGATAGATGCCAGGTTGACAGTGAAGAAGTATTAGAGTTAAAGTTGTCATTGTGATACAGTCTATGGTTTAAACATCACTACTGTAATATAGTCAAGTGTTCCCTGTGTGGATTTGAGCTTCCCAGTCAGTTTTGACTGGGAACACAAAAGCTATTTTAGAAATGTAATGTGAAGTACTCTATGACACACAGTACAACATGTTTCATCTCAGCATTTATTATGATCAAAATAATATTAAAAAATGCTTTTCACCCCAAGAAAGTGAGTTGTGTGAGCTCAGGTAAATTAGTCCTGCAGGATATAAATAGTGACACAAGTTTAAATTTGTAATGATCACAATAGCTGCAGGTGATATAAAGATCAAACACAATATCACGTGATAATATTTACAATATCATTGTTGACTTATAATCGATTCAACATTATGAGATTTTACGAGACAACCACGATAAGAGGGTGGAGGACTCACCTTTACGGTAGTCTGTCCCACACGTCCCGCCTTGTAGCTGCTGATGAGACCCTTTGCAGCCTCTATGGCCTTTGGGATCTCGCCAGGTGAGGGTGGCACGAGCTCCACGCGGGCATAGTACCAGAAGGTCGCGAGTCTGGGTTTGGAGTATGTGACAGCGGCTGTAACATTTATCACAAACACAGAACACAGAAAGTGGTGACTCAGGCGAGGGCTTTACATTCAGTTTCTTTCTTTGACAGCAACCTGCTCTCACAGAAAAACCTCAATAATCATTTAGTAATGAACACTTTTGCTTTAGCTTGACGTATCAACACCTGGGCTGAATTTACCATATTAGAGGTCACATTACAGACGGGCAGTCGATGACCAGGTAAACCCACCGCCCTCGGCCGTGTGTTTGTTTACCTCAGTTTTGACATGATATAACAAGAATAAACAAACTCACCTCCTATCAAAGTAGGAACTTTGGCAACGAGTTTCTGAACCGCCTGAGCCATGATGAAGGCGCCCTCTGTAGCCGGAAGAGAAGGGGAAAAAGAACAAAAATGGTCGTGACTATGTTTCCGGGTCGGGACTTCAAAATAAAAGATGAAACTTCCATTAACATAGTCTATTATCAAAACGCATGGTCCTCGGTCCCTACAGTAACTCCGACAAAATCAATGGCTCGAAAGTACGGCGGCCTCGAGGGACCAACAGAAAAATATATGATTTACCAACACACAAATGCATTTTACCAACAACAGAAATAGTAATACTATGTAAATACATACAACAAATCCTCAGTTAATTCCTCAGTTATTATTATTGTTCTCATTATTACTGATTATTAATATTATTGTTTTTTATTTATCTTTTTTTGCCGAAGGAGGAAAATTATGTCAGAGTTTTTCCCCCTTTTTGGCAGAAGATTGACTTCTTCGGGCAGAGTATTACATGCATTTATCCTCAACAAAATATTTTTACAGTTAGTGAAATGTATTTGGTTTCTGCTGGTGAAAGTCAAACAACTCACTAAAGAGCTTTACATTGTATGAGGGCAAAAGAGGTGAAAACATAAGCAACCACAAGAATATATCACACACAACAATTCTGAAAACAGTCCACTGCCATGGAGGATTAAACATCTAAAAATAAAATTAAAAATAAATTAATAAATAGATTAATTTCATAATCATTTCAGATAAACCATTCTTAAAATGAAGGGAAGGCCAAAGAAAGAGATTCTTTAGTTGGGAAGCACACAGTGCATCAACTGTTGAAGTAAATCTTTGCTTTAAGACTCCCCCATCCTCTCATCCTAACAGCAAGAATGTTTAAAAATCTGACTCTTCACATACGGTGTTTGTAAAAAAAAAAAAAAAATGTCAAAACATATTAAAAGATGTTCTCAACCCACTTGTCCCACGGACAAAGCCTGAACAGCAACGAGAGAAGCATCCCGAGTATGTTAATCCTGTGTAATTAGGTTTTTAAATGATAAGTCACTAGGGGGCGCTCTTTAATAAGTTACAGAAGTAAAGGCACAGAGCAGGAAAAACAGCCTGACACTGTAACTACAGTCTGTCTAAGATATTTTTACTAAATCATAGGTCCTTGTGCCCACCGCATTTGACTACATGCTCTTTATAGTCTTTGGGAGAGTGTTTGTTGTCACATTTTAAAATTACAGTCTGCCCTCATATCTCTATACCTTATTACTATATGCCTTGCAGTGCATTGACTTCACACGTAGTGAGATACCTAATAGTCTCATGGTCCTTCCACTGAGGGAGTGCTATTTGTGGACCCCTCATCACTTGTCCCTGGTCAGTCAATTTCAAACATGAATAAGTTGCAATCAAAAAGAAAACCGAATATTCTATAAAATTTGCAAATACAATGAAATTCATAAATGATGCCAAGAAATAGAAATACTGTGTTTTGGTGATAGTCTTTCATTTCAAGTTCATTTGTTGGTCTTTTGGCTGAAACTGTCTTTGTCTGAATCCTCCTTAAAGTATCACTAGACAGATTTAGAAGACAATGTTATAAATTATACACTTTAACATTCACTAAATCGTTTGTGGATTTAGTGAACTGGAAACTGGAGAAGTAAGTTCAGTAACTTTGACTTATTGTGCTGGGATATTGTGTATAGTTCATGAAGTTTTCAAATTTGATTTAGCTTCTGGAAATAAATGGTTGCAAAATGAATATTGACAAAAAAATGTTTGTTTGTTTTTTCAACTGCAAAGCAGCGTGACTCTCCAGATTTCATGTCAGGAATCTGCTGAATCTGCTGAATCCATCTTGCAAAGCATTAAGCTGACACCCTTGTTATTGGTCACAAATGACAGGACCAATTAGTGTCCCAATAAATAATATTTTAGCCTAGGGCGTGGCCTAGTTTTACAAAACAGAGATAAATGGCTGCAAACCTACAACAGGGAATTTCTGTCCAGTTGGTTTCAATGTTTATATCAATATTTTTCAGGGAAAAAGCAATATGCACTTTAAATGTAAGGTAATGATTTCCTCTTTAAGTAATATGAAATATGAAGTAAGTAGTTTTATTACTGTTAAAAGGAGTGATGCGTAAGGTGTAAATTCTGAATAACTTGCCCAACAGTGGTGGCAGCAGTGGTGGCAGCAGTGGTGCCACCTGAAAGTGACTCAAGACATGCAGTATGACACAATCAACTAAGGCCAGCACAACTGCCTGTACAAGGCCCATACAATTTAATATAAATGCAAGAAACAGGATAAATGATACAAGTGTGCCCTGCTTGTTGAAACTCAAAGCAATGTCCCTGATGCAGTGACAATAAAATCAGTGGGACCTTTCAGCGACAGAGTTTCCCAACCCTGTCTTTGTGTACAAAGACACTTTGTCCCTAACTTATTTTGCACAAAAACAGCAAGAACCCACAGAACTTTGCTTTGACTTTGACTCAATTTGCCAAGGTTTCCAAAAATACCAAAAATGTCAGTCTGAATTAAGGGGAAATGTCATCAGAAGACAGTGGCTTTGAGAGGCATAAAGAATTTTCCACATCAAGTAACCATGAAAATGTCACTGCGGATTTCAGTTGAGATGAGAGTGGCAGCCGTTCAATAATCACAATCAGAGGAAAAAAACAAATATTTTATAACTAAAGCCAAAGCTTCTCAGGAGTGACTTTATGTAAAATAGTTATTATTATATGTTTTTTGCCAAGGTTTCCAAAAATACCAAATATTTCAGTCATTTTTATTTAGATTTTTGTTAATATTTATCTTTTTTATATATCTTTTTATCTGCTATACAAAACTGCTACTGGAATCTTAATTTCCCTGTGGGTGTCTTCCAAAGGGATTAATAAAGTTCTATCTATTATAATCTAATCTAATCTGGATAGAAAGCACGAGTCTTATCATCACTATATATTTTTCATCAGTATTGAGTCAGCAGATGGTTTGTCAGGCTAACCTCAATTTGCCAAAAAGTATTTAAAAATGTCTGACAGAACCAGGAGTAACATCACTTATTCAAGAGGTATCTCACATTATGCTACAATTGTACAATTTTTCAAGGACTTTGTTGCCTTCAAATTTAACAGTGCAGAAGTTCTTTCTGAGCAGCCTCCTCCATGGTGAAAAATTGAAGAGGAAGTACAAGAGGCAGCAGTTCCATGTGTTAGATCATTTAGATCCTGTCTTAGGGGCGTCAGTGACTTACTTTGTAGAGCCACTACACCATCAAAGGTTGAAGGTTCAAGAGGGCTCTAAGACATTTTCGATAAACTTGTTAAAATCATCATTTTGACTTAAGTTTGAACTCCTCGTGTTTTGAAGGTCATCAGCCAAAGATTATGATCATGAAGCCTGGTGTTCTTACCTGGTGTGTAAACATGATTTCATAAATGTTATGAGTGATTGAAAATAAATGCATTAATGTCCATTCTGATCCAAGTAAGAAGTGCCTAGATTTTGGATTTTAATGGTCAATGTCTTTGCGACTCTTTCTTATTGCTTGCTCAAAGATTTTCTGCCAGTCACACCAGCACAAAAACCACCCTGGTCCTCATTCTTGACCCATTAGTGGACCATTATTGTCCTCTATGGAGGCACACAAGTGGAGATTGTGGTACTTGTTTTATTTTTTTATCTTTATACCAAATGTAATGCTAAGGATCATTTTAGATAACATTCACCACCTGAGAGGAAAAAGTCTGTGACCAAAGTAAACAACAAGAATGTCCAATCCAATCCAATCCACTTTATTTATATAGCACAATTTTAAAAACACAAGGTTGCCAAAGTGCTGTACAATAATAAATAAAATAAATCCTCTAAAACAAATATAAACAGGGACCACACAACACTCATGTTGTCTTAAAAGCAAAGGAATAAAAATGGGTTTTAAGATGAGATTTAAAAGTTTCTAGTGTGGGAACCGTTTTGACATTGGGGCTAGCTCATTCCACAGTTTAGGGGCTACTGCTGAAAAAGCACAGTCGCCCCTAGTTTCAGTCTGGTTTTTGGGACGACAAGACGCAGCCGATCAGCAGACCTCAATGGCCTTGGGGGGCATAAACATGTAAGAAGTCTGAGATGTGCTGAGGTGCCAGCCCATTCAATGCCTTGAAAACAAACAATAAAATATTCAAGTTAATTCTAAAATGGACAGGGAGCCGGTAAAGGGAAGCCAGAACGGAGGTAATGTGTTCATGATTGCGGGTTCCAGTTAAAAGACAAGCAGCCGCGTTTTGGTCTAACTGTAAGAGAGGCCTGATTGATGCCAGAATAGAGTGCATTACAGAAGAACAAATGGGTAGAAATAAAAGCATAAATCACTTTCTCAAAATTATTAAAAGATAAAATAGATTTAATTTTTGATAAAAGCATCAAATGATACAAACTATTTTTTTTTACCACAGAGCTAATCTGCTTGTCGAGTTTAAAATTACTGTCCATTTTAAATCCAAGGTTGATCACTATCGATTTAACCTAAGCCTGCAAGGACTGTCCCGGACCATGAATTTTTCAGGGAGCCAGGGAAATGTTTCAACATGTTAGACCTCACAGAGGAAGAAGCTACAATTTGCTGAGAGTGACAGGACAACTTTGGTTTGTTTACAACAAAACTCCATAGACAGAGTGGTCCTGATCTTCCTGGAAAAAAAAACAAGTCATCCCAGTTCTCAAAATGTAAAACAATTTAGACAAAGACACCAAAAATGTAAACCTAGGTTGTTATATTTAATCAGTCTCCTCCTAAAAAAGCCTGAGGGGGGATTTACTGAATTCTTTAATGACAAAATAAGATAAAACTCAGTGCCCTTCATGTTTCTCTGTGTCCCTCCAGTGCACTGCTCTTACTGTAATGATGTGTTAGTTCCACAGACTGAGGCAGACAGCCTGTGTGAGTCACAGAGACACACTGAGACGGATTGCAACCTACACAGATAGACATGAAGAAGCGGAGGACTGCAGCGAGTGAGTGAATCCTTCCTTCGTGGTCTTTAACGCGCAGATGAGATTAAAAAAAATGCACGGACACACATTTGGTGATAGAGCAGTATCACAGAGTGATAATCTGTCTTAGCCCTTCAGGAAATGAAGACAGATAAGGACTTCATCCAGCTTGTCTAGATCTGTGGGAAATGTCGAGCTCATTGCCAAGACAGAGGTCATAAAGTCATTAGTTTTAATTCCACGTGTAACAATCTCAGAATAGACAACAAACAATTTGTTTCATTCCAGTCCTCATCTTAATTATCCCCTTTATCTTCATCACTGTTTTGTTTCTGTTCTCTCTGGCCTGTTTAGATCGTTTAAACCATATTTTTAGGAGGTTTGTAGATAATTGTTCTGAAGCTCCCCGCAGGCCAAAAACTTAAATCGATCGTCGTGATAAGACTGTGTTCCCACCTTTTTGAAGTTTATCTGTTGGGATATATACCCAAATAAGTAGAGTAGAAGGGTGTTTGCATATTGGATATTGGATACAGCAATAAAACTTAAAACTAAAACCACAGCAGGGAAGTTTTATGCCACCATGATGTATACTTTCACCAGACAGTGTAAGCACAGATGTGGGTCAAGAAGAACAGCTGGATGTGATTTGTGTGAGACTAATTCATAGAAATCTAACAGGAAAGAGGTGAGCAAAGGACCCAGTGATGTGGGTATATGAACCTGTGCCTCCAAAATGTAATCTTATCATCAAGCCATCAATTTGTGAAATGTTCTGACAGAAATATTTTGACAGAGTTATTGAGGTAGGGGCTGCAGGGTGGTACAGCAAGTAGTCCTGGTAACTTACAACAAGAAGATTAATGGATCAGTTCCCTAGTTGGTGGAGTTTTTCATGTTCTCCCTGCACATGTGAGTTGTGTGGTTTCCTCCTGCAGTCCAAAAACATGCTTGTTAGGTTAACTGGTGGCATTCAGAATCTATTCAGGCTACCCCTTTGCTATTTTTCGTCATATGTGCAAAGCTTGAAGAAAATCTCCCAAAAAATCATTCCTGTGATTTTACCTTTGCAAAACTATGTTCACAAGCAATGAATTATGACAAGAGTAACAATCCTGACCTTTGACCCATGGCCCCCAAAATGTATTCAATTGGTCCACTTTACCAAAATAGAATTTTTGCAGTGTCCTGGATAACATCTCTTGAAACACAAGCAAAGGGTGACCAAGAGGCTCCTTGAACTTGATCTTTGACCTTCAAAATATTATCAGTACATCCCTGTGTCATCTGGACATTTGTGAAAAGTCTGTAGAAAATCCCTCAAAGCACTCTTATATTTCATTCAGAAAAAACTCCATGTCTTTGACCTTTGACCTTTAACTCCCAAAATCTGATCAGCTCATCTGCTTTGTGACCTTGACCTTTGACCTATGACATCAAAAATCTCAGGCCATTCTTGAGTCACAAAGGTCAAAGTGCCAAATTTGATGGAAATCCCCTCAAGAGTTCTTCAGATATCATGTTCACAAACAAAGGATGACCAAAAGACTCCTTGACCTTGACTTTTAATCTGTGGCCTCTCAAATCTAATGAGTTCTTCCTTGAATTGGACGGACATGTGATTAAAGCTTAAAGAAAATTCCCTGAAGACTTTCTGAGATATTGTGCTGACAAGGCCTTCACCTCATCCGTATAGACTGACAACCTGAAAACATTGTGCTTTGTAAGTTTCCTCTTCCATGTGCTGTGTGTCTGTAACATTTTTAATGGCATAATTTCATTTCTGTGATTAATCAGTCAGTTTTAATTTGTTATTTTGACAGCGTTGTTGGATAACTATAACAAAATATTGTAAATGTCTTGATAGCTGGTTTTGAGGAGTTGCACGGTTTATAAACATAAGCTGTTTCTATCGCCTCTGTCATTCACTTAATTGAAAAACACCAGCTTTGGGAGAGATAAATGTTATTAGAGTTTGAGGCTCCTGTTGGAGGTCCGCTGATGAGCTGCAAATTGCTTCATCACAGGTTGCTGATGTGATGCTGCCAAACCTAATCTAAAGCTTGTGAGGATATCACAGGTAGCTCAAGGAAAACAATTAATTCTTCTAAAGTTGTGTTTAGGGTCTACTTAGAGCAAGACACAACCTTTTATCTTTCTGGATGGTTAGGTGTGTTTTGTTAAAGCCCAGAGTTAATAAAAGCTTTAAACCTCACAGCGTAGGCCTTGATTAACAGATTGATCTTTGTTATGACCCTCCTTTGTAGCCAGAGGCTGTGAAATCTAAGTCACTCCACAGGGAGGCTGGTCTCATTTTCTGTGGAGCTTAGGAAAGAAGACTATCATCAGAAGTAAATTCTTAACAGAGAGCTGAGTAATCAGAGAGTAGGTGGTTGTAAGAATAGTACATCACCTCTACTAAGAGACCAGAGAGAGAAACACTGAAGGGTCTGATGTCACTGTGGTGTTCACTGCCCATGAGGGAAAATTCTGTTGTATTACTAGAACAATGGGGAACAAGCTTAAAGTACTAGATTTAGCTTTAGGTCAACCCTGCAAGACTGCACAGTTTGATCCCTACATCTTTGTAATATAGATTGTGCTAAAAGCTAATGTGCTCAATCAGTATGTTTGCATGCACAGTTAAGTCGAGCTATGGTTCTAGCTTTATTTGATAATTTAACCAGACAACTGTCTTTGTCTCAGTATACATGCACTGGGAGTGAATTGTTAATTGATAGAAGCTTGCCTGCTAGCTGCAACCAAATGTGAACCCATGCCCCATTTCAGCCAAAAGAGGGTAAACATTGGCATCACAATGTGTACAAGCATCTCCAATTACTGAACAACAAACAGCAGAGACTAACAGGAGGGATAAGCAGAGAATGTGTTAATTTAGCTGAAAAAAAGTATATCAGTCATTATGTCTGGGCAACATTTGCAAGCAGGCATAATAAATAACCAACCAAAGCATTATGATTATATCAGATTTTGGAGCTCTATAGTTACAGTAATAAAGCCACAAGACTAAGCCGTGTAGTGGCAATCGTCTTGGACTGAAGACCAAACAAAGGAACATTCTTGGAAGAACGCAAGTAAAAACTGGTAGACATGGTCTCAAATTCAACTGTAACACTGGATGGACTTCAGGTTGGTGAAATTAATTTTAATGCATGCAGTTGATAACATTTGATAATGCATAAATTTGTTTCTATGTGGACGAAGATGCATTTGAAAAAAAATCATGTGTATTGACTAGGGCCCGACCGATATATTGGCCAGCTGATTAAATCGGCTGATTTTAGCCCTTTTCAACGGATTCAACATCGGCCAGAGTTTTGCCGATTTAACTCCGATATATTCTTAATTTCACATAAAACAGTAAACACTGTTCGTCGTCCAAGCTGCGCAGAATGATGACGTTGCGAAAGATGGTGGCGCGTTGTTAAAGCGGCTCTGAGCTCTGCTGTGTGTATGGATGATGGAGTGTATGGGGCAAAACTCACCTACAGTCACACAGAGTTGCTGAATGTTGTTTTTGCCTGCAAGTCCGACATAATGACCGACTTTCAGCGCTCGCACAGTATACCACTGAACATAACGAGGGCACCGGGCTCTCTGCTCAGCTACAGAAGCAGCCGCCAGACCGACACTGATGAGCTGACCAATACTAGATCTGTCATTTACAAAACTGACAAATTGGACCTTCTGATGGCAGGGGATTGGTTTATTTGTGACTGTTCTGTGATGATTATTACGGAAACCTGGTTTCACCTGCTTGTCCCCGACGCTGCAGTTGAGCTAACTAGCTAGCTAGCTAACTATGCTAGCATTAGCATTGCTCCCTCTGAGCTGTTTGACGTCATCGGGGGGAGCCTTCGTCAGAGCTGGGAACTTTAATCAGGCCTGTTTAAAAAGTTTGTGCAATATGTGCAGTGTCCCACAAAATATTCTGATTTCCTCACACATATTACCTCATGTTTACAATAAAAAAGTGGTTCACTAATGAGGAATCTGGGACTGAAAGGCAGATGTGACAGGACAAGAGTTCATAATTCATCTATAAATTTACATTTGAAATAATGTTATTTATTTCATTTTGCAGGAAATGACTGCAGTTTTGCCCACTATTTTATTTTGTATTTGAAAGTTCTTTGCTCTTGAAAGTTGCAGAGGAGAAAAATAAAAGAGGCTTAGGAAAAGAATGTTGTTGCTTTCCTCTCACAATGACCTGTTTACAACTTTTTAAAAGTTGTTCTACCTGAACTATAACCTACCTTCTTATTATTTTCATCAACAAGAAGTACAAGATAAAGAGTGACTCTTTTTAAGTTTTATAATTAATTTCACAGAGGTTTAATGCTTTGCATGTTTTCGTACTTGAAAACTCCCCTCTGTTGTAAAGTTAAACAAATACTTAGTGACAAAGTATTGTAAGATGGTAAAATGTTCTGCCTGTAATTCATATATTCATTGTTGTAAGTGTTTTTGGACCATTTAAAAAAAAAAATCATTTAATATATATATTTTCAATTAATCAGCCGATTAATCGGTAATCTGTATTTTTTTCTCCCAAATATCAGTATCGGCATCGGCTTCAAAAAATCCATATCGGTCAGGCCCTAGTGTTGACGAAGGCTGTCACCCCTCCCAAAAATCAAATTTCAAACATTCATGCTTAAATTCAAAGATGTCTGAGGCCACACCACCAGGCTGCATGTCCTTGCATATGAATTTTACTATCTTGTCCTTGATTGCCTTTTTCTGCAGGAGGATAGTGAGTGACTATGGAGGAAATACTAATGGTGGGTAATGAGCAATTTAGAAAAGGATCAAATCAGCAGAGTTAAATAATGAAACTGTGTGAGACACATCAACCCGGTGTGCAGAGGCCTACTTTAAAAAGCGTGGACTGATCTGTCAAGGGCCCAGGCTACTGATGGCGGTGGATCAACTCTGGTGCACTTGGATTCTGCCAAACTATTAACCTGGAGGTCCAGTGCCCAGCCCCAAGCACCTGCGCCAGTGGATCCCTCTGAATTTGGTTCCTTTAAGTGACATATCACAGCAGCTATGATGTGGAGACCTTACAGCTTGCATTGGCTGTCTGTGGAAGGTGGTAATTCTGAAACCAGACCTGTGACCAGACCCATATATTCCCTTTTTTCTTGTCTTTCCTGCTAAAAAGAATATCTGACAGTTAAACAGAAGGATAAAAAACTTTAGAAGAATGTGATGTTGTAAAACAGTTTAGACTACTGAGTCAATATAAGTAGTAATTGTGGCATGATATCATGTGATACTTTGAACTTTCTAATCCTGCAGCTCTGAAAGGTCAGCAGTGTCTTGTTATGATCCAGGACTGTTGTGTGTCGGTCAGTACTTCATACATATATGGATCGTACTGTGGTTGTTGTATCACCTTTGCTCTCAGCATTTAATTTCTTAAATTTGAATGGAAGACAGCCAAACTTTTCAAAAATGTTTCGTTGGGAAGGCACATTTCATCAGACACTCTGCTAAAAATAACTTTTCAAAATGTTACAGCACCACAGTCTTCTGTTTTGAAAAGGTGAATCATTTAAACCTTAAATCAAGAACATAGCCTTTTGTATTTGTGTCAGTTGTGCAGCCACATTGTATTAATCCCAGACAAGAATTCACCTGTAAGGTCTGTGGAGTCGTTGTATCTGCCTGCAGGACTGTGAAGGATGTGTCTCTGTATCTCTGGTGAAGTTTGGACCCACAGAATCCAGCAGCATGTCTTAGCCTTTCTGGTATGTTCCTTTTATTCCTATTCACTAAACTCATCTGTTTCCAATTAACATGTTCACCTGTTAAATGTTCCAACATGTTTTTTCAAGCATTCCTCATTTTCCCAGTCTTTTGTTGCCCCTGTCCCAGCTTTATTTGGAACTTGTTGCAGGCATTAAATTCAACATGAGTTATTGAGTCTTTGCAAAAAGAAAAAACAAAAACAAAAAACAATGAAGCTTATCAGTTTGAACATTAAATATCTTGTCTTTGTAGTGTATTTAATGGAAAATAGGTTGAAGAGGATTTCCAGTCATTGTACTCTGTTTTATTTACCTTTTACAAAATGTTCTGACTTCACTGGACTTTGGTTTGTTGAAAATTTGGTTCAAAAATTTGATGCTTCATCTTCCCATGGGACATTCATACATTTTTGCCTTCTTTTAAGGACTCATCCTGCTTCACCATCTTATCTCCCTATGTCCTTTCTTCTTTGTTTAAAACCACTGTCCTGGAGCAAGTGCTTCCTGGTTGTGCTCGCGTGCAGTCAGTGAAGTGTTTGTGTGTTGGGTAATTGGAGTGAGTTACGAGGCTGCCGATCACACTGTCTGTTTCTGTTTCTGTTTTATGGCTCTCCCACTGATCCACTCACGGGTGATGTCATGGCGTCTGTCTGCC
Source organism: Cetoscarus ocellatus (assembly GCA_037902135.1). Taxonomy (NCBI): domain Eukaryota; kingdom Metazoa; phylum Chordata; class Actinopteri; order Labriformes; family Labridae; genus Cetoscarus; species Cetoscarus ocellatus. Next base: position 1,524,604 of record JBAMNC010000320.1, on the reverse strand, counting down.
CGCTTATTTATGTGCTGTGCTGCTGTTAACAGACCTGTGTGTGCAGTCTGTGTGTTACAGGGAAGAGTGAAATACTCACTCTCAGCAACAAATTTCCTCATTGTATGCAATATTTTGTTTTTTTTTATGTTAATTTGGAGATCGGTGACATATTACAGGTTCAGTCTTTGTTCACTAGGTTGTGTAGTGAATTTTACTAGAATTCTCTAAACAGGATTTAAACAATGGTTGTTGAATGAATGCCCTGGAATGAAAAGATAATATCTGTTTTGTCTCATGGGAACAGCACAATTTTGATGTCCATATTCTAACCGTAAACAAAAATTCTGGCTGAACATAAACAGTGTAGTAGCACATTAGGGCCCCTAGAGCTGGAAATACAGAATCCAACAGAGGATGCTCCTAGTGCAACCCGACCATATATTGCTCTGCTGACCCCTACAAAGAGAAAGTAAACCTCCAGAAAAATGGATGATTGGCAAAGCCACTCCCAGTGGACAGCTGAACATCTGTGAAGCGCTGTATGGAAGCACTTTGGGCTCCACACTGCAGATGGGGAAAAAAACCAAACAAACAAAAAAAAAAAGGAAGACAGGACTGTGTGTCAATTACCTACAAAGCAGCTCATCCTTCATCATGCCAGAGGCATGGAGAAAGGCCATGTCAAGGACAAGATTACAAAATTCGTAAGTAAGGACATGCAGCCCACCTCGGGAGGGTTTAATAGTGAAATGATCCGTTGGAAATGCCTTGTGTCTGTGTTGCTGCGGGGCTAGCTGGGGTTGAATATCTCTAGTTATGGTTTTTGAGCCTACTCCCTGTAGGCTTAAAAAACAATTTAAGTTTAATTTTATGGAATAGTGAGAGCCCCTTGACCAATTTGTGGAGTTGCAGTGTTTCCTTTTTTCCATTTCTAGAAAGCAGTTACTGTTTACATCATCAAAGAACTACAAAATTGGAGAAATTTATTTCAGACAAAATATTAGGCAATTTGTACCCTTACATAGATTGTAAATGTCACATCAGTAATGCTTAAGTGTATTTAGTGGAAAATCCTTCTCCTTACACCACTGCCAGGATGAAAAACTTAAATATAAGGACACAAATGTGTTTTCAATGTTTTAGGATAAATAATAATGGAAAATAAATTATTTATAATCAAAGAATAGATGAGTGCTATGGAGCTAACAGTAGCTCATCTGCATTATTTGATAGTAGTATCAGCACTACTGCTGCTATTAATTTGAGGATTCAAACAGTTTTTAGGTAGTTAAAAAGTAGCTGTTAACGGGTCAGTCTAATGTTTTTTTTTTCAGAGTTTTCATTTTCTTAGCTCTTAAAAGTAAAACAGCAAAGTAAATGCCCACTTTTCCTCAGCATCCACCAAAAGCTGAGTTGAAATGACTAAAGGGGAAAAATAAATGAACCACTCTTCACACTGCTCTGCTAAGATGATGTGTTTGCAGGGAGAGATGGAATCAGAGCCTGAAGCAACGACTTTACTTGTGCAAGAACCCCCTAGTTTGGACGTGTAAATTAGCTTCACTTCTACTGTATGAACCTAACTAATTAAAACGTAAAACACACTCGCACACAAAGGTCAAAACCGATGACCCAGGCTAAAGGAGATTTAAAACCAGAACTCCTGTTTAAATGAGTGCCGAGCAGTATCAACACTCTGACTTTTGTGGAGTGCACACTGGAACCAATTAAATTGTCTCAAACTGCCTCAGACTGTGTCTTGTTTATTGCCTGTCTGATCTGAGCTGACTGAGAGAACATGCAGGAAAATTATTTCAAAATGTCCAAATGACTCTAAATCTGCTTACTCTCAAAATCTTTACTCAGAAATTCTTTGGGAACTGAGAGGGCATCAGTTCTTAAAGATTCTTCACTAGAAGCTCGGAGTATCTATTATTCAAAGTCTATACAAGGACGATGTAACCCATGAAACAAAGCCACACATAACAGTCTCCATCAGTATAGGCTGGCTTCACAATGGAGAAATTTAATTAGGTTGATCAGTCTTAAAAATATGGGAGACCACAGTCATAAGAACAGTTTCAACTAATTTCTAAATTTCTAATCCCCAAGATGCATTCAGTGGGTGATATGGCAAGATCATACAACAATAACAATGTCACAGTGGAATTTCAATGATCACAAGATCTTAAATGATCCACTGTGATCTCAGGAAAAAAAACATAGGGGATAGTTCACAGAATCTGCTGGATGTCTTGGTGTGCATTTTGTTTTGCACTGATAAACAAACAACAACAACAACAAAAACAGAGTCAAGGCGCAGTTCTGTTTGTGTCTGCTGCCATGTTCATGAGCTGTAAGACTAAGAAAAATCTATTGGGCGAAGCTGCTCAGTTTGCTCTTTTTGGCTATTATGGCTATTCCATCTATGACAGCCAGATTTGAATTTGGAAATATTAAGGATGCACCGATCAGGCTTTTCTTGGCAGACACTGATCACCAATCACATGTTTGTGAGATTGGCTGATACTGACAGTGATGGGCAAGCTACCTGTGAAATGTACTAAGCTAAGGTATTAGCAACTGAGGAAAAACTTAGCTTCACTACTCTACATTATTGTTGTTGGTATTATTATTATTATTTTTATCATTATTATTATTGTTTTAGTGCTGTTGTAATTATTATTATTACAATTTTAACCACAACCATTCTTTTCTGCATATTTAGTTGTACTGTTGTGTTTGGCTTAACCTATTCTTATTCCTATACCTATTCTTTCTGTTGCATCTATTTGATTTGCCTCTCTAAACACTTTTGTTATTTTGCAGTTCTGCTCCTGTAAGGTTCTGTAATAATACATCTTATTGACTTATTTATATACTTACATACATTTTGAAAAAATGTTTTGATCGGACAAAAAATCACAGTCTTTCAAAAAGCCACTTGAGGACAATAAAGAGCTCCAGAGGCAGCCAACAATACCACAAGGAGCTGTGGGAATCATCTGGTGCTGGAGATGAATCAAAGCAGGGATAAAGTACCACCAGTGATTGCAGGGAATGAGGAACAAGTGTGAGATGCAGGGAGCCCCAGCGTCAGGTAACCATGCCCAATCCGTGAAACAAGAGGCAGAGAAAAACGCACACGCCAGAGCAGGAGCACAGGAGTCCAGAATTCCAATAATAAAAGTCTCAAAAATACAGAGCCATCACAAAATCCTTACAAAAACTCCTGGATCCGCATCTGGATTTTGGATCACCACCTAAATCTAATCATTTCTTCTTTGTGCCATGACAAACATTAACTGAAAATGTACTCAAAATACGTTCAGAAATGTTTTTGTTTTTCTGTTCACAAACAAACAAACAAACAAATGCTGGAAAAACTATAACCGCCTTGGTGGCAACAATAAAACTTAGGCTTGTCTCCTCATTTAAAGTGCATCCCACTGAAAAATAACTTTATTTTATTGAGAGATACATAATCAAAAAGTTTCTTGTGGTTAAAATACACTGGTGGCAACCAAAACTGTTCATGTCTCCTTAGCCTACAGCAGAGGGTACTCTGTCATGACCATCAGGGGGCGGTGTGCAATCAGTGTGTGTCGTCCTGTGATTGTGATTCTGGATATAACTGATTTTTTTTCTGTTAAAAAGTTGATGTTGCTTTCTGCCATATAAACTCATCCCTGAATGACCTCTTAGATACATAGAAGTTGACAAAAATAACACAACAGACAGCATTTAACACACACTAAACACTGCATGAGCACATAAGTAAACAAAACTAAAAAAAAAAACAGAAGCAAACCCAGACAGGTAGTAAAATTTAACGTTAAAACTCATTTAACTGTCATCATGTTTGTCCTAATCCTTATTTATCTATTGTTAAGACAGTCGGATCATCTTTTATTTTTATTGGTCCAGTTCAATTACAGAGTAGAAATCATTCCTAAATCTAACCAAACCAAAGTGTTATGCATGGAAATGTGAGTGTGTCTTCTCTAATTACCCAAATTTGAGACCTTATGCTGGCTTTGGCTCTGAGGCTGTCACAAACAAGCCTGACACACAATTATAATGATGGATGTTCATATTGAGCACAGATTGCACACACACACACACACACACACACTCACACACACAGCTGCTGCAGCGGTTTCTCTCAGATATGGAAGATGATCTGTAGTCACGCAAACCAACTTCTCCTTCAGTGTAGCATTACAGCTGTGTTTTTACTTTCTCACCAGCCAGAAATCTCAGACTGGCGCTGCATTAATGTCTCATTTTGCACTCTGAGAGTAAAAATTGTGATCACTGAGTCTCACATTAATCTAAAGTCTAAGCAAGTCTTTGATATGCTGGACCTACCTGCAAGATTATGAAGGTTTTGTAAGCACGGAGTGAAAACGTGTTTTTAAATTAATGTGAAGATTTTGATGTAACAGGCCAGAGGACAAACACAAACTGGTGCATGAGTCACAGCTGAATCCAGTCAGAGGAAAGAAACAAGGCGGAGCAACTAAAAACACACCTCTGCACCACCTTTTTATGTTCAGACTCTGCACAAATGGCCACTCCTGACTAAAGGATGTACTTACAAGATGTAGGGAGTCAAAAGTCAAGGTCACAGGGCAGCATGTTATTGCCTTTCTTGTCAATGCAATATCCATAGAAAGCAAAGAGGATTTTTTCAAACATTGTGCATGTATCCACTCAGGCTAAATTAAGAAAGACTAAGGCAAAAGGTCAAGGATAAGGTGTCTCATGTTCACTCCTTTCTTGTGAAAGCAAAATTTCAAGAATACCAATGGTTTTCTTTGAAACTCTTCACTCGTCTGCTGTTAGTTAAGGATGACCTTCTTATATTTAGAGGACAATGGTCAAGGCAGTTGAGTCTAATGTTCATCCTTTGCTCATAAACCTAATATCACAAGATTATTTTGAGAGATTTTTTTCAAACTTTGCATAAATCTCCACTTTGAGACCCCAGCCTTATTTTTTATCCACCACTCAACTTTTGCTGTCTGGCAATAGTGAACTTTGTGGATGCATTTAACTGCTGGTCAGTAGGCCTGGTTTATTTTTATATCTTAGAACTAAAAGGTATACATGCATGTATCCATCCCTCTACCACAGTAAACAGAAGATTGTGTGGGTACATTCAAAGTTCGCACAGTACACTTTGGAATATGCCAATGAGATGGGATACTGAAGGAGATGCACTTACTGGAACTACATGCTGTTCTTTTCAAAGAGGGTCTTGCATAATGACTAAAAATTTATAAATATTAAAAAGGGTTCAGGTTTGAACAAAACTCAAGGGTTATTAATGGCCTCCTGGATATGCTGGTGCACATTTCATATTCATTAGTACAGCAAATCAGTGTTATAAGCTCGCAGCAAGCAATGCAGATGCCACTTAATGATGAGAAAAGCACCATCTGAGCTCAGAGCTCAGAGCCTGGACAGAGAATTAAAACGGCCTCAAACTATTGATGAAGATCAGCAGTTTTCCTTAAACAGTTTTAGACTATAAAAGTCTAATCTTTAAACCTCAGAATAAAACTGATTTAACTTTGGGCTCCCGATTTATGGTAAATGCAATAAGGTTAGTGGAAAGTTTCCATAGAAAACCCTGATAATGAACAGGGTGTGTTTAAGAAAAGATCATGCCAAAGAAATGACTCATTATGGAGCAGCACAGGCAAAGTTATCAGTATTATTTTTTTTAATCTCTGTTAAACTGGAACTTCAGGAAGAAAAAGAAAATCTACCAGTTAAAGATATTCCTCTGCAAAGTATGTTGTTTGTTCAAGAGATGGTTGTATTGCGCAGACGTCTTGCTTTTTCAGAGGGAAGTCCCTTAAATGATTCAGAAAATATTGAGCATTATATAATTTCACCTTAATTTTTGGGATGCGGAAATTGTATCTTTACATTACCTTATGTGTCATCATAATTTATTCTTGCTCAGTGGCATACATACCTTTTACTTACACATCTGAATACATCTCACAAGTGTCCCCTTTTTTGTGATACCTTCATTATTCAAAATATGATCTTTGTTGCATAAATAGACTCTATTAATCATGTGCATCAGTTTTTGAGGCAGAGACACAAAATAGGGGTCAGGGGACAATGGGTTAGGGATTTGTTCATATTTGCAGCTTTTACATAGGGTTATATATTCAAAGTCTTAACAGAAATGGGAATGAAAGCTTTTTTGTTTGATTTTCTGTCCCACATGCTTGGACAAACCTTAAGGCTGATTTAAAATGCAAAGCTTAGTTACCCTGAATGTTTTTAAATCTGTGGTTAAAATTTGGGATCCAGACTTAAAGTGTGCAACTGTTTTAAATGATGATTTAGTTTTTTATTATTATTATCTAATGTGCACTGTATGCATATGTGCATTTGTTTAAACCACGTGTTGCTGCCATTCTTGGCCATATGTCCCTTAGAAAAGAGATTCCTGATTTGAATTGGACTAACCTGGCTAGAAAAGGGTTGAACAAATAAATAAAACAGTATGTGTCTGCTCCAATGTTTCAACTGATTAGTTTAACTACAAAATAATACATTATCAAAATAACAGTTTTCAAAATTGCATGAGTATGTGTATAATTTAAAGTATTTCTTGTACAACAATTAGTGGAAATGAAAACAGTTGAAGACCACAAGGCATAGTTAAGGTACCTTTGATCATACAAAAACAGAATTGTGTATGCATCATCTCCTCAGAAAATGTAAACAGATCTAATTCTAAAAATCATCACATAGAAGAGATAAAGTCATTATATCCCCAGCTATCATGCGTATAGAGACAACAATAAAAACCAGCCCTCATAGTGACAGAACTTTAAATCTGTATGATGTGCACTTGTTCAGTGTTCATTCATTCCCAGAAGAGAAAGATCAGTGACTCAGTGTTTCCAACAGTTGCTTTGACATCATTGAACCTTGTGGTGACCTGACTAATCTTGTGTTTTCCAGTAGTTATTCTAAAAGCCCACGCTGACTTCCCATCACTACTTTTCTTCAAGGGAATCCCAAACACCGTATTGAAAAGTGTTTAAAGTCCCTGAAATGCTAAAACCATATTTTGTCTCTAAGCATATCATATGTGTGGAAATAAAGTTGCTTTAGACATGTCAAAAAAGGTGTCTATGAAAAAAATGCCATTAATGGTACAACAAGTACTTTTGTATGGTTATGTCTATTTACTAAAGGGTCAAATATCTAAAGAAAATAATCTTAAAACTTAGAAAAGATATATAAGAAGGTTGCACCACTTTGATGAAGTTTTATTTGATCCCACTGTTGTTCAATGTCCACATATTTGTACAGCTGGTTTTGGTACATAAAAACTACATTTAATGCTGTCTTTCCACTCGGCAATTCTTTCTATTATTTTAAATTCTCTCATACATTTCCATTGACCAAGTAAAATCCTGAAAGTTTTGTGAAAGTCGGGGGAACTCTCGTGATCTCTGTTGCTAGATGTACGGTTGTCTTATGGCCCAATATTTGCCTTTAAAAGCAGTCTTTTTGTTGTCTTGGCCGTACTACGCAGTCAAACACATTTAATATTGTCATTGGCCTTTAGTCTTGTCTAATGAAAACTGGTTAATCTGTTCAATGAAATGACCGTTGTCAAAAAATAAATGACTTTTCAGGCACCAAGTAGGAAGCTACTTTAGCATACATAGCAGTGAGGCATATGAAAGCACAACTCAGCAGGACTGTATGTACAGTGGCTGATACCGAATGTTATCAGTGGTTGGGCCTAAGAAAATCTGGATGGATCTCAGTTTTTTCCTTTCTTTTTATCCAACTCTTTTTCTGTACTGAATCATCGTATCTTCATGATGTTGTTCTTTAGACATACCTTTACTATCTTGTCAAAAATTGATAAGACAGTTTATCCACCCCGTGAAAAATCTATTGCAGTAAAGTTAACTTCAAACTAATTTCTACTTTTTCACATCTACAGTAACACAAGAATGGTTTGACCAGCCTGCTTTAAACCTGAAATACTTTTTTTTAATATGCAAAATAAATGTCTTTTTACTTAAGACAGGATGTTCTGAATATTAATCACTTTTCAAAATCTGTATTTTATCTTTAAAAAAAATTGCATTCATATGTTATCATTTTCATGACTGATTGGGTGGGTGCCTGTCTTTGTGGGTGGCCTGTGCACATCCAGGCCCACCCATATGTCCACCCCTGCACCTGTGTGTGCAGATGGAGATTTTCTTTGTTCAGTATAGTTTAACAACAATCATCAGCCAAAATATACTTCAGCTTCTGGAGTAAGAATCCACAGCCCCATTCAGGACAGCTTTGGCTCCCTGGCTGGCTAACTGAACACACAATGAGGGATTGTAAGGCTGTGGCACTTTCTGTCCTTATATTTTGCTTCTTTATGCTATTGTGAAATAAAGGGATGGGCATGTCAAACGGAACTAAATAGCTCTAGTGATAAATAAGGCCTTGAAATGAACCCAATATGGAGATATTTCTGAACTCTGACAATGATATTTTTGGCTGAAAAGATGCGGTAAAATACAAAATCACCTGCTCCTTACATCGTTGCAATTTATCTGTGCTAGAAACAGAGAGGAAAGACTAGCATCATGTCATTGTCTAAAAATAATACTGCTGATTTTTAATAAATACACTCAGTTATTTTGAAGTAAAGCATTATGGTACATTCATACATTAAGCTGATATTTCAGCCAGTATAAGGGATATAAATAACTGATATGTAAGAACAGATGAAAATGTTAGCAGGAATTTAGATTCATGCAGATACTGATATTTAACTTTTTAAGCTGTTATTAGCTCATACCAATATCGTACCAACAATACTGTGCATCCCTAATACATTAAATCTAATTGTAGCCTTGTAGTCAGTGACCATCTTAGATTTTCAGAATCTGTGACCTAAATCTACAGATCTAGTCTAGATCAGCTTTGCAAAACATGAATATGCATATTTTATTGAAGATGTCATTATTGAGTGATTATTTGGATTAGATTGCCCTAAGTCACATGATCCTGGTGGCCCACAAAAGCCAGATGGGAGTCAAAAGTAAAACATAGCCATTGGGAATCAGTGGTAACAGAGAAAAGTGTTGGCTAGATCTTGACCAGTTCACAGTCCAAAATCATCAGAAAATTTAAGACACAGTGAGTGTGAGCTTCATACTCTTCAGAAAAGTGTCTTTCCAGCAGGTTGACTGATTTGTTACCAGTTCTTATTTCCATAAGTCCTGGTTGTGGTGGTGGTCTTGGCTGTGAGCCCATTGTGTGAGGGATAAGTACTTGATGCAGGGTGGTTCAGGTTTTGGTCAGGCCTGTGAGTCTTTTCTCACATGTTGTGTCCCATTTTCCCTTTGATCCCAGTTTTTCATCTCTGACCACGTTACTAGAGAGCCTTAAAATAAATCTTCACAGAAAAAAGCATTGCCAAGGCATTCCCAACATTGTCCAGTGAGTTATTGCCAAACATGTAGAGGCTGCACTATCTTGCAAGTTAAAAAATCCTTGAACAAAATTCCTGGATTTAATCCTTATTTGGATCACCACCAAAATCTTGTCACTTCTTTCTTGTGCCATGACCAAAATTCCCTGAAAATGTCATCAAAATCTGTCTAGAAGTTAATGAGTTATCCTGTAAACAAACAAACGGCAGCAACAACATAACCTCCTTGGTGGAGGAAATAATGATTTAAGTGCTTGTCATGACTTTATGGACAGTTGAAGGAGTCTTCCTGGAATCCCATGCAGAGAGTACAACTGGAAAAACTCTGCTCCTGTGATCCTTCAGTCAAACCAACCAGCAGAAGCAGATTTCCTCCATCAGGAGCGGCGTTAACCGCCTCAGGTCTACTTCCTAAGAGGACGTGTGGGTGAATTTATGTGTCGCCTGTGCTTCCTCCGCTCAAACCAGAAGACAAGTACACTCATATATAAAATGACCTTGATGGAGTTTTGTAGAGAAAAGTCTAAAAGCCCTTTAGAGCACTAAAGAAAAAGTAGTTTCTGTAGAAAACACAGCTACTTCAGTCAAAAGACATTTATTTACCACATTATGACCAACACAGTCAATGCATGAGTCATTACAGTGAAGTGCACGTCCTCTTCATGTTGAATCCACAGGATGAAGGGGTCACTCGCTGGCTCTAGAGGGCCTAACTCCGGTTCCTGCTGAACTGAGCCAGTGCTTGTTAGACATCAAACTGTTATCAGCTCAGTAGGCACAGGAGGTTGAGCCCAGCAGCCTGCACCACCTTACTCCTACCACAAGGGGAAGCAGAGAACAGGAGTACTGCCAGAGGGAGTCTGACAGATGGGACAGATAGAGGTGATTTTGTTGGCTAAAATTAAAGTTTAAAAGAGGATACTCATCTTTTTTTCTTCTTCAAAATACTTTACAATCAGCCACAAGCAATGATAGAGTCAAGGCAAATATACAAAGAGTGCTTTTATGATTTTAATTTAGACATTATTTTACACAAGTATGATACAAAGACATTGAGAAAATAGTTATTTAGACTATATAAGCAAAGTTAAGATGTAGGCCTTTATGATATGAAGTAAAGCAATTCATCAGCAAAATGTTTTCACTCTAAAATGTTAAATACAAAGGATTAATATTTCTTTTTGAATAGTAAGTATATGCCATGTAAAACAAGGATTAGCAAAGGAACAAATGCAAATCATATTCAAACGCTACTCTCCTAAATACAGCAGAAAGATAGCAAATATTAAAATTGCTAAACTGTATTATCTTAATCAACATTGGATAAACAGATGGTCTTAATTTGATCCCTTTAACATAAGCCTTTTTTTGCCCTGTACAATATTGTAATGTGTTGCAGGTATATGGATTTGGGCTGTTTATTTTTGTTATAAGGATTTAACAAAAAAAAAAAAAACATCAAGCAAAAAAAAAACTATTTCTGATCTTAAGCAGATAAAATTAGTTTACAACACATTAGTTTTAGCACTTCCATGTCTCTTTTGAGGTGCATTTCAGATATTAATGTGAATGTTATGAAAAATCAATCATACATGATATTCTATTCCATTATATTGCACTAAGATAGCAGACAGAAATCTAAAATACCTGTGCTGATTATTTGCAAAACTATTCAAGAGAAATTACCATGATGCTCATTTACTCTATGGTGATATTTTTAATGCACAAGTACAAAATGCTTTAAATGATTACAATACATGAGCAAAATCAGACAATTGTTCGACATACAACTAAGGCAGGAAATGATAAATCATTCACAATCAAGATTAGAGAGGAGAATTTAATACATTTAAATATCAGAAAACAAAATGGCTTCCTGTAAGATTACACATATTTAATTATTAAAACTGTTTACCCATTATTGAACAAACTGAATGGGTGTCATACATATCAGGAATATGACTGGAGTGGAATCTTATAAAAAGTGGGATTTTTTTTGTTTTGTTTAGCGGACGGGGCATAGCTGGAGGTAAAACAATTTTCTGGACACGTTAGCCCATGCTGGCTATTAAGTTATTTTAAAAGTTTAATAAGCATTGGCAGGCACTAATAAGGGTCTCTCTGAATGTCTTTCTAGGACTAAGTGTAATATTTAAAAAGGTTAAAACTGACAAATAATAGCAGCCTGGCCAAATTTGAGCTTTGAGCCAATGCAATCAACCCCTCTGTCTTGGCACCAAATAACACAACAGGATAACAGTAACAGTCTTATGGCCTTGTTTCAATGAGCCAATGAAAACTGAAAAGTTCCACAGATAGACTACAACTGTTTACTGACAACTGCTGTGCACAATGGATCCACGAAAACAAGAGAGAGGTAAAGTTTAACATAAAAACTGACAAACACACAGCTGTGTAAGTGCACAGTCAATGAAAGAGAATTACCAATCAAAATAATGGTGCAATAAATCCATAATTTAGATTTAGATGTTAAATTCCAAAGACTGAGCAATATGAACAGAACTCTGGAGTCCAACACTGTTGTTGTAAGCCTAATTTGAGCATAATGGGCGCGAACTATAAGTCTAAACACACATGGTTAATGATTGGGACTGTAGTGGTCTCCATATTTAGAGGCACTTCATATTGCCAGTTAACACAGTGATAGAAATGGTGCCACCATCTAAAGTTGCACTCTGGAACAAATTTTTAGATTTTCCCGTTTTCAGGTGCCAAAGTTATGTTGTTGTTTAAATGAACTGCCAAAATGCAGCAATATGGAGCTAAATCCAGGCCAAAAGTATTGTAATTTGAAAAAAAGAAAAGATTGAAAAAAAAAATTTTGAAACTGAAAGTTTAAGGTTTGTTCTTGAATTTTAACAAAAAATAAAAACATATTATAGAATTAAAAATAGGTGTAAGATAACGTTTCAGTTTAAACATACTTTTAATTCAGCTCTGTAACTATTTTGATCAAATAATTTATTTTCATTTTTTACTCTGAAATATATTTTAACATGTGATGCGTCATTTTTTTCAGTTGCAGAATTAATATTTTCAGGTTCAAATCTTAACGTTTTGTTTTCAGATTTCTTTTATAATCCTTCAGATCTTATTTTTTCAGTTTCAAACTTTTGGCCGTGTTCTGGCGTGAGGGGCGTGGCCTCGACTGGGAGGGGTGTAGGATTGTGAGTGACAGCCTAGCAAAGCATCCTCAAATGATGTTGCCTTCAGGACACGTGGGCACCTTGATAGATTATGACTCAACACTTTCTCTACACTTTATTTTCTTGATAGCTGTAAATAAAGTGATGCTAAGGACAAATATACCTTTTACAAGTAATTCTAGACAACTCTTGTTCATTTTTGATTAATAAAAACTGGAAAATATGCCAGATTGTTGAGTTTAACACCTATAACTAAAGAAACGATGTGTCCCAAATCCACACAAGACCATGAACGCAGCGCAGCATCGCGGTATGAATCAATACAACGGCGTCCTCTTCACCGGGGCAATCTGCAGGTGCAGGCACACAGGTAAGAAATGCTCTCTACAGATAAGCTGCAGTGGAAATTTGGCTAAATAGCATAATAATGTGCCACTTTTGTGACGTCGGGTCATTCAGAAAGACGTTTTTATGTGTCTATGCAGTAGGTAGGCATTAGGATAGCATGAGCTAAGCTAATGCTAGCTGCTGCTCATGTTGTAGCCCTTAAAGTGTTCAGCTAAAACTTCGGTCTTCAGTTGTCTCAACTGTCAGTATTTGTGTTTTTGCCAGAATGTTGACAATTCAACAGTGGCTGCAGCTGCACAAAGCCTCATCAATGTGCTTACACAGAATCTCAACCAGAACCTCAGTCAGGGACAGGGACCAGCCTCTTTAGATCAGGAGATGGCTAGGTGACACAGATTAGTGCTAGGCTATCACTCACAATCCTACACCCCTCTCAGTCGAGGCCACGCCCCTCACGCCAGAACACGGCCAAAAGTTTGAAACTGAAAAAATAAGATCTGAAAGTGAAATAAAGATCTGAAGGAGAAAAAAAGAAATCTGAAAACAAAACGGTAAGATTTTAACCTGAAAATATTAATTCTGCAGCTGAAAAAAATGACACATCACATGTTAAAATATATTTCAGAGTAAAAAATGAAAACAAATTATTTGATCAAAATAGTTACAGAGCTGAATTAAAAGTATGTTTAAACTGAAAAAAGTTATCTTACACTTATTTTTAATTCAATAATGTGTTTTTATTTTTTTAAAAGGTCAAGAACAAACCTTAAACTTTCAGTTTCAAAATTTATTTTTTCAGTCTTTTCTTTTTTTCAAATTACGATACTTTTAACCTGGATTTAGTTCCATACAGCTGAAGGTTACTATTTTCAACTGAAAATGAGTGAACAGGGCCTTTACACTCATGTGCTGCCTGCTAGCCTGTGAGGGTAATTTGTGTCTGCCTGCAGTTTTGCTGTTTAGCCCTCAGCTAATGTTCTGACATAATTTAAGACATAGTTTACAAAGGGGTCCATTCAAGACAGAATTAATGAAAGAAAAATACCTCTTCCACCTCTGTATGCCTTATCTGACCAGTAACCCATTTGTTTTCCTATTTGAATAAAGTTCATAACATGGGAACACTTTCACATCTTTAGAAAAAAAAATCACATCATCATTGAATGGCCAAGCGCAGTTAACAAGAATCCCTTTTCTTTCTGGGTAACTGCAAGTGTACTCACACACAGATACACACAATCAACACATGGCTTTCGTGACCACCCAGACAGTAAATGAGCTCAGGAATCACAATTACATTGCTACTTGTTCTCCCTGATGGGACATTTCCGGTACTTCCTTCCTGTATGAGTAAGCTCACCCCTTCCTGCCTCCTGCTCTGCTCTCTCACCCATCATTCTCTTGATAGTTTCAGGGTCCTTAAATTAGAAAAGGCCACCCTAGAGGGGGAGACAGAACAATTCTGAAAAGCCTTTGAACCCACAGTCTCATCCGATGTGCTATATTATAAGATATGATGCATTTGAGCTTGACATGACTGGTTTGTCAGGGTACATGGTGTGCTTTTATACTGTTTGTGAATTACACAACCATTAGACCAAATTCATGTGACATAAGGCTCATGGTGTGAAGTCTGAGCCAAGTCCAGAGAAATCTATTAAAGTGGCTAAATGGACCTGAAACCTAACTCATGTAACAGCACTTAAAGCCTTCATACAAACTGGAAAATTTACAAATGGTTTTCAAGAGTTTACAAAGCATTTACAAACAACAGATTAATTTGTTCGAGGCTTATTTTCATAAGGGTAAAAATTATTTAGCTGGTTAAATACTCAGTATGCTGTTTCCATTGGTAAAAGAATCCTGCTTGATGGTTTCCTTGTGCCTGCATCACTGCTTAAGTTACATGATGATAAAAGTGGGTCCTACAGAAATAGCTGTTGCTGTTGTCAGCCTTAGTCAACCTTGAACATGTATGTACATCTGATGAGTTTCACTCTGGGCTCATATATGTTACAAGAAATGTGCATCAATGTACCAAATTAGTAAACATCTTCAAAATATCTTCTGTTATGCTCAAGAAAGTAGCTTGGTGGTAACTAATTAACAACATTATTAAGGGTACACTTTACAGAGCCCTTATTTGACTTTTTTTTTTTAGTTTAATATGCACTTTAGTGTGTTAAACATGACTTCATTGCATCATGGTGCACTTTTATGAACAGGACAAAAAGTCCAGACGGAGTGGACTGGGCCCACGTGGGGAAGGGAGCCTTAAAGGGGCAGGAGCTCTAATAGAGTATCTTAGACAGACAGAGAATACGGCACTACCAGGGGCACTCTGGATATGAAGACTAGAAGGTTGTTTTAACATTAGTGAATGTAAACATGCCTTAGCACTAATCAGAAATGAATGTATGAGCCTGGTTTAGGCAAACTAAGATCTCTTTAAAACAACAACAACAACAACAACAGTAATAATAATAATAATAATAATAATAATAATAAAAGATATGGTGTTATTCAAGATGAAACCCAAAGTTTTTGAGTTTATAGTGAAACTCAAGTCTCTTAAGTCAAAAACTTGAAAATGTGGCCTGACATCTGTCCTGTCTGCTGTAGTTCCTGATATCACCTCTGCAAAATTGGCATGTTGTTTTCTTTAAAATAAAAGTATTTTTAAAAATATTTTAATTAGACTCAAATCATATTTGAATTTTATTTTTGAAATTCTGGCCCCCAGGGAATAAATGGCTCCTTTAATTGTAGTTGGTGATCCCTGGTCTACACCATTATACAGCTTATGTTTGTTGCTAAACTAAACTGTCTTGTCACAGGAAGTGGGAGAAAGAGAGACATGCACAGCACAATAATGATTTAAGCTTTACGTGTTTAAAGTTTGGATGTTGAAAGATGAAATGTTTGTGAGGAGCGGAACTTAGCCACTGTGAACACAAGCTTAAACTGAACTGTTCACGTAGCGAGCCAAGTCCTGCCCCTCTGGACAAACACATCATGAAAACAATAATTTTTATCCACCCAGTTATGTGAAAAAAGATAAGTTCCAGCTCTGTCTCACTGAGAGTTAGCTGACATTTCACCTTGGTGAAGCTAACATGCTCAACCCAGTCCTTCAGAGCAAAGCTTTGCAAAACTTTAAATGTGCAAAATGTTAGCATGACTGTCCAGCTGCTGCTATCATTAGCTTTACAAAAACAGACAATATTTCTCTATTTCTAAAGTAAATAAACAAGTTAGACCGTAGTAGTGAGATGCTTTTAAAGCACTTTATTGGTTTGCTATAGGAGGATGGCTAACATTAGCCAACATTACTGACATCAGACAAAGGTTATATTTTAAGCTATTTGAATTCTCAGTTTTTCTGAGATATTGAGTTATCCAACATCCTGCCTTATCCTAGTGTTCTCTCATTGAAGCCACAAATGGGCCTGGATTAGTTCTGGCATGTCTATCCACACCACTCCAACCCAACCCAAAAGTTAGTTAGTTAGTATGTATGTTAGTAACTCAGTAAGTTAGTATGTCTCTGACATACCCCCTTGTGCTATTCTGTACTAATTGTACATACTTTGGTGAAGTGCTTTGCCCATAGCTTAATAAATGGTTTGTTTCTGATTGCTTAGCTCCCCCCAACAGCATTAATATTTCATAACATAAAGTTTTGTACCGTTTCAAAAAGGAGACTTTTTTTTTTTCAAACAAGTTCAAACAAGCTACAGCAAAATATATACATTTGATGTTTTAAGTAATGTTAATTTTATAGGTTTGAAAAAAGGCCAATATGACTTGAATGCAGAAAAGTCATTTTTATATGTCATCATTGTGGGCCCATCCATGACCCCTGGCCCGAGCTTTACCCTTTATTTCGCCTTATGGGTGGCGTTGGCCAAGACTAAAAAATCATATCCATTAAACCCAATGAAGCAGAACATGAACATCACTACATGGGGTATATTTAAATGGGAGGGAAGCTGGCAACAAAGGACTTTGTCAAACCCACAGTAACCAAGGGCCCTAGGAGTTAAACAGGGCTGGATTGGAAAGAACTGTGTAAGTTTTGTCCTCTACTTTGGGATCCATCTGCAAAGGCTAGCTAACCACCTGCTTGCATAGCTTTCTGTTCTCAAGTGTTCTCAAGACAGTGTACATAGGTACCTCCCAAAAAGATGAAAATTTCCTTTCAAGCAAAAAAAATGTTGACTGTCTGAAATAATTTTACAAAAGATGTCAAACAAGTAAATTAAAAGAAGATGAATTTGCTAATGGGGACTGTTCATCAGTCAGGCATCAGCTGTAGAAGACTTGGGCGAGTTTCAGGTGTAGCTGGTTGGAAATCCCTGGCAATGTGATTTATATTACATCACAATCAAATCACTCTGCCAGGAATCCCTCCAGCTAAACCGACCTGTCAGGATCCTGTAAAAGGAGGAGGAGTTGACAGAAGAGGACAGCGGGAAACTGGCATAAAGGAATTCCTGAGCATTAAAGAAAAATATATGTTATGCATGTTGTGGTGAGAAAAGGTCACGGGTGAGGATGCAGAGAGAAACAGCCCAGACTGCAGGTGTCTATCTGAGCAAACTCACTCCCTCATCACTATGTAATTATGGGAAATACACACACACACACTTCTATGTACACTTTTAAATGTTAACACATGTGCTTCTGCACGCCTCTGAGGACAGTTGGCATTCTTCACTGATGCACCTGGACAAACAGAGGAGTGTGATGAATCCATGAGCTGTCAATGATTTCAGGCACATTTGCAGGTGTGTTTGTAAGATTGTGGGTGATTTATCAAGGTTGTGCGTCTCTTAGACCTTCACAGGGCTGAGCTGGTTTACATATTGGAGAGTCAGATGGTAAATTTTAAGTCTCACATAAGGAAGCAATGCAAAATAAAGCGCAGAGGTCTTTTTGTTGCATAAAAAAGTATTTAAGCTTCATGCCAACACTGAATGGAAACAGCAATTAACTGGTTTAGTGCTAGTATAAACTTAAGAAGCACCTATATGAGAGGTAGTTTGTTTTTTAGCAGCTCTGCAAACTTTGACACCCTAATTAGGTATTTTAGGCTTTTATGCCTTTCCTACAAGAAATCAATCCTGATCAAATTTTCTTCAGCTTAAAAAGTATTTATTCATCCTTCTAGCCATTCACTTTATAATCATCCATCACTATCTAATCATCCAACCTTCTACTCTTTAATCAATCATCCATTAATTTTTTAATCATCCATTCATCCATCCAACCATCCATCCTTTATTGCCTGTCCATCCATTAGTTTCTACCACCCTTTCATCACTTAGCCTTTCCAGACCTTCATTATCCATCAATCCATCATCAATCCACCCATCCATTCATATATAATAATCCATTGATACATCAATTCATCCATCTATTCACTCTTAAGTCATCCATCCTTCCATTCTGTAATCAATCATCCATCCATTCTTCAATCAGCCATCCACTCATCCATCATTGCATCCATACATTCATCCATACATCCATTCTTCCACTCTCTTTAAAATGCATCCATCCATCTATTTTTATGTAATCGACCCATCTATCTGTCTGTCTTTCATCCATCCCTAGACTGGTGGCTAACACCTGTTCAGTCCATCCAAACTTTAATCATCCATCTATCAATCAATCTATTCATCCATTTTTTCAGTTTTCCAACCATCAGTTCATTCTTTTTTAATAATCCATCCATTATATAATCATCCATGTATTCATCAGTGTATCCAGTGTATCCCCCTGCTATTCTGTTAATCATCATCCATTTAAACTCTTATCAGTCATCCATCCAACCATCCATCACTTTATACACACATTCTATAATCAATCATTCATCCATCTATCCATCCACTCTGATCACTTATCTATCCAGTCTTTTTATCCATCTTTTTTATTATTTATCATTCATCTATCTGTCTTTTTCCATCAACTTTTTCATCCATCAGTCAATCCAAACTTTAATCAGCCATCCATCTATCTATTTATCCATCCATTCAATCATCATCCATCCGTAATTGATCAAACTATTTTAACTTAATTCATCAAATGTATCCATCAGTTCCTTAATCCATCCATCTCTTTGCCATCCTTTAGTCACATCCATCTATTCTTCCATACTCTCACCCTCCCCTTCATTATTCATCCATCAATACATTCTCAATCATCCATCTACCATCCATCTTTTAGTCATCTGTTCCTTCATCTATCACTATATTTTTCCTGTATCCCCATGTTATCCATCTCTCATCAATCCATCTTTATATATCCATTATCCATTTTCCATTTTTTACACATTTTCCATCCTTCCATCCAGTATCCATCCTTAAGTTCTTAAATACATCCTCCAATTTATCCTTTATAAATCTATCCATCCACACATCAATATCTATCTGTTCATTCATTCAACTTTAGAATTCATCCATCCTTTAATTACCCTTCTATATGTCTATTAAGACATTTATCTTTCAATCCACCTTTTACCAACAGTGAAAATAAAAGCAGACATACAAAGCAGACAGATTTACTCAGGTACTTTCCCTTAAAACACGTGAGCAGGTAGAGTCAAAGAGGACAAAGAAAGAAATGCCATAGAAAAATCCAGACAGTTAAACAAAACAATAATTATCCATAAGGCATCCATTATTCAGTCTGGCATTTAAGTAATTATAGACTTTTATCCAAGCAGTTCTTTGTCTTCTTAAACAGCCTCTGAAACAGGTCGTCTTCAAGATGATTATGGGTGAAATAACAGGGCCTTTTTTTTTTTTTTTTTTTTTTTTTTTTAGGAATTTTTCAACAGGACACTAAACAAGCAAGTAAACATGGCCTTGTTCCCTGTATTTTGTCCAAGAAAGCACAGAGGTGCATGCTTCACTTTGAAGATAATGATAAGAACATAGTGTTTGATAAAACAGAAAATATGTCCTATTCATCCAAAGAAAACAGCTGAACTCCTCATCCCTCCAGACTGATACTCTCATTTTTATGTCCCAGCTGTTATTTCAGCATAGTCAATATGTATTCAATCATCCCATGTGTATGGAGCAATGGGTTTAACACAGGAGTCTAAGAGGTGATCTTTTAATGTATGTTGGAGTCTTAGCTCACACACACTATTTATACTCAAACAAGCCCTAGAATCAATGCATCAGTAACATCACTCTGTTACAATAACATTACAGAATCTATTGCAGCAGTATTTTTGGATTTGTGTGGGCTGGTGCTTTGGAAAGCCCCTAGTCCAAATTATCTTCATGATTACAATACTACTGATTTGATCCTTCTGGTGAACCAATTAGCATGTAAACCCCCTCCCTCTAATTTCCCACGAAAAAAGGACTAAAAATGGTGAGACCAATATGTTCTTAGTTATAGCGCTAATATAATATCTAAACATGTGTGTGAACCTGGGGGACACACAGACACACACTGTGAGAGCTACACACAAGTATCATTTCTTGTTACTTTTATCATCCAGTCTGCTCCCAACCAGCCATCCGATTGCACTTATTTATCAATCTATCTATCTATTGATTGATTGATCTATTAATTTTATCATATATTTAATTATATATGTGTGTGTGTGTGTGTGTGTGTGTGTGTTTATTATTTGAGCTATTAATTTATTGATTTATTGGATTATTGTTATTGAATTCACATGTTGTGAATTTGCTTTGGCAATATGCTTGTCACAAACGGTCATGCCCATAAAGCTTATTTGAATTGAATTCAGTTGAGTTAATAACTCAATAATTTTGGACTTAAGGGTATTATGGGTTAAATATACAGTCCTTTAACCTCAACTCTTGCAAACTGTTTTAGTCTCTTGCTTGGGCATGCAGCCTAAGGACAGTGTCCACTGATGTTATGTTTTATGCAGGGAGCATTGATTTTCATTACAAAATCAATAAAGCCCTGTATTTTCTACACATTCCAAAACAATGTCACTCAGTGTCAGCTCTATTTCTTTTTTAATTTTGCAGCTGCACTCTCTGCACACTCTTTTGAAAAGAAGTTTAAATCATGGAGCGCCACCACATTGTCAATGCCATCCCCTTCTGCAGACCAGGGATGGAAAGATTTTGCTACCAAGAGGGCCACAACAATATTGTCTGAATTCCAGAGGGCTAAAAGTTAAAATATTTTCATTTAAACAATTAGATTTAAATACAAGGAACAAATGTAGCACCTTCATAAGGATATGTTGTATCAAGATTTCTTCATTTAAATGTAAATATGAAAATTAATGATTAATTTAATAGGGAAAACTTAATTTAAGCCATTCTTGAGAAATGTTTCTATACTGTAGTACCGGAGAATCCCTTACCTTCCAGAACTCCCAGAATACATACATAATAGAGGTGCTGTTTTGTGTATTTGTGCTGTGTTTGGATAAAAAAAAGTGTGCTTATGTCAAGCTTTTGTTGATTCTGTCTGTTTGGCACTCTTGTCTTTGTAACTCACAGACAAAGTGGAGTGTGTTGCGAGCATAGACAGTCATCTTGTCATAGTTTGGGGCGGGGCATCAGCATGGGGAAAAAAAATCCTCTCCCAGAGCCTGCAGTACTGCAAAAACAGACTTTAAAACTCTGAGCATTAGCATTAGCTAGTAAGCTGTCATGTCAAAAACATCGCATTGCATTGATTTAAAGTTAAATACTAGAGTTATTACTGTCAATTGAATAATAAAGACACATCAATAGATATAAAAGAATAGGATCAAAATGTTTTCACGTTATAAAAAAACAGATAATAAATGTCACTGTATGACCACAGTATTATTCCAGAAATCATTTTCCACCCATTTGAATCTCATTTTAAGAGACAATGTCGTAGTTACTAGGAAATGATTAAGAAAACTTTTTTTTTTTTAATCAATAAATAGGTGGTAATGGTTGTTATACAGAGGTATTTTTTAAACATTTTATTGTGTTTTTACAGAGTTCAAACTAAATTGTTGTACAATAATGAGCATCAATAAACAGCATAACTGCATTAACTATGAAACAGCAACATTAAAAATCCGATATCAATGTCCTGTTCATAAGAAAGGAAATACAAATGTTTGGACTTTAGATCCTACAGGTGACAAAACCCATACTCATGTGGATGACTTGAATCCCTGGTGTTCTTCTACTCAGACCCGTGCTTCTGTTGGATGAAATATTCTTAAAATATGCTTTTAATGTCAATTGTAGCGCAAAATGGGCACCTGGCAGCCTCAGAGCATTGTCCAGAGGGTTGTTTTCCCACTTGGCAATGTTCGTAATGTTTTGTGGGCATTCTCATAAAGTTTGACCACATCTATTGATCAACTATTTACTCCTCTCTGGGTTTTTCTCCTTATTGGTTAGTACATCCAATCAAAAACTTGATGTTTTCATTAATTCAAAAACCTGGTCAAAACACATACCGGTAGTTGGAATCTGAGAATGTTAATTTTTTTTTAACCACTTAACTTTTCTGTAGACTTTAAAAGATTATCGAAAGCTAACAAGTGTGTTTTTTGGCTGATTTATACTGCTTCTCTGTGTCTAAAAACTGTCAGTGGAGTATCTTTTTGTCTGAATGATGTGATAAACATTTTGTTCTTGAGACCTGTCTCTCCAAGTTAAAGTGCTACTTAAGTTCTTTCCTCTATCTCAAACTTCTTCTTCTCTGTCACGTTCACACCCACAACTGGCAGACTATAATAGCCTCCAGCTAGCTTGTCTCTGGGCTCCAATTTGCAGCCTATCACGGTAACTTAATAGCCCTGTGCCATCTGCCTGCCTCCATCTATGTTTCCATCTCTCTTACACTCTGTCTGTTAACCACCAACCTGCTGATATTCTAGGACAGTGATGGGCACAAATCCTGCACCACTGCACTGCATTAGAGCTGCTGAGTGTTACAATGTCACATATGAGTGCCTGTTGAGCCTATATTTCCACTTGCAGGAACCAAACACACAACGTAAGTGAGACATAACAATTATCCTAAGCCAGAGACAGAAATAGCCAAATTACCCCTGATTTTTACCTCTGGGTTGATCAGATGTCCCAAAATCCCATGACGGCATTGAAAAAACAGTCTTCACTTTCAACCAGTGTAAAACTTGTTCACTCTTGGCCTGAGGCTGCCTCTCGGTTGTGACTGTGTGACAGCTAAATGAGCAACAATTGGCCTGGCCGGGCTCCAGAGCGCCTGAATAACAGCAGGAAGTACGTACATGACTAATGCCCTCCACTCACACAGCACACTCCTTTTTCTTCTTTCATTTTCCACCCTTGATTCTTCACGCTATATCTGACATTACAGGGAAAATCACTGTCAATTTGAAATTGTAACAAGATGCATGACACGTCAGGATAGAAAAATGAGCCTATAGGGGCCTTTTATGTGTCTGACCTTTACTTCATGTCATGTTTGAGAGCTCTTGACTTCTTCAGAGGAAACTGCTCAGCTTATTAAACAACCATCAAAACCTGAGGGTTGCATTTTGTGTGAATGGACCTTTTGTTGGCTGTCTGATCAAGTCACTGATTCATCAATAAGAGATCCCCTCCCTTTGTACCGAGGGGCTACTGTCAGCTAAACAAACTTTTGCTTGAGCTAAGTCTTTTCAGTTTGTAACTTTACATTTCTACCTATTTTGGCTATGGATGCACAACATTATTAGCTATCCATATCAGCAGACATTGGCAGATATTAAAATTATTGCTGACATTTACAGCCAATACCGCATCCATACAAAATGGCTAGGAGTGTCAAAAATGATCTTTCAATCAATGCATCATGATGGAGACATAGATAAATTTGCATCGATGCAGAGACAGTCAATGATTGTTTAATCTTACAGAGGCTGCTGCTAGACTGCAGAATCAGTCTTATTTCTGAGGAATAAAAAAACAAGTATAGGAGGATGAGACCTATGAAATTTATTCATTTGGTTTACAATAAAAATTGTTTTTGCTGCAGTTGATCTCAAAAGCTATTTCTAGTTAATATAAGGAGTTCATATTTATCTGACTGCTTGTATTTTTTATGTAAAAAGTAGCCCAGTGTAGTAATATAGAAAATCAACTTTACTACTCACTTTGTTGCATTGTGATATTGAATCAAAATGAATTGTTAACTTAATAATCCTAATTGAATTGAATCATGACACTAGTGAAGATGCACAGCTCAAATATTGACCATATATACAGTATCCCACATATCTCCTTTAATATCAGCAAAACACCAGATATACCATAATGCCTCACCTTGTCATCACTGCATGGGTACGTCTTCAATCAAAAGTTTAATTTTTTTAGAGTGAAATATTAGCAAAAGTCCAATATTGTGCATCTCTAATTGAGTCTTCAGCACAGTTATTCTCTACTCTAATTTGACAGATTAATGTAGCAGAGTGCCATCATTTAAACGCTTTTTTTCTTTAAAGATTCTATGAGGAGATGTGTCCAAAGTCCCAATTCAAAAATCTGACAAAAGGAAAGTGCAACACTGAAATTTAAAGAAAGCTATGCACTGCTGGGGGGATTGGCATGACTTTGTAGACAAACCTGGAAGTTAAACTAGTTCCTGTATCATTAAACCTAGGGTTGTTGCACTGTTTTTTTTTTAAATTATATTTTATATTTTGTCCATCAAGATAATCTCCACAAATTCACACATTTGTTATATCTCTGTATCCTAAACATGATTTGCAAAAGTCAATGGTGATGACAGACCACAAAGGACCCACAACAGGGTAGATGGACTTGCCTCCACCACAAGCTTCAAAATTTCATTCTCTGCTCTTACCTCGTCTATACATGACTTTCTTTGTAGGGTGACCTGATCAAGTCATTGGTCACAGTCGTGTCAATTGTGTGTAGGGATGCATGATAACAGATGTGAAGCAAGAAAAAAATATATCATTTTACTCTTAAATAAACTCTTAGATTCATAAAAGTGTACATTCAGTGATGAGAAGTTTAACTTCTATGGTATATTTTTACATTCTGACAACATCACAGTCAAGATATGGGATATATAAGGCCAATTTGTACAGCCAAAATACCAGCTGTAAATATCAACATTTTATTTTGTGCTCATTTAAATTACATTAAGGATTTCCAGTTTTGTATAGATAGGGACATGACTGACAGTACCACAAACCTGCGCAGTGTAACTATTGGTCAAATATCCTGAAGTTGTACCCCAACTCATACTCTGTGTCAGTCAGTACTGTAGGATAACTGTCAGAGAGGATTACACTACAGTATGGGGTGTGTTCAATAAGGCAGGGTCCACAGATTGGCTTCAACAAAGTTCACAGACTCCTTTGAGGGTCAGACTCCTGATGTCACATGGCTTTGTCCAATTCATTTCACAGTCAGTTGAACATGAATCTTTGTAGAGATGACATTGCTAAGTCCAGGGTTGGCCTCAAAAATTGCATCATACTTGCATCACTCTATTCCCAATTGTTTTAGACAAGATGGAGCCCAAGATTTTGCCTTTTTCACCAACAGTAACCTAAGCTCAACTAAAGTGCCAATTAAAGCTTTTCTCTATTTTCTACTGTGCAGCAGAATAACAGTTTCCATCCCTGACTCTTCACTTTTAAAGCTTTTCTCTTAAGAGCCTTGTAAGAGAGAAATACAGCTTGAAGCTCACACTCCGGGCTTTCTCAGCAGGTAGAAATAATTGAGTCCCTATATCAGCAGACAATTGCTCTTTAGATTGACAGATATAAAGTTACTCTTTCTCTTGCTTTGCTTTTATCAGACACTGAGGTATGTTTGGCTCAGAGTGCTGCAATAACTGGACCGAGAGCTCTTTGCTGGACACTTCACTTTGAGATTGCTCTGATGTTTAGGGACCCTCACACAATCCCGCTCCTCATCTGTGCACCTTCTCACTTTCTGCAGAGCTGCCAGACAAGGCCTTTCTCTTGTGATTATCTCGTGATTTTAACAGTCTCAGCTGGGCTGCATTTTGGCGAGACACTTACACTTTTGGGACCCAGCCAAGGGCACACATGATCAGGCGGGTCTGTCTGGGGCGTGCACATGCTCTGTTTATCCTAGTTTGACCTGCAGTGTTCAGTAACCTGTGCTAAAAAGGCTGCAGCCATCAGATACTTGGATCAGTTTGCATATTTGAGGATAATGTTCAGAGGTTTGGATCAGGACTCGGTAAGCTGATCCCTTGACCTCTGCTGGGGTTTCCCCAAACCCACATTAGAGCTGGATTTGTGCCTGTGAGTGAGGAGACAGTGACAGGCAGAGAGAGGAAGGAGAGGGAGACACAGAGAGAAGTAACAGAAAAGCAGAGGGAGGAGGCGTGATGTAAGAGGCGACAATGACAGTTGAAAGGGATATTTATCCTCAGATGGCTTGTGGTGTCTTATCAGCAGCAAATCTTTAACAAAGCCAATAATAAGCATGTGTTTTTTCTAAAGATCAGTCAGGAGCTTTATGGCTAAATGAAACATAAAAGTGAGATTTTTCATCTTGTACACATTGCCTCATTACACAAAAACACAATTTTACCCTCGCATTACCTCAATTTAAAGCCCAATCACATTCAAGCTCTATGATAAGTTGTGACCTGATGTTAGTTGCCAACCACTCAAACTCATGTAGTGAAAAGTGCTGTCTAGACAATTTACCACATTGGGTCTTCTTGATGGTTTTACATCAAGAAAGATTCATAAACCCATTCAGTGCATGCAGTGTTGTATTTGCATCATGCTATACCAAACTGATGGTATAAAATTAAAAAGTACACTTTTACGTCTTCAGTTTTGTGTTGCAAATGTCAACCAGCAACAACAATACTACCACTCTCTCAGTGTATCCTCAAAACTATTGCAGAACATGGACTTTATCTGCTATGGCAAACACCTGCGACCCATGAGACAGGTCTTCAATCCACTTTTGGGTCCCGACTAGATGTTTTCAAGTGGATGCTTTAAGTCAACTAAATGCAAACTAGAGGTGCTTCGACAGCACAAACCTCCACCAAGATATCAACATTGTCAGGCAAGTTATTATCAAAAACTTGTCTTCTTCCTGGTGCTATGAGCAATATTTCTTGAAAATGTCACGAAAACCTGTTGAGAACTTATTGAGTTATTAGCAAAAATGTGGAAAACTGCACCTGCATCTTGAAATGTTAACAAATCCTATAAGAAATTCCTGGATCTGCATCCGGATGCAGATCACACCTTCTTCTTTGTGCCATGACTAACACTCCCTGAAAATATCATCAAAATATGGTTGTAACTTTTTGAGTTATCCTGTTCATTAACCAACAAACATGCAAATTCACAAAAAACACCGGTGAAAACTTTACCTCCTTGGTGGAGGTAATAAAAATCTAATTGATCCAACTACTCTTAACTTGTGAGCCTGTAATACTATCTGTGAGCATAATTATCAGAGGCTTTCATTGGTATACAAATAGTGTTGGTGTAGTCTGCTTGTTGAGTACGAATTTTTATAGTGTGTGTGTGTGTGTTTTTATTCTTTCCGTTAGTAAAGTGGTCACCAACCTTTTTCAGTCAAAGACCTAGTATGATAATAACAGAGAGAGCTAGATTTACCTGCCACAACTCACTGAAAAAAATTAATAGTTACTTTTCAATGGAAATTATTTACTGTATATTTACTCACATTTAATGTGACTGATACATTCTTGAGTCTATCAAAACTTTTAAAAACATGACAAAAATCACATCTGCGTTTTACAACCTGTGCAGCCTATCACAAAACAAATCTCATGACTTTAAGAGTTAAAGACCAGAACATCTAAGTATATGGCACACTTTGAACAGTCTGACTTATCTTGTTTTGAAAATAAAATTAGAGGAGGGGACTCAATTTGATCCAGTTTATCTTGCAAATATTAGGACTGGCCGGACCCGTACATCCAGTGGATATGTGAAACAGTCCAGCAGGTGTGTCAGGTATAGACTAATGTACATCCAGTTTTTAAGATCTATTAGAAATGTATCCAAGATCTACCAGTAGATCAAGATCTACAGGTTGGTGACCACTGTGTTAGTAATACGTGTATGGTTTTGGAGTGGAAAACCAGTTTTAGTTGAGAATCTGTAACAATTAAATCAAGGAATCTATGTCATTTGTATTTTTGCACAGTTTCCTTATCATTTCTTCCCACTGTGTTTTGCATATCTTGCAAATCAAGAATATCATGCTCGACTCAGAGGTAGTCAGCAGAAAAGGTAATAAAAATGCCTAAGATGTAATCATGGCTGGTCAAAATGATGGCTTAATTGTATGCAGTATGATGCTAACTGCTCAATAACCAGCGTCAGAGTAAAAACACTTTCAGATGCAGACATCTATGCAGCACAACATAATAAGTAAGGATTAATGTGTTGGACACCGTTGACATAGAAAACGTGTAGGTCGACATTTTTCCACAAAGAGAAACCACAGGAATCAATAAGGGAATTGATAATGACTTGTATCAATAAGCAGAATTTATTGTGGAATTGGTATCAATAAGATCTTATCAATTCCCATCCCTAATTGTAGATGTTGGAGGGACACCTCAAAAGAGTCCTGCTGTCTCTCAGCTCTCTGTCCTGTTACGGTCTGATTTAAAACTATGAGGCGTGTGCTGTTGTGAGCCCTGCATAAGTTAAACAAGCTCAGTAACGTGTGTGTTTTGATCTTGAGGCAGATTTAGGTATGTGTCTTCAGAATTACACTGGGCCACAGACTGTAGACTCTAGACCAGGTTTAGGAGGTTTAAGGTGCACTCATTTCCTGGAACCTCACGATATGAACACACCAGCTTTGTACCTAACTGCTACTCATTTTCAGACAAGCACACCTGTGGGCAAAACGGGAGCTCAAGATCATTTACTATTTAGACAGAATGATCTCTGGGTGTAACAATGACACATGCAACAGGTGGAAATTAGAGAAGACACCTGCACTGTACAGTAAAAAGCTTGGGCATACGAAAGGCCCCTTCATATGAGTCTTAACAGAAGTGGTGTGAGTCATTGTGGATGAGGGGGAAGGTCATCTTAAATCCGTGACCTCATTGTTTTGCCTTTTACCTGTTTCTCATGGATCCTTTAGCTTCACATCAGATTAACATGGAGTCACACTTGACCGTCTGCTCCCGCACTCGTTGTATTAAGCCTGGCCAGCATAAACTTTTCTGATGTGATGGGTCAAAACTACACAGGACAGCAGTATGATGTCCTTGCATGTGTATTTCAGGTGTTAAATAGCATTCAATAGACAGATCATGTATGGTTTCAGCTTGAAGCTTTTCATAATGGATCTGCCCGATGACAGACCTGAAATATGGTGAATCCAGCTGCTTTGCAAGATAGTGTATATGTTTCCTGCAATTAATTGAAAGTTAAGCCCAGGGATGGGCAAATACAGCCATCTCAAGCGTCACATTAATATAATCCATATAGTTAAAAGATGCCACAACAAACTGCAAAATACTCATTAAGATGAACACATTCAGCTTTTCTGAAAATTAACGTTACAACGTGTATTCTATATTAAAATACAAAATAAGCTAAACAAAAAAATTCAAGCCTATTGAAGGATCCGTTTCAGTGTAATAATTGAAGCTTTTACTGTTTTTACCTCAGCCAAGGAGGTTATCTTTTGCCAGTGTTTGTTAGTTTATTAAGAGCATAACTCAAAAAGTTGTAAATGGAATTTGAGTCAAAGATGGACCAAGCACCAGCGATTAGATTTTGGTGGTGATTTGAATTCTGCTGATCCAGGATTTTTTTTAAAATGATTTGTTAACAGTGATAGATAGGGCATTTTTCCACAGTTGGCCAGTGTTTTAAGTTCTCAATGGATTAAGATGACATTTTTTAGGGAATGTTGGTCATGGAAGAAGGAACAAGTGATAAGATTTAGTTGGGGATCCAACAAAATCATATGTAGATAAAGGACTTTTTTTTCAAGGATTTGTTAAGAGTGCAGTTTCCCACATTTTGGACAATAACTTGCCTGACAGTGCTGGAAATGCTTTGGCCAAAGTTTGTGCTCTAGGAGCACTTCTATAGCTGATATGTTTTAGTTTGCCTTTTTTTTTAATTTATACAAATACAGTTAGTGATGCATGTACAAGATTTTTAAAGCTAAAAATGTTAATTAAACCCCAATTTCTCGCAAAAATACAGTATATTCCAAAAATCAAAGATTATTATAGAAATATTTTTATTATTACGATTTTTAGGGCAAATTCTGCTTTTTTTTCTTCATGTCTACAATTTACTGATTATTTCAAAATCAACTTGTAGGCCACATTTAGTCAGAGGGAGGCTGCATGTTGCCCATCCCTGGTTTAGCCAGTCTCTTATGTATTATTATATTAATTTTATATATTATTATATTATAATACATTATTTGGACTTTCTTTGTTCTCTTAAATCTTGATTTATGGTCAGTCATATAACTCCACAATCATTACACACGGAGCCTCACAGTCAGAAAGAAGCATAAAAAATGTTTGTTTTTTTTTCATAAAAAATGATTACAATATGCTCTGTTTTTTAGTTTGGCAAAATTAACCATACGATGTACCTAGATATTGCTCCATTTGCTCATTTGTACATTTATATAAACCTTCTGGCCAGCTTGGACAAACAATTATGATTACCTGCTCTTTCAGTGAGATACACAGCTTCAAAATGTTCCTCAGTCTCTTGTATTATCCAGGGAACTTTTTATTCCCAGTGCTTATTATCAGTAATTTAATTCAGTAGTTAAGAGACTTGCCTCCATGATGGTTACAGCATAATGGTTTCACTTGGAACAGTTCTTCTCGCATGCTTTTGAAGATTTTCACATCCAAACATCCAAACATTACCTTAAGCATGCTTCTTTACCCAGATAAAGTCTCAATCTACAACATGTGTGTAATAAAAACGCTTTAAAATACACTTAATTACAAACCCTGGAGATGGTTTACATTCGCCTGTGACATAAATCAACAAAATCATTTGGTTGAGGTCTGGCCACAGCAGGCAAATGACTTCTGCAGAAACTCCAAACCCACGAAATCTATAACAGACCGACATTTCAGCCAATCGGCATACAGAACGGTCTTTAAAGCGCTCTTTAGCTTTATTTACCTCTCGACATGGTACCAGAGCAAAGTCAGTCTGTTCAGCTTTTAAAAGGGCTCTCTGTGGACTTGCAGTCCTGCGTTAGGCCTTGACTAGAGAAACAATTTAAAGCTTTGGAGGCTTGGAACCAAACAGACCCTTTAACTATGGGGCATGGATATACATCAGGAGGCTGAGATGTTGAAAATTATTTACAGTTTAACAGCGGGGATGGTTTTAAACCCTTTATAGCATGGAGAGTCAAAGTATAGCAAATTATATTTTAGTTTATTGCTAACTGGAATGGAAACTAACCCCTGCTTTTATGGTTTTAGATCTGCTTATGTTTTATTTGTTGGCTTATCATTCAAAAGCTGCTAACAAACGTTGTAATACCTTTGAAATAACCGCCACCCCCACCCCTCAAAACATGATAAATACACATACACACACACAATGATGTAGCAAAAGTAAAAAAGAGGGAATGACTTAGGTGTGCTCATTTTTTCACAGCTCTGTTGACAACAAAGTGCTGCATATGTCTCACAGATAGACCAGCAGTATCTTTGTTAGTTAGCTTGATGCCAACACATCACAGAAATTAAGACAGATTGACACATAGGGTTGAATCACACCCATTCAAATGAAATATCTCCCTCAGCATGACCAAGTGAAAAAGGTTCTTGAATTAAGGAATTATATCAAAGCAGAACACAAATAGCATTTTCTCATGTTTTAGGAGCTTTAAGGAAACAAGTGTGAGTTCAAATGTCTCAAACTATGACAATCACACAAGTAAAATAATTATAGTTATATCACACTGCACTTTTTTGTCTCTCAAGTTGGCACCAGGTTAGACAAGGCTATAAAAATGTCATGTCTCAGTGCACAGAGCGGCAACGCTACAGGTGTTATCCAACCAATTACAACCTGCTGAGTCATGGGGGTGGGGGGGTGGGTCAAAGGGTTTGAATCATGGCTGTAACAGAACTGTGTGTGATGCTTGTGATTTTAGTGCTCGGAAAAGAGGAGACCATTATTGTGGTACTGGCCTCAAATGTCAAAAAGACAATATGGACATCCTTCAAATGGAACTTGAGGTTTGAATGAGAAAAAATGATCCCAGCTAACTACTGCATAGTGTTGGATAAGCTATGTTCAGAGGTTCCTAAGAGAGACGAGTGTGTCAGTCTGGTAACGTAAGAAGAAATCGTGTTACTCTTTTGGTCAGTGTCAGGATACACAGTTAGCTAGGGGTGTGTGTTGGCAAGAACCTGGCGATCCAATAAATAATGCAGTGCATGGATGATGATATATCACAATATGGCACAAAACAGTAAACAGGGCGCACGTCTCATTCTTTTTCACTAAAATTCTTTAGAAAAAATATTTATAGCATTAAGAACTCACAGTATTGTATGGAGAAAATATGCATTTTCTAATTAGTGTTATATATTGAAAGCATGGTTCCTACAACATTTATAAACTGAACTTTCTGTCGCAGTGACAGAAGTGATGGCAATAAAAGCAACAGAGTCAGATGGCTGGATATCTGCTGCCAACTAGCTGCAGTAAGTTGCTCTGAAATACAAAACAAATCCACTGAATTTCTATTAGTTATTCATTAACAAAATATCACTCTATTGCACTTCAGATGTAGATACAGAAGTGCACTTCAAAATACCACAAAATTTTGGTGGATTGATATTTCCCTACACCCCTAATGTTAATGTCAGTTCAGGGCACCAAACTAGATAGGAGACGCAAGAAAAATAATGGCACGCCATTCTTGTCAAATCTGGGTCATGAGGTGTCCTGAATGCAATATAAACTAGAAGTGCTCCAAAAGCAAAAATCTCTGCCAAGGCATTTCAGGCACTGTTCGGCAAGTTATTGTAAAATATGTGAAAAACTGCTCTGTCTTGCACTGTACAGACATCCTTTTAAAAAAAATCTTGATCAGCTCCCAGATTCGCTGGAAAATGTCATAAAATCTGTCCAGAACTTATTGAGTTATTGGCAAAAATGTGGAAAACTGCACTAAACTCCTGGATCCGTATCCATATTTATATCAGCCCCAAAATAGAAGCACTTCTTTCTTATGCCATGACCAATATTTGCTGAAAATTTCCATCAAAATCAATTTAGAACTTTTTGAGTTATCCTGTACAAAAACTAACAAACTAACAAACACATTCAAAAACATAACGTCCTTGGTGTAGGCAATCTTGTCACAAAACATGAACATTCATTGACCTGGACATTCATCTTGATTCATGACTTTGGCAATGAGCGGAAATGTTGCAACCATGTGTGCAGTATGATCAGGCTCTGAACAATTCTGCTAATGTTACTCATCTAATAAATGATATTCAAAAGGGTTAATGCCAAATATCAGGAAGTAGAAATGTGTGTGTTTTTTAATGGTTACTGTTGTTAAGAGGAAATAAAAACATATTTAACACGTCCTACAATCCTCATATGGTTTATTGACTTGAAGAAAATATATATACTGTAGATTTTTTTGAGGAAGGACTTAATTTGGCTTTACATTTTCAAAAGCATGACATGGTATACACATTTGGACATGTTAGACCAAACATTCACCATTACATCATGGAGTTGCGTGCAGGATAATTTCCATGACGACAGCCTAGTCTTTGTTTTGTTAGACGTTTGTGTGTGTAAGTGTTACAGTGTGTTAGTCGGTCAGAGGAGGAAATGAATGCTACATCGTCTTTGTTTTTAGAGGTTGGCTTTTTCCAGAGGGACAGAAACCCATAAACATGGAGAGTGGAGAGTATGAGCGCCTCCCACCCCAACACACTCACATTCTCATACAGATCCAGAAACAGCCAGGCAGCACTTATCCTCTAGAGCTGATGACCGTAAGTCTGCCACAACCCTCTTCAACAAAAACTCAGAGTCCAACATGCAGCCAAGCAGCAGCAGCAGCAGCAGCAGCAGCAGCAGCAATCGTCCTTTCCCACACATAAATGAAGGTATGGCTAGTTTACGGGGCTTGGAAAAATGCAATAAAAAGCCTTTCTGTGAATGCAGCCATCTGGGGGACTTAAAAGGACTTCCTGTAAACAAGACGGAGGAGAACAAATCCTCTCACACTCTCCCAACACTCCAACATCGCCTAAAATACACTTTCATCTTTGTTTGTCTTCTTTTTTTTTTCATTTTGCTCTCAGACCAAAAACTTTGACACTCAGCATTTTCACTATTATTACCCAGGCATAAATTTCCTTTAAATTAAATTAGTAAAAAAACAGAAAATCAGCTCTTCATTTTCTCTACATAACTAATAAATATGTTTATTAAAGTATGTTTGTTAGATTTGTTTTTTAAGGATAAATCAGAAATAAGAACCTTTAAAACAACTTAAAAAGGTCATGAAGATCTAAGTAAACTATGAATCCTAGATATAATATGCCAGTTTTGACACAGTGTTATATCTTGGTTGCCATACTTAAAACTTTATTAATGTTTAAAACCTACTAGACAGTATTAACCCACATAATGCCTTTTATCTAAATGTTATGACAATAACAGCCATTTTTACCTTTACTTTAAAAGTCATCTGTAAACAGCCTTCCTGAAATGTCTCTTTTCCCAGTGTTTTTCCCTCTTTCCACTGCGCCCATTAAATATCAACCCCAATAAAATTAAATCAGTGAGGCCTGGAGAGCATCCCAGTACACCTCAGTTGATGTGTCTGATTTCATTAGATCCACAGCTGATGGTGAGTAATTTTACAGAACAGCAAGCAGCAGAAAAACTGCATGAAATCCAAACTGCCTCTCTGCAAGATTTCAAACATTTTTCCTTTTTCTGTTACCAATAAATTAATGATTAGAGCTGCAGAAGCAATGGAGCTATGAGCCCTGCAATAAAGGTTAAAACTGTCTGATTCTCATTTAAAAAACCAAATCGCTTTGCCAGATGGACACTCCTTAATAAAGAATATTGAGATCAGCATGTGAAAGAAAAAAATAAATAAGTTAATATCTATTCAACAATGCACTGCAAGAAAAAAAGTTAAAAAAAGGACTCAAATTTGGTTGAAATTTCAAGAATAATTCCAAAGAAGGCAACAATTTTGGGAAGAGAGGTTTAGGTGTTAAAAAAAGTAAAGGAAAGAAAAATGACCAAGAATTACAAGAGAAATAGGTACAATATTCAGAATAAAACTGGAATGGACTACCAACTTTGTAGAGTTTTTGAAGAAAAAATACAATGCTAAAAATGTTTAATCATATATTAAGTAATGCCTTAGAAAATGTACATACGTTTTAATGTTAAAAAGGGAAATATTTAAATAGAATTGGTAAATTTGTTTCATCTTTAGGATTAGAGGTAAATATAATCTTAAAATGTGGATCAAAAAGGCAACTTATATGAATTATGTTGAATCATACCTTTTGTTTCATGTTGGATGTATGGATGTTGCGAGAAAATTTTACATTTTAAAATATAAAGATAAAATACGACAATTTCAAACTTAAAGTGTGTTGCTGAATGTCAGTTTTTCAAGAAAATGCTGAAATGGGTTTAAAATGAAGTGAATAAAGTTAAAATTTAGATTTAAACAGAAATTTGTAGATGCAATTTCTAACTGGTCAACAATGTCATGAAATTAGGTCAAATCCCTTAAGAAACAATCAGTAGTTTTAATATTACAGCAGAAATAGGACCCACAATTCAAGATTGAAGCTGAAAAGTTGACACTTAGAATTAAGTTAAATTATTTTTTGAAGGAAAAGTCAAAATGTTGGACAAGAAGTTTGACTTTCAAAGGTTTATTCTGAATAGGCCGGCAATCTCAAAACTGAAGTGTTTACATTGGCAAAAAAAATTGAAATTGCAGGAATTTGTCTTAATTTTTTAAAAATAAATTTCAAAATGAAAAAAAGCAGGAAATTTAAAGATAACATTTCAAATGTGTCTACTACTCTATAACTTAAACAAAATGTTTAG
The DNA here is from genome assembly GCA_037902135.1 of Cetoscarus ocellatus. NCBI lineage: Eukaryota > Metazoa > Chordata > Actinopteri > Labriformes > Labridae > Cetoscarus > Cetoscarus ocellatus. Next base: position 1,488,489 of record JBAMNC010000320.1, on the reverse strand, counting down.
GGAACATTTCAAGGAAAAGGAATGCAATTTTTCTAATAAAACTGACTTAACATGACCAGTGTAAAAAAATGTGCTCTCACCGTACTGACACTTTGACCTGACTTCGATAATTTTGACTTTATTCTTAATCTTTTTTTTTATTTATTACAATTTTCTCTGCACATTTTGATTTTTTTCAAAAGTGAAAAACAGCAAAAATCCCAATCTCATTTTTTCTTTCTCCTGCCTGGCCCTAAAACATTTCCACCTCCTCCCAAGTTTCACTGCCAGAAAATGGTATTTAGTGGACTCTGAATCCATCTTCATGTAAAATGTAAGAAAGACATATTGCCACAACAAATAGATTCATCCAAGGACAGCTGCAGACACTCTCTGGATGAACATTTTGTTTCAACTTATTTTCACATCAGTGCTAATTTGTCACAGTGAGAAGCCGCAGCTCCTACAGTCATGTTTTCAGCACTCAAGTGTGATCACCCTGGCCTGTCTCAACACACTCCGTCCTGACATACGGACCGAGGCAGGTGTGTGTTTTCAGTCAGAGTCCAGTGTGTTTGACTCCAGGTTTCTGCTTAGCATCAGTCAGGGTTTTCTTTCCTGCTGGCTGAGGAGTCCCAGATACGCTAAGGCAGACTGGGCAGCATTAAAGCGGTGATGACCGTGGTGTGTTTTTCATATGTATGTGTGTACCTATATGTGCGTAAATGTTGAGAGATGCCAGGTAGAAGAGACGGGTTACTTCCTCAGTTAATGACAAGAACTTAGAGCAAGGTGGACAACTGGCAGCCTGGGGGCCACATGTGGCTGCTCTCCTCTCCTTCCCAATCCACTTTAGATTTCAATGAATTGCTAATATTAAGAAAATCCAACAAAATTTTATAATGAAGGGTTTGAACCTGAACTTTGCCAAAACAACTTCATACAAAAAGACCAAATACAGCATGAAAAATTTAAAATATTTCAATATACTGTGCATTTCTTATTTCTACTAAATAAAAGTATGTGGTTTTTTAAGTAACTGATAATATGTACCTTCATAACTGTTTGGCTGGGCTTGCACACGTGAGTTGTTTTGCTTGAAATCCCCAAAGAAGCATATTCACACAAGCACCGAACTTCTTACAGCCGAAATGTTAAAGTCGTCTATACCAATCAATGGATTCATCCAAATATTCCATTAACTCACAGTCATTCCAGTGTATTATGAGACCAAACTAATATGTTTTTACAGTCAAAAACCATGGACCCCTTTGCGCCACACCTGCTGCAAATCTGATTGTCTGTATTGGCTGCTACAAAAATCTTTTAACAAAGCATTGCTAAATGCATTTATTGTAAATGCTAAATACCCTGTTCATGACATTAAAAAGTGATGTAAATTTATGATAAATTACTAATGAAAGCAAAGATATTTGTCCCATCGGTTAAAGTGCAAGTACTTGATGTTGTTTTAGAGTCGTCTCTAATTTAGACCAATTTTGCCCTCTGGTAGTGCGGATAAAACTAACATGGCTGACTTGGTAACAAAGTTGCCCATCCCTGTTCTAGACAATGACATGCAGACTAGGGAACAGACAAAGTCAGAGAACAGAAGCTGCCCAGTTTGGGTTTCACATTTGGTTTTCAGCTTCTTTATCTTCGTAACTGACCAGATCACCTCTGATAAAACCTGATACTCCTGCTTATGTTAAACATGTTTGACCTGAAATGACCCAGCATGCTAAATACACCTCTGGAAACACAAAGGGTGAAATAATAAGAGCTTGCATTCACCAAAAAAACAATAAATGGGGGAGCCATTTATGTTCCCATCAGCACAAACAATAGAAAATCTTTAGGTTTTGGCAATCAATCAAGTAGGAAGTGCGGTACCCCAAAATCTGGGTAGAGTCAGAGCGAAGGGGCTATTACGGAAATTTTGCCAAGATATAATACAGCCTCATCAGGAAGGGAGTAGAGCAAGCTGGAGCCGCCACGTAAAACAAAGACGTGATCAGAAACAACTGATAGGAGCAAATATCTGACTTGACTCCACTAATACACATTTTGTTAATCTCTTTTGAGTTCATCTCTGTACAGACAGGACAGATAACCATGAACTGATATGTAAGAAGCTTTTTTTTGAAAACAATTGTCTAAAATACTGTGGCAGGCCCAAATATGAGGCAGGAGTGGTTATTTAGGAGCTGTTGGCACCAAGAAGGGAGACAAGCAATCTGAGGTTGCCACGTAAACTAATGATGCGATCATAACACATTTAAAGGGGAAATCCGCTTGACTCAGGCTATCTTGCTTGAGTTGACATCAATATATGAACAAATTACCACAATGACAGGTGTGAAATACACTATGTAGCAACTGTGGTCATTTATTTAACTATAAATTTATCATAAAGTTCACGTCCCGATATACAATAATGTAAATCTAAGAAATATGTAAATAATAAAGTGGCAAGGCACCTACATTTGCTGGGAAAAGTGAATAAGTTATGAAAAGAAATTTTGAAAACAAAATAAAGTTGAAATAAAAGTATGGGAATGAACTGAAATGATGCAAAGAGTTTTTTTAAAGGTCTACTGACTTAGCATTATTCTGGACAATTTTTTTTTCCTCTGCCTTTATAATTGTTCTTATAAAATGCATATATTTTAAAAATCTTTTGATTTAAAACACTTAAAAATTAAGTCGAAGAATGAAAAAAAGCAAACTTTCAAAGCTTCAATTAAATATACAATTGTTAAGAATGGTAAGAAATAATTTATCAAAATTTTGATAATGTTTTCTTAGATTTTTAAGAAAGGTCCAAGACAATAATAAAAAAAAAAAAGGAAAAAAGGGGTGTCCCCAGCTACGGATTTACAGGGGTGGGCAACTGGCAGCTTGCAGGCCAATCACTTAATGCCCTCCTCCTGCCTCCCTCCAAATTCAAATAAATATTAAGTTGTAAACATTAAGGAAAATACCCTGGAGAAATTTAACCAGTGTTTCCAATTCATTCGCATAAAAAGGTCAAATGCTTAAAGAAGGAGCTTAAAATCCTTATACTCATTGATTGAAGTGTTGAATTATGCATCACTTTTACATTTAATGTTAATTATTTTAATGTTTAGGCAAATCCTGATGAAAACTTTATACCTGCTCATTTGGTAAAACTACAAAGTGTCAGAAATTTCTAATAACAAGAATCCCACAATTTGCAGTCTGATGGTAAGGATGACAATAGAAGTTGCAGAGTTGCCCACCCCGGTTTAACGTCTAGTCTAATACAATCAATTTTGCGCATGGTTGAGTAACTTGCAGCTTTGGGCAAGAAAAAAACATCACAAAATAAACGTCTGATCCATGCAGGTTTACATATATTAGAGATTTGACTTTTTCCATCATTTTAAATCATTCATCAGCATAAACCATAGGATTTATGGAATAAAAATGACAATTAGAGGGATTCTTCATAGTGTAATGTGTCTCACGCTGTAAGGTGCAGACCAATGACATCAGAAAATGTAATAAAGACAAATTTACACAATATTTTAAGAAATACCAAGCCACTGATAAACATAAAAAAGAGCTCCATAGGGGAATAATGAATTTATAAATTATTGTAATTAAGTAGTTTAATGTTTATTTTAATTACAAGTACATGTTATTCTGAGAGATGCATTATTGTAAGTTTATATTTATTCCAAGGTAGATTGACTTATGATTAGTTAGAAGAAAACTTGCTAATTTGTGTGAAATTAGATGTCAGCGCACCCGTTAAGCTTTATATACAGGTGTTGAACTATATAACGATATTGGAAGTTGAATGTGGCTTTTCCAAACCAGTCATGGAATATTCAAGTATTAATATTAATGTCGACACACTCTCATTTAACAGAGGGATTTTCCCCTCTGAAACTGCAGCATAAATAAAATGTATTTATTAAAATAGTTTAAAACCAGCACAGCTCCAAAAGCATCCCACTCAGCTCTTTCATTTTCACCGCCACATGTACGATCCACTCACCTTCAAACTTCAAAACTGAAGCACAAACTTCAGAGTCACTTTGCACACTTCCTAGAGCAGAGACAGTGAAAGAAGAAGGGAAAAAAAAAACCTGGTGCCCTTTATACTCTCAAACTGAAGAGATCCAGAAGTCACAGAGTGCAGCACAAAGACAGTGGTATGAAACATGCTGCCTGAAAAAGCCTCCGAGCTCAAGTCCAGCCTCAAACAGAGTGCTCCAAGTGTTGCTCCACCTCCAAACTGCTCTCCAAGTTCAAGGGTGTGGACTGAGTCAAAGCTACGGAGTCCCACATCATTCACGCAAGTTTGCCTCTTAAAAGCCACACCCAGAGAGAAAAAGAGAGAGAGGGAGAGAAAGACAGGGAGACACTGAAGATTTCCTTAAATAACAGCAGAGGAGGAGTGAGGAAACTTCTGGTTTCAGGGTCACCCAGAGCCTCAAAATAACCCTCCAGTGGGCTCTGGGCTGTAAAAGAAAATTATGACGCAGAGCAGCGGTCAATTTCAGGATGTTTATGTTATCTGGCAGACGCTCTGTGCTTTTTCAAAATGGCGGTAGGCGTTTGGTGGGCCTTGATGTTAAACATCACATTACAGAGATAAAAGAGATTAGTTTGTTGAGTGCCTGTGTGCGTGTCATGCCTCCACACGTCCTTACATCTTTACATTCGCCACCATGTGCATGCATACGTTTCGTGGTTGTTTGAGTGGGCACGGCTGCGGCCTTTAGTTTGGGGCTGCTGATAGCTAACAGCTGCCATCTCTTTCCTGTCTGAGTGGGTATACAATCCATGCTATAACGCGCTAATCATACTGTATGCCTACATCTGTTTGACGTTAAGCAAACACGTGTGATCCCAGAGCAATTCTTCTGCCCCCGCCGTTTATTTGATCTCACTTTATTATAACAAAACATAAGGAACTCTGGTGGCCGCTTTCATCAGAGGAGGGGTTTTTATAATGCTGCGGGAGCAGAGTATATGAGGCCTTGGCGGGAATCAAGCTCCTATTCCTGGCAGTGTTTGTGCCACGTTCTACCTTATAAATAGATTTGACATCACAGCCAGTTTTACACAAATGTGGATTCAAGTCATCAAAACTCACACAGAACAAACATTTCCATGGAAAAACCGGCCCAGTGGAAGTATGTGAAGCAATCCATGCTGTTTAGAGTGACTCTGACGGTTTTCCCCTTGCTCAGTGTACATTTTTCTCATGATCTATTGAGGTCACATGGTAAAAAGTAAAGCCAAACATTGATTTCAATTTTAGAATTTCATTTCCGATTAGTTTTCCTATTGACTTTAACTTTGTGAAAAGACAGAAAAAAAATCCATCAAATGAACAGGAAATTAACGTCCAAAAAAACCAAAATACACTTTTTGATGGTTTTATGCAAAACATGCATCCATGATTGCTATACCTTTTCGAAAATGTGTGCACAAACAGTCTGCTTTTAAAATGCACCACTTGTTTGTTAAGCCCACAAACTAGTGATGGACAATACCAGACTTTTTCAAATTGATACCATATTGATACTTTTTGCGGCCATTTTTTTTTAATGCACCGATACTGATACCGATACTACTCATCTCCTACAATCCATACATGAAGTTTACGAATTTTATATTTTTTGATTGACCAAAAGCTCAAAAAGTAAACAAAGTGCTCTAAAGACCAAGCAAAATTCTTGAGAAACACCTAATTTATATTCATGCAAAAAAGTCTCTTTATTGCGTGCTGCAGTGTTGTATGATTCTGTACATGTTTATTTCTAATGCCTGACAAAAACTGATGAACTATGTTACTCAGGCAATATTTTAAACTATATATATGCTAAAGAAACTGCAGAAAAAGTTATTGACTGAATTAGCAGTTTCATACAGAAAATATTGCAAAGTACTCATGGACTATAGTTGAAGTAAAATAAATTGTACAAATTCTCAAGGCACACCTGGACTTTCCTGAAGGAACACCAGTGTGCCAGACCAAACCATTTAAGAAACACTGGTCTTGACCATCAGATCTTAAAGTGAGTTTATTTTTAAGTCTTTCTCTAAAGAAAATAAATGTAAGAGATATTCCACTGTTAAAAAGCTAAGTGGCATATGTGTTGAGTGAATTGGTAATTATTCCATAAATACAAATACAAATGAAACAACTCATCAAACAGTAGGCACATTTCCATTATACATCTTTTTATACTATACATAATCAATGTTAGGTTTTTAAAAAATCACTTTAATACATTTTGTGGAGTGTAGCAATGCATTAAAGTGTGCTTTCTTTCTGTCATTCCTACTTTAGTTTGTTACAAAACTGTATCTGTGTGTGAGCTTGTGTGTGCAGCTGAATACTGTCTGATGCGTCTATTTGGTCTCCACAGTCACATGACATGGAGAGTGGCGCTGCCTTGGCACAGAAAAAGAGAGAAAGACTGAAAACAGTCTGGAGAAGAGCACTGATATTCATTTTGCTGGAGTACTCATTTGGTATTGATATTTTAGGGGAGTTATCGTTACCAAAAGAGTTCTTGTAAAAGTATCTCTTCTTAGATACTTGATATAGATACTCCCATCCTTACCACAAATGACTACAGTGGAAGGAGAATATTGTGCTACAACAGTAAACATTGGAGCACCTGTTTGAAAACTGAAGCCATACCCACTTTTTAGAGGGGCATGGTTAGACACAGCTCATGAGGAGGATTGAAACAGAGGCTTTTGCAGGTATACCAAAATCCAATATGTACTGTATGTGGATATTACGTCGAGTGACTTCAAAAAATATTTTTCAAGGGTGTGGTGACCAGTTTGAACTTTAAAAGAGGATTTAACTATGGACCTTGTAAGGCTTCAATGACCTTCAGCAACCAACTGTGTACTACAACTTATTTATAAAGGTTTGAGTGAATGCATGTGTAACGTCCACAGCTCTTAAAGGTTGAAAGGAGGTAACATGGCGTTTAATAAAAAGGATAATTTCTTATAAACCAAGCAATCAAATTTAACAAGTTCCTAAAATCTAAATTAACAACACAAAACTATTCCAAAACACAAATCACTAGACTCCTGATGAGCACAGATGAGATTGAGCGACAGTTCACTCTAAATCCAGCCGCTCCATGACTGAAGCTCCAGCTAGCCTTTTGAAGTGGGTCCAGACAGCCTAAGGGGAGGGAGCAAGACACGTGCATGCATGCGCTCACACACACACACACACACACACACACAGCACAACCTATACAGCACCAGTTGTAACAGCATGGGTTTGAAGCAAGTAGCATCGTTTGTTGTGTAAATTAAGCCAATGTGAAATGCAAAAAAAGAAAGTTTCCACTCAAGGCACACTCCAAAAGCCAAGGAATGTTCATTTGGTCCAAATGTGTAAACAGAAATCAACATCTATAGCCTGTTTCACAGCCAGGGTTTGGTCAGAGACACTCATGTCTTCATTGATATATATTACAGTGCAGGGGATTAAAAAGTTCTATAGCTTGTAGTTTTGACTATATGGTGCAATAATGAGTCCTCAAATACTGAAGTGAATTCATATCAAAGTCTATTCTATTTTAAACAAGTTTTTCCAATAAATGCCAAAAAAATAGGCCATGTTTAACACACATCATAGATTGTAATGCTTCTTTCTGTAACATAAAATTTATCTAGAATTGTCCCACTCATGAATTTTAAAGCACAGTCTCATCTTGTAAACAGCAGTTACTAGGATGTTGCTATCAAGGACCACAGAATTGGTTGTGGATATTAAGCATCATTTGTGATTGTCCCACAAAAAAATTAAAATTAAACTAAAAAAGGACACATAATTAACCTTTTCTCAGCACTAACTTGATGAGGTTGGCTGTAAATTCTCTTTTTACATGTTTTAGAAACATTTCATGATCTACAGAATTTTAGTTTACTATTGCTTTGTCTAGTGTGGCACAATGTGGCAACAGGTAGTGCACATACTCTCCAGCAAGAAGGTTGCTGGTTCAAACCCTGTGTCAGTCAGGGCCTTTCTGTGTAAAGTTTGCATGTTTTTCCAGTGCATGTTAGGGTTCTCTCCAGACACTCCTCGCACGGACCAAAAAACATGCTTGTTAGGTTATTTGCTGATTCAAAGTTGCCCTTTGTTGTGGGTGAGTATATGATTGGTCATGTGTCTGTCTTTGTGGCCCTTCAGCTTGCTGGTGACTAGTCCAGCACCCTGCCTCTCACCCAGCGTTATCTGGGATGGACTCCAGCCCCCTGCACCCCCAAAACAAATGAACGATAATAGATAATTGATGGATGGATGGATTGATTGATTGATAATTGTCGTGGGAAAAAAAAGAGTTGTTGATCATTTTTAGCCATATTTTCCTTGATGAAGTTACAGAGATCTTTGTTAAGATCAATTACATCCTATCAGTTGGCAATGCATAGAAAGTAATTCGCTTCAATAAATCACAAAAAAATCTAACACACATGAGTAACAGAGCTTTATTTTTATAAGTATTTCTTACACACATACATTATTTGATGCTCTTTTCTCATTGATTGTTACGTAAGAGTGATGTGTGAAATTTTTTTACATGCTGAGCATACAGTCAATGAAAAACAAGAAATCTGTCAGCACCGTAAGAAAGAAAAAGTAATTCTTCTTCAGACCAAACAATGAAGGCTCATGACAGATGACTTTGTAGCTAATGTGTTAAAACAAACATCTCTTTTCCTCCAGTGTTTAATATTTCCCCTCCAGCGACTTCCTCTGGCTTGCATTAACAACCCAATCAAGCCAGAGTTCATACTAGTTGCATTTCAGCAGCAATCATTCATAAAAATGACCACCGAGACCAGAGTTGTTGTTTGGCTGGTCTCCAGGCCGCTCGATGTTTGTCCATTAGTTTCTATTTACGGCCAAATATTATGTTCCTCGGCAACAGTCGGCTCTGTCAAAGTTATCAAATTAACATTAAGAGCCCGGCAAGCGGCAGCAACATGTATGCCAAATCTCATCATTTTCCTTGTTCAGACCTCGTGATGCAAAGCAATGTTCCAGGCAAAGACGCTGTGAGCTGCAGTGGAAGTGAAGCTGACAAACAAAACACACAAACCCTAGTAAAGACTGTTTATTTGTCTGGACGGCGTTTTTCACCGTGACTAAATGGATGCTGAAATATTGACAGAGTCTTTCCCTAGTAGCCTTATAAAGAGCTATCTGACAAAGAAGCAGACTATAAAAGTCTTATTTGGTCTGGCAGGTCGCCCAGGTGGCAAGTGAAACAAAGGAGGCCTTCGCACAATTAAAAAAAAAAAAAAAAAAAAGCTAAACAGAGGATCCCATCAGGGGCACGTTCACCTTTGTTAAAGTTAAAAAACAAATGTGCAAGATGACATTTGTGAAAGTCCGAACAATATTTTTATTCCCTTTGACGTCTTCATTTCAGCCCTCCCTGCAGATTTGCACGGTTGCACATGTTGCCGGAAGTTTTTGAGGAAGTTTTGAGCATTAGCAGTGTTCTCTGTGTGTGCGTGTGTTCCTGTTTCTCTGTGTGTGTATGTGTGTGTATATGAATGAGTCATCCCAGGGTGACCCCACCCTACGTGGGCGGTTGATTTGGCGGGCTGGGAGTATTTGGCCTCTGTCAGTCTGCCGGTCCCAGACAGAGCTGCTCCCATAACTGGCCTCTTTGTTCCAAATGTCACTCCTCTCAAAGGGACGAGACGGGATCCCGTCGCCGCCTCTCGTGCTCTTTTCCTGTCGTCTTTTTCTTTGTTTCTTACAGAACACGACAGGCGCCTGCCACAGTACACATGTCGGTAAACTTCAGCTTTTCTGTTTCATTTCAAAGAGAGCAGCCTTAGGGCCTGTTGGGGGAACTTATTCATCCTGACAGAAATACTTTTTTTTAATTTAATTGCTCTATTTGTGTTCCCCTGAGAGAAATTATCAGAGCTCAAAAGACAGAAAGTGTACTAATGGTTCTCTTGTTTTTCATTTTGTATCATTCATTTTTTCTGTTTTCTCTAAATGGAAAAGGGACTAACAACTAAAAATATGTGTTAAAAAGATGTTTTGCCCCATTGAAGACCAGTATTAATTTTGTTAATGAATTGATTTCTAAAATGTTTACACCCTTTTTTCCATGACAGAGGCAAAAAAAAGACTAAAAATGTCTAAAAAAAACGGAGTCTTTTTTCCCCACAAAGAAGCTAATCAATAATTTTGTTGACAAATAATATGACTCAGAGACTAAAATGTCAGGGTTGGAATGTTCAAGAGTCACAATCTATGAATTTTTAGTTGTCTGTCAGGAAAGAAATATGTTTGTTTTCTTAGCCATCTACAACTGTTACATCAGAGACGACTGCTTGGTCTTATGTTTTTGACCAAATAATTGAAAACTATGATAAGTGGTATTAATCAAGACTCGTTAGTAAAGCAGTGACAATATTTGACTTCTCTTTATCTATGTGCAAATAAATAATACAAAAATAAAAAATATATAAATTCTTATTGAATGAAACTTTAATGTTTTTGAGTGTTTTTTCCCAACTGGACTTAAATTCAAGGAGGGGGGGGCGATCATTGACATTCACGCAAAGGCCACATTTTTGGGTATACCTTGCTTGTACCAGGCTGGCACTTTTTGCTCTTAGAGCTGGCTTAGTTAACTCCGCCAAGGAGGTTGTGTTATTGCAGAATTTTTCTGTGTTTTATTAGTTTGTTAACAGGATAAGTCAAAAAGATTTGAATTGATTTCTAGGACATTTTTCAGTGAATGTTGGTCATGGCACAAGGAAGAAGTGAATATATTTTGGTTGTGATCCCAGTATGGATGTGAATCCAGGAATTTTTTAAATAATTATTTTACATTGCAAGATAGGGCAGTCTTTTACATTTTGGACAATAACTCAGTAACTTCTCAGTGGATTTTTACGAGATCTTTCAGGGAATGTTCGTCATGGGTCACAAGGGAGAAGTTATTAGAATTAAATGGTGATCCAAATCAGACTGTGGATATAGGAATTTTTTCAAGCATTTGTTAACAGTGACATAGGGCCTAATTTTCCACATTTTTGTCAATAACTAGCCTGACGATGTTGGGAATGCCTTGGAGGAGGTTTGTTATCTCAAGGCACCTCTAGTTCTCAACAGTATAAATTCACCAAGGTGCTGATACATTCCTTAGAGATTTTGGTCCATGTAGACATTAGAGCATCATGATAATTGCAGCTTTCTTGGCAACATGTCCACAATGCAAATCTTCCTCGCTACCATGTCTCAAAGATGCTTTATTGGATTGAGGTCTGGTAACTCTGGAGACCATTGGAGTACAGTGGACTCATTGTGATGTTCAAAAAAGCAGTTTGAGATGATTTGAGCTTTGTGACATGGCATGTTACCAACAGTACTCAGGTACGCTGTGGTGTTTACGCAATGCTTAGTTTATGCTAGGGGCTCAAAGTGAGCCAAAAAATATTTCTTACACCATTTCACAACTACCAGCAACAACCTTAACCACTGATACAGGCAGGATGAATCCACACTTTGATGTTTCTTACGCTTTATTCCAACCCGACCATTTGGATGTCACTGTGGAAATTGTGGCTCATCATGTCATGCCACATTTTCCAATCTGCCACTGTTCAATTTTTGCAAGCCCCTGTGAATTTTAGCTTCAGTTCCTGTTCTTAGCTGACAGGACTGGGATCCAGTGTGGTTTTCTGCTGCTGTAGCCCATCTGATTCGAGATTGGACATGTAGTACCATTAGAAATTGCCTTCTGCATACCTTTGTTCTAATTCTCCTCTGGCCTCTGGCATCAACAAAGCATTTCCACCCTGAGAACTGCCCCTCGCTGGATATTTACTCTTTTACAGACCATTCTCTGAAACTCTAGAGATGGTTGTGCATGGTAGATCAACAGTATCTCACATACTCAGACCAGACAGTTGGGCACCCAACAACCATGTCACTTTTAAAGTCACCCAGATCATCTTTCTTCTCCATTCTGATGCCCAGTTTTATTGTCACAGGAATGTCTTGTCTATGTTTTACGTCTTATTACATTGAGTTGCAGTGGGTGTGTATGAATTGTTGCCAAGTTGACTAGCTGGGTAGAATGATGACGCTGTGCCTTATTGGAATGGACAAGATCACCCTGTTATAGTAAATGCTTATTTTTTTCAGTTTACAGAATGCAAAGTGAGCAAAAATAAAAATAAATAAATAAATAAAAAATCAGTGAATATTCGGTGTGACTAACCCTTGCCTTTAATCCAACAGTAAACCTTACTGATGTGCTTACACAAAATAAGGGATTAGCAAGTCTGTGGTCAGGTGTATGATGGACAAATCTTACCAAAAAGGTACCATTGATCATTATTTTCATTTGTGGATTTAAACAATGTCATTAACAGAAACGGAAACAGATATTTAGGTGGCTGAAATCTGGGTGAGGAACAGCTAATCTCTGCTGGTAAAGTAAGGATGTGGAAGACAGTTTCATTGTTCAGATCATACAAAATGACAAGGCTGAGCACAACAAAACACAAAGTAGTATTACTTCATCAGCAAGGTCTCTCCCAGAGAAAGATTTTCAAGCAAACTGGGGGTTCAATATGTGCTGTTCAAGCTCTTTTGATAGAGCTTCAAAAAGAACTAAAAATAAAACAGGACAAAATGTTTTAAGTTTTCATTTATTAAATCTAGACTACAACTTTAGAGGGTAAAATGACTTAAATGTGTTTTAAACAAATATCATTATTTTTTTGAAGAGCAGTGCATTGACTCAATCCATAATGTCTGCAAAGTTAGCTGTTGTGGTATCCTTTTAAGTTTGCTGCAAATGTTTGACTCTTTCTGCAGAAATATCAGTATTAGCATTCAGGTCCTCCATTTGAGGAGAGTCAGATTATCTTCTAGCACTCTTCTGTGGTGTCAAACTGGTTCAAACCACTCGAATGTTGTTGGATACTGGATTAAAGCTTTACGTAACCAACCCCAGTGTTAAGCACCATGTTCACCGTTTCACATTCCCTCTCAGTTACAGAGTGACACAAGTGCTGTAATGTTCGTTTTAGAACTGAACTCTGTCACCCTTTTTGCACTTCAGATCACTTTTACACGGACAAACTTTTGCAAAATGGCTTTAATGATAGGATTGTGTTTAACTGACTATAGTTAAGGTTGAGCTTCAAGAGGTAAAAATATTATAAGGCGTCTCTTTTTTTCTTCAAACTTTTACAGAAAGACTGGATTTATTTTCAACAATCAAATAGGAGACCTACCATAGAGGTGTGCACACTGTATACTATGTGTGCAGCACATTTCTATCATTATATTCTCTATGCTGTCCATGTTCAAATTCTGTAGCTACTAGGATCAATTGTCATTATTAAATGACCTTATTCACAGAGAGCAGCAGCTACATTGAGCAGAATGTCTTTCTTGTTTTAATTGTGTGCTACTGAAACACAAGAGATCTGTCGTCATTCTCAAATTTTCTTTACTGTTTCTTTTCCAAGAGTCTCTGCATGCTTACAAATGCTGTAGAAAATCTCAAAAGCAGCCCAGTCATGGCAGCAGAGCCTGATATCTCCACAGCCATCAAGTGCTCATCAAATACCTTAATAATTATTCTAGGAGGTTTAAGCGAGACACGGTGAGCATTTCAAACATTCTTGAGCAAGTTCTTATTAGAAAAAGAAAAAATTTGGAAAACTGCTCTTGCAATATTAAGAAACCTTAAAACAAATCTTTGATCTGCATCTGGATTTGGGTCACCAAAATATAATCACTTCTTCCTTTTGTCATGACCAACATGCCCTGAAAATGATATGAGTTATTGGTGAAAATGTGGAACATTGTCCTTAAAAACTCCTGGATCTGGGTTAGGATCTCCACCCAGATCTTATCACTTCTTTCTTGTACCACGTCCAACATTCCTACAAATATTCAACCGAATGCTTCTATTGGTTTTTGAGTTACTGTAAAAACAAACAAAGAAACTAACAAACACTGGAAAAAACATAACCTCATTGATGGAGCTAATGATGACAGAACATGCACAATCCACACACATTCACATATTTTTAAGAGCTATGTGTTTAACTTCATTAGAATTATTTTTTGTCAATAAAGATACTCACTCTTTGATTTGCAGGCTGTTACTATGTGTATTGTAGATTTGTTTTTTTTATTTTTTATTTTTTTTTTAACCTAATATGTAGGTTAATATACAGGTTTCCAAAATGTAGCTTTAGGAAATCATTAACCTATTATTTACATTAAATATGTGTGACTTCAAACATGCAGGTACAAACAATATGACAGCATGAAGGGAAAAATCAGTGAATGCAGAAGAAAATAAAGGAGAGATAACTGTAATGAACAACATGCACAAACAGCCTCTGGTGTTAAAAGGAGCAAAGCTTTTACTGTGAAATGCACACAAGAAGTGCTTTTGTATGAACATTTCAGGCCTGGAACATCATCAAATTAACAAAGAGCTCTTAGCTCCTTGTGCCTCTGGAAAGATGGTTGTTCATCATCATCAGAGTGGACTATGCTCAAGTTTCTATCATGACATGAAAAATGAAAGCTCAATTCCCTGTTCACCAAAAATATGAGCGTACTTAATGATCTCGGCTCACAGATGCACATTGTGTTGAGGCACACCACTGCATTTAGAGATATGATGATGGCCAGGTGTGAACAGCTGTGCTTAGAGCTGTACAACCATAATCGACCAGAAAAAGATGCAAACAGCAGTGACACAGCTGTCACACACACACACACACCATCAAATTATGTCCACTCTTGCCTTGTCACGTCTCCATTTATATCCAGACTGGGAGTGACTTCATTAACTTTCTCATAACTTTTTTTATTTTTATTTCAACAGTTTGACGGACAGTGACATATAGGAGGAAAGTATCCAGGAGGGAACAAGAGTGTGCTGCAATGTCAACAAAAATGGCAAAGGGTGAGTTCATAAATACAACATTAATCCAATTAGGTCAGTTTGTCTTAGTATGCAGGGGAAAGGGGTACTCAGGTTGCTCATTTACTGTCATATGATGATTAATTTGAAGCTTTAATATGTTTTGAACCAAATTAAAACGTTCTAAATATAGTTAGTTGAGCTAGCTGTAAGCATGTGTCAGGCTCTGTTATTTTACTACAGACTCTAACCATTTTCTGAGTCTTATTTATAAAATAAACAAAAACACCTTTTAATGCAAATTCGAACAGAGTAGGCAATAAGTCAGCGTAATGTAACCTGGTTTAGTCTTTAGTGATCCTGTCATATCTGTTTTGTAACTAAATGTAACCAGCAATAACCAATTTGTGCCTTAAGTGCTAGGAGTTAGCCTGAAGCTAGCATCGTGTCAGCAATTTATTGTCATGAAATGCTCACACATTTGTGTATTTTGTAAGTGATTGCAACCAGGTAGATACTAATTAATGAAAAAAAAGCATTAGTATAGCCAGTATTAAGCTCTGGCATTGCTTTCATATCTATGTTTTGTATCCAGTTTATGGTTCAGAGTAAGCCGTAAACGAGCATAATGCTAGAACCATTGACTGTATAAAGAATTAGATGCAGCCATGTGACATCAGTTGTTTGATTATCTAAGGAGCCTTTTGGACATTATTAATGCATATCAGCGGTTGCTGCCTTACTGTACATCTCAACCAGAATTTAGCGCAACCTACTCACAGACATAGAGGCTGCATTTAGACAGGACTTAAAGCTGTCTGACCAATAGCATATCCATTCAGACATGTATACATGTCAGTTATGTCCCTAATTTCCACAATCAGAAATCACCAACAAGATAAAATACTTGTGATAAAAAAACACTTAAAAACAGTGAGAGCACATAGATGTATAATTTTAGGCCATTTTTTGAACCAGGCTGTAAATACGCTTATCTAGGGCCGTAAAAATCGTCCATTCCCCACAAATCATGTCACCTTAAGGGTTCCCACAGCCAGCCTCAAGTAGACACTTGACAAACTACACCTCTTGTACTTTCACATGGGCCTCCGTTTCCAACCACGGAGGTTGCCTCATAGCTAGAACTAGTCCTGAGCTGGTACAACATTAGCTGGTGTCAGTCAGTGGAAATGGTTTTGTTTAGTAGCTTTACATTTTATCCAGTTTTTCTTTTTAATTCTACAAATATACTGTATAGTCAAATACATCTTCCAGAAAAAAATGATTTGAAGCTTCTAGGGGCCTGAGGCACGATTTAGCCCCACTGAAGCGTCCATTTAATCAGCCCATCATCAGTTTGACTGAATAACTTTAAAGAAAGATGTTTCCCACCCATGAGACAGAACCATAAAGAAGAACTACTGCTTTACACTTTTGACTGTCTCTTAGACACCCCTGTAATTGCAGACAGTGACATTATAATTAAAAGTGTACTCCACATTCTCTCTCACATTCAGAGTTCGGGACTGTGCTCATTAAAGAGTTTGAACAAAGATAATGAAAAAGAAAATACAGGTGTGGTCATCATAAGTTTAATAATGATATAATGACCCTAATTCTTATAATTGAGCATCAATTTTGTAAAATTATGCCATTACATTTCCTCAAAATTATTCATAAAACCTTTAATTTCTATCTTAAAAAAAAAAAACACTATTTCCCAGCTTGGGATCAATAAAGTACATCTATCTATCTATCTATCTATCTATCTATCTATCTATCTATCTATCTATCTATCTATCTATGTATCTATCTATCTATCTATCTATCTATCTATCTATCTATCTATCCATCTATCTATCTAATTTAAAGTTAATAACTTAAATGCATATGCAATGCAATAATAAAAATGCATTTGTCATTCAAACTCTTTCTTTTTTTCCCAGAAAATATAGGTGATTGGCTGTTTTACTTTAGTGAAAAACAAAAGAAGTGTAACCTTGTATCCATAGTCAATTTACACATTTATGTAGCTGACTTTTAAACAGATCATACTCAGCTCATGATGGATTATTGCATAGATTTATCTTTATTTTTCAAAGAAACAATGATAGCCTCAGGACATTATAATCAGCGTGGAGACATTGGCAAGGACTTTTATTACATTTTTGGTCACATGCTCAGATTTCTATGCATCCCTAGCAAAATGTGTCATGAATAGTTAAGAGAAAATTCAAGGAAAATTCTGAAAATGGACAATAACTGAGAATTGAGAGCAAAAAAGGCAACTTCATTTGTAAAATTGTAAAATAGTTTTGTTACGGTCCATGTCCCTCTTTTTAAGACTAAATGACAGCAAAGTTTTCGTCTGAGTTTTTTCTGTCTTGTATTAAGTTACATTTCGTCTGTCAAGCAGCGCCCTTATTTCACTTGTACTCATGTCATATCATGCCCTTTAATTAAATGTTACGGTGAATACAGAAACACATGTCAGCATTAGGTCATAAGCCAGTGTACTCTTACAATGACAACTGATCAACGCCAGTGTTAACCCTTTACTATCCAAATAACCTTTTCATTAGAAAACTGAGAGAATACTTCATGAAGTATAATTCTATGCTTTAAACAGTGAAGTTATTGAAAATGTAATTGTCAACAAACATATATTAGTTTATGTCAATGAACCTGAGCTTACACTGTTCTGTAGTTGGAGGGATAAAGCAGCAGGTTGTAAAATACTGGTTTTGTGACCCTCATGTGGCCACAGAAGGCATCTGAGTGTAACTGCAGTGTTGTAAAACACACAGTGCTGCCCCTTCCTGCTTATAGACAACGTGCATTAGTGTGACATAACATGCAACGCTGACTCTGCGTCGCATAGGATGTTACACTATGCAAAATTATCACTATTGTTAACATGTGAAACTATCGCTGATTTATGTGTTACTGACTGGAATATTTACAGGATCACTCGTACACTCCCTCATTATGATGCTGCTTTAAAAACAAAACAAATGCTGTCTGCGTTTAGGATGAAACCCAGTGTTATTGTTTACCGAGGAACTGTTTTGACTGGTCATGCCAGCTGCATCTGCGGTTGCCGTGGTGATAGCTTAAATGAAAATGGCAAGAGTACTCAAGAATACTTTCAAACAAAAAAAATGATTAAGATTTCCAGATGTCTCAGATTGAAATGTGAAGAAAGATGTATTTACTCAAACCCCATGCTAACATCAGGTTACATTGGTACGAGTTAAACTGTAACACCGGTTGGAATAGATATGAAACTAAAAATAGCTTTGCATAGAAATTTCAACCAATAAAAACATACCATGAACATCGTTATATCATAATAACTGCATTTAGAAATACATATATGCATTTACTTTTGGACAAGGATACAGTCCTAGAACCAGGTGGCTTTCTTGACTCCTCTCTCGAACCAGCAGTCTTATCTGGATGTTGTTATCAATGAGATGTCCTGTGTTTTTTAGATGTTAGTGAACAACTGAGTCCTGACCAGAGGAGAGTGCTTGTCTACGCTGAGCCTTTTGCTTATGTAAATGTTGTGTTGCTTCCTCGATATACAGACTGCTGCATTCCTCACTGCATTGCATTGTATTGCATAAACCACATTGCGTAGCCTATGCCTTGGTGTATTTTCCTTTGGTTGGACACGCTTCCTTTTCAAAACTTTGGAGTTCACAGATACAGTATGTTGTGTAAGGAATGCTGTGACGCTTGGAAAAAAACTTATTTAGGTTATACAACATATTTCAAGACAGTCATTAAGTTTGATTGGTTTTTCCCATTAGCAATTCACAATATGTAAGACTATTTATGCCCACTTATTCATATGATATATGACATCTCAAGATTCTATATAAATTAGAAAAAAAGGGTTAGCAAGGACTACAAACATGGCCAGGAACCCAAAGGCAAGCATTTCTAATTGTTTTTAGTAATCAATCATTCACACACTGTTGCTGCAGCCATGACAAATTACTTGATAAGGTTGCTTGATTATGAGGAAACTTTCAAACAAGACATTATTTATTGGAAGTCTTGTAGTAGAACCAGCACGTTATAGTTTCAGAAGACCTTACTGATAGCTTTTCACTCTCGCCAATTACATTTGTGGTGTAATTTGTGGTGTTTGTTTGTTAAGATTATCACAAAAAACAGAACATGTCAGTTTAATATGCCTTTGTTCATTACAGAGCTTATGATCAACAATGATCCAAAACACAGTAAAAAATCCCATAGGCTTTTAGTATGCTTGCAGTCAAGGGAACCAGTGCGATGCTATCTTCTGTGTTGGCCTACAAAAATACACCTGCACTACTGCGATTGGCAGATATTTTTACTTTTTGCAACTGATAGAGGCCTGTTTTTTTTTTTTTTTGTTTTATGTCTTGAACCAAGATTTTGCCTGGTTGATGTCACTCATTATGTTTGTAATTAGAATCATTTTACAAAAATTAGTCAGACACTATTGCTTATTAACTTTTACTGTGTAATATACTCTCTCTATATATGTATATAATAGCTTTTTTTTTTTTTATTTATATGTCATGCTTATGCTTGTTTTTCAATGGGCATCTACAATTTAAGTCATACCAAGAATTACCTTTAAAACTTGCATCTGGGAAAGAAACACTTTTCAACATGTAAACTCACCCCAGAACTCAGAGCAGAAAAACATCCTCACACAGTCAACAAGCTGCTGCGGCTCTTCTGTTCCCAGTTATGAGTGTGTGCTGCTCGCTCTCTGACATCCTCGTCTTTGAAGTTTTGATCTGAGAAGAGAGGCTAAAGAGCGACATTGCAGCTAAGAGTGGGCCTCTTAATGTGTCTTTAATGCCCGCCATTAGGTTACAACCCTGCCTGCAGCCATTCTGCAGCAGCCTTGGTTTAAATGATATGTTAACTACAGCGGCTTCTACAATTTAGTGAAGCAGCTTTTCAAATGTTTAGAAATTTTGCCCCAGGCTTGCATATTGTTGTCACTCAGACTGATATACAGGCTTGTTTTTTGAGGTATGATTGGTTGTCAATACAGTTTGCATATTGCAACAATGTATACATGAGAAATCCCCAGAGGAGTTGGTGATACACACCACTGCAAGCATACAGAGGAGTCAGTAAATCATTCAGACCAGGCCTGCATACTGACATTAACAAGCGTCCTGATATTCTTGCAGCATGCTAACAAAAAGAATTGGCTGTTTTCTTTTATTTGTGTCCGAGTGCCAGGAACCATTAAGCTGCCCTGATGTTAAATGGCACGTGAACAGGCAGAGCAGAAAGGTCAATTGTTTGAATGTATGAGTTAAAGGCAACCTGGCAGTATGGAAACACTTAAACAGAGGCGTGTGCACTCCATTAGACCTGCACCGCGTGTACAAGTGCTGCGAGGAGACAGAAACGTTTCACCAATCAGATCTGAAACAGGCAAATTACCTTTGTCCCCCGAAAAGGATTATATCCCAAAAAAATCAAACATGTCAGAATGTTTAACATTATGGCCAAGCAGTGTAAACAGTCTGGAGAGGATCAGTCATATTAACTTCAGACTGTGAAACAAAGGTGAAGCTTCATGTATTCCTCTGCCTGAGGACAGCTGGATGCTATTTTGTGAAACTGATCTAATACTTTGACATCAGTTAACAAATTTACTGTTCTCTGTGTCAACAAGGATTTCATCAGAACTACAAGGATAAATCGGAGAAACATTATTTATAAATGGTATCAACAGAACTCAGTGAAACAAAAAAGTAGAGTATTACGATTTTAATAACTTGATGAAATAAAATACAGTTACACTGAACAGTTATACAACTACAGGAAAAGAACAAGTTCAGTGTACTAAAACAAGAAGAAAAGGGGCAAATGTATTTTTTAAATAGTGCAGAGGCATGTTACAGCCATTCTATCAAAAACAGAAATAAAGACACATTTCTGAGAGAAAAAAATAAATAAATTGATAAGTCTAACTTTTTGATTTGTAAGCTTTAAAATTCAAATTTTGACTAGATTTTAGGCTTGATAAACTGTGAAGCTTTGTATTGTCCTACAGCTTTTTAAACCCCTAAAAGATTTCTGTTTGTCGTTCATTAATTTACAGTTAGTGTATATTGTCTGAAAAATGTTGAATATCTTTTCACAACAAAAAAAAACTGAACACATGAAGATATTTATTGACGATGACACTTGTATGGCATAAAAGGCTGTTCTAAAAGTGATTAAAAAAAAAATAACTCTAGTGTTCAAAAGTCATGAGATTTTCATTTTTGAAAGTTCTACAATTCTGACTTTGTAAACTTGCAAAATATTTTTGTCTCATTCAATTAAATATGCTTAGACCCTTAAGTTTATCAGCTTATTAGGATCTTAATTTAAAAAGTTAATTACTTTGTGATCAGGCAGTTGTGAATGTATGTCTTAGTCTTACAGATTTTAAGGTCTGTCTCAAAACTCTATAGGTCCTGTTTCCAATGTTTTTATAGTGCGGCCTTCATGCAAAAGAATTATTGAATATGTACATATTTTAATTTAAAGTCAGTGAACTTAAAATGTTTTGGTTTACTTACTGGTAAAATAAAATATGTATGTTTAGGCTGAAAATATATTGTTTATTTTTCACCTTGAACGATCAAATTATTTTTAATGAGCAACTTTATCAGGTCAAAATGTCATGCTTGTTACTTGTTAATCTGAAACTTTGCAACATTGTTAAAAATGTTACTTAACTTTATAGATCCATTTATTTATTAAATATTTGTCTTTTTAGAATGGCCCTAATGCAATATTGTTTTAAGGTCGTACTTAACATAGAACATTTAAAGGATAAGTAACTCGTCAATGAAATATAAAACCTGAAGTTTATAAAATCATCATTTTTTATTTAAAAAACCATTATCTTACAAACTTATCTTTATAAACTTAATAAATTTGATTTTGATCACTTGTACATCAATCACTTTCCAAACTTAAAATATCTGAATCGTCAGGCTATTTCTTTAAACCTAAAAAGAGTGAATTCTTATTCTTATTTATTCTTAAAAATGTGCAACTCTATAAAGTGAGAAAGCATGTTATAAGTTTCTTGCAAAATTTTTGATCATAATCTCACACATTTGAATTTTTAACATTTTTTCATTCTTTTCACTTACTTTAATTTTATAGAGCAGCCATCATGTAACAGCATGTTACTCTGTTTTTTAAAAACCTGAATTTTTATGTGTATAATTGTTTTTTTATTAAAATAAGTTGTAGACGTCAACTCTGTAGTTCTCAAAATTGTACAAGGAACAGAAATTCTGTAAATTAGGACTATTAAATTAAAAAAAATGTTAGTTTTTTTTTTTATGTACAGATTCTATATGTTTATTGTATGTATAAGATCTAATATCAACTTTTTCATACCTTTGGATGGTGAATGGCATTGAAAACAGGGGTTAGAAAGCGGACATGTGAGAAAGGGTGCAGGCAGGATACACACCCATGCCAACTGCGATGTGGGCATCAGCCTCTCTGTGCATGGAGCTTTTGGAAATATCAGCAAGCCTATCAGTGCACCCCCACCCTGCATTAAGGGGGGCCATGCTTACAGTCATCGTATGGCAAAAACAGTTGCTATGAACCATTTCCCTAATTAGTCTATCTCCAGAAATACTTAACACTTAATCACTTAGAGAAGACCAAACTGCAGCCAGTGATGTTGATGTCTGGATTTAATCAAATAAATTAGACAAAAGGGTTCACAGTGTTGGGAATGTCTGATTTTTGTTTTTAACAAATGGGTGTTTTGCATTGCAAATTGTTTGCAACTGGAGCATGCTCCCTCGGGTTGTTTTGTTTTGCTGGTTGTTGGCTGGTATGTGAATTGTGTGATCCATTATTGCCCTGTCGAATTGCAGGAGTTCTCATGCTGCAGTCATGAAACCTTTTCTTTTCTTTATGCAGACAGGAATTTAAAACAATGCCAACTGACTCAATGAGACAAGTTCAAACAATATGCTGATGACTCTCTGCTATGAACCGACTCTAATTGACCTCAACCACACCCGACACCTACTGTGAGTGACTCCTTTCACTGTGTGCTGTGGCATCAATAAGAATTTGGTGGAAAATGTAAACACAATGAGTCACATCAGGGTGCATGTCAAACTCAAACAGGCAACACTAACAAGCAGCAGCAAATACATGTCAGAGTCCTACAAATTAGAACCATTTACCTTCTGAGTTTATTAGTCATACCCTCATTCTATGTCCTCTTAGTCACTGGCAGACGAGTGTCAGGTTGCAGGTGATTTATTCTGCTGCAGATAAAAGAGGTTCAATCCAACAAGAGTCCATCAGGTCAGAGTAAGAGCACTTTCTCTGTTGCTGTTTGCCCTAAAATGTAATCCATCAGAGTGGTCAGGCAAAATTTTTAAGTGCAAAAAAACAAAACAACAAATAAAACACAATGATGCATAAAATAGTAACAGAGAGTAAAATAGAACAAAAGAATAGAAATCAAACACCAACAAAAGAAATCAACAACAGATTTGCAAAAAAAGAAGAACAAGAAGACTGTAACTTTTTTTTTTTGCTTTAGTTATATTATATGATTTGTTAATGTTTTTTTTAAATTTCTCCTTTTGTTTTGTGGTTAGTTGTTTTTCATTTTAAAATTTGCTCTCGTAATTTTTATTTCCTGCTGCATTTTTAATTAAGAATGCACTTTTAAATTTTAAATAAGTACTTTTGTTTGTTTTGAATTAGCTGAGACCCATTACAATTCTTGT
Organism: Cetoscarus ocellatus; assembly: GCA_037902135.1. Classification (NCBI taxonomy): domain Eukaryota; kingdom Metazoa; phylum Chordata; class Actinopteri; order Labriformes; family Labridae; genus Cetoscarus; species Cetoscarus ocellatus. The sequence goes on along the minus strand of JBAMNC010000320.1, from coordinate 1,464,755 downwards.
TTTGTTTTCAAATTGTTGTTTTTTGATGAAGTTTTCATTTTAAGTTTTTTTTCTTCTTAATCCACTGAGTTTTAATTTGTTTTTATTTTTTGGTGTTAATGTTTTTGGTGCTTAGTTTTTGCATTTTCAAGATTTTTTTGTGTTTGCATTTGTTATTGTGTTTTATTTTTGTCTTTGAATTGTTGCATTTTAAAGATCTATATTTTTCGAATTCTTGGCTTGTGTTTTTTATTGGTCATTGTTTTTGATTTGTCATTGAATGTTTCAAAATTAAAATTAGGTTTTATGATCTCTGTTGTTTTTTAGTCTCTGTTGTTTTCTTTTTGGTTGTTTGGTGTTTTGCAACTTGTTTTACTTTAATATGTTGTATGTTTTGTAATTGTCTTTTAATTGTTGGGCGTTTTATGGGTTTTTGTTTTACTATCTTTTTTTGTTTTGCATTACTTATATGTTGATTTTATTTCCAATGTTTTTGATTTAGTGTTCTGTTATTTGATCGTTGTTATGTTTTTGCTTTACGTTTTTGTGTTTTTTCCTAACTCGTCACAGTGTTAAAGGGTTTGCTGTTGTGTTATGCACTATATGCTCACCAGCTGTTTTGCCTTTATTAAGTTTATATAAACATACTCTTATTTTTCCTCACAACATGAATTATTGAAATATAAAATAAACCATCCTGCTGTGTTTTCTACCATCTCCTCACCGCAGCCTCTAATTACACCTTCCAGCCTTTGTATGCTCTGTTATTATGTGTCCATGGAAAGATTGATTTGAGATTCCAGCCTCATGTACCCTAATGCATTACTTCCATGTCCTGATGAATAACAAATGACGGATGGCTCTTAAGGCACATTCATGTTTAGGATTATTTTCTCCTCTTTTCCATGTTCTCCAGATGTACAGTCAACACAGTCTTTGATTGTGAATACAGCCAGCTGAGACGTGCAGATAATGCACTAGAGAAATGTCTTTGCCAGATAGGACTCTTCATTGTGGCTTAGTACAACCCTGTAGAAGCCTTATTAAAAAAGGAAGTGAGCATCTTTTTCTGCCTCCATTTAATGGGATGCAATCCCTTAATCCTCAGTGAATAAACCTCATTTTGAGTCAACATTTTCTGGATTTTCATGCAAAATTTAAGAGATTGTCCAGCTTCCAAAGTCGGATTTGCCTCTTGTATAATCTCTGTTTTGTTGTTAAGAAATGCTGTGAAACAAAGCTTTTGGAAGTTCATTATTTGCAGCAGTGCAGCAAATATAACTCCTTGCTTTAGCTTTTTACTGTAAAATGATAGAAGAAGTGTTCATTCTGAAAACTGTTGCTCTAACTGATGTGACATAGTTAAAACACAACAAACTGGACAAAGGCACATAAAAGCAAGATAAAAGTATGATTACCACAAACTAATAAACTCGAATAAAAACTCAAAATAAACCCTGTGCAGTGCTGGTTTGATCCAAATGACTCCTAAACTGAAACAAACAAGTGGCCAGTGGTGGTGGGCAAGATGACCCACAAGCAATTATTGCATGCACTGTTCCATGAGATGATATTGATGCCATCTATTCAGAATGCTTTGTTTTCATCTGGGTTGTAGAGCACAATTGCAGCAAGACCATATGTCTTTAGCTGAAACTACTAAAGCTGTAAATGGAGGATGATCTATGACAGTATTTAATGTTTTGCCAGCTGAACATTCCTGGCCAAAATATATGGAATTCAAACAAAGAAATGACCTGACACACCAGATGGACCATTCAATGTTTCACCAGCCCATCTGGGAAAGAGCCCACAGATAGAGAAAGTGTTTTGGAACGGGCAGAACCTTCCTAAAAATAATCAGGCACGTGACTCGACCATTATTCCATCAGCCACAATCATTACAGGCCAATCAGATAATGTATTAGGCAGGCGCTACGGCCTTGGTGTAAAGGACATAAGCCACTTCGTAAAACAAACTCTCTGCAAAACATGTCGGAAGTGGAGTTAAAATGTCCGTTCTATAGAAAAGTTTGTAGCGTTGATATTTGTGATTCATTTGATAAAGAAATGTGGTTCAGATCTGATAAAACGTCCCAGCTAACAGCATAGGTGCTATGCTATTAGCAGAGAAGTAATATCTGTATGAGCAGTCGCTTCCTGCTGTTGTCTCGCTCGTAGCTCCCACCTCTTCCTGCTCTAAAAGCCTCTGATTGGGCTGTGCTGCTTTGGGCTGCTCACAATCATTGTAGATTGGAGCTTGGCAAGATGGATCTGTCTGATTACAGACAATAAATCAGGCTGATACATGTGCTGTGCAAGATTAACAAAGAAGGTGAATGCATGAAAATGCTATTTTAACAGTTTGTGTATCTGGAAAAGCAGTTTAGAGTGATTTTTAGAGTATGCTTCAAAAGTGCTTGCTGAAAGTTCCACAGATACCATCTGACAGCACATTAAGGTTATTCAGATGGCCACAAACATCAGCCCAGGTGTCTTGTGTGTCGAATTTTAAACATGACTTAATAAACCTGTTAGGTCCCAGAATTTCCAAAGCTGCTAAAAGAAATGCTTAAAAAAAAACCACACATTGCTCAAAACCCATGACACACTTTACTGTGCACAGTTTTCAGCATCATTGTTAGTTTGTTTGATTTCTTTTGGCTTACTGTGAATTCTGAGAATGGTTAACATCTTGCCAGAACTTTGACGTAAAAATGGCCACTGGAAAATCACCTGAATCCTTTGTGTACGACTGCTGGGAATACACACACACGCAAAAACACACACACAGAACAAGGTCTGTCGTGTGAGCCATGTGCTGCTGGATATCTGTTGGCATCTGGCTCTTATTTCCTTTCTCCATGTCACAAGCCCAAAAGCTTTGAGCATGAGTCACAGCCCTCAGACCTCCCGGGCATCCAGGCTCGCCTCTAAAGACACAATACACAATCAGTGAAAATGTCACGAGTGTTTAGCCCAATTACTATAACACAAAGTCAGACACAACATTTTAAAATAGTAATGTTTTAACTCAGGGCTCATATATCCACGACAGACGTTGACAGTTAACTCCAATTAAACCTCTGCAACATTTTTACACCATCTCAATGAGACACCTTCTGTTTTAAATGTCACTTTTTATCAAAACAGAGCTTAAATTAAAAGGGACATATTATGCAAAAGACACTTTTTAAGGCTTTTGAACACATTTTTGGGTATTTGGCCTTCCTCCAGTCCGCAAAATGTGATAGTAGACAACAAAACCTGTATTTAGCAGGCTGCATAAATGAAAAAGTCATGGTATTTGGCAAGCTGTTGAGTCTGTGGATATACTGTTAGGTAACAGTATATTTTCATTTGCTTACCTCACCTTATTCGTCTACCTGAGTATCCCCCCTCCCACTGGAGAGATTCCTCTGTGAAGTGCACCCATGTTGTTTACATCCTTAGTGAGAGATCAGCTTTCAGCATGCCTAAGCTCAGAAGCTATCACTGCTCGGTTGTTGGCTGTAAACAGCCACATATATCTTCACATGTAGGCTACCAGCCTCAGAGGACCAAAGGGCCCAGTGGATTAATTTTATTTTTGAAGGGAATGAGCAGCTACAGTCGGCTAAAACCTGTATGTGTGTGCCAGTCACTTTACGTTCGACTGCTTCTTCAACTTCAGTAAGTTCAACACAGGACTGGCAACTAGACTTTTCCTGAATCCGAGCTCAGTATCAACAATCCGTCACCAAACCTGATGATGGAAATGTGAGTATTTTAATGCTGCGTAGTAGTTATTTTGTTAATTGTTATGAGCTAATGCTAACAGCAGGGTGAAGTGAACTAGAGGTAACTGCACAACATGCTCGTCAATGTTCACGTTACTTGTTGAAAGTCTGAAGGATAAACTTCAATGTATGAGCATTCTTACATTAGTCAAGAGAAGTTTACCAGTTGGCTGAATATAATCAGTCCCACTGCGGTGACTAGGCTGAGGTTAGCATGTTGTGTGTTAGCCTGTGATGTTTGGGGGAAACCAGACTGCTGTTATCTGTTGAATGGCATGAATTTGTGGTTTGTGTGTGAACGTGAAGAGAAGCTTAACAGTTGGCTGAATATAATCAGTCCCTTACCCACCCCATTATCCCTCCATTTGTGCTATCGTTAGCCTGGAAGGTAGACTAAGTTGCGGCTGTCCCACTGCAGTCAGCATGTTGTGCGTTAGCCTGTGATGTTTAGGGGGAACGAGCTTCATTGTTATAAGTTAAACAGCATGAATTAACGGTGCGTATGTGTTCAGGACTGTAAGCTGCACGTGGCTGGAGTGCCCACTTTGCTTGAATTACGCTGCAGGACTATCGTGAATTTCCTGTATGCTGCTCTACTCTGGCTCATTAGCATATGAAGGTAACCGCCCTCAAAACCAGCTGTTCTGAACAGAGGGGTTATGTGAGCGTGGAAAGGATGCCGCTGTGCTTGATTTATAGACTTTTTGGACCAAAGCATGTTACTGACGTTTCATGAGGACATCAAGAATCCATGTCAAACTGCAGGAAAGGAGCAAAATATGGGACCTTTAAGGGTTAAAATCAGATGTTTGCTCTCTATTGTAGGTCACTATTGACTTATTTCTTCCTTACAGTCAAGATGAGCTGATGCACAAATACATGGTGCGACACACAAAAATGTGTTGTCACAGTTTGAACTTAACATTGATTTTTAAATGTATGCATGCAGTTATGATAGGATAGAGCATTATGGTGCATTTGTGTTTTGCCAATATAACAGCCATATTTGTGAGATATATATATATATATATATATATATATATATATATATATATATATATATATATATATATATATATATATTTCAGATATATATATATATATATTTCAGATATATATATATATATATATATCAGATATATATATATATTTCAGATATATATATATATTTCAGATATATATATATATATATTTCAGATATTTTTGCCCAATATATGAGCTGCAAATATCTGCAAAAATGTCAATATCTGCCAATACAGATATCATACCAATAATATCTTGCATTCCCAATTAAACAACAACTTTTCACTAAACAAGCCCCTTTGTTTTGCACCACTTTGGCATGCATAGTCCACATATCTCTAGACAGAGCAAGACAGCAGAGAAGGAACAAAGCAATGTAACCTGGTCTTTCAATATTTTTTGCTGATGAACTGCTGCCAGCACAAATCAATTTACACAGAGCTGATTAACAGGCAGGCAGACAAGGAACACGATGAGCACCAGGTAAGTTCCAATAATACACCATGTACAGAAACTGACACCTCAGTGTGACAGTACCAAATATCTACAGAATATGCATTCACTTTCCACTTTATTAGGTACACCTTGTTAGTACTGGGTTGAACCCACTTTTGCCCCTTGAAATGCCATAATCTTTTGTGGCATAGATTCAGTAAGGCGCTGAAACATTCCTCAAAGATGTTGATATATACTGACATGATTAATCATAATTTGTCAGCAAGACATGTATAATGTGAATGTCCCTTTCCACCACACCCCAAAGGTGCTCTACTGGATTGAGATCTGGTAACTGTGGAGACCACTGAAGTGCAGTGAACTCAATGTCATGTTCAAGAAACCAGTTTAAGATAATTTTAACTTTGTGACATGGTGTGTTATCCTTTCTATCAGAACCAGCATTAACTTCCTCCATGATTTGTGCAACAGAAGCTCGTCTGTGGATTGTACTACACGGGCCAGCCTTTGTTCCCCACGTGCCCATGACCCTGTCACTGGTTCAGGTCATGACAAGTCAACTTTGAGTCATCAGAAAGACTATATAAGCTTAAGTCCATTTACTTAAGGAACTGCAGTTTCTATCATTTCTGCACTGGCCTCTTTATTCCTCATCTTAAGTTGCCTCTTGACTAAACCCTGCTCTGCTCCAGATACTGACCCAGAGAGCAAAGGCACAGCAGAAAATTTATGTTTATGATTTTTAAGATATGGAAAAGATGTCCTTTTTGAGAAATATTTGAAGCTGAAATGCCTTTAATGTGCAAATTGAATACTTTCACATGTGTTCAAAAATAGGGACTGACATAAATAAGAAAGATACAACCTTCCTCTTGCTTTGTCATTATTTCCATCACAAACACAATAAACATAATCTGGAACAGTCCTCACATACAAAGCCTGTAACAATGAGACAAGAAAAGCACATTATGTTGAATAGAAAATGCAGACCACTGACTGACACATCAAAAACATCACCACTTAAAACATGTCTGAAACCAAACTGGGTTCAATGTTTAAAGGAGAAAATAAGACCTGAAAATGAACTCAGAATCTCTGTGTTTGCTCTCATTCTGTATTATATTACCCACTGTTTCCTGCATGAATACAGTTTTGATGCAAATGCCAGCACTGTCATGTTAGCCTGCTTTGTCTTGAGATTTGACTCTCTGTGATTAGTGGTGAAAGTGTGGAAACAACACTGAGGCCCAGAGGCCCTGCATTGTTCTTCTCATGTTGCGGTCTGATCCAGTCTGCTCTTTAGGGGCTGATTTGAGGAAGGTGGCCATAACAGTGATGCACTGAGTCACTGTTTGGTTGCACAGGCGGCTTGGCAACTTTGATGGTGTGTTCAAACCTGCGTCACAATGCCTGAAAGCATGACGTTGGGTGGTACAACGAGCAGAGTGAGGCAGGGAGCCAGCAGCACGGCCGATATCACAAAGAGGATACGAAGGCTCAGAGCTGGCAGGCAGGCAGGCAGGATGTCTCACTGCTGCTGGTTGTTTGTGTGCGCAAGAGTTTGGCCCCTGCTCCTATGTCCTCTGTGAATGATATGGGGTAATTACAGGTGGCCTCTACTTCCTGATCCAAACTAAAAAAGGACAAAAAGAGTAGAATGTTTTGTTGAATGTTGTGTCATCTGAAAATCTACCACCTAAAGGATGAGGGTTTGCATCAGTGAGTTACACAGTTGCCTGGCAATAAAGGCAAATTAATGGGTCAAAAAGAAGTGCTGGGGTGTTTTTTTGATTTCTTTGAAGGTGAAAGTGCATGTTTTGTAAAATGAGTAAAGGTCATATTTAGTGCTGGGTGATTGATTGAGTTTCATTAGAATTATGACCTCCCATGATCTTAAAAACTTAGTAATCGCCATTAGACGATCACAGTGCTGTATACCATGCTCGTTCTGTCGTGTGGATGAAGTGCACCTCTCCCCCCTCATAGTGCTGATCATCTGCTCTGCAGAGTTAAACCTGATTCTTTTAATGGAATGGATCATGACGTTTATTATGAAAGTAAAAAAACGATGAACAGGTCTGGGACATTGCAGGTGTTCATGTGCGATTAAGTTCAAGGGCACCAGGGTTCAAACCCGAGGCCCCGGAGGCACGAGACGCCAATCCCTTTCAGCTGCCTTAACAACTAAGAGTAACCCTGCCAATGAAGTAGAGTTAATGTTGCTGGTGGTTCATATGAGTTGTCAGGAATGATAAATGGCAAATTTCTGACCCGTATGTGCCCCCAAACCTGACGTGACCTGGTCTGAGGTTGTCTGTTGTTGATGAGCTGCAGTCAGTATTTTAAGTACACATTTTCTACATTTTCAAATAAATTCATAGTGAAATATTATTTCCTGCAAGCTGGAAACTTGCAATTTCATTTGATAAATCTCACAAGACATGTTGCTGCGCTGTAAACACACGAAATTTATCAAATGTAATCACACAGTGAGAAGACAGGTCTTTATATGAAAATGTTGTCTCTTGTTCCATGCTTGACAGAAAAACTCAAGTCTCAAAGGCTCTTCTCAATCTCCATCTTTTTCTCTCTTTCTATGCTTCTCTCTTACTACTTCTGTCTCTGAGGTCTTTTTTAAATTCTTGTTAAGCTACAGGATAGCCATAAAAAAAATCTGTATTCTAGGAAAAAAAAAACTGTCGCAATCTTTTAATATATAGTCTCTATAAATCAACATGTGAGTATGTTCTGGCTCAGCATATAGTATTGTAGTTCAAAAATGTTTGTCCCACAGCAAAAATTAGTCTTTGGCCCCTGGTACAGAAAGATGTTATGTTTTCATATTATTTATACATGTAGTTGCTTACACAAGAATAGTTGCTTGAGCCATATGGTACATTCTTCTTCAAATCTTATATGAAACAACATAACAGTCAAATACTATACATCTAAATTGATGAACTTAAATGAATAATGGTATACTTTATTTTGGTAAACTACTAGTATACTATCTAAATCACGAGCTCATTCTCATTGTCTCTGTAAATATAAAAACTATTGGGTACATGCAATGTTAAAAGTGTTATTAAAGCAGCACATACACTGCAGAGGGAGCAGGAAAGAGTTAGGTCTGAAGGTAGTATACGTGCAGGTTTTGTGGCTTTGTACATTTGACTTGTATGTAAATATTCATATCAGTCTGAAGGTTGCACCATGTGATCTCCTCAGCAGTGACCTGCCTCCGTCTTTGTTTCCAACAGCTGCTCTGTTGTCCAGTCAGCAGCTGTCCAGACTGTCAGCACCACCTCTGCACGGGCAGCTGATGGTGGCCAGATGGTGACACACAGAGAAACATAAACAGACAGTTAACATGCGTGAGTAGTACATCCTCGACTGGGAAGAGAAGGACTGAAGTTACCTCAGCTGACCTCGACGAGCTGCTTTTACTGAGAGCAGAGCTCAGGGGGACGAACTGGAGAGATTCAGGAGTGAGCTCAGGGTAACATCAGGAAATCCAACTTTACAGATAATAGAGCAGTCACAACAACACTGATACAAAAAGAAATTACGCAAACTATTTCCTCAACAAAAAAGTCATCCTGTCAGGTTGATTTTAAAACCCAGAATATTAAAGCACATAGGTCTTCCATTGCATCTTTTGTATATTCTTTATTCAGTCTTGTAGTTTTACTTTGCTATATCTTTACATTTTTCTTAATTATGTAAAATGACCTGTCAGCAGATGTATTGCTGTTGTTTTCGCCATGAGATTAGATCCTTTCTGTTGACTGTTTTGCTCCAAAATATATAGATCAGTAATTTCATAAATACATTACAAAATAATGTGAATACATCAACTGCTTTCTAATGATAAATTACTTAACCAATGTGTTTAAATCCTAAAATCTAATCATGTTGTATGCTAACCAGGCTGTAATGTGGTGCGATAGGCAGTGCTGTTGCCTCACAATAAAAAGGTTACTGAATCAGACAAGACCTTTCTTTTCAGAGTTTGCATTTTCTTCCCTCACATGAATGTTTTTTTTCTCTGTCTGTCTCTCTGTCTGTCTGTTGTCCTGCTATTGTGTCAATTTAACTCCAAACCTACTACACCCCCTCAACCAAAAAAAAGAAAAACTGCTGGATTTTTTTAAGCCATCCCAAGAATAAACTAAAACTGTGTGATTACCATAAAGCACAAATTGCAGCAGCTTTTAGATTGCATTTGTTATCGTAACACAAAAATGAAAGTTAAGTTAATTTTGTTTTATTTCTTCTTACTTCTCTTTTGGTAACTTTTTCTGAAACACAGAAACTACTCATTAGATTTCATGCAAAGTTTTTTTTCCTAGTGTCCTTGTTACTTTACAGGTCAAAAACTATTTTAGAATATTTGATGATATGCAAAATATTTTAAAATACATTTAAATACAACTTTTTGTCCTGTTAACCAGATGTTTCATTCAGTGCTAACATCTGTTTCATTGTTAAATCCGTAATCCTTGCAGGCTGTTAGTCACGCTGGTTTAAACTCTGCTATTATCACCTCGTATTAACTGTCATTACTCGCATTAATGAAACATTCACAGAGCCTCTTTTAAATGCCATGTTTGACCAGTTGAACCATACACCGTCTTTCAGCATAAAGGTTGTAAACTTTGAGGAACAACTATAGAGAATAAAGTTGGAAAAGATCAAAAAAACATAGTATAGTAGTATCATATTGAATTTTTAAACTAAAGAGGAACTGTTTTTTGTCAACAGCACCACGGTGTTTGTGAAACGATGTATCCTGGTAAGTCAGTCTTCAAGTTTCAGTCCAGTTTTCTTTATTTGGAGTCGATTTGTCTTCGTTATTTCCCTCTCTGTTCAACTGGTGCTTCTCCGAGAAACAGAAGATGAGGCTTTTTTTTTCTCCCCCACTCTTGGAGTCTCACAAGCAGAGAGGATTTAGCTCTGGATGGTAGAGCCTCTGGTGAAGTGGACTGGCACTCGGCCGACTCTCAACTACAACCATCTGGAGACGCCTGGTAGCCACCTCAAACTACTATCTGCTTCTTACGCCCATAAAATCCACTCTGATTCTTGTAGCGTGCATTTCTTTACTTGTCTTCTGAAAACCATCTGATTAAGAGCAATTAATTTCAGGCTGTTTAATGGTTGTTTAAAAGAATACAGAGTATTGATACAGGAATGTAATAAAGAAAAGGCACACAAAAGACATGAAAAATGTTTTGTCCTCATCTTGGACTCACATTGTGCCTTTGTCATGAGATAGTTGTTAGCATTGGTCATTTTTCTGATCAATACCAGATTTATTGCCACGACGGAACAATTTCTTAACTCTGTTTTGTGCTGGAACAGTGACTCTAGTGGCAATTTTGCTGATTGAAATCATATTAGAGATGTTCTTTTGTTTGAGGATTAAAGGAATAATTCTAAAATTATCAAAACCAAAAATGTTTTTGTCTGTCTCAACAGATTTTCAAGCTTCTACTGCTCAGAGCACTTGACCCTTAAGGCTTTTAGACACTGGATAAGATTTTTTTTTTTTTCACGTGATTAATCAGCACCTAATTTATTGATTTTGGAATTCTTCGTCATTCAATGCAAGCTTACACACCAGACATGTAACGTCACCAAGTGAAAAAGCTGCTTTTAATTTTTTTGACAGCAGACAAATTTATCCATCCAAGTCCTCATCTCACTGATGGGAACATTCATTACTGGCATCACAGTCAGTCAAAACATTCAACATTGCAGCCTGCTTGATCTGTAGCCTGCCTGATGTGTGTTTGCATAACAGCAGCCCATTTTATTTGACCAAAGTCATCATCATCATTAAAGACAGTAGATGGAGGAGGATGATATTGGAGCTGCAGTATGACAATGATTAAGTGTATATTTAAACTTCTACAGATGGTTGGGCAAAGAGCAGCTGTGGCACAGCATCATCTCCTGAATAAAGTGGTGAAACCCAACAAATCCTCCTCTTCTTTACAGAATCAGATTTGCCAGTTTAGTTTCTGCAAAGAAAAATCAGCCCCAGGTCACTGTCTCTTGAGGTAGAGTCTATTTTAGCTGCTGTACCACAATTTTTGGGGAATGTTTACAACAGCTATACACAAATAAACTTCAATTTAATGTGAATAGAACGGCACATCAAAAATCAGCTATAAAATATTTGCAATTTCGTGCTGTGTATTTGCACCACTCTTGGTGTGTAAAAGCCTTTAGATGTACAAAAGCCTTTTTTAAATCTGTAGGTTAGGCTGGACATATACTTGCTATTAACTACACAGACGCATGATGGCCAACACGTGTGTCCTGCGTCAGTTAAGCACTGAAGTTGTGCATGTTGCCCAGAATTAATGTGATGCAGACACAAGCTGCAGTATACACAACCATTAGGATCAGTGTAGAGGCAGAAGTGATGTGACGGGCTGATTTCAGCAGCAGAAACATCTATTACAGAAAGTTTGAAAGACCAACTGATCACAATGATCACCATTTTAATAACATTTGAAAATATAACAGGCCTTCTAAATAAGGAAAATATGGTCAGTGTATTAATTCACTTAGTGACTGTAAATTGGTGGCTTTGAGTTGATGTCATGGTTGACTGTCTGTGGCTGTGTTTTTGTCATTGACTGTAAAACGATGTGGACACAGCAATGTGACGTCTGTATTTGATTATCAAAGGAGCCCTTGAAATGTTGTTGATGCACATCAGTGGATGCCGCCATGCTGCATGTCATCTCAACCAACCTTTAGCTCAACCTCCCCACTGTTGTTGATGCTGTGTTGAGGCAGGACTTAAGGCCATCTGACCAATCGTGACTCCGCACAGACTTGTAGCCCTGTCAGTTACGTCCCTAATTTGTAAAACCAGGAATCCTTTATAAAAATGTGCAAAAAAAAATTCACTCCTATCAGTAGTTACTGTACTTTCAATACATTATTTCTAAATATTATTTCTAATGATCCACTTTAAATGTAATTGATACATTCCTGTATCAGGTGTAATGGTAGCGCTTTAAGGTGGGCTGGGTCGTCATAGCATAGTTGTGTGAACTACCATGGCATCCTCACAACAACAGAGGAGGAAATACAGAAGCAGAGTAAAGTTTGGGTGGTTATGCAGCATTATTGAATAGGCAACAGGAGGCATATCATTTCCATGTGAGACTCCCTTGATTGTGACTCTTCAGTGGTCAGTAGTATGTCCATGTTATGTTTTAGCTCACCTGGGGCCCGCTGGAGGTGATATGGAAAAACTGTGCCAGGAAAGTGTCACGATCCTGAATGGACACCCCCACCCCCGAGACAAATGGTGAAGCCACATTATGGTACCAACACAAAAACTTTAATCTCAAAATAACATCTGGGAAATAAAAATAAAACAACTTATAATTAAAAAAACACTGCAACAAAATAGTCTCACTGGGCCATTTTTGATCCACTTAAAGCATCTAAAGGCTACACCAGACTCATTTTTTCCAACATATTTTTAGAAGTAAGTAACATCAGGAGGGTTCCTGAAATAGGAAAGCCTTTATTTTTTCATTTATTCACTCTGGACTACTTTCAGCTGTGGATTCATTCACTCTTGCGTCACTGTTACACTAATTTGTTTTTGCAGAATGACTCAGGTTGCCTTTAGTTGTGATTCAGTGTCAGCTGACAAATCACATAAAAATATCCCAAACAACAAGGTGCCTGTTGCTGTCTAAATACTCTCTGATAACTCCAACTGGATTGTGGTTCTCAGCCCATTGAACTTAATCCTCCTCCAAACATAATCCTAAAAACTGGTTGATAGGTCCAAAATGGGATCTAAAACTTAATTTTGTTACTAACAATTTTCCTTTAATTTATTTTTTTGAGAACCTTTTTCTATGTTAGGTGACCTTTACCTCTGTGAAAGGTTTCTATGAATAATATGTATCACTATTATTGTAATTCTTTTTCTTATTGAACTTTACAACACAAGAGTTTACATAAAAACCGAGGACGAAATGTTGAAGTAATATTCAGTCAATCATATATCAACAACATTATCCTAATAGTGGCTAATTGTAACAAGTGTTCGCTTATTATCAAGTAGTAGTAATGTAATAAATGGTAAATATTGTCGAACGGAAGACTAGGAATGTCTGCTGAAGGGCAGGGACCAGTACATAAAGACAAATAAGCAAGTTATTGAGTGATATGATGGTGTATTATACAAATTACAGTGTCAATGGGGACCCAAATATTTACAATACTGCAGTGTTAATACCAGTTCAAGAAGTTTATCAACTTAATTACTCGTTCATGATGAAATGTCCATCGGCATACATAATCCAAAGTTCGTTCTCCCACTTTACAAGGGAAATCCAGGGCCGAAGCAACGCACCACAAACTAGTCCGTTATGTTTGTTTGTTTGTTGTGGTTTGTCCGAAAGCGCTAAAGTATCCAAGGAGATGTACCATAATTTCCGGACTACAAGCCGCTACTTTTTTCCCATGCTTTGAACCCTGCGGTTTAAACAATGATGACCTAATTTAAAGTTTTTTTTACATTTCATTTAGCCTCGTCACATCAGATTTAATTTAGAGTTAAAAAGTATTTCTGTGTAACATATTTGTATGTAAATATCTCGTGTTACAAGTAGACAGTGCCAGAGCATGTGAGTGGAGTGGAGCGATGAAATGTCCCACTTGCGCGCAGAGCTGTTCCTTGCGCCCGCTCAGCTGCTCAGAGGGGATGCACACTGCTCTGCTAATTATCCCTCCACCTTCCACTCAAATTTCAACTCTTCAGACACATGGTGTGAGCGGTACTGGAGTGAAATTGGAGTGGGAAGGAGCAAGAAATAAGGTGACGCTCCAGCTTGTTAGAAAAAAGAACGCTTAGCGCTCTGGCCAAAGTCCTTCCCCTCGCACTCCCCTTGCACTCCCCTCGCACTCCCGATCAGCTCTGCTCACTTGACACCTGTGGCTTATAGGCAAGCGTGCACCTGTGGCTTAAAGACAAGTGTGGCCTAGATGTACACTTTTTTTTTAGATTTAGTTGTTGCGGCTAATATTCAGGTGCGCTCAATAGCCCGAAATTTACGGTAGATGGAGTGGATGCATAGCTTCGAGTTGTAGGGAGATAAAAGTCAGGCAGCACAGCCTCCTACCAGACCATGGATAGATGCAGGCAGAAAGGAAACTGGGTCAGCTCCAGGCCGATTTCACTAGCTCGCCATCAAGGTTCAACCCTTCGTAGGGCACCTGGCAGGTATACACAAACAGGACCCTTTAAAATCTTAAAAACATTCCTCTCTCTGTTCATGCATATAGACGACATTGTAACAACATGACATGCTAAGAGTGAGGCTAGCATTAGCATAGCTGAGAACACCATAAAATCTTCAGAGTACAGAAAAATACTTATCCAACACAGCTGACCACATGTTAGCATGCTACCATTAGCATGCTAGCATTAGCATGCTAGTTAGCATTGGCATAATCCAATTCAAACATCGAAATCATTTACAAAAAACAAAGAGATCAATTTAAACAACATGTTAGCATTAGCATTGTGGCTAATGCTAAGGTTGTTGATGTAATTTCATTCATTTGTATTCAAACTTACCAGTTCGGTAGATCACAATGCACATGACAAGTTCCCCAGTCATAAGAAGGTCTGTTTGGTTTCTAAAGAGGGTTAAATGAACTGTTTAGTTTCAACCAACTTCAGATAAATCATCGTTTGGAGGTTCTGACCTTCAGCTGCTGCCCCTTGGCTTCTCTGAAACTAAGGGAAAGAAGTCAGGGCAGCTTAAACATTCCCTCCCGGGTACATGATCGGATCATGGGGAACATGTGAATTATGTGGTGTGCAAAGGAGGTGGGAGAAACCAGGGATGCGTTTGAAAACTAATCTCTAAGTCCTTTCCTATCCACTTAACCTTAACCTTCGATGGAAAATGTCACAGGGTCAAGGAAAGGAGGGAATAAGAGGAAAGGAAAGGAGAACTGTGGTAAAAGAGGAATTCGACTGCACTTTCACTTGGTGTCATTATTTATGTGACAACAATTTCTGGTGACGTAGGTAAGCCATGACGAACTACAATGTTCTGAAAAAGAGAACTACAAGAAGCGTCTTTGTCGTCTGCTTTACTTCACAGCGATGTTTTCTGTTGGCTGAAATGCTTCCAGGTTATTTCTTCAGTTAGGAAGGCCCCTAACCAAAAAGGACTTTTCAAACGCATCCCAGTACTGGATTGGAATGGATTGATTGACTTCTTTCACTTGAGCAGATGGAAAAGCAGGACTGGCCTACAGGAATGAATTTCAACCCTGGGTTACACCCTCCCTCCTTTAAACCTTGCACATACTTGCAAAATACTGAACTGATAGAGTTGAGGTACTAAGACTTAACTACTGCTGGGGCACCTAAGGCATCAGATAGATTATGAACAACTGATATTAATGGGTTGCCCAGGGAAACGTAGTTAAATCTTTTAGGGGGTGATCTATGACGGTTTGAGTATCTTCGGGAAGTTTCAGTCTCAGGTAAGTTTTGAAAACAATCCGCAGTTGGTGGTTCAGCCAGATTGGTTTCAGAACTGTCTTTTCTTCCAGAATCATCATCATCATCAGGAGGAACTTTGATGGATAACGGACTCACAGGATCAGGTAAGTGTTCAGGTAGGTGTTCAGGTAAATGATCAGCTAGGTGTTGAAAGTGAACAGATGAGTGATCAGACAGGATTTCATGTACAATTTGTTCCACAGGATCAGGCAAGTTTGTCGGCTCCACAGCAGGTAATGGTTCTGAACCAAGAGCCTCTGTATCACCTGAATGCAATGCTCTTGGAGTTTGAACTCCCTCCACTGTAAACCTAACAGGATCAGGAACAAAACGGTGTAACATCTCTTCCAGTGGTTCTTCCTCCTCAGCAGATTCTTCAGACATTTAAAGGCATCTTTGCTGAGGGGTTTGTCTGGGTTCTGCAACTGAAGCTGCATCAGATGTTGACTCAACTTCTGCTTCAGAAAGGAACCCACATGGCAACAGTAAGTCAGAATGAAGAACGATGCTGGCCCATCTTTGCCTTCCGGCTTTATTGTGTACACAGGAAGGTCACCAGCTCTCTTCACCACCATATAAATGTTTTGCTTCCACCTGTCACTCAGTTTGTGCTTCCCACGCAAACGCACATTGCCTACTAGCACGCGGTCACCAACTTCCAGTGTAGATGGTCGAACATGTTTGTCAAAGCAAAGCTTGTTCCGGTCAGGGCTCTTTGCTGTGCTCTCTGAAGTGATCTTGTAGCTTTGCTTCGGAGAGCGCAAGCAAGATCCACAGAAAGACGTGGAGATATCCCAAACATCAACTCAGGGAGTAAATCCAGTCACATAATTTTTTGTGCAATTATAAGCATGCACCAGCGGTTTTACATAGTCTCGTCATTTTGACTTCTGCTTTGTCTTCAGTGTCCCCAACATGTTCAGCAGAGCGCAGTTAAACCTTTCCACAGGATTTCGCCTGGGGTGGTAAAGTGTTGTTCTGCATTTTTGAATTCCAGCAATGCTGCATAGCTTGTGAATCAGCTTAGACTCAAAGTCTGGGCCAGGAGACACTTGGCAACCGTCTCTGCCTTTTGGTTGGGTGTTGGAACTGCAAACTTGGTAAAATGGTTGGTGAGTATCAGAATGTCTTTTGTATTGCTTGTGTTGGGTTCTAGACTAAGAAAATACATACAGAGAATTTCTAAGGGGCGTGATGTTCATATGCTGATGTCTTATGATGAACGCAACAGCAACAGGTCTTAACTTTGGTCTCTACATCTGCTGCCATCCTTGGCCAGTAGAACCGGGTTCAAGCCAGATCTACAGTACGCTCAACTCCCATATGGCCCATATGGTCGTGTAGGCTTTGGAGAACATTGGGATGAAGTTCTGCAGGTAAGACAAGTTGGTATGATGGTTGCTTGTTGTCATGCAGTCTGTCAAAACTGCAGACTTAAATTGCACTTAAAATGTTTGAAAAATCAATTTTGACAAAGAGTGAGTGAATACACATAATGGCCCTCTGATAAATGTGAATGAAAGTATCCTGGTGTTTTATATTCTCTGTATCCATCATACATTTTTTACGATCCTCTGTGGGCTTACGCTGGATGACTTCCCTGAAACCTTTCCTGAATAAAAATGAAATCAATAATTTTCCATTTTTTTCTGGAGAAGGGTACTATACTATAAAACAGTTTAACAGCAGAGACCACCATCCATGCTCCTTACACGGACAGTTTTCTGTTTGTTATTCCGGGCAACTGCAGCGCCTGATAGGCCTCCAGCACCCTCCAGCAGTCAAATTCAGACTGTGTCTCTCTGAATCTCTGCCACAAACCATTCTCTGAGACTTAATCTGTCCGCTCGCCGTCCTTCCTCCCCCTTGCTTCTCTTGCAGCTCATTTAGCCGTGAGTCATCGCTGTGGTTTGGACTGAGGATCAAGAGACTGTGGATGGATGAATGTGTCTCATAGCAAGGATGGAGTTAAACCCAGGGGTTACGAAGAAGCCCGCATACAAACCGCCACAAAATTTCTCCACTTAATGATGTGCCAAATTTGCCGTCCAGACATTTTTTTCATTGGTGGTAAAGGGAAAGTGAAAAAAACAGTGTGCATGATTTTCCTATTGTGAGAGGGGATGCCAATTTACATCTGAATTCATAAACCATATTATTTCACCCTTAAAAAAGGGGAAGATGTGGGGGTTGGTGAAAGAAAAAATGGTATCAGATCAGGTTCAATATTTTTTATGTCTCGTGGTTTAAATCATCATATTTGTTCTCAACACTTTACATGAACTGACAACCCATATTTAATACACTGAAACAAACAAAAAACATGCTACATTAATAATATTATACATGGTCCTTCAACAGATACATTTAGTACAGTAAACAGAAAGTATTTCACTATGAGGATCAAGAGAAAAAAAAAAAAACATATTCGTCTTTTAAGGTTTATGTTTGCCCTTATGTAAAGTAGAGGTGGATCAATTTTATTGACGTATAAATATCCAGTGAAGAATCATCACAGCATCTTTCAACAGTGTGATTAAACACAACTCAGTCCCCTGCAACCAAAATTTGTAAGATAGATGGTGTTCAGCCAGTTATTTCCCCCCTTTATCAACAACAATTGGTATTGTATTTATTTATTGGTAAGGGTTGTGCATTCATAGAATAAGCAACACAGTTAAACATGTGCGAAGCTCTCAAAAAGTGTGGCAAAATTTCAATTTCCCTTCAGTTTCTCAGTGAGAAAAAGGTGAGAAACTGGTATTTGACTCCCATTTTGTGATCCGTCTTTTACTTCACCAGTCACACAGAACGTGGTCCTAAATTTGGATATGGTATATATATATATATATATATATATATATATATAATCTCTTGTGCCATTGCAAACTTTCCCTGAGCATTTTATTAAAATCTGCTGAAAACATTTTGAGTTATCTTTCTCAACGTTGGACAGGCAGACAAACAAGACCCAACCAATGGAAAAATGTCAGCAAAACCATACATGTGTAAAACATCATTAACCAAATAACTTTCCTGATAAAATGTTTATCCTCAAAAAAAAAAAAAAGACACAAAGCAACAGAAGCAGTGGATAAGTCAACCAGCTGTGAACACATCTACAATTTTATCCTTATTCCCCAGGAAAAAAAAAGCAAAGGCAGCTTTTAAAACCCCTACCAAAACTTTGGGCTTTACATAAATAAGGTGTAAACCATCATCTGCAGGCTGTTATATATATTGGATGCCATCTCAGTTGCATTCCTATTTTTTTTTCTTCTTCATCAACAACTTAGAATAACATGATTAACTAGGCAGCATGTCCAATTATCTCTGAATAATGAAGCCATTAACCTTTAGAGAACAGGGCAGCTGTGAGCCAAACACACCTGCCAACAATCTCGCCATTAGCAAATGTCCTACAGAAACCATTTCAGTCAGTCTGAGTCTCTCAAAATTTGGTAAAATACAATATATATGCTGTTCTTTTTTTCACAGTGCTGTTTAGAAGTAGCCCGAGTGTTTGGGAGGTCTTCTGATCCTGGTGTTGGTGCACTGTGGTGTTTTGGCAGTTATATTTATGGGCCTCTTGCTTCACGTCTTGTTGAGCTAAGGAGTGGAAGGCAAATTTTAAAGTTCAATTTACAAGTCACAAGTGGCAAGATGCTTCTCATTACGTCTTATTATGCATTAAGTTTAACTATGCCTGCGTCTTTCCCATTGTAATCACATATGCTACCAGATTAACTGTCATCAAAATCTTCTGCTACCACCAATCCTGCACAATTTTTCACAATTATTCCTAACTAATAAGGGTTCCCTCATGGAGCTGTCCATTTATTTTGCTAAAATTGGGTGCGGTTTTCACAGCCATTCATTCAGTCCAGCTTAATTGGGTGTTTTTTTTAGCTAAGGAGACCTAAAAATGAACGAGGGAACCACCCACATTATATCACCATGTTAAAATATTCAGTCTTTATCCGAAGCTTGTGAAGCTGCTAGGGGGTTAACGTAAACCAGATCGCAGTTAATCTCTGCTCTCGTCAGCCTTCATTATAAATCTACAGGGGAGAGAAGCAGCAGACCCAGGCCCCAGATTGCAGTCCTGTCGTCTACACACGCTTGATGTGGGAACATTGGTACTGACAGGGACATATATTCTTACTGCCGAAATTGCTGTGTTGCACAGACTCACTTTGTTTTGCCGTTGTTTTTCTTCCAAAAAGCAAAATGGCTTAGTTAGGAAAAAGTAGGGGATTAGAGAATATGTCCTGGAGACTGTGCACGCTGTGGGTTAATTTAGTTTATGATCAGCTCTCCTGCAAAGTCTTGTTTTATAATTATAAAAACAGTTGTGTGATGATATTCCGAACAAAAATCTGTGTGTTTTTCCTGGAAATACTATTGTGTATCCATAAACCTTAAATGTGGAGCTCCTCAGGGCTTGCATTTAAAACCTCCGCTTATTTATTAGCATATTTATGGCATTTGTTAAATTTCAGCATTATTTTGGGTAGTATAATTTGCATATGGCACTATTGTTTTTAATTCAGGGGATGATTAACTCTCATCCTTAGAATCCTTTGCATTAAAGTCCAAGTAAAGACTTAAAAC
Organism: Cetoscarus ocellatus; assembly: GCA_037902135.1. Taxonomy (NCBI): domain Eukaryota; kingdom Metazoa; phylum Chordata; class Actinopteri; order Labriformes; family Labridae; genus Cetoscarus; species Cetoscarus ocellatus. The sequence goes on along the minus strand of JBAMNC010000320.1, from coordinate 1,444,337 downwards.
ATTTTTGGGGGCTCTATTACTACCTGTTGAGGAGTATGCACACAATGCCTGTTAGTTAATTCGTGACCAACTTCCCTATTTCATTTACATATTTCAACAAACAAAGCAACAAAGAGATGAACTTTAGTTTTTCACTTGTTTTGACAGCTTTATGTTTGGAATTACAAAAAGATTACAGAAAACTGTCTATGCAAGTTCCCCACATGAATGTACATTAAATGTGGGGTTTTCAAGGCTCAGCTTTGGGCTTTTCTGCATCTTCTAAGTTAAAGGGATGGTGGGCAAAGGTAGAAACAGGCTGAGAGTGTGGTGGCAGATGCAGCAAAGGGTCCAGGTCCAAAACAAAACCCATGCCAGCCACTGATTTTATGCATGGGGAGCAATTTAAAACTGCTCAGCCATAAGGGCACACAAGAGACTTGAACTTTTTAGCTCTTTTCAGATTTTCATGAAAATTTTCATGGACTATTATTCATGGCACACAGAAGATCTGAATCTGGATGCTGATCCAGGATTTTTTTTTGTAGAATTTGTTAACATGAAGATATTGGGCAGTTTTCCAGATTTTTGCCAAAAACTCAATAAGCTCTCAACAGATTTTCATTAAAGTTTCAGGATATGTTGGTCATGGCAAAAGGAAGAAATTATATGATTTTGATGGTGATTCAACTGGGATGTGCTTCCAAGATTTTTTTCAAGGATTTCTTAACAGTGTGAGACAGTGCAGTTTTCTACATTTTGACAATAACCCACCAGACAATGTTGAAAATGCCTTAGCGGAGATTTGCACTCTGTGAGCACTCTTGGTTTAATTGTATGTTGGTGTTATTAAGTTGTTAACTCAGAAGCTGAGGAACACAACACAAGCATTAGGGTTGCATAGGCTACTTCAGTTTAAGGAATTGTATAAAGAACCAGAGGGGCTCACAATCTTCCATCAAGGCATTTCTGACATTCCATGCCAAGTTATTGCAGGGAAAATGTGGGAAACTCATGATGTTAACAGTTTTCCTGGATCTGCATCAGTTTTTGACTAACATTCCCTAAAAAATTTCATCATTTTTCGACTTATCCTACTAAAAGATGAACAGACAGACACATAATGGCGACAACATGACCTCCTTGGCGGAGGTAATGAATGATTAGACTGAATAATACTGGCAAAAGGTGGATTGTGGTTGTTGTTTTTTTAATATTAATAGAGACATGCGTTCAAAGACTCTTGCTTTTGTTTTTCTTAATTTTTATGTTATATTGATGTTTAAATATTTATTTTTCTACTAACCATTTAGTTTCCATTTGTATTATAAATAAAGGCACAGTATCTTTTATTCTGCTTTACATTGCTCATTTTTTGGCCGTATTTGTGATTGAATGTGAATCAATTTCTTTTGTGAATTCTACAAACATCACCATGACTGGAACAAATTAAATAAAATTAAACCCAATGCAAATTAAATGTTCTCTAGTCAACATATAATTTATGTTTAAATTTGTGCATGACCTACTGACATATGTCATGGTAGCTGATATATGTGTATGCTCTGTTAGCTTGTGTTTTGTTAGCATAAAAGATATCAACCTCCTGGTTTGAATAGGCTCCTCATGAACCTCTGCCACCCTGTGGGAAAATAATAGTGAGGTTTGTGCAGAAGTGAATTACTCCAGCCTGCTGGTGAATCACCACATGTGGTTTGCTGTTAAAGTAAAAATAACACTTAAATTTTCTTTTTTTGGCAGGTTGAATCTCCTGATGCTTCCCTACAAACTCACAGGAAGTGGTCACATGTTCTCTGGTAAGTCTGTTTTTGCATTAAAAATGGGAGCAGAATGGAAAAACGATAATTTATCACCATTTATGATCAAAGTAGTGAGAGTGTGAGGACACTTGTAAGACCTTTTGAGTTGTTTTTTATTTCATGTTTAGCTGGACTTTTAGACATGCTCCAAGAGTCATGAAATGTGGCATTTGCATCAGGCCCAGTGGATATTTTGCTGTTTTCGGGCCTGCCATCTGACTGAAAAAAGTGTTCTGGCACCCTACCATCAATCTTTAAGTGGGAGCAGCCAGAACAAGTTTTCTCCCATGAAGGCCCATTGAAACATTAGCTGACAATGACCTACATTAAGAATCATCAAAATTTCAGTGAGAGTATGTTCCAGAGGGCAATTTTGCTGTGTTCAACGCAGGTTGATGTACCTAAAGCAGAGAGAAACTTTGTGCTGGTAACATAATTCCTGTCATTATACCTTGTCTCCTGTTTGCTTACTGTATTAGCTTTATTTCTTGGGAGTGCTGTCAAACTTTTCGTTGAACTTTGGCAGAATAGTACTATGGCACATTTCCAAAACTCTGAACTTACAGATAGGTAAAATGACGCCCTTGCTAATGATGTTGTAGGCAAAAAGAAGTTAAATACTTTGATTCTCCACATCTAAAAGTTGCCTGTGACTTTAAATGTGTTCAGGGTTGTCAGTGATGGTAAACAAAGACAATTGAGTCTTGACTGGAATCGCCAAGTTGGCACTAGAAGTGGCATTAAAATCTTCCATACCCTTCAAACCCTCCCAGAGTTTCTCCCCCTTCACACTAAAGAGGGAAGTGTGCCATCCGGTTACTGGAAGAGCCAGCCTACCATGCGGAAAGTCTGCTTCAGAGTGGCACATGTTCAAAGACCCGGGCAGACTCATTCCTTGGCATATGTGTGTGCGTGTTTTGAAGATGTTTGGGAGGAAACCTTTCCTCCTTGAGATATGGTTCTGACAACTGTAAAAGACTCACACCCCTGCCCCATAGCCCGTGTGAAAAGCATCTACTCATAAATTGATCCAATATGATTTTTAAACCAAACACGATTTTAGGACCTGAGTGTCTGCGTTGTAAGAAAAGTAGTGTACTAATATGTGAGCATTATGAAGCTTCAGCAAATTGTTTTATTTTGTAATTTGTCCTCTAAGAAGACCCAGGTGGATTGTGTACAGCTTTAAGACTCCTCGCTAATGGAGGTTATATTAGAAAATGTAGAAAGATAACGTAATAAAAAAAAATAATACGGTTGTTTTTACTTGGTAGATACTTAAGGGGAAAATCAAAAAGCTGAAAAGGATACAACTTCATATAAATGTTCTTATTCGTGTAATCTGGAAGAAGTGTATTGCTGACGGACCGTGAAACTAATTTGGAGTTATACTGAGCACTTGCAATTTCATTTTAAGGACTATGAAAAGCAAAATCAGAAATATGACTCCAAACATATTTTAAATGTAGGAATTTAGTCCCTCAAAACAATTAAAAAGATTTACAACTAGGTGGTACTGCATTATTGAATTAGACCATTAGAGTTTTTCCTCCACTCTCAGTTTAAGGTTTATTTTGTTTGTTTTTGAACATGGCTAATTTTGGGGCTCAGTGATGAACTTAGGCTTCCCATACACAATTCTGCTTTGTACATAAACTCAGTGTTGTGCTTGTTAATAGTCCTATCATTACATGGTGAGATATTAGCCAGTGGTGTCCATGTGCATTATCAGCTGATTTTCATCAACCTCAAGCCCCATTGAATCTGTTTGTGGGAAAGGAACGTTTTTTTGTTGTTGTAAATTTAGACTCTACAGTGAGCTCTGGGGTCATTTTTGCTTGTTTGACTTTGACTTGTATTTAAAATGGCCAACTAGCTGTGACCTAACTACAGGGAGCATTGTGGAGCTGCCCATATTTTACGTGACTAAAGACCGATATTTTAACAGTTTTAGTTGTAAAGGGAAGAACCTTTTTTCCAGACATACAGTCGCGAATACACGTTTGATTATGGACCTGTAACATGTAAAAGAGAGCAGAAACAGGTCAGGATGAGAATAAATAAATCACTGAAGTGGAGAAATCATTCTTCAGAGCAAAACTGGTAGAAAATCACTCACTTGGATCCACAGGTGATTTAAACATGGTGCTGCATGTTTTCTTTTCTTTTAGTGGCTGTTACGTCAAGTTTGTTAAGTTTTAGGAATCAGATATTGGCACTGGTATCAGCAAAAATGAGTTTGGGAAGAACAGCAATTCAAACACTGACCAAATCCGAAGTCATGCACATCTATCTAGATGTGTTTACAAAGAGAAACATTATTGCTTATCAATGTCATAAACTCACCATCATCACACATAACACTTAACATTTTTGTGCAAGGCAGCACAGCAACAGCTTTATACTAAGAATATTATATTCACATTCTCCTGGCTGTAGTTTTGAATCAGATGACAGCAAGACAAATTAAATCAACTATTCAGGCACCTTGAAAGAGCCATCACCTTGCCAAGGGCATTGGAAAGAAAAGATATTGTCAGGATATGTTCAAAAAGTAAACTAACCAAAAACAAGGATAAGGACCCAAATGCAGAGTGACAAAAAAGGTTTTAGTAAAAACTAAAAAGGGATTAAAAAAAGACTAATCCTTTACAAAAAAAATCAAAGTACAAAACAAAATCCCTTAAAGTATCAAATAAAAACTGATCAATCAAAGAACAAATACACTAGAAACTAAATACAAAGAGCAAATCAAAGGGAGAAAAGTTCAACAAAAACAGACACACTACCTACAAAAACAGGAGAAACACTGAAGACACTGAAGACCTGCACACGTGGTGAAACATGGAAGACGAATGACCCAACAAAGACAAAGGTGAACACAGAAACTAAATACACTGGGGAATAATCAAACACAGGTGAGACAATCACACAGGTGGAGGGAATCATCATCAGTGGCACACAGCAGGGAGGGCAGGAAAACGCCACATGGAAAAGAAGGATTTCAAAATAAAACAGGACGCACGAGAGACAAGGGAAACAAGAGGTCACAAAGACAAGGGCTCAATCCCAAACCAACCCCCTACACATTAGCCCTCCGTTTGCGCGTTTTGGCAGGATGTTGAAAACAAGGGACCGTCAATAAATTACTGATTAAAATCCCCAAAAAGGCAGCTTAAGTATGATGGTCTGAGTACATTTAGGCAATGGCATCTTAGAGGATTATTAGGTGCACCTATTCAACAATGACAATAAAGTGAATCTAATCTAATCTAATCTAATCTAATCTAATCTAATCAATCTAATCTAATCTAATCTAATCAATCTAATCTAATATAATATAATCTAATCAAAGGCTCATTAATACAAATATATAGTCAGCCAATCACATGGCAGCTACTTAATGCATCTAGATATGTAAACACAGAGGAAAACCTGATTAAGTTCATCCAAGCATTAGAATGGGAAGAAAGGGGAATAAAGTGACCTTGAAAATGATGTGTTTGCTGGTGCCAGACTGGCTGCTCAGAGTATTTTTCCGCCATATTAAGGGCCATCCCAAACCACGTAGTGCGGAGGGGGAGTGGACCGTTCAGCCTTTAAATAGCCAGTCTGCATCAATTCACACTTTCGACTACTTTTGCAGGAAGTGCAACACCTAAATGGAGGAGGAAACAGCATATAAATGTCAGTGCCACATGTGTCCAATATGTTCCCCACACTTTTGTCACACTGACAGAAAATCACTTAAAAGCGTGGTTTAAAAAGATTAAACGAAACAAGCAAATCTTACTCTATGCTGACGTTGGATTTGATTGTGCAGCCCTGGCACCTCAAAATGTGAGCACAATTGGCATCATTAATCCATTTGTTTGACTAGAAATGTCAGATGGTAATAGGATTGAAAGACATGTGGAATGACTTAAAATTATTTGAATTAATGGCTTCTAATTTTAGGATTTTACAGGGACAGTAGAAAAAACGAGACAGCTGGTGCAGCTCCGAACTGCGAATGATTCTCTTTTCACAAAATAAAAAAAGAAATGCTGCGAAAGAGGCATGGGAGTAAGTATCTGCCCTATCCCAATGAAATTCATGTGTGTCATCGTTAACTCTGAGTCAATCTAAGTGTGATTTTTGAAGCATAGCATAACAGCCATACTCGGGGGGCATCTTTCTGTTGCCATGGCAACAGGGTCTTCCGTTTTCCAGTGAAGTGAAGAGGGCCTCCCATTCCTGCCCGTCATATTTATACCCTCCCCCTTCAATTAAAGTGCCCTCCACAGCTACGAGTGTGACTTCATTTGGAGTGACACACGGTAGTGAAGGGGTAGTGTGTAGGGGGCCATTTGGGATTGAGCCATTGAGTGCATTTGGAAAGTCCTTCCTAAGTCCTTTCCTATCCACTTTACCTTAACCCTGATGGAAAACATTGAGCATCTGTCTTTCTCTAATAACCATACCATCACTAAAACCCTACCACAACTGTTTAAAACCCTTTTTTTAGCTGTACATGTATGTGGCGTGTTTTTAAACAAATACGTCACTTTTCTGCACTGTTGCAATCAAACATGTTGTTCCCTGCAAACCTTTGCTTGAAAATGTAGCCAGAGGCTGACACAGCAGCAGTGCTACAAGCATTTAAATTACTTTTCATAATTGGTTTAGATATCCATCTTCATATAAGTCTGTTTCAAAAACAGTTAAAACTCTTGGTAGCACTGTATTTTAAGGTCACCACAATACACAGCTTACTAGCTGCTAATTAGAAAGTATTGAGGGCTTATAAGTATATATTATTCTGCATGACTATAACATACAGGTAGGGTATTAATGGAGGGTTTTCCCTTAATAGGGTACTATTTACTTCTTACTGGTAATTAGTTTAGAAGTTGTTTTGTTTGAAATATGATCTTAATTAGCTTTATTAACATTGCATGATAGACCAGTTTTCAAGATTTGGATAATAACTCGACTAATGATGTCAGAAATGCCTTGGTCAAGGTTTTCACTCTCTGGCCCCTGCTCGTTTTCACAATAGTCTACCCTCTCCAAACATTGTCCTGCACTTCCTAAACACTCACTTGGTTAGGTGGATGGACAGGTAAAATTTATCCCATGGGTATGTGAAACAGACCATTTGGCCAGTGTGGTTATGACAGTCGAAGTGTAAATCCTTTATGACACCTACATACATTATAAATTGTATACTTATTTTGTAAAGACTGTAATATTCACACATCCACAATTTGCCAAATATACTTACCACAAATTCCTTTCTTATTTGATTAAACTAAAGTCTGACATAATGTGAGGGATGCTTTGTATAAGCTTTTTGTTTAGGGTCTCCTTTTTGTTTTAAAGGAGACCTTCTCAGGACCTTCTGTCTTCCTCCTAAGGTTCCAAATAAAAGCAGAATTTTTTCCTGAACAGCACTTCATGTTGAAGTAAAAGAGTTTATTTTAAGCAAACTCATTAGAGAAGATAAGAAATAAACAAAATAAGAATTTTGTTTTTCTTGAGTCTCCTGTTTTTGGAAATCAAAAATGACATTTGCTGAAATTGAACATCTTTACAGGTCAGAGTGGCACTGACCTCTAAAGCATGCTGATATTTTTCTTATTTTAAATCCTCCTTTAATGCACAAACATCTGTGAGCACGTTCATACTGACAATGTGTCATGGAGAGTTGGGAGACTGTAATGAAATAAACTATGACAAATGGCCAAGTTATACTTGCTGTTAATTGTACCATACAGTCTATGCCTCAGCTCATACTGTGCAAAATGAAATCATATAGAAAGATGTATGTGATGTCTTATCAGCTGCCAGCAGGTCTGTTTGTTTGAAAAGAGTGCTTTCATTATGTAGTACATTTGCTTCAAGTCCTGTTTTGGTGTATAGTGAGGTGATATCTTACATAAAGTGGCACTGGGGCTAAACTGAACATTTTAGTATGCAAAAGTTGCATCTCTTTGATAATATACACTGCAGTACCTTTGCATTATTCACTTGATGTGCTCAGTATGTTCAGAAGGGGTTTCCTATAGAATACAGGAGACCTTAGTGTTCCCATACATCATGGTTGGTTCTTTGGCAGTGAATGGACTATGAACACAACATTTAGTCATGCCGTGCAACAAATTTTTAAATCTACAGAGTGGTGATGGTTAGAGGCAACAGGCAAAACTGCATATTGACAGCAGCTTTGAGCTGATTGTATATCCATTTCCAACAACAGCAGTCCATAGATGTCAAATGGGCTGTCTCACATATCCATGTGTATTTCATTAGTCCATGTGGGCAACAGCCAAAGACAGTGCTGTTTTTGAAACTGATCACTACATACTACTAATGAATGCAGTATGTTGTGAATACTAGAAACTGTATTTGGAAGTAGAAGTATGAGTGCCAAATGTCTGTAATTTTGAATTCTACAACCAGCTGAGCTGATTCTTCTTCTGCATTAAGCACCTTAAATGTGCAGTGATATGTTACACACATATTATAATCCTGTTTCTTTGAAATGTGAACAAGGCAGTGCACTTTACCTCCACTATCTCTCAGGGCTCCATAAAGCAAGGATTAAGGTTGAATAAAAATAAAGGAAAATTTATTTGCTGGAGAGGACGAGATGCAGCTCCTTTCCCCTTCCCCCCCTTGAAAGCACTTGGATCTGAGGGGGCGAGGAGGCTGCAGGAGGCTATGAAAAAGAGCTTTGCATGGATTGGCTGCCCAAGATCTGATGGGAGGGGGGAGGAGGGGTTACAGGCCATGGAGCAGACTTCCAAAACAGTCATGGTGTTCATTCTGTGATGAGCAGAAAAAACACACGTAGGTGGAGGCTGAATAGCTATGACATAATGAACCCCAGGAAGTAAAAAACAGTCTTAAAAGGGACATTTTCTTTCAAGAGACATAGCACATTTCTCTGTGAACTGAGAGTTTTGTAAATGGTTTCATGTTTTTCTGTTCCCCAAGCCCCTTCTAACAACATCAGAAGCAAAGAAAACTGCATGTTTACTTGCCTAAGCAAACAAGTGCTGTTGAGGCAGCCCAGTGGTGCAGCAGGTAGTGCTCATGCCTCACAGCAAGAAGGTTGCTGGTTTTACTCCCATGTTGCTCGGGGCCTTTCTGTGTTTATAGTCTCGCTGATCATGCATGGGTTTCCCCTGGGTACACCTGTTTCCTCCCATTGACCAAATCATGCGTGTCAGGCATTGGTGAGCCTAAATTGTCCCTAGGTGTGAGAGTGTGTCTCTATGTCGGCCCTCTGAGCTGCTGCTGACCAGTCATGACACAGAGGCTTGAGTAATATAAATAGTTGCTTGATTTTCTTTGTGTTTTAGAATGGATTCGTAAATGTAGTTACATATTCACCATGCAGATATGAGCTTGGTCCTTTTCAGCAAATAAGCATAACCTCTAAAATGTCAAAGTGCTCTTTATATGCAGAAATGATTTGGTACTACTGTCTACAGTATTTGTTATTACTGTAGGTAAAATCTTTCAGCTTGCGATTATGAAAAAGTTTAGTTTAAACTCATTGTGAGTCAAACTGTTACGCTCCTGTCACCCCAGCACACTCAAAAAGAGGAGGACAGAGACTACAAAAATAAAACATACTTTATGAGCCAGTTTCATCTGGACAAATGGTCTCTTGACATACACTCTCCATTTCATACAGCGATGTGCACTGCCCACTCTACAACCTGACTTCTACAGATACCAACCACTTATCACTTGTACCAGACTGACTGGTAGGCTGGTGGACTTTCTGTTAAATATAATGTCCAAATCAATATATCATATCAAAAGTGAACCTTACACTGTTTTGTCTTTTTACCTTCCACCCTTTGAGCAGACTAAAATAACACTAGAATGCTGAAGAGGAAATAATCATAAGGAACATCAGACCAAGCGCTCAAGATCTGAGTACACCAGGTCCTTTTTTTGAAATGCTAATTTTTCTGAACAGCAAAATAATTTATCAGGTGATTCATAAGACTAACATGGTCCAAGACAGGGCAGTATATTTTCCTGAACAACATTTATGGCACTAAAACTATGGATTTGATAAGATAGGTAAGATAAGGTATACTTAATCGTCCATCAAGGAAAATTTGTCTTGGTATCTGTCTTGAAGTCAAAAGAAAAGGTAAAACAACCGGCAAAATTACATGAAGCAGAAGCCCCTGCTTCTTGATGAAACTTTGTTCCTTCACTTATCCACCACACCCTCCTTTTCTAACTTTTTTTATTTAAGATTGTCAAAATTTTAATACTTTGACACAGTTTATAATAAGTTATACAATTAATCTAATAATAAGAGACGCAGAAACAACAAATCTGAAAGAAAAAATCATGCAGAGAAGAAAAAAAATTGTGTCATCGACACAGTGTGAAAAAGTCTATTTGTAATTTGTCATATTTCAAGGAAGCAAAAACTAAAATTTACTCTATTTGTTGCTGATGATTTGTGTTTCGTTGCTATGGTGTTAAACAAGTATTGATAAATTGGCATGAACAACATGATTTTTTTTTTTTTTACCAATATCCATATACCAATATTCTCAGACTCATTTTAGCCAGTATTTACTTTTTCCTTTATATAATATAATATTCCTTATGCAAAGGTCTTATTGTCTCTCCTTTACCAAATTATCAAACCCCTACCACTGAAAGAGTATTTTAGTGAGACGAACAGACGTGAAACAAAAACAAAACTATATGTATGGCTCAGTAATGAATAATACCAGATTGATTTTTAATTGAAGCATTATGGCACAATTGTATATTCTCTCGGTATGCATTGGTGATATGTAATAGTAGTAATAATAATAATAGCCTAATAAGTGCTTCACAAGGACAGCAATAATTTGGAAGACAATAAAACATGCAACACAACAGGCAGGTTATAAAATCCAAGGAAACAGTCAAGAAAATACTCAAACACTTTAAAACATAAAGATTATTTAAAGGAACTCTAAATTATTTACAGTCATTTTAAAGGAATTCTAAAAACTGGTACTCATTTCAAATTAAATTGAATGAATAAAAACAAAATAAGTAAAATACAATGAAATAACCTCAAGTAAAATCAGGAAAGGCTCTCTGATAAAAGTACGTCTCAACAAGAGATTTGACAGAATTCACACTCTCAGCTGACCTCATCACGTTGGACAGATCACTTCATAGTTTCAGAGCCCTCACTGAGAAAGCTCTGTCCCCTTTAGCTTTTAGTCTGCTGTGAGGAAAGACCAGATGACCTCTTTCTGGGGATCTCAGTGTTGGTACTAAAAGGTCAGAGATGTCGCTGGGAGAAAGACCATGGAGGGCTTTGAAAGTATTCAGTAAAGTCTTAAAATCAATTCTAAAACATGCAGGTCTGGCTAATATATATTTTTCTGACTTGTAAATTTGGTGTTTTGACTGCACACTCTGTACTATTGCAGATGCTCTCTGACTAGATCCGTCGGTTTGAGAATCTTTTATTTCTCATGGTGGATTTACTTTTGAAAAAGAGTACAGCCTGAAGATGTGACAGAGCATCAATATTTGATAGTGTTGGAATGAGAAAAGTCTAAACCATCAGGTCTAAGAGTTGTGTCAGTATAAAGACTGTCAATGGCACCAGATACCTTTTGACTAAAGAAAAGTTATTATTCTGTTTGGCTACCACACGAAGTACAGCAGGTCATATTCATCTACATTTCTTTTATTGTTATGGTCTTTGAACCTCCTTAAAAGCTCAGGTTTTGTTTTGCTTTCTTTTTAATTTATTTTCACTGCCATTGGAAAGACCAGTAAGTTACCTTAAGATGGGATTTGAAGGTAACTTGTTTGTCTTTCTAGGTCATTCTTGTGTGACATCCAAAGACTGTTTCAGTGTGTTTCCTTCAAACTTTGCACAAATGTCCACTGTGACATAAGGGTGAAATAAATTCTAATGTTGGAGGTTAAAGGTCAATATCATGGTGCCTTATCTTCATCTGTCACCAATAAAAGAAATGTGTCAAAAATGTTTTGAGGAATTTTTGTCAAATATAGCACAAATGTTCACTCTGATTCATTGATGAAATCATCCAGTTTTAGAGTTGATGGGTCAAGGGCTAAGGGCCTCATGTCCTTCCCTTACAAAGTAATGCCTCAAAATTGTAGAGGGCCTTTTTTAAAAAACAATTTCACATCTGTCCATCTTAAAAAAAAAAAGGTCTCAGTTAGATTATGGAGGTTAGAGGGTACAAGTCAAGGTCATAGAGCCTTGCCTGTGAACATATTTCAAGAAAGTCTGAAGGATTTTCTTTTTTTTTTTCTTTTTCATATTAGCTCAGATTTAATCCTTGGTATCCATCCATCCATGGCATCATCTATACTGTTTGTCCCCTTTGGGGTTGTAGGGGCTGAAGCCTATCCCAGCTGACATTTGGGGGAGGCGGAGAACACCCTGAACCGATGGCCAACCAATCACAGAGCCACATAGAGAGAGAGAAAGCCATTCACGCTCACACCAATACCTATGGGCAATTTAGAGTCACTAAATTTATTTATTTATTTATTTATTTATTTATTTATTTGATAGGGACAGTGCACATTAATGAACATCTATTCGGAAAACAATAGATGTTAATATGCCAGAATATAGCATAAATGCTAATTTACATCCGCAGTCCCTAATAACCTAATGAGCTTGTTTTTGGTCTGTGGGAGGAAGCTAGAGTGCCTGGAGAGAACCCATGCATGCACGGGGAGAACATGCAAACTCCACACGGACACAGGGATGGAACGAGCAGCCTTTATGAAGGTCGAAAGTTAGGGTCATGGAGATATTTACCTTTTGAAAATGTATCTTCTCTGACCTCAGACTGATAAGATAAGATTTTAGGGAAATATTGTTGATGCCATCATACTGCGAGATAATTCTTTGCTTTTGAACACAATAGCTCAAGAATACTTTTAATGGTTTTCTTTAAACTATGCACCTGTATTCACTCCATTTGAAGAATAAAATGATTGGACTTTCAGCTTCAAAATTCCATAGCTTTTTCTCTTATATTTATATCTTTCTTATTATATTTTTTATATGCTCACAGGTGTCACCCCAGGTCAGTTTTTTGACCCACCACTAGCCAAGCTATTCTGCACCTTGCTTTGTTATTACCAATCTCTAGCTTAATCAGTAATATTATATTCATCAAATGAAAATTGTTAACCATTACTGTTAAAAAAGTGTGCTTGCAAATGCCGTGCACAGAGCATGTTTGTTTGCATGGATGGGTAAGCAGAGACAGTCTTTCCTCAAAGTCCTTCCTATGAACTATTATTTTTGCAATCCTTATTTAACCCTTAAAGTTATGGCATGACACCATGTTAATTATTTTGAAATGCAGCTGAGACTGTTTGTGGGTGTTGCATACTAAACAATGAATCACATCAATGTTTTATGCCTTGCAGCAGCTCATCATGCATGTGCTCATGCAAGGCATAAACATGAGAGTCTTCAGTTTATTTGTGTGTGTGTTTCTAGCAGACAAAGAGCAATAGGGAACTGGTTGAGTGACTAGTGGGTGTGTGCGTGCTGTGAGTGTATGTCGGGGTGTGACCCCGGTGACTCACCCACCAGCTATGTTCTTCTTCAAGGTGAATGAGTCACAACCTCCATCTGCGGAGAGACTTCTCTTTCCAACGGATATTTTCTTCTCCAATAAATTCCTGCCTCGCCTCAAGTTCAAAACCGAACCCTGACCACTCTGACACTGTGGAGTATTCAACAAATAATGAGCAAGGAATCCTTGGGAGAAATTGTGATAAGCAAATGTAGATGAAGTAATTTAGCCAGCTATAGTGGAGACAACAACATATTGTTTCTGGGGGCAGATTTTCTTTGCACCTTTGATGCACAGTTAAAAGGTAAAGACAAACGTGAAAGAATTAAAGGCAGCTCCATCTTCAGCCATGCATTGTGCTCTGAAAGATGATTCCTCTTTAAGTCTGTAAGAATGAGCATTTATCAAGCTTAAATTTCCAAATATCCTAAAGTCCAGATTGATAAACTGTTGTGATATCTGAGTTGCAGCCTGTTTTGAGGGCTTTTGAGGAAGGAATAAGACTACAACTGGCTTTTTTTTGTGAAAGTTGATGAATTCTCAAAAACACCTGTTTGGCACATTCCTCGGGTGAACAGGTTGATTGGAGACAGGTGAGTGTCATGATTGGGTATAAAAGAAGTATCCCCAAAAGGCTCAGTCATTTACAAGCAAGAATGGAGCCAGGTTCAGCCCTTTGTAAACAACTGTGTGGCCAAATAGTCCAACAGTTTCACAACATACAACTGCAAGGAATTTAGGGATTTCATCAGCCACAGTCCACAATATCATTAGAAGATTAAGTGAATCCAACGAAATGTGTGCACGTGGGCAGCAAGGCCAAAAACCAACAATGAATACCCATGACCTTTGATACCTCAGGCAGCACTGTATTAAAAAAAAACGGTCTGTAAAATATTTACCATGCAGGCTCAGGAACCCTTCCCAAACCATTTTCAGTTAACACAGTTGGTCCCTACATCTACAAGTGCAATTTAAAAGTCTACCATACAAAGCCCTCAAACAACAACACCCAGAAATACTGCTGGCTTCTCTGGGCCTGAGCTCATCTGAGATGGACTGATGCAAAGTGGGAAAGTGTGCTGTGGTCAGACCAGTCCACATTTCAAAATTGTTTTTGGAAATCATGGATGTCATGTCTAAAGAGGAAAAGGATGATACATATTGTTATCAGTACGAAGTTCAAAAGCCAGCATCTGTGATGGTATGGGGTTGTGTTAGTAACTTGCACATCTGTGAAGGCACCATTAATGCTGAAAGGTACATGCAGGTTTTAGGGCAACATATGCTGCCATCCAAGCAACATCGTTTTCAGCAAGACAATGCCAAGCCACAGTCTGCAAGGGTTACAACAGCATGGCTTTGTGGTAAATGAGTACTGGTACTAGACTGGCCTGCCTGCAGTCCAGACCTGTCTCCCACTGAAAATGTGTGTCACATTATAAAGTGCAACATACAACAACAGAGACCCCGGACTGTTGAGCAAAAATATATAATAGCTTACACAACTTGTTTCTGACAAACATGATACTATAAAGTACTGATCTTGACGGAGCATGTCTAGGAGCATAAATTGGTCTAACTGTTGCAGGATGTGGACAATTCTTCAAGTGGAAAAAAAAGTTTTTAAAAGTCTTAGACACCAGATTTTCAGTTAAAAAGAAAATAAACAAATTTGAGTTTTCGTTAAGTGTTCACATGTATTTCCCGCCCACATCTCTGATTCATACTGTTCTTTTGTTTTGAGGGAAACAAACACCTTTGGCTCACCCAGTGTTTCTCCAATTTCTCATCCCCCATGCGTCAGCCTCTCTTCCTCCTCATAATGCTCAGTTTTCTTCCATTTCCATCTCCCCCTTTTCACCTTTCACTGCTGCACTGTCCTGCTGATCAATCCCATCTAAACACTCCTCCTCCTGAGCTCAGCCCAGTTCTTCAGAAAGTCAACATATTTTTAGGCTGAAATGTATTCAAAGATATGCATTGCATCCAGAACTGTAAATATTTGTCATCACATGAAAGTGGCCACCACACTGGAGAGACTTCATATGGTCCAAATATATTCTACCCAGGAGGAGAGAGATGAGAGAGGCAGGGTTTGAACTCAGAACTCTTTTCCTCTAAACTGAGTTGAAAAATACTCAAAATTTAAAATCCAGCCTGCATACAAAACTCTCAATTTGTGTCTGTGTGCCATCAACCTTCATTTAGAGCAGGACGTGTGTTTCAACACGTCCGACGCAGTTGGTTCAGCAGCGAAATGAACCACTTGTTGAGAGTACCACAATGCAGCTCAGAGAAACACAGGAAGAGAGCAAACAAAGAGCAGCACGGAGCAGAGCTGGTGTTCTGGGGGGTGTCGTTGGGCGAGGGGTCACCCAGAAGGTTAGGGTGATCGATGAGATGATCCTTTGTGTCTAATGGGACGGAGAAGAGTGGGAGGGAGGAAAGAGGAGAGGAGAGGAGGAGGAAGCAAGAGGGAGGGGGATCATGATGATGGAATATTATCCTTTTTAAGAATTTGGACATTGTTAAAAAAATAATCCCTCAGTGGAAGCGTTCACATGTTACCATAACTGTTGCAAATCTGGCTAGAATAGTCAGTGGCCTCGGGATTTAAGTGTGACAGTGACTAACTATATGGACTACATGTATGTGCAATGTTGTAAAGAGGGTAAGACCAATAATTTAATTTGTATGGTTAAGAACATTTTTTGCTACATTGATCTATCTTTAACCCTTAGGGCCCATTCTAACATGGGTTACACTCATACTGCCTAGACCCAAAAATGCACTTTTAATAAGGTAGCCAATATATATACATTTTTCATTGACTTTATTTTTAACTCCTTTAAGCTTAATTTTTTTCAAAAAATATCAATCCAAAATCATACAAATCAAATATTCATGAACTATTAAATATTTATCCTTTTAAATTACATTTTTTGTAGTGATGGCACCATGTTTTTATGTGGAAAAAGAAAACTAAATTACTTTCAGAATACTTCATGCAAAGTACACTTTTTGCTTTTGCATTATTACATTGTTGGATATTTCAGTATTAAGCAGTTACATTGGTTTTTTTTTAGCATTATTACTCTTAATACTAGCACTCATTTTCATACAGTTAAAATGTCACCGCCTAGAGGAGAGTAGTAAAAATGATCAATTCAAGGCAAAAGCCGAGCTTGACACCCAGATATAATAAAATGCATGTATTATGCCTTAGTGGAAGGGGGATCAAAAATCATAATCTGAATGGGTTTCAATAGTGCATTTTTGCACCAAACTGTAAGAGTTTAACACTTGTTTGTACACAGTGTGTTTTACACCGACTGTAAAAGCTGAGCTGGAGATGTGAAGTTCAAATAAAAATACACAGTCCTGCTTAAATTCATGCCATGTGCAGCCCAAGTGATAAAAAAAATAAAAATAAAAATGCATAAAATATGCTACGTTCCCCAGCAAATTTTCTATAATAAACATTCTTGTTGTTTATATGATTAATACTCCACAGAAGAAGTTTGGAAACTTTATTTGATTTTTGTTTCCCTCTTTGATAAAACAATTTGGTATTTTTTTTATTGGTGGGAAGCCTGATTAGCCACCTAACAATGATGTACAACTTGTTAGGGGGGGTAGTAGTCCTTGTAAAAGCATTTTTCTCTTTTAATTTTATTTGGTCTGGAAATAAGATTGATTCTTGACAGATTTTTTTTTGCTCATGCATTTTTAATAGTTTTATTTGCAGGCTGTCTCCCCTCCTAGCTGTTTTAAAAAGAGTAAAGCTGATGATTAATTTGACTCCTTTTTTCCAACTTTTCTTTCAATGTTGCAAATTTTTTATTGTGAATTGTTTGGCCACAATATCTGTGAGGTGAAAATTTAATTTCACAACACTCCTAACTGTAATTATAATGTGTGACAATTTTACCTTGACCTATGACCTCTAATGTGTCATTAGTTCATCCCCCAGGCCCTTTCTACACAGAGATGAAAATGTTTTAGTTTTTAAAACCTTTTCGTAAACATGGTATCAGTTCAAGAATTATGTCTGTGTCCAAAAACACTGATAACACTGGAGTATAAAAATTCTAGGCCTGTAAGTGGCGCTGTAATGCTGCAGCAGACATATACAATTACCAGAGAAGAAGACAAGGAGCATGTGCGTATATCATGAGTGATGAGGGCACTAGCGTCTGCTGTTCTCCATGTCCACTTGTTGCTCAGGGTGGTCATAGAGAAGCAGAAGATTTTGCTGCTTAAGCCATAACAAGCTCAGTAGCTTCTGCAGCACGAAGGCACAACTCTGTTTTGTTGTTGTTTGGGTTAGTACGTGCATCTTAAGGAATAGACAGAGTTATGAGGTCATCATTTCTTAAAATGCGCGTATTCCCAACTCTGAAGAAATACTTTTGTAATGTTAGTACTTAACTAAAACAATACATGACATAGGTTTATACATTTTTAGTAGATTTAGGGATTAAAGTGAGAATTTTCAACATAACGTACCTTTATCTTTTTCAATGGGAACAGGCTCAACCAAAGAAAATAGTCAAAGCTTGAGAAATAACATGTTAATGTCTCAGCTGAACAGTTTTAGTTCCTGTTTGCGAGAGTTTTACCATGCAAGTCCACAAGTTAAAACAAGCACATGTGGAATAATCTAATGTGAAATATTTAAGGATTACCTATGGAGGTAATTAGTGCAAATATTTGGAAAATAGGGGGAGAGAACAATAAGAGGAGCAGAAATGGATTAAGGGCGAAGAAAGCTCTACCATCTTTTCTAACTCCCTTATTTTTGGCTTTAGACATGACAGCTCACTGATTGATGAATTTTCTGACTGATGTGAACCTTTCTGGAAACATTTCTGTTTGCTGGAATGTGACCGTCTTTCATATTTGGCACCTGAAACAATGGCAGAAACATTCACGTATTTCATTCACCAACAGATAATAACAGCATTAGCGGATCTGCATGAACAAGCCTGAGAAGGGATTATAACGTGGAAATACAAAAAGGTTTTAGCTTAAATGCTTAGGAATTTAGTCAATAGAGAGGGGTGATCATCAGCTTTGATTTGCAAACATGTTAAATAAAAATGTCAGCTGAAGGATGTGGTTTTCTTTGCAGTTAGTCAGGACAACTTTATTGTGATTTATGAAGACTAGAGAGCTACCCAATAGTACAAGGATATTTTACATAAATAAGCTTTTGAGCTTTACAAAAAATAGATTTAAAAACATTCCACATTTGATTGTGATAGAGCACAGTGTGATCACATTGTCCTTTTGTTAATGTTCTTGCAGATCGTTTAGAGCTCTAAAGTCAGAGTGTTTTGTCAGCTGTTTACACCAGTTCACACATACTTTACTGAAGAGTGCTTTGTCAGCTTTAGGGGAAGCTATTGTTTGTAGAGCTAACCTTTTTGACATTTAAAACAAGGTTTTTTTCAACTGTAGGCTTTGTACAAAAGCTACACAGTGTTCTGCTTTTTACATTGTGTTGTGGACTATCACAGTGCTTTCGAAAGTCATTAGACCACCACCCAATGTAAGGTTTATGCCACAGCTGCGCTGAATTAACAGTATTTGTAATTACCAAAATCATTTTATTTGTTTGGTAATGGTTAATACACCAGCCTTTTAGCTAAAAAGTTGAATGCTGAAATTTAATTATTGTTTTTGTTCTTGGATTTTCAAGTTTACAGTTTAAGATGTTAAATTATTGTTATGTACTTGCATTTCTGAACAGAAAAAAAATAGTTTGAGAGGTTGAATATCATGTTTAATTAATTTCTGACTTCCAGTCCAGTGTGTCGACTCAAGTTTGAGTATAAAAAGGTGAATTCAGTTTGAAATTCCTCACTCCTGCTCAAAATGTATGCCCAATAACAATAACATTTTCAGTTTTAAAACAGTTTTTGGAGATTTCTAATGTATTGATGTTTTCTCTTTTTTGTGACAGGTGCTCTAATAAATTTGTTAATCACTGCATATCGCACATTTGAATGATAGGCAATACACGGATTTTTTTGTTGTATTTCTTTGTTTTTATGCTGTGTTTCTTGTTTTTTCAATTTCTGAATACTTCTATGATGGGAGGTAGTGTTGATAAAATGATAGATGAAATAGCTCAGTAGTAGTTGGGGACACATGCAGATCTAAAGTCACAGAAGAAAACCTCTGGGGGGAGGTGGGGGTGGGGGCACAAAGTGTAAGATATAGCTTTGTTGAGATGATATCATGTGGTTTTATATTTTATGGTAGGGCCAAGCATTCAGGTTGTTTAGATAACTTAAGACTTTTATAAAATAATAATATGAATTATGTTTAATGAAGCAACATAATTATGAGTTAAACCTCTTTGAGTTCTGTAACTGTCTTTGTATCTACTTAGATTATGTGCCATATAAATGACAATTTGCAGATGGACACACCCCACATTACTGTGCTCAACATGTTACAAACCAGGAGTCAGCGACCTTTTTCTGACATGACATTTCAAAATTTCTCTGTTATCCAGTGTGCCACCTCTGCATCAAAGTACATCAAGTTTAAGCAGAAACCACAACAAAATTCAGATCTTACATGGGTCTGTTTCTACATGCATGACGATTACTGCAGAGAAAGAAACCTGCAGGGTTTCATCTCCATTTCCACCATCAGTGTATCCCCTTACAATCAGATAAACTTCTCCTGCAACAGCGGTTGTTTTATCATGCTGTCAAGTCTCCTTTTTCCTGGTTAGCACCCATCGCACAGGAAGATGTCATCAGCCCTCCCCACTCACATCAGGGAATCACCCTGATAATTCACTGTGGCGTTCAGACATGGGCCTAATGGGACTTAAAGCAGATATATCAGGTCATATCATATTACGTAGTATCATACCATTATATTTTATATATATGTCATAATCCTGTATTGTGACAACCTGATCCCCCTTCATGTCAGTTTTATTGAGTAAAAAATAAAATCTGCCATTTGTCAAAAGAGTTCAATAATATTCTGCACTTTATTTTTCTACCATGATGGCTGAATATGTTTTTCTTCACCTCTTTAAAGGAAAACCTCCAGATGGGAAAAGTCATTCCAGGACACTCAGTGCATGACACACCAAGTCCCTGTATATGAACTGAAGAGTAAAAACAGAACCAAGCTTTTATGAAAACCATACACACACACTTCCCTTCTGCACACAAACAACATGCCTAACTTCTTTTATTCATATAAATGTGTGGCAAGGCTGCTGTCTCTTAGTTTTTGCTTCGGGTTATAACTTTGTAGAGGCAGCTTAAAGGCTAAATTTATCACAACTGCTCTTTCGTTAAGGACTCTTATCTCTCAGGCAGAGATACATCGAGGGCATTAGAAAAAAAAGAGGATGTGTCTGTTTTTTGTTTTATGTTTCTGAGAACAGATTTCATGAAGCTTCTTCCCTCTAAGTAAAAAAAGAAAGCTGTTTCAATTAGTGAGATTCCTTTAAAATATGTTGATTTAAAACGTACATTTTTGTAAGCAGTTCAGTTTAGCAGAAACATCTTTGGCATCTGTGAAGACTTTGCTTACAGATATGCCCAACTTGAACTACTGCCTGTTGACTACATACCTCTGATGGGTGTAAAACTGCAGCACAGTACAAGTACAACAATGGCCCTAAAAAGAAGGGTCTAGGGTGGTCTTTGTGTTCGTTTGATTGGTAGATATAATGGTGGAGGTGCATGTTTTATTACAAAATTTTAAGTAAGGTTTAGAGGGAATTTTTTCAAGTGTTCATGTGATATGACATTTAAAAGCATGAGACCCAACAACCTTGACCTTTAAGATCTGACCATCAAAATCTGATCAACTCTTCTTTGTGTCAGACGTATCGTTTGTAAAGTGTATGGTCAATTTTTTTTTTTAAATCTTGAGATCTGCATTTACAAGCAACAGATGAACATGAGGCCTATTGTCCTTGACCTTACACCTTTGACTTAAGACCTCGAAAATTCTAGCGATTCCATCTTCGACTTGGATTGGACATTTGTGCCAAGGTTGGTGAGACTTCTACAAAGAGTTCTTGAGGTCTGTTTTCACAAGCAAGGATAAACATAAGGCCCAATGACCCTGGCTCTCAACCAAGGCCCCTTAAAATCCAATGATTTATCTTTGAGGGAGGGGACATTTCTTCAAGTTAAAAGAAAATATCCCATTGTATTCTGTATTTATTTGAAAAACAAATAGTGGATGAACACAAGGCCCAAGACAGAGAAGTTAAGTTTATAAATTACATGGGCCATATAATGGCGTCTGTATGTTTATTGCTGCCATGAGAACACATAGTAGTGCTTAAAAGGTAAGCAAGTAGGACCTACCACTGCTGCCCTTCTACCTCTGTATCTCATCCATATTTTGCTGTTTACATATGATGGACCACCTTTAATCTCTGCCCGCTGTCCGTGCAGTCACCCAAACTTTTCCTGTGACTCTATCCCCTGAGCCCCCTAAACAGACTTTTCCAATTGAATAGAGATTCACTATTTCCTTTTGTCCACCTACACTGTTACTTCTCGTTTAGAATTGAGGACTCTAATGACAAAAATGTTATGCCATGAGGTGTTACAGAGCATTACAGAGCAAGCCAACATTTTTTTTTTACTAATAGATTTCTCATAATGAGGGAAAAATACTTCTGAAAGCAAAAGAGTAAAATCTTGGCTTTAAGATGGAATTTTCTGTAGTTTTTTGTGAAATATTTTGTAACATAAATTAAAACATAACATGTCAACAAAGATTCAGAGGCCCAGTTTGGACGATTTAATTCCATTGTTTCCAACAACAAACTATATCTCTCCGTAAGACATTAGCGATAACAGTGGGTGTTAATGAGCTACAACTGATGTTAAGCCAGGGCAAAGTTTTGGTCATTTATTGATCAGTGAGCAATACACCCTTAAGCATGTTAATATTGGTTTACTATGACAGACATTATCACATCTTTTGCTTGATGTCAAACCAGACAAATGAATTATGTTTTAGCCATGACATGTGAGAGGTCTTGTGTGTGTTCGCATCGATGTTTGATTGACCATGTCTTGTTTTGTTTTTATTGCTGAAAATGTTTGCTTGTAATACAATTTTTGTCGTCCAGTTTTGCCAATGAATGTCTTTGTAAAGACAATTTTTTTTTAAACATCTCTTTATTGTCTTTTATAGTAAAACACAAACAGTGTATAACAAAACAATACACACAATATGAAAAGGGGGAAAAAAAACACAACCTAGCAGCCCTGTGGACAGTCAAATCTATTCATCAGTCCAAACTTCACTTTGCATGTCATTACCCTCCAAGAAATTATAAAAAATAGTCCATACTTCCCAAAACTTGTCAAGTTTGTTTTTTGCAAAATAGCTTATCCTCTCAAGAGCAAGAAAGAGAGTCATTCCTTTCAACCACTGGGAGACTCCACAGATTGCTTTGCAAAGACAATTTAATCTGTCCCACTGTCAGTAGAAAATGAGAGTTAATGACCTGATACTGATGCTCAGCTAGTGCTAAGAATTGTTCAGTGTGCTGACCGTTGGTTTTATTGAGCAGTATTGGCTGACAATCTCTGTTTGCATGGCAATAATTGGCTCATGAACAGAGATAGTGTCAAATCTTTTGCATGGCATCAAATTCAAATAGTTGGTAGGGTGACCCAGGAGGTCTTTCTACAGGATTTTCTCTCATTATGCAAAGTTTTTCCCTGAAACTGAAATGCTAGTTTTCTGTTTAGAATATAGTTCGGTGGGGGTAACTGGGTCACTACAGCTTAACAAATCTGTAGTCGTTTTGTTTCCTTGAGAGGCCTAATCTCACATATTGTGCCTTTGATGAGTCACAGGAGGCATTCTTGTGACGCTCCTTTATGGAGATAAGACATCCACAAGCATGTCCCGGGAACAAGAATGTCCTGGGATTACAATGGACTGTGTTGTCCATACATATTGGCCCAGGCCATGCTTATCACTGGTGTGGAGGCATTAAATTAAAAAAAGCTGGTTACTATTATAAGCAAATTAGGACATATCTCCTATATTTTTGAACATAGCTTATATATACTGTATATTTCAATAAATGCTCTGATGTGATCTGGTAGTTGTTTACACCTACTCTATGTCCTGAAAAAGCCTGTCTAAAATCCAGTCTCTTTCTTTAGTAACACAATCCATCATAAAGTGTCTTAAACAAGCACTAAAATCAATACTTATCTATGAAAAATGAAACCATCAGAGACCTCTGGGCTGTTTCTAACACTGTGCTACAGTGAACAAATCAAACTAATGTGCTGTCACTTCAGAGTTCAAACATCACACTTTGAAAACAACTGCAGCACAACTGAATGTCACCCTGAAAATATAAATCAGCTGAGATCTTGCAGGCGTCCTCACATGACACATTTAAAGTCAAGCTGTTATAAAGTGGTGTAGCTTCTGTCTTTGACCATGTGTTCAGTTTATCAGCAGAAAGAATCCATCTGATACGACTGTGCTTTTTTTCCTAAAACATGTAAAACATATCATCTCCTTTTCAGATAATTAATGGAATTATTATGTTTGGGACAACAAGATCATAATCAGCAGAATGTTAAGTAGTTTACCCTGTTAGCATATGAAATGAACTAGCGGCTTATAGCTTCAAATGAAGTGCATTTTTTAATCTTTTTATTAGGGAATGTTGGTCATGTTGGGAGGGGTGATAAGCTTTTGGAATATTTTCTAGGATTTGTTAACAGTACAACATATTTCCATTATAATTCATTTAAATGTGTATTTTGCAGAGTTTATGTACTTTTGAATAAACAAAACACTAAGTTTTCTATTCATCATCCACTACCAACCCAATCAAGAGGATAAAGGGGTAAGAGTGCGGTCCACTTGTCATTTGATGAGAGGATTGACACTTTGTCAAGCTCCACCTTTCCAGGAAGTGGACTTCTGTTAAGCCCCACCCTCCTTAGTAACTGTAACTGGGTTAGACGAAATCTGTTGTTGCTGGCCTCTCTCCCATTTAAACAATTGAAAATTACTCACTTTTCAACCAGCTTTTATTCATATTTGATTCAAATGAAAGTTTGGGTAAACTACAGTAGGGTGTTGAAATAAAAATCAAAATCCTTAGGAATCCTTTAAAATAACTAAAAATATAACTGCATTAGTTTGGACTCTGCCTACATAGAAAGTGTTGTTACCTGACATCAACTGCTTTGATGCTTCAATCAGGGATTCTTTGATTCTGATTGGTTGGTCAGTCAACCAATCACAAAGCCAATAAAGGGTCGATTAACTAATCAACTGAATCACTAATCAACCAAAAGACACCTTTGTTCACGTGTAAGTTACAGAACAAGTTCAAACAGGGTAATATTTTAACCCCTTTAGTATGAATATAAAATTTTATAGTTTTAATGGCATTCAAGAGCAGCCCACTCAATAATTATCAACAAGTGGCTTCCCTTATCATCTGTAACTGTAGCAATAAAAATGTGTTTATTTTAAAGAAGACCTCAGTTCAATTGAGTGAGGTTGTTATGCTTCTTTAAAATAGAATATTGATACAGGAATGTGTGGAAAGACAAAAGTGAAGGTTTGAACCAATGTAAAGCTAAAAACAACATGCTGATAGTTGAGCTGTCACAAAGAAAAGAGTGACTATTGTATAAAGACACTTGATACTCATGCTGAACCTTGTCCCTCCCTTAATCCTCCTTAATCAGCTAAAGAAAAATATCAAATCTGTGTTGTCAGAGACAGTTTCACCTGAGAGTGGATACTGTTGCCAAGCTTCACTGAGGACACTTCACATTCAGAGCATTGTGAGATGAAAAGTAAAACCCTGTATTGAGGCAATGGTATCTCAACAAATAATGTAATTATGCAGACCACCCTGATGGAGTGCATGGTAGATGGAAATTTTTTTAAAAAAATATGCACACAGCACATTCCTGCGACTTCGATTCAAAGAAATCTACCAGAGACAAACAGGGCTGTAATTATGAGGCACATTATTACACAGGTATGTTTTTACTGTTTGTTGTAAAAGTAACAGGAAGCTCAGGTTATCCCGGAAAGTTACAACTCCCAAACTGTGTCGTGCTATTTAACCACCAGCATCTCCACTCTTACACCGTTGTGAAGGAAATATGTTGTGCTGGAAAATATCAAGATACTTGTGCCAAGAGTCAGTGAAGAGAACATTTTGCATGCCACTGGGTGAATACTGAATCAGTTTCATCTGTCAGCCCTCTGTGACTGTTTCTAAAAATACTGAAGGTGACCGAGCTGGACGCTCTCCCTGCATCTGTAATACAAGATAAAAGATTAAACACACAATCCTGGACAACCCCGGGAGGCGTTTAATACCTGGGCACTGTCATGAAAAAGAAAAAACACTTGCAGTTATCAGAGCTGGGCAATTCACTGAGTTTATGTGATATCTTAATGCTTCAAAATTAGATAGGGTAGGGCAATATCATTTCAATTTATATAGATTAAATTGATTAAAAAAAACAAAAACATTAAGATGCTTGGCAGTTTTAATGCTCAGTTAAAAGACCATTCACAGTAAGAATATCTATGAGAAATTTGAGTACTGACCACAAAAGAGGTGTTCAAAATGTTACTCTGAATGGTAAAGTTATTGTATTTTGGTTAAGGACCCTTTTCTCATTGATTAAATCGAGTGAATCTGAAAGCAGTTCAGACCACAGCATCACAAATAGACGCCCTGAAGATCATAAAGTCATGAATTCATGACTTTACGATTCATCAGAATTTTCCAGATTAAAAAGTTTTACAAAGCCAGACTCAAAAATGTGGGGATTATAAAGAGTAAAATAGCTGATTGGGTGGAAAAAATCCAAAGAGATGAAACAGTTTGCCTTGTCTCAGTATAAAATTACATTTTTTATACTGACTGGGTAGCATCATTAGCATCATTAGCATCCTGACTTTAAACCTACAACAAAGCTATTTACACTTGTTGATCTTTTTTTTTTTCCTTTTGAAGAGTAATTTTTGCATATTTTGACGGATTTATTTATTTATTTATTTATTTATTATTTATTTATTTATTCATTTGTGTACACACAGGTAAAGGGGGAAAAAAAACGCATGAAGTTGTACGAAAAAGCATTCTTTGTGGGAGTGATAGAGGCCTACAAAAGGCTCATATAAACCAAGAGACAAACAGAAGGTAGATACTGGACCACCAAAGCTAGGTATCAAACATCAACTATAAAAATAAAAAAAAATCTATTAAAAAACAAAGAAAAAAAAAAGGATTGGGATGAAACAAGAAAGATGTTTGAGAACAAAAAATATATGACATTTTATAGAGACGTGTTTACTGCTCCAGTTCATGTTTAGGTCATCAAAAAATTGTATATATACATATGTATATATATATACATATATATATATATATATATATATATATATATATATATATATATATATATATATATATATATATATATATATATACACACATATATATATATATATACACACATATATATATATATATATATATATATATATATATATTACATCCAAATAAAGAGAAAGGGTAACATAAAGTAAAACATAACATATATTTTATTGCATGTACTCTAAGTTTATTATCTAAGTATATTGTACACACCATCACAGTGCTGCTTCAGTAGATACACTGTCAAAGTGCTACTCCGATAATGTAATGTATTTTTGACAGGAAATGGTTTATCTTTACAGCACTAAAAAAGTACCCCCCTGTCCAGTTACTTCTGTTCTTTATTTAGATGATGCCTCACTTTTTACAATTGAGTTTAACATCTTTTATGTTGCTTTAATTCATTCTAATTAAAGCCTAATATTGTCTCTTTATCAAAGTCAGAGCATATAGTTGTCTCACTGAGAGGACAGAAAAAAATGTAGAATTGTGGACCTTTGCCAGTGAGAACAAAACAAATTTGGCTCAGTGTTTGTTTTTTCTGTACATTGCAAAAATGAAAAACAAAACAAAAAAAGCCCAAATATTTGCAGAGAAGGACTTTTTTTTGGTGCTGTGGTATCAATCAGGTTTGAACGTCGTTTTATTTTTACTTTAATTCTATTGTATGATAATCATTTGGTATACAAAAATTGATATTGAGTGTTCATCATGTTTTGCTGTTCAGCTAAATAAAATCTAGTGGTGTGATTTTGGTCCTTAACGCCCAGACCTAACACAAAGACACACTGACATTTGCCCAGACAGGCATGTTTGTGCGAGACAGAGTGGCTACATTTTAAGTGTCTCTTGGCACAGTCACTAATAATACCTGCTCTGCTCCAGGTGCTCTCTTAGATGAGCACACTCGCTCGTACGCAGACATACATCGTGCATATATGTTCTCAGTCTTTGTATGACAATTTGATAGCAGCTACAAGGGTCCACTGGAGGTTACCGCCTCCTTCAAGGACATCCAGCAGAGATCCGTTGTCATTATTGGATTGTTATTGCGTTTCATCTACACGTTATGTCATGTTCTCTTTTGTCTTTTGTGGCCGGTGTGATTTTGCCCCAAGCCAAAAATGTTCTTTACATGCAGAATATGTGTCTACATCTTAAAGCTTGTACTGAGTGCAAATAAATGTCATGATAATCCCAAGGTGAGAGTGGGAAAGAGAGCAGCAGATCTTGCTTTATTTTATGAGGGGTGCTGGGTCACTTGTGAGGAGAATGACAAGATAAAAAAACACCCAGGTGACACGCAGGGCACATTAAACTCCCTTTGACTTGACAGCCTGAAAGACATAATTTTAGTATGCGATTATAAGGCCAAAGTATGGAAGCAGAGAATTCCCTTTTTTGGAAAGATAAAAAATGCAGTTTTTCAGAACACTTTTATATAATGTAATCCATTACCTTCTGGTTATATTTGATATGTGCAAAGTCCTTACACTGATATGTTGTTGTAGAAAGAGGAAATAATTCATGGAACATGCTTTTAAGAAATATTACCTGACAAAGGATAAAATATTGCATATAATTTAATTAGCTGATAACGTTTTAGAAAACTGAAAACATAAAAAAAATACTAAAAAGTGATCACATTAGCAAAAAAAAAGTTGTTAAAGACTATTTTAACAATCTGTCCCTCCAGGAAATCATGATTATGCAAATTGCAACATTTAGCCTAATGTATTTTTTTTTCCAGCCAATCCTTATTAATTCTTTGAGGCTTTGCAATTTCATCAAGCCAACAAAACTTTCACATTATTTTGAGCATTCATTATAGCTCCTGCCCCCTCTTAACCCTGCCCCTCAGCATCTGACTTTAGACTGACTTTCCTTTCTTTCTTTCTTTCTTTCTTTTTCTTTTTTATACCTTTTTTTGACTTTTTGGAATTGCAGAGTAGGAAACTTTTTCGGATGTGTTACATCAAACCATAATTTTTCACACATGCATATTGAGATGCAATAAATTGCATTGTCTCTTTAAAACTACCCTCCTACTGGGTAAACGCTTGGAGCAAAAGCTCTCAGCCCTCACAGTGCTGGTGCTTGTGGCTGCTGCAGCTCGTGCTGTGAACACAATAGTGGCGGTAAAATCACTTCAGCTAAATGTATCATTATGCCTCATTCCTCAGCCGTCTGTGTGACCGCAGCAGCGCTTAGAGGAGTAATTGTTCAGAAATCTGTCGTGCTTCATTAGACAACCTTATAAGCTGCAGAAAACATATAGACATATAGAACATATATTCAGGAAAACTCATGGCAGGCTTGTGATTTTTTTGTTTAACAAATTTATTGGTAAATCTGTCAGACTGCTATGGCAATCTGACAGACGGTTTGGGACTTAAAACAGTAACTTGTGTTTACCATCTGAATTGGACACACAGCACGATGTCTGACACCAGCTTTGTGTGGAAATACTTCAAAATTTTAAACAATGAAAATGCAAATTGTGCCCTGACCAGGAGGGGTAAAATCTGCTGGACTGATGTTTGTCGCGACATTTGCCCAAAGTTTCAAAAACACTGAATTCATACTTGATCCAAAACACATCTGGGTGAAAAACTTCAGCATCTGATGGATTTGCCTTCAGGCTGTGGCAAAAAGAGACAATCACTTAAGAAGGACACAGGAGTGTGACTCAGTCAGCTCTGAGGGGGATTTTTTTTTTTTATACATAGGTTAAATGACCTCCTCCATGATGTATTAAGAGCGCAAAACAGAGAGGGTTTACTTTACTCGTGTTTCTGCATGAATATGATGGCACACTGGATCGTCCCTCTTTTTCCAGTCCATTATAATGACAGACACCCTCCAAATCTTTGGATCATATTCATCAAGGCAAACACACTAAATGGATTGTGCGCGCTATTTTGCTCATTGGACGGACGCAATCCACAGTGCACCCTGTTAGTAGAACAGCCTTGAGCACACTATTAAGTTTGCACGTGTTTTTATACATGCAATCCTTCAGTAGATCTGGCCCTAAATTTCTTAGGTAGTATTTTTCCCACTCAGTCATTTTTATCTTTATCTACCAAACCTAAGTGTAGAATGTTTACCACGCTCATATTCACGCACAAACAAAACAGCAGACAGACGGACCATTTTTATGCCCAAAACAAACCCATGTATAATCAAGGCACATAATCCATCCTCTTTGCACCCTTTCCACTAAGGACATGCATCCCCAAACCACCGTGTGCCATGTGCTTTAGACAATGCTTCACAGTGTCAAAATAAGGCCGATTATCCTAACCCCCTTTGATTCACTTACTACCTTTCATTAAAAAAAAACATGCTTTGAAATCATTACAGTATTGCCAATGAATAATTAGTATTTATCAAACATACACATGCATACACACTCTTAGACTAACACCAGGGGAAATATGCAGCTCTCAAGTTTCACTTTAACATTTAATTGCTTGGGGCCAGTCTACTGTTTAATTACCTTTACAGCAGAGAGCCGGCCGTCTGAACAAACTCTGTAATCAAGCTGACAGTAGGTCTTTACATGCTGGAGTGCACTGCCTGATGTCACCTCACCTAAACAGCGTATTTATAAATGTGTGTATGTGATATAGAGGGGTTGTTGTGGCAGCAGGGGGATACAATATTCATTTTCAGCTCAAATAAACCTGAGAAGTACACACTGCGCTCTTGCACCTCTCCTCTGCACCATTTAGTCTGTACGTAACACACACACTTGTACAACTACATTGTTCATGTGCTCGTTCTCCATTTATTTTTAGACCAGAGGCAGGATATTGGGTTTCATTAAACATCCCAGACCCCTTTTCTTTTCCTCTCAAACTACTCCTCACACACACATTAGCACACACACTCGGTCCCAGGAGCAAGGTGGTGATGGCGGCGGTGTTGGTGTGGTTTCCTGCATGTATCGTGACGTAGCGCTCACTCATAGAAAGGCTTCTTTGTGTCTGAGCGCCTCAGTCCCTGAACCCCTCCTCCTCCTCTTTTCCACCCCTGACAATTATTTTCCCCTCCAACCCTCAGCTGACAGTTTGGTGTGTTAAGCCGCTGTCGTCATCCTTCATCCTGATATTTGAGAAGACGGAGAAAAGAGGCAGAAAAGAAAAGAACCAGGGAATAACAGCGCGGCAACTGCAGGTTTAGGTTTCAGCAGCTGCATCTTTCATTTTCAGATTTTTGGAGTGTGACGATGGCTTACAGGGAATTACAGGGCAGTACTTCAGACAAAGCCATCTGATTGGACGAAAGGCAGTCCATGAGCAATAATTTAGGACAGGAACTGGCAACTTTGACTACCAAGAAGGCCACATTTAACCTATTTACCCTGTTTCAAGGCCACATTTTAATAAACAGACACAAACTATTAAAAAGTAAATTGATAGAAAAAAACAGCAACTAAACATTTTTCATAAAGCTGATTATACAAACATGTATATGCAGTGCTTAACAAATTTATAGACCATTCCTCAATATGCAGTTTATGCCACAGCTGCCCTAAGTTTACAGCTTTGGTTATTACCTTAATTATTTTTATGTTTATCTGTTATCATAAAAACATCAGTATGTAGAAGCTCTTTAACCAAGATCATACTTTCAATTCTAAAATATAATTATTATAGTTTATCATGATTTTTCATATTTACTGTTTAGGAAGAAAACAGAAAAAAAAGTCAATCACATTATTATTTTTTGATTAAGATGTCAATTTATAGTTATTTAGCCAACTCAAATTTGGGTAAAAAAAAAAAAAAAAAGTTGAATTAAGTTCTGTTCAAATTAAGAAAAACATTTTCAATTTTCAACAAAATTTGAAAGATTTCCAAAGTATTTAAGTTTTCTTACTTTGATAAATTTGTTAAGCACTGCATATTTGAACAAAATAATAATAAAACATTTTATGAGCCTCACAGAGAACTCAAGCCAAATTCAGGCTTCTTCCTTAATGCTGTAAACAAGTGTGTGGCAGTTTTTGAAGTCCAAATATTTCACCTTTACCGTTTCTTTAAAAATATAAGATACTAATTACTACCAAATAATATTAATTCTTATGTTATATTGAATGCTTCATAGAAGAGATTTAGAGAATGGCGATGTGTTCTTCTGCTTCGCACATTGATTACACCTATCTGTCTGAACTTAGGAAGGCACAACAGCAGAGGAAACTAATACTGAACCAAAAATGAGTGATTCTGGCTCAAGTGACGATGACGTTGCTTTTTCTGCTGATGTGCAGGGTTACCTTTATAAACCAGAGTATACTGAAGAAGAAATTCTTCCAAATTAAATTCAGCAAGTGGAATGGATGCACACAGGTGAAAGAACACATAGTCATTTGCTGCATCATAAAATAGAGTCAAACACAGAGATTTCCTTGAGAAAAATAATGCGTTTTGAAATTATTTTTCCAATCCCAATTACACAAAGTAACAGCAGGATACCTTACCGGCAGTCTGAGCTCATTCTCCTTAAAGGTGCATTGCTGCTGGGAGCCCTTTCAGCCACTTCACTGTTGTCGAGTACCTGATACAACCCAACTTCAAAAACACTGAAATATACAGCGGGATGATTTGCCAAATACAGTTCAGTCTGGTGTTTTTTTGTTCAACATATTTTCTTAGCAAAAATCTCCACCCACAATTACAGGCTGTCACTTTAATTTTAATTTTACTTTTATTACAAGGCTACAATGACAAAGCCCACATGGCAATTTCCACCTCCGTGTGACAAGATTAAGATTTGCATTTCTGTAACACCTAACACTGAATCACCAACTGGTCTTAAGAACATGCAACGATCCTCTGAAACAAGAAATCTGTCAGCAGACTCCAGTTGCTCCATTACACACCCCTGGCCCTTGTCTCATGGGGCCCCCACAAATCATCTGATGTGGCTTTGTGGGGCTCGAGCAGCAGCAGCAGTCATGTCAACGGTCTTACCAGTGCAGTAAGAGCAAGGGACAATGTTTCTGTCCTCACAAATACAAACCACAGTCTTTTCTTTCACAGGGCAGGCACCATTGCCAAGAAAAAACACCACAGATCATTAGCCCTCAATGCCAGATGCCCCTGCGTCTGCTCCTGGAGCATTCTCAGAGTTTTTCTCTGCTTTGAAAACAAGGGTTTCCCCCGAGTGACTCTGGCTCTCTGTCTCCCTCGTCAGGATCAACAGCTTGTTACCCCTCGAGATTCTCCTACTCATACTTGCACTTGGCTTAAGGTGTAATGTCTCAGACTACTTCTACCTTTAGTTCTAATTCACAGCTGCATTCCTGTCATGTGTTGCAGCACTGAGGAAAAACTCCCCACTTCAAGCCTGGGCTTAATGTGAGCTCAAAAATAAAGCTGCTGCTCTTAACATTTGGGCAGGAATGGGACTAAAGATCAGAACATCCAGCATAAATCCCTTAGTGAAGCCTCAGCCAGAGGGGTTATGTTTTTGTACTGTCTGTCTGAAAGTACACATTAAAGAATGGGCCAAGGTCCTGTGAGGAAATCAAATTGAATAAAAGCAGAGATAAAACTAAACAATAAAAAACGACAACAAAAGACAAAAAAAACATGAAAACAAACACAGAACTAGAAAGTCCTCTGCCAAGCAGCTCAGTTCCACCCATAAATTGTGATTTCCACCCAACATTTTAGCCCTATATTTATTTTATACGCACATTGTGGAATTAAAAATATCAATCTGCAAGAAGTGTGATTATTGTTGATATAAATATCATTCATTAGAGTGACCTGGGTAGTAGTGGGTCTTGTAACTTGTTGACTGAACCAATTTACTGCTGTTTGTACAGATGTTGGTGTTGTGCGTGCCGAGGCGCTTCCAGTGGGCAATGTTGTCAGCCTGTAGGTTGGAGCAAAACCACGGAACTTCGATGCATGGCGCGTTCGCTTTATGTGGAATCTGGGGGTAAGGTTTTTACACTCACACACACAGACTTCTGCTATGACGGACTATTACCGTATTGACATTATCAGCAGCCTTGTTTCGAGTGATTAAACGGCACGTTTGGAGGGACTGCGAGCGAGCAGAGCAGCCGTGCATGTTTCTAAAACGTTAATGGTCTCACAGTAATGTTACTAGTAGATGTGAGCTGTAGAGGACTGGGATGTTTATAATTTTGGGAGAGTCTGCTGCCATAATTTATCTTAGAAACCAAGGCTGCAGGAACAGTGCCGGGCTTTCTCCATTGGCAAAAATTTTGTGTCTGTGAGCAGAACTGCATGCACAGCTTTCAGTGCTGATTGGCTGTTCAGTGTGCCGTGGCTCTGCGTGTAACCAGAGCATGTAACCAATCGGATGGTGCTGTGGGTGAAACAATGCTGGAGACAGAGTAGAGACAGCAGACGGAGCAGCGTGGAGAAGTCCTCCGCTGGCATTGCAACGAAAGCTGGGAAATGTAGTGACATGGGCTTAAAAAACACTGACGTCAGTTTGGAAATAACCTACAGTTCCCATAATGATGTAAATAAATGGGTTTTTGCCATTATAAACGTTAATGTTTTTTTGTGACATCAATCTGGATCGGATCAGCACCAAAATGTATTGGCTTCTTCCTTGGACCAAACCACACCTCTGGTAAAACTTTCATGTAAATGCATCCAGTAGTTTTGCCTAATCTTGCTAACAGACAATCAGACAAACAGACAAACAAACAAAGGAGGTAATAAAAACACACAAAAATGAGGTCAGATAAATACAGAGACCAAAAAAAGGTAAGAGTGACAATGAAGCTTAAACTTAGTGTCTTCACCCATGCTATTTCTTATGTTTCATACAACACTAATAGTTGTAACATGTTTCTTCTGAATCTAAAGAAATCTGAAGTACCTATTTTCCACTAAGCTGGAACAAATAAAGCTGGAGGTGGCCTATAACCAGCCCAAGTACTGCTTTAGAAAGCAAAGCTGTCGCCTTGTACCATGAGGAACATCACTTAAACATTTTTTTTAATTGATTGCAATAAATATAGACATTGTCATGATGTGTTTGTTTCAAAGGCTCCTAATAATGGTACATTCAAGATTCACATTCACAGCCCAAATTTCAACCAGAACATTTTTTATTAACTAGACTGTAACCACATTTATATTTTCTGTAAAATTTTGAACAAGAGTTGTCTATGTGACCTCTATGTGAACACTAGAAGAACTGAACTTTTCATGTTTCATCCACAGGGGTTGCCACAAGGCATTTTTAAAGCATTTTAAAATATCATTTTCTCAAGCAAGAAGGTCAAGGTAAATAAATAATATATACAATGTGTGCACTATAAAATTCTTGTGATTTTGCATTTACAAAGTTTGGTTTACATGCAAAGAATGATAAGAGGTATGACCTTGACCTATGACCTTTCAATTCTTATCAGTTTTATTAGACAATTAGATATTAGTGCAAAGTTTGATAAAAGTCTCTTAAAGTATCCTTCTGATAATGGGTTCACAAAATTGCTTTCATTAACTATGGGTAGACTCGAGCCTCTGGGACTTTGACCTTTGACCTATGACCTCCAAAATCTAATCAAATCATCCCTGAGTCACAACGGACATTTGTGCCAAGGTTTGTGAAAATACCCCAATCATTTTTGAGATATTGTGTTCACAAGCAAAGGATGACCCATTGACTGTAAAAGAACAGGTCGAAGCCATGTGACATAATCTGATTATTAAAGCAGCCTGCTGCAAAACAAATTTCCCATGTTATTGATGTTATTGATTCATTGTAATGGATGCTGCCATGCTGCACATGTCATCTCAACCAAACTTTAGCTTAACCTACTCACTGACAAAAAGGCCATCTGACCAATTATAACTCTGCACGTACATGCAGCCAAGTCAATCATTTCCCTATTTCCATAACCAGAAATCCAGTTGTAAAGATGTTTATTTAGGCCATAAAATCTGTCCTGCACATGATCATAACACCGTGATGGCTCCTGCAGCCAGCCTCAAGTGGACACCTGAGGAGCTACAGCCCTGCAGGCTGCTACCTGGTATGGCCATAAGACTCTATTACCTTGACCTTTGACCCATGACTCCTGACATTCAAACAGTTCATCCTTAAATCTTGGTGGTCATGTGGTCAAAGTTTAGGTAAAATATTTAAAGTCCCTCTCTCTCTCTCTCTTGATATGGCTCTCACAAGGCTATGACCCATACAGACGGATGGTATAAAAGCCTAGGGAGACAGCCTTTAGGTACACTGAACCACAGACATGACAAAACTCATGACAGCTCTTCATCATACAGCAATGTCTGGAAGTCTTTCTTGGTACTAATAAGCAAACATGAAGGGAAAGCCATTGCTGGTTGAGCCAAGAGATCAAACTGCTTTGGATGTAATTTGAGGCAATACCTTTGCACTTTATGCAGAGGCCACTGAAGAAAATACTTGAACTCTGAAGAGCTTTTTCTCCATCTGATCCATCTATTTTTTTTGCAGGTTTCATAATGAGATGTTGAGATGGTCAAAGTCAGACGCAGTGAAAGCTTGATCTTAAATTGATTGTCTGTCTCTCTCAGGGAGTGATTTATCACATCTGTTGACCAGACATCAAGATAAGCCATCAGGGTCATTTAGCAGAAAAGCAGCTTTAACCAGCCAGTGCTGGCTGGAAAATGATGTCTGAGTCAATCTGAGATTAAAATTCATTTTTATTCACCACTACTCCTTCAGCTTATTGTCAAGTGCCACCTCTTTAAACAGGATAGTAAACAGCAGCCCATGCTTCTCTCAAGGCGTTTCTCTAGAGTTGTTACATTTTCCAGTCTGAAGATTAATTTCCCATGGGAGCTTCAGATTTAGCCAGGTGAAATATTCATCACGTTGTGGTGCTCATATCGTATTGAGTAGCAAGTAGAGGGTTTGATGCAATTTATAGAACTGATCAGATAAAACACAACAGAACATTTGGCTGTTTAACAGCAGATTTGCGTATGAAAAAAGGCTCTGATGAAATTATGGCATTGAGAACTGAGGCCATGTATCATCAAAGGAGCTCCGATGTGATGACAGTTGAGATATCCCTCTTGAAATGAATGGAGGAGAAACAGAAGAGGTGCTATTTGTCTGTCAGAACCTGAGATGTCCAGACAACAAGTGTTTGCGCTTAAGGGAAGGACAGCAGGACGGATGATGAGTGACATAATGAAGATGTGTGTTAACAGATGACATTGTCATGAGCCCCACCTATTTACCTGCAAGAAACACAAGGCTGAAAAGCGACAAGTAACAACAGCTTAAAGGGGTGGTTCTGTTTTTGCAGTGGGGTCGCTGGAAGGTCCATGGCACTATAAATATAATTGCCTATAAAGCAACTTGCCAGATTTGTCCCTGAAGGGAGATAGCAGGGTACTGATGCTAGGCAATAAACAGCAGTCAATGATGCCACCAAAAGCCTCGTAATCAACCCATTTTTTGGTTAAATCTACACAGAAAACAACATTGGCGTGAGTGGGTTTAACACAGCCGAGTGTAATCTTCACCAATCAAATGAACGCCTCTCCTCGCCTTTAAATGCACTGCGGGCGAGGTGCAGTGACAATGTCACCTCGGTGGCGAAGAAGGTCAGAGCCGCTGTCACTTTTACAGCAACTGGGAGAGCGCAGGGGCCACCGGGCCGTGCATCAGAGGCACACGACATGTGCGCACTGTGCGCACTGTGCGCCTGTCAGCCAAATTACCACTGCAAGGGGTGCCCCTTGCCTGCGCCAAGAATAGACCAGGTTGGAGCTGGCGAGCTTTCAGCGCACTTTCCATGCGTTTTTTTGGCATGAAATTATCACTGCGCCAAGCTGAATCTGTCGACACCTCCCCCTGGTGTGCCGTCACACCCATCTTGGCGCAGCCAGTCTACCAAATTGCCAAATTGGCTGCGCACAAGGGTGCGCTGGACAAAATTACCACTGCGCGGGATGTGCCACCCTGCGTTGCGCCAGGAAATTAGGGCCCTAGAGCAA
Organism: Cetoscarus ocellatus; assembly: GCA_037902135.1. Classification (NCBI taxonomy): domain Eukaryota; kingdom Metazoa; phylum Chordata; class Actinopteri; order Labriformes; family Labridae; genus Cetoscarus; species Cetoscarus ocellatus. Next base: position 1,406,464 of record JBAMNC010000320.1, on the reverse strand, counting down.
GATTCTTTATAGTGTTTCACTTTTCCTTGATAAAGCCCTTGTATTTAGAAGTTTTTTGGGGTTGTGACATAGGGGTAAAACTGGATATCCCTAATGCCCTGCTTTCTTCTGCTTTTCATTAGCTGGTCAGGTTGTCAGAAGAAACAACAAACACTAATTTAATTAAAACTGAACTAAAAATGAGCGATTTTGAATTGAGTGATGATGACATTCCACCTGTCATGGGCACGTAAGGATATCTTTATGATTTTAAAATACTGCATTGAAATTATTTTTATCTGCATTGTGATTTTGATATTTTTGTCCTAATAAGAGAATGACAAGTTTTAGCTTATTATTTCAGTAAAAAAAATACTAAAAATAGATTATTAATAGATTATTTTAAAAAAAAGTGCTAAGTGCTGCACCATATTATCTATTGAGTGTAGAAAGAATTGCAAAAATATGGGCAGAGGGCTCACAGATGCCAGCCCTGCAAAAGTGTCATACATCTTCCAAATCTTCAAAATGAAACATCTCTTAGAGACAAACATCCTACTCTCACTGAGTATATAAGCATCCTGCTTGTCAGTCTTTGTCAAACTTATGATCAAACAATGCACGTTCTCCAAAAGTTTGTCCCACTCAAACCTTGGGATGGTACGGAGGTCCCCGGTAGTGTGGAGGGGATCAAGATGACTGGGTGTCTGTATGGGAAGTCTGGGCACTGAGAATAAAGACAATAAATCAGTCGACCAGAGAGGCTTTGCTGTGCTTGCCAACTTGTAAAAATTACTTTGGTGGACTTTTAAAAAGAACACATTTGAAATTTTGAGCCCACTGGAGAAGTTTGACATTTATATTTGCCTTGAGTGCCATTACGATTGCCCTCTTTTATTTATTTCATCCAGTTGATTAAAACAGCGTTGTCCTTGGCTTGACTTGATTGTGTTCGTGTATATATTTCTAAAATCAAAATTTGTAGATCAAATTATCTGTTAGTTAAGTGGGTAAATGTGTCTAAGTGTTACAACTGCGCCCAGTCTCCCTTGTGAAAAGTTCCACCTGAAGCGCTGACTCTTTCTAAATTCTCCTTCAGTAGATGGTGCAGATACTGTGATGCCATACTTTTTAATTAGACTTAATTATGCTTAGAATGAAATTAGAAATGAGTTAAGTTCTCTCATGCTACTCTTCTCATGTCTCATTGATGTAAAACACACACTTGCTGCTACATTGTGTGCAATTTTGCTCACGGATGACTCAGAAATCTAATGACTCAAATGCATCACACAAACATAAATCCTGACAAAGGTTACATGCTTTTACACAGTCAACAAGCTGTAATTTGTGAGATTCTTTTTTCTACAAATTATCGTGACTTTCCCTGATGCTGCAGAGAGTTCTGTCCAATTTGTGAAGTGCTTCATCTCTGAGCACCTGGGTACCATCATAAAACACCATGGGCCGGATCTACTGAAGGTTTGTTTGTATAAAAACACGTGCAAACTTGATAGCACGCTCAAAGCTGATCTACTAACCAGGTGCACTGAGGATTGCATCTGTCAAATGAGTAAAATAGCACGTGCAGTCCATTTAGCATGTTAGCCTTGATGAATATGCAGAATACATGCAGATTATCAGAATGTGCAAAATACTGGGAGGAGGAGATGCAAATATAATCATTTAGCACCCCCAATGTGATTTATCAAACCAGAAACTGATTGTGGTCTGTGTTTTTGCGTCAATATTTAGTACGTTTGAAAGGCAGGTGCAAACTGGTACAGTGTTACGCACAGAGGGCTGACGACAGAGATAGAAAATCTTCTGTGTGTGTGTAAACATGTTTGGACTGTCATAAACAGCGTTAACCAAATATTTTCTGTTATTGACCAAATTTTTTGATGAATGACAGGAAGATTTGAAGGCTGTCTATCATTATGATGGACTGGAAAAAGTGGGATGATCCAGTGTGCCATCATATTCATGCAGACACACTCGTATAGTAAACCCTCTCTTTTTTGCGCTCTTAATACAGTACATAGTGGAGGAGGTCGTTTAACCTATGTAAAAAAGATCTCCTTCATAGCCAGAATCACTCCGTTTGTCACTCAAAGTTGACTGCGTCACAATCTCCACGCGGTGCCTGAGAGGTTATTGGTGATGAGAAGTGTAACTATGTGAATGCTGTAATTTAGTTCATGTTTAAAAATATGGCATGAGGGAAAAGTGACAACCTTGTCCAACAAAATGACAGACAGCAAAAAAGGGTAACGCAACCTCTGGTCAGAAATAAAAATAGTAGAGACATATCGTCTATCCAGCAATTCCAGTTTTGAGCTGCACGCTTTTCACAGTTGGCCTCCCAAATCACATTTCTTCTGGCAATGCAGGGATGTCTCTGCTGGAGTTCACCAGTGTATTTATTTGCCTCAAACTCTTTTATGGCTTCAAACTTCATTTTGCTCTCCCAAACTCTCCAGGGTGACAGACGGTAGCACACACAAAATCCTCATTTAAAGATCACCCGCAATACGCCCACTGCAATTCAGTGGGCGTATTGCAGGTGATCTTTAAATGTTATTTAGGATCTTTGTAGATCCAGCCCCGTGTATCCTCTCTGCTTCATCTGAAGGGTTTTAATATTGATGAACTTGACATCATCATATCACTTCAGCATTTTGGCTTATACAATCTGAAGTGTCACACAGATTCATGTACCACTCCCTCTCCTTCGCACTGTTTATCTAGAGGATGCACGCAGATGTTGATGAGCAGGGTTGCACAAAGATAAGGGAGGAGCAAGGAATGACTGTTCACACTCATTTCAGAGATTTTGGTCTGACATGTGAGCCCCAATAAAAACAGGCTTGCAACAAATTTTGGGTCAGAATCCAAACTCTGTGACAGGCTCAGGTATGGTAAAGGATTCTTCCCTGTTCTGGTGAGAACATTTCTGTTTTTAGTCCTTTGAATAATGTCTTGGGTGCTGTAAAAGGGTACAAGGTTCCAAAAATGTACATTTAACACTAATTTAATAGTTTCTCTATATTTTAATGGTAATAGAAAATTCAATCATCTTTTTTTGGAGGTCATAGGTTGAGGGTCAAGGTCAGAGGGCCAAATGCTATCATTTGATTTTAAGTATGAGCACAAAAATTCTCTCTATTACATGATAATGAAATGTGTACATTGGAGCACATTTTACATAAAGTCCCTAACATCTTTACACTGGGGTACATGCGCAAATACACTCCCAATCAAAACCTTAAGACCAGTTGAAAAATTGCAGGAATTTGCATTTTGGACTGTTGGATCTTGAGAAGGTTCTAAGTAGAGCTTCAAAATGAAAAAGAAAAAATGAAAATGAGAGACAAAAAAATTTGAATAAGCAACTAATTGAAAACTGCATGACATGGTTTTGCCAGCTGCTCAAAAGTTTCAGAGCACAGCCTTTAAAAGCCAAAATCTGCATAAAAATTTGGAGTCCATGTCATTTTCCTTCAGGTATTCACACTGTCATGACCTCCTGATGGCAAAGGCAAAAAATCTTTCTGTCTTTGAATGTGGTACAACTGTTGAACTGCTTAAGCAAGGCCTCACGCAATGTACCATTGCTGCTGAGGTTGGGTGCAGTAAGAAAGTCATTTTGAATTTCTTAAAGACCCTGAGGGTTATGGAACAAAAAGGTCAAGAGGGAGACCCAAAAAAAGTCGCTGTCTGTCAAGACCTGGGATGATCCTTGACCCAAATTAAGGCCGTTACTGGTGCTAACTGCAGTTCAATAACCACCACACAGCATCTGCGAGGGAAGTGCTTAAAAAACAAAAACGTCTTCAAAAGCCTCGTCTCCTTCAATGCCATATAATTGCCTGTCTGGACTTTGCAAGGGAGCACCAAACATCGGGCATTGAAAGGTGGAAGAAAGTTTTACTCTCTGACAAGAAAAAATGTAACCTTGACGGTGCTGATGGCTTTCAACGTTACCAACATGACGAGATCCGAGTTGAGATGCGGTAATGACTGGGTTTTTGAACAGGACACTGCTGTAGTTCACAATGCCCACCTGACAAAGGACTTCTTACAAGAAAAGAACATCAATCACTCTTTTGGACCATCCTGCATGTTCCCCTGATCTAAGTCCAATTGAAAACATTTCGGGTGGATGACAAGGGAAGTTTACAAAAACGGACATCAGTTCCAAACAGTGGATGCCCTTAGTGAAGCTATTGTCACAACTTGGAGCAACATTCCCACTAGCCTCCTGGAAATACTCGCATCAAGCATGCCTGAACGGATTCTTGAAGTGATCAACAGGAACAGTGGAGCTACTCATTACTGAGTTCTTTTTCGACATCACCCATTTCTTCTCTTTGTATTTTGAAGCTCTACTTAGAACCTTCTTAAGATCCAACAATGCAAAATACAAATTCTTGCAATTTTTCAACTTAAGATTTTGATCTGGAGTGTACATGTTAATTACTACTATAATATAAAGAAAAGTGTTTTATATCTTATGTCACCTTTTATGAGCTTGTTAGATGCATTAAAAAGTTGCAAAGAAGCTAAACTTGTCTGAAACTTAGCCCCTCTCTAGACCACATCAAATATTCTACAACATTTTCTAAGTGACTGTGGAGAAAACACAACATCAGACTGAAAACTGTTTCATGCTTTGTGTTTCCCCTGTCAGGCTTGGTCTCATCTCACTCAGTGTGCTCCGTGTTCCACAAAGCACAAAGGGAAATGGTTCAACCCATGAGATGCCTGAGTCCTCAATAGAAAGTAGTCCTTGAAAAAAGGAAGAAATTGTGTAACCAGTGAATAGGACATCTAAACAATTCACATTGCAAGTAAAATGCAGAGTGCTACCTTTGATGGAGGAGGATAAAGAAAGCTGGAGTGATTACCCAGGCATAAGAATACCTCAGTAAACTTTGCAGGGTTTGATTAAAGTATTTCTAGTCCATTCAAAAAGAGTGTTGTATTATAACAAGCCTGTCAGACAGCACTCAGGGCATGATTTAAAAAACTTTGTCAATGACCCAATATGTACTGATATCAGGATGTTTGTTGTTCATGTCTGGATTAGACAACTGTGAAGAAATACTTGACACCTTACTCATCCTTATTCATCCTTAATGACTTATATAAATAACAAAGACATAACACAAAATAGCAAAATCTAATAGACTATGGTTTGACCCCAAAATTAAGTTTGAATGACATACAACTTGTGGGTTCTCATTATTTTTTTGGCTATTTAATTTTAAGTTTACCTTAGGATATCATATCACAGCTCCACAAATGCCTACACATGTAAGCAGGTAGTTTGTTTTTCTCATACAATAAATGATTCACACCCCTTCAAAAGTGCAATCTGCAACTTACAAGCTGTGTCCCATTTCAGGGTCAGCATCTTACAGGGAGCAGGAAGGGCAACTGATACCTTTCAAGTGATGTCACACACTGAAAAAATCCCCCTTTAGTGGCTACAAAAGGCTTTCTGCTGTGTGCCAGTGGGAAGTCAGTTGCTTTTGAGGTGATTTGACCAATTCCCTTGCCTTTTTGAAGAAGTCTGTTTTTCATTTGGAAGCCTCACTGATAAGGACACCAGTCTGAATTATTCCTCGACACATCTGCAATTTCAGACCTTTTTGGTGGAGCTAACGCACCGCTTACTTTCATCCCAGGCCAGCCCCTGAATAAAATAACAACAAAAGAAATCACTATCAAAGATTCCTTAAGTATTCATTTGGGGTTGCAGCCCAACACAAGCCCCCGCCACTCCAAGAAAAAGCACAAGACACTTTGAATGTTGATTGTTGCATACGTAATTTACTTTGGCTATTTCTGCAGAACATGATTGTTTCTATGCATATAAATTATGGGGTTTGTCTTGTATCGAGCACCAGGACATGGATTTTGGCTGAATCTCATATTCAGCAAATGCATCTTTCCTTTTCTTGTCCTACATTTATTCAGCTTCTTTCAGAGATATACTCTGACACACTGAGATGGACAGTTGTTGAATAATTTAGATGCCGCATGTCAGTACAGCATGCTTCTCATATAATTCAAAATAAGTAATGTGTCTCCCAGTACATTTATGTAAAAGCTCTCCAGCACATGCTTCTCCAAAGTCAGTGCATTACAAAACTTCATTCAAAGTAGGAGTATATGTACAAAGTACATGCTATTTTTTAACTTTAACCTGAGCTATATTAACATCAAATTAATTTATCAAAGTCATAAATAAGTCAGAAGTTAATGTACAAATTGCTGCCACCCATGTGTCTTTTATCAAAACTAACTCATTTAAATAGTCTAGAAAATCACAAAAAGGCTAAAAAGTGATCATCAACAATGATTAATGTTTATTTCTTGTTGCAGACTGTTGTAGATTTTGCCAAATATTTGAGAAAAAAAAACAGTCGAGTAGTTTTTTTTTCTTTTTGTCATCGTCATAATCCCACTTCTCTCTTCTCACTATACACACAGTGGCTCTCCCCTCCTCCATTTCTTTCAAATCAATGCTGTAGCTCCTTACTTTCATTAAACAAGAGAAAGAGTGAGCAGTTTACCTCTAGCTTATATAGCCTCTTCATTTATGATAAGTACTTCATATAACCTCAAGCCGCTCAAAAAAACATATGGTCCCTCCGAGACCAATTTATTGTAAGATAGTTGTCTCCATTAAAGGGATATTTCAATATTTTTGAAGTTGGGATGTATTGGGTTATGCTCGGTTATGCTCCTCTTCTCTCCTTTATGCTCAGTAGGAAGTGGTTGAATGATTGCCAGCAGATTGCACTGGTGATGGTAAGGTTCATTACATGTTTTGTTTTGTGATTACTTTTGTGAATCACCTGATTTACAGCACAGTTATTTTTCTCCAATACTCCCATTACACATCTGTGTGTCCGCTCACATCATTTACGCATCCTTGGAAGTGTTTCGGACTGTAACAGAGAGCTCGGTTACTGCTGTCCCTCTGTGATGAGGGAAACATTTAGCTTGTTTAGACGTTACTGCGCTATTTGGTCAATATAATAACTAAGTTACCGAGAAACTACTTGACTCAGGAAACAAAGATGCTACCACAAAGCTACTGGAAAATGTAATTAAGCTACAAACAATGCTGTTCGTAATGACTTTACAGCCCATCACTGCAAAGAGCTCCCTGCAGCACTGTACCTCTTCAGCTGTTTTCACAACACAAATTTCAGTTAGTCACCCGACAGAAATACATTGAAAGTGAATTGGGAGACTTGAAAATATCCAACTTTTGTGACAAATTCGCCTGACGACGTGGCATGACAGCCAATCAGCATCGAGAGTGAGCAGTGATTAGAACGGCATCACAGACAAAGGAAGAAGTAAACATTGCTGTACGCCTGCATCAGAGCTCCTCTACAAAGTTATTTTAGTGTTCAGAGACTGAACCACAGAAAGGAGAAACAGGAGAAAGTCTCTGGAGAGGTTTGGGTATCCGTATATTTATTTAACGCTTCTCCTGGGCTGTACTGTCAACCAAGTCATCCAACACAATGGAAAGCTGGCTACTGGTGTGTTTTTCTGGCTTACTAGTAGTGATTTCATGTGTTTTTTTGAGAGAAAAATTATGCCAAACCTCACAGGAGAACTACTGCACCCACGAGTGAAAGAATAGACCGGAGAGAGAGGAGGAGTGGGTCTTGGTCCATACCGGGGAAAAAAGGCAAGTAAAGCCGAAGGGGCTTTAGAGAGACCATCACCTGGACATTGTGGTGAAACTCTCCATGTGTGACTCTGAGGGATATGGATCATCAAATGGATGTGTTTCTATCTCAGGCTTTTCTGGGACATTTAGCTTCTGGTTTTTGAGATCAGGAAGAAGACAGTGATTGTAGAAACATCCACCATGGTTGATCATGGATCGAGAAGGCAGACACACATATTGATGTTGCTGGGAGACAGGTTCGTCCCCTTCTGGTAAATTTGTCTCAATAAATATGATCCATTTGAAGATGCAAATACATACGCAAAATTTAGTCACATGAAGGCGCAACACAAACATTTTTTTCACATTTGGTGTGTACACAGCTTATGGAGAACTAGTTCAGGCTATCAGTAAAGTACAGCAAAGGTACCTCATACTACCCAACTTCAAAAATACTAAAATAAACCCTTTAGAAGTTAAAGTTTAATGTGTTACAATAAATAACTCTGTACCTAGAGGATTTTGCCTGCAAGCTGCATTGAAAGACTGGCTTTGCTGTTGTGAGGCATCCATAGGTGCTTGTTTGTTTCACCTCTGTTTTACAGAGGTTAAAAGGTTTGTAGAGGAGTTTTTAAGATGATATTAACACTCAAATCAAGAAATGCGTCCAATTTTAAAGTAAAAAAAAAAGTAACTAATATTATTAATCACAATTTTTGCAATATTATATGGTTTTGCACAGGACATTACTGTCATATGGGACACCATTTATCTCAATCAAATGAAACAATAGTTTCGATAATATTCTGACTGTGGTTTGCTTGGAATATAGGTATGCTGACAGGCTGAAGTATCTTCAAAGGGACCTTATGCAGAATTAATTCATGATGGCTGATATAAATGGATGCATCACTGAAGTTGGTATAAAATATAACACACTGAGACCAGTGAGTGTTCATGTGGAGACTGTGGCCTTCATGTTACTGCCTTAGACATTTTCAGTGATTCAAACTCCCACACTGTGACGACTTTCTGTCATCACCACTGCCACTGTGGACAGATCTTTTGTTCAGAAATGGTGAGTCCTGATTGTTTTTTTTACATCACTGTCAACACAAGGTTCTGTTCTTTAGTTTGTTTTTTAATCACCATAGGTCCACTTTGCCCTGGGACTAATGAAGCTATGACGTAACAAGTTAAATTTAAAAGAAGGTATGAAAGCATTTCATTGTGACATTTAAAAATAAGGCTCTCTTTTGTACTACCCTCTGGGTTCTACCTTTAACAGTCCATGGTCAAATGACTTTGAACTTACAAAACTACAGTATTTCACCTTTGACAAAAGGAGTCATTCACATTCATTTGTAAAGGCTGGATGCTCTGTGGCAATCACCTTAAAGTGGATTATATCAACAGTTTTACACAGTCTCTCCTTTTTCACAGCGTGGTGATTTGACTTCAACTCAGTGCCATAAAAAGACCAAACTGTTGTATGAGCTATTTTAAACACTCAGATAGAAGGTATTTGTCAGCTTTCTCTTTTAAGCTTTTCCAAGGCAGAGCCAGAGGGGCTGAATGAGGTACTTCAAAGTTCTGTTCATAGTTCATAATTCTACAATTTTAATTAAATTTCAAAGTCAAAATGATGAAATTTAGTTTGCGTTCTTTTCAACCAAAAGTGAGTTGATCGGAGGGGGTCAAAAGAATAAGTAGGTTGTATTTTGAACACTGCTTTTTAGCTGAAGAAAAAGTTGGAGCTTTGGGTCTTAATGAGTGAATGATTAATACATCCATCCATCCATTACCTATACTGCAGGGGGCTGGAACCTATCCAAGCTAACACTGGGTTAGAGGCAGGATACACCCTTAAAACTTACAGACTCCTGTGCTGCCTGCTATCCTGTGTTGATTCATATTTGGGTCCAGTTTTGCTTTGTTTTGCTCAGCTAATGTCCTCTGATCACAGAGGCATAAGGTGAATTATGGGACATAGTTTTTAACTGACTGCATTATTCCCCCAATAGTTTAATCTTTAAAAGGACTGTTATGCACATGTTCTGTGCTTTTCATGCAGTTCTTATCATTTTGACTGTGTTTATACATACGGCATGAATTTTGGCTTGATTGTGTATTTTTACCTGATCATGTTATTTCAAGCTCAGCTCCTACAGTAAGTTTAAAATACACCGTGTTCAAACAAGTGTTACACTCATACTGGTAAGTAAATGTGTCAGCAGTCAAACTGTATTTTTTATTCATTTATTTATTTTGTTGCACTTACCTGCCTTTTTACTGTAATTTTTCGATTATAACATGCTTTCGATTATAACACGCACCCCATATTTTGACAATTTTTGCCTGGAAAAACACTGTACTCAAATATATCACACATCCAAATTTGGCCCAAACCTTACTCTCTCAGACAACTCAAAAATTACCTTTATTCAAAGTTTTAATCAATGAAATTTCAGTATTTTCACAACAAATACCGTACACGGTTTTCTCTCTAAAACTGATGCGGAAACACCTTTTACTTCACAAAATTACTCGATTTCTGCCCGAGCATGCTCAGTCATAGTGTACCAACCAACAGAAAGCAGCTAGCAACATGCCAATGTCTTCGACCAATCACAGCGCAGCTATTTTGCATCCCCTTGCTCACAAGATGGCAGCGCCCTGTGTTTGCATGTGTTTTCACAGAGAAAGAGGATATTTTGGCTTTTTGTATCAGATGTGTTGCAATCGCGATGTTGGCGAGACGAAATATGGTAAGTATTTTTCTTGTATTCATGTATAATACACATCAGAAAAATATGAACTTATTTAAAAGCAAAATGTGTGTTATAATCAAGAAATTACGGGTATTTTATTTGAGCGTCAATCTGAGCTTTTGCCTTGGAATTGATCATTTTTACTACTCTTCACCAGAAGGCATCATTAAGTATGAGTATTTGACACTGCACAACAAATAATAATGTAGAAATATCAATATTGCAATTACTGACATATCCCAGGCTGTAATATTGCAATATAAAATATACTTTGCATGTAGTACAGCAGTATTTTATGTTGTTGGTTTTTTTTTCTAATCTGAAAACATTGTGGCATCATGACAAAAAACAGCCATTCAGAAGGTTAAAGTCTAAAAATTAGTTAGTATTTGATATCAATAAATAGGTTAGATGTGGGTAAAAAATATTTATCTACTTATTAATTATTTATTTATTGTGTATGTTGATGCTCTGTGTGGGTATATGTATATACATATACAATGGTATTCATCCAAACTTTTTTACTGTACCTGCTTCACTTAACCTGTTAGATTAATGTTTCAGCTTACATAATTGAACCTCAACTGCCCTGTCGTGGACTTTTTTTTAGAAGAGGGCAAATGTAATGATTGAAATGTTGTTTTCAGTTGTGCCTTAAGGAAACAATAAAAACAAAAATTGAAAAAGGGCAAAAATGTTGTGCTTAGCGGTATGAAGGTTACTAATACTGGACCCGGCCCTCGGGGATAAAGAGCAGTTACAATAGATATGATTTTTTTGTGTACTGACCTTTTTTCAAACCATCTATGGATCCATTTTCCTCCAACATATGGGCATACATGAACCTCTTAACAAATTAAATGGCTTTATTCTTTCAGATTGAAGCTGCACTGTATCTCTGAACAACTAGAACAGACAATTAGAAGACCAACAATGTCAGAAAAACATTGACACAAGAGAATACCTAAAGCAAAAAATACATTATTGATGACCTTGGTATGAACAGATATACACAATGTTCTGTACAACAATATGAAGCACATGTAACATACAAAAACGAATCAATAATTTGTTTCTTGCATTGAAACAGTCATGCTCAGACGTGTCTTTTAGATCAACTCCAATGAAAATACATAGATTTGATGAAGTAAAGTCAATATGATTATTCAGTGAGTGTTAAAACTATACTTTTTGGTGGCTACAATGTTTATATTATGCTTAAACCTACACAGAGATACTTTTGGGCATCTACATAACTTACATTAAGATAGCCACTTCTGTTGGCAAATGTCCCTTAATGCAGTTTCCATTAATGGATACCCTTTTGCACTCTTTCTGCTTCCTAAAATAGCTGATTATGGCCCTGAGACTTTTCTTTTAAGACACTTTGATATCAGTTGAATGCAGCCCTGATTACAGCAAGTCCTAAAGATCTACAATTCAAATGAGCATTGCACTAGCAGTCTTTCTATAGGCCATAATTTGGGTTGATTTTGAATGTCAGTGTGGGATGGACAGAAAAAAAGACTACATATCGAAAGAAAGAGAGGAGGTGGCTTGAGTTTTGTACATTCACAAAGGATTTGCCATTGCCTGAAAGCTCTTTGAACAAGCCCTCCTCCAAAAACATCTCTTTAAACATCAGACATAAAAGCAATACATGTTCCCTTTAGCTGTTAGTTTTATCTGACTGGATCACAAATAGGCGTTCCTAAAAGATGTGACAGCTGATTCAAGAAAGCAGCACCTGGATGCATCTTTAGGTAAACCATGTGCTCACTGAGAACACGTGCACACATGTTTCTACAGCTTTTGTGATTGCACGTGTGCTGAAGAGGGTGTTATCATAAAGGTGTGAATGTTGTATGGCACAGATACAAAGGAAAGGTAAACAGCATTCATGTGTTAATGGTCATGACCCCAGCTTCAGCCAACACATCTCATCACGCCTGAAGGAGTCACAACTGTATCTGTTTAACCTGAGCAGAATGTTGCACAGCTGGTCAAATGTGTGGAAATGATAAAACACCCTGTCCTTTATTCAGGTGGACATTCATTTTCCATATCCCTAATATAAACTTGGACACTGGGGGTGGATATAGTATTGGATCACATGTAATGTATGGAAAATGAGAGGATTCAAAGTGATCAACTTGACAATGTAGCATCAAAACAGTTAAACCTGAAACTTTCACAGTGTACTTCAGTTGATGAGAAACAAACATTGGTTGTATTTTTGTTAAGTGCAAAATGATAAATAAAACAATCTTGTATTTCCCAGCCTGTATTTAGATGTGGATTTTTGAGTCACTATATGAGAACACTATTTACAAGCAGGAATGACATTATTAAAATAAACAAGTCACAGACCCGACACACACCTACTGGCCACTTTCTTAGGTACATCCTATAGGGTTGGATCTCTTTTGCCCTCAGAACTGCCTTAAAGGGATAGTTCATTATGCTGAAGTTCGGTTTTAACAGGTACTTAACAATAGTCAGTGAAGTGGTTAAAAGTGCTCCCAGCAGCATTGTCCCCTTAAAGGGGATGAGCTGAAATGACTGGTAAGGTACACTGCTGTTGGTCTGTAAAGTAATTTTGCAAAATTGTGTTAGTGCTTTATCTTTTCTACAGGAAGTTTCTGTGTTTGGCACTATTTTATGATGCAGCAAATGGCCATGTTTTCCTCCGCCTGGGGGCATTCATTCTGCCTGCTGATACTTGTTCTGAAAAATTTCTTCTTCTATTTACTCCAGTCCATTAAGATAACATTGTGCATCGACAGTAGAAGGAACATCATCACAACTTGAGTCAAAATCACTCATATTTGGTTTAATGTTAGATTCTTCTGCCATTGTTATGTCTTCCTGAGTTCATAGAGGAAAACAACAGATCTGCTTCAGAAAGGAAGCTCTTTTATCCTCTTTGCTGGCCGTTCTCAGGTACCCAATGCAACCCAACTTCAAATATACTAAAATGTCCTTGTAATTCTTTGTGGCATAGGATAAACATGATGCTGGGAGCATTCCTTTGAGATTTTGGTCCATATTGAAAGATAGCATCACACCATTGTTGCAGATTAGTCACCTGCACATACATAGTGTGAATCCTCTGTTCCTCCACATCCCAAAGGCGCTTTATTGGATTGAGATCTGGATACTGTGGAGACCACTGGAGTTCTGAGACATGGTGCATCATCCTACAAGCACTGTGAACAGGATTTTGGCCTGCCTATAAACCCCCAGTTACAGCCCTGCTCTGAACAGGCTGTTTTTCTGAAAATCTTTTGTTTTGTCCGAAATGTATAGCTGCTCAAAGATGCCTCGACATGTTTCTTCCACTGGAGCTGCCAGTGAAACAATGACAGAAGCTGCATTTGGGTAATATTTTCATAAACACTGTTTGAGCACATATTTTCTTAGAAGGTGTATTTTGTTGAAACTGGACCTCTAAATCGCAGAAATATGCTAGTAGATATAAATATCTCATTCAAATTGCCAAAAAAAGCGTACCTACGGTAAATGTCCACTCCAGAGAATCCTGTTTTAGATATAGGATGTTTCTTTGCTGTCAATGGAACAAACTTACCATTTCAAAGAAAAACAGTCCATGGATATCTATTCTAGGGAATTAACTGCCTTTGCCAAATGTTACATACAATCATGTGTTACAGTATTTTAAAGATACAACGTTGTGTGTCTCTGTATGCTTCATAATATCTGTAGTTCAAATAGTTCTTTCAGAAGCTTATCTTGTCATTCATGATTAAACAGAGATGATGAATCTTGTCAGCAGCTTTCAGTAATATTCCTTTTTTTGTCATCAGGTGTGAACAACTGTCTTCTCTTTTTTGGCTGCTGAGTTTGGCAGCTCCACACATGATGACATGTGCCAACTGCCTAGCTTTGGCAATAAATAGAAAACATATTGTGCCAAGCACTGTCAGTGTCCAGCTGCATTATGAATCAGTGTTTCTCCACATCAATTTGATAATTATTTGTACTCATTATCATAACTAAATGTGTCCCCCGAACAGTCTGTCCTTTTGTTTGAGATCAGGTCATTCTTTCCAGACTTCCTCTCAATAAACCCTTTCCTGAAAAACAGTCAGAATTTTCATTTCCGTCCAGCGATTGCCCTCGGTATGAACAATATCTCATTCTTCTCATTCTCAATGCTCGGATTCAGTTCAGTGCATTGTTATTATTATTGCCTTCCTCTGCAGCAACAAACTTGATTTCTGCGTTTGCAGTCCTCGAAGCCATGCTGCTGTCTCTGACTTTGTGTTTGAAGAGAAAAGGAAATGTTTTCCTGAAGGACTTCTGAAAGGTGGCTCCCATGAAACCATAAACTATGGGGTTAACTGAAGAGTTGGCATATGACATGCAGTTGGCCCACGTCTTGATCTTGTATGTGGCATAGTTTGGCCGGTAGTTCGGGTAGAATGACTGGAAGAGGACAAAAATCTGAATGGGACCCCAGCAGATGGCAAAAAGGAGGACAATGACAACCACCATCTTGGACACTTTGCTTCTGATACTGATGGTTCTCTCAGACAGGAGGTTGACCTGCAAGAAGGGCATCAGAGAAAAATGATGATGATGAACTGAAACAAAGCATCACCTACTTACTTGATTTTCCTTGTGTAAAAGGAGGCCAACATTGAAATCACAGAGTGTGTGATTTCAGGCAAGGGTATTTACCCTGTAAGAGTCATTCTTTGGACCACCTTTGTTGCCTGTCCACAATCATAACTTCCCCAACTCCACTGTTGTCTTTAATGCTGGCTACCTGTCATGCGAAGGCAACATCATCCTTTTGCAAGATACTTAACAAAGTGGGACCCACCAATAATAATGAACACAAAGGCAAATGCAAGATAGTTGGAACTAGAACTCAAGTGGGAGTGTTTCTTGATTCTAATTTTTTCTCAAATTGGGAAATATGACCACCCTCAAAAATAATTAACCCCAAAAGTCCTTTCGGTTTGACTAGTGTGAGTTAACAGTACAGTGCTTATGCACAGTGCACATTCTTATTCCTGTCATTGGTGGTAGAGATTTTCTTCGACACAGAACAGTTAACTCACCCATGAACACAGGTATACAACATGGGCATGACTGATGATTGATACAACTGTTAGTCTTTAAAGTCTTTCGGTTGAAAAAAAAGTCAGTTAATTCATATTCCCTGTGTTGCTCTACATCATGCTGACTCTAAGAATGCACTTTTGTAAACTACTTGTGTGGTATAACAATATCATGGCAAAACTGTGCTCAGGCTCAGTTGTGGCAGGAGCAGTGAGATTAGAGATAATGTCCCAAAAGAACAATTAGTCAATCAAGAAAAGCAAAGAAGTGGATACAAGGTATTTCTTAAGCCTCCTGGCTTACAACGATGTGCTCACCTGTGCGTTAACTTGTGCTGAGCATCAAACTATACTATAGTTTAGTCTGTTAACAATGGTCACGGGTCCACATTAGGCTATACAAAGCCATAAAATTGTGATGTGACTTGATGGTCAGGCATTAAAGCTTTATAATATACTTGGCGATACATCTCCACCAATGTGATGTGAACAATAATAGGAAGCCAGAAAAATATTAAATATGCTAGACTTTCTGTGAGAAAATCTTCAGGTGTCCTAGATCAGGTCTTGGTTAGCATACACTATGACACACTACACAAAATATAACAAGATTTGGAGATGGCATGTCTCAAAGCCCTATGTGTCAGTTTGGGGTATAATTTTACTTACATTGTGTAGTTTCACTTTGCCACTAGCCCAGCCTTGTTAAGAAAAACAGTACACAACTTCTTGCCTAAATATAATGAAAACTAACGTTACAAAGCAGTTGGATTAAAAGACAGATTGATTTTGCAAAGCTTCAAGCTTTTGTGTTCTCGTAAGGAAAAAGAGGCTGTAGCTATGAGTGGTGGTTACTTGTGCTTAAAGCAGGAAATGATGACTGAAAGCCCCCGACTGACCCGTGACAAATGTGACAGGCAAACTTTTCTTTAACCACCTCACAGATTTTCTGAAAAGTTTCTGCCTTTCCCGATCATTGTCTATGGGATGCACCCCAAATGGAGTTGTGAAATATATGCCATGGATGTGCGAACCAGTCTATCTGGACTGTCAGGCTGCTTGATAATGGCCGCCATGTGGAAACAGTGAAAGGAGCTTCATGTAACCTCAGTCATCGTTTGAGGGGTTTTTATTGTTATAATTTCTCTGAGAAAGCATTATAACAAATTTAAAGAACAGCTGATGAAAAGACAGGTGCATCAAAAAACATTTTCAAGGAGAGCAACCATCAAAAGAAAAATAATGAGCTTTGTGAGAGGACAGATGGCTTCTCCATGTGGAGAGGGTCTTTATAACCTTTCAATTGGATGACAGTTATACTCGAGAGCTTGAAGAAAATGTTGAGTAATTTGATTAAATATGAAACAAAGATAACGCTTGTTCATACCTGATAGTTATTGTCCACAGGTTCAACAGTGGGCTGGCCGACTCTCTTCACCATCAGAGTATAACAGAAGGAGATCGTAAGGACAGGCAGCAGGTAGGCAGCAATAAACTGATAGAGGATGAAAGCTCTCTCATGTGTTTTAGAGGGGAATCTCTCCATGCAGTACTGCCTTGGGCCATACCAGTAACCCTCCTCTATACGCTGGTACATTAGAATGGGTGTGGACAGGATGAAAGAGCCTGGGCACAGGGAGAGGTTAGGACCATGTTATTGCATTACATCAGTATTTCAAGCATATTGTTTTATGTCTTACCTATTTTATCCAAACAGGGTCTTTTATGGAGCTCTGATTGTAAACAGTACTACTTGTAAATGTATAAAACAGCAAATTTGTACTCAGACCCACAAATGCATGAATGGATCCACAAATGTGTACACAGATCGAAAAATAGATATACAGCCTTTTCACGTGTTGCTATTTTTCCTCAGTTTTCTGCATAAGATTGTGCAGAGTCTGTATTTTGGTAGGCCAATTAAGCATTGTGCTGTTTCACTTGATTTTCATTTGATTGTTAGATTATTGCTCACAGTAAGACCTATGGCAAAAAAGTTCTCGAAATGTAAATCATTTATTTATCATGATATTCTTGAAGAACATACCATTCACAATTTTTACAGTGTAAACATCAACAGGAGTTAAAAGCTAATGTTAACCTATTGTGAAACTACAACATGGCGGTTCAACTTAGAAGCTACCACCACACGTCCAACTCATATATCACGCTGTTATCTCTTGTTTATGAGAATTTCTTCTCAGTATGACCCATTAGTCCCTGGTATCAGTTTGTCAGCAGCCACCTTTTTAGCAACACAATAATGCTTCAAATTCACACAAGCAGAGCAATTCTTGATGCATTTTATCTTGTAGAAAGGACTCATTCCTCCACAACTCTATTGCTAACCACTTCATTCTATGTTGCTCGCTGGGAAACTTGACAGTAAAGCTGCATTCACACACTAATGTTTTGACCAATTTTTGCTGACATATAGAGAAACTTTAAGCCTCAACAAGCCAAGTCAGGCCAAGCGGAACTAAGTTAATGCCGGATAGGCAACACTGATGTTCATCAAATTTTACGTATGCTTAAAAATTTACGATGTTTAATCCAACACACTTGCAAACTTTTGGGGGCAGATATCTTTTTTTCTCTAGGCAATACAGAATGTTCGTTTTATATGGCATTCACTGAGTAATGTCACGATATGTTTGTACAATGTTTAGCAGCACCAAGCTCCCGTATGTTTAGTTAAGTTCCCCTAGGTTAAACGCACTACCTATACGTTACATCTACGTTGGTGAACATTTAAAAATCTGTCTACAATCAATCAGGTAACACAACAGCTCTCTGCTTTAAATATATCAACCTTTGTTGAACACAGCAAAATTGACTCTGGGATCAATTTTCACCAAACTTTTAATAGTTTCTCAACGTTGTTCAACATCAGCTACTATATGGTGATTTGTGAATGTGGTATGAGCTAGGGGGCTAGTAGTCAGCTCCCTCAATGCATCAAAATGGTGTACATAAAGGGAACAGTGAAAAAAAAGTTTTGAATCAAAAAGAGCATAGATAAAAACACATAAATAAGCCTGAGCCCAGGGCAACAAGACCCTTGCCTCAGATTTTTGGGAACAGTGTCACACATTTGCAGATCTTGCCAGGCAGAAATATTGTAAAATTCACCCGTCAATGGAGTGTTTCTACCTCAGGCCTAAGTGATGAATTTTGTTTTGTTTTTTTCATCTCTAAGAGCTAAAACACAAGTTTCTAGCTATCCGTCCCAATGACCACATTTACAAATTGTTCTTCATATTTGCAGATCATTGTACACATTTCTGGTTAAAGGTGTCTGTGAATCTATATACACATATGTAATCTCTGTACACATTAGTGGATCTTTTCACAGATCTGAGTACACATCTGTGGAACTTTATACACATCTGAAAATAGATTACCAACAATAACAGCTCCACCTCTCTTGTTCCCTATTTATTTTGCAGTAAATTAGTTTATAAGTAAATATTAGTAGCTCCAAATCAGCACTTCATACCAATCCAAATGCAGACACTGACGATCATGGCGACCCTTGGAGTGCGGTGGCGGAGAGATTTCAGAGGATAGACGGTGACGTAACAGCGGTCTCCACTCATGGCTGTCAGAGTGATACAGGTAGCCTGGACCGTCACCTGGAAAAGACACACAAACATACAGTATGTGTGATTTATATGGACAAAATATCTATTAACTTGCACCACAAACCAACTCTGTCTCTCATTTTCATTTAATCTTTTTATTAAATTAAGCATACAGCTTTAATTAGCAGAGGCTTTTATTGCTTTATATCAATAAAAGTCCCCTTCTATTATCTGGAACAGCCATCAATACAAGATGGGGCCTTGATGATAACAAATGCACAGCAAAGATGTGAAAGACTGTTAAGTGCTTTTTCTTTCAACATTCATATCCATCTTAAAGATATCCATCTGCATAAGCAGTTGAGTTCACACCTCTAATGTTTTACCGCTCTCTTTGGTTGGTGCTCATACCAGCATTTTTCTGCCTTTATTGGAATGATGTTCAAGGTCATCTGTATTTTTTGTGTCTAACTACTTTTTCTTCTGACTTTGATCCGGAAACCACTTCATATTTTAACACTGGATACTGTACAAAAGGCCCTCAAATTAGGACCTGACTTTATTTGTCAAAGCATGCAGTAACTTTAGGCCAGAGAAAAGATTAGACCTTCTGTAAAGGGCTGTGATATGACGCTGTTCACAATGTCAGGCAAAGTCGCTGCATGTTGGTTTCGACTTTTTTACTAAGTTCACTAGAGGAAAACCATTTAATTTGCTTTTGATTATATACATGTTGATTTTCTTGTACATACAAAGCTCCTGTGTCTCTCCCTATAAGCAATCACAAATACAGTGAAGAACTCATTCCTCAGTTACACACATTAAATCGTCAAGTTTTCAGTAACTGGTTAAACTTTAAAAAATATACAAGGGTCTTAGAAAACTAGCATGGTAATTCAGTCCTTATGGCATTCAAGCTTGGGATTACTGTTGATCTTAGGTTCTTAGGTTTTACAAAAGCAATTTTACATAATATTATGGTAAAAAAAAAACACATATCACACAGAATATTGAGCATATTATATTTTAGAAGCATGAAGCAGTGCTAAGTGATAACTTAAATTCTGGACCAAATGTAAAGATAAACTAGAAGTGCTTTGAGAGCACAAACCTCTGCCAAGGCATTTTCTACATTGTTGGGCTGGTTATTGTCAAAAATTCTGTAAAACTGCACGATCTTGCACTGTTAACAAATCCTTGAAAAAAAACCTGAATCCACATACTGTTAACAAAGAAACTAATGAACAAACTAAATAACGTTGGCACAGTTTCAATAGGAGACAGGTCTGGACAGTCTAGTACCTTCACTCTTTAACTTTAGGCCATGCTGTGTGGCTGGGCACACTGTCTTGCCGCAATGAGCAGGGACGTTCCTGAAAAGAGCAGCATATGTTTCTCTACAACCTGAATGTACTTTTTAGCGTAAATGGTACCTTCACAAATGTGCAAATTACCCATGCCATTGGCACTTACACACCTGCATACCATCACAGATGCTAGCTTTTGAACTTTGCACTGATAACAATTTGGATGATCCTTTCCTTCTTCAGCCCAGAGGATACGACACTACAGCACATTTTTCCACTGTGCATCAGTCAATCTCGGATGAGCTCGGGCCCAAAGAAGCTGGCAGAATTTCTGGGTGTTTTTGATATCAGGCTTTGGCTTTGCATGGTAGAGTTTTATCTTGCACTTATAGTGAGGAACTGTGTTTTTCCAAAGGCTTTTTGGGCCCAGGGGTTAATATCTTTTGCAGAAGACAGATGTTATTTTTTATACCAACCTGAGGGATTGAAGGTCAAAGGGATCAGTGGGGTTTTTTTGTCTTTCCACTTATGTGCAGAGATTTCTTTGGATACTTTGAATCTTTTTATGATATTATAGACGGTAGATGAAATACTTAAATTCCTATACGTTAAGTAAAGTTGTTCTTAGATTGTTGGACTGTTTGTTCACATGGTTGTTCACATACTTTCTTGTGAACCACTGAGTCTTTTGGGGATGCTCCTTTTATACCTAATCATGACACCCACCTGTTTCCAATTAACCTGTTCACCAGTGAAATGTTCCAAACAGGTGTTTTTTTGTGCATATCTCAACTTTCCAAGTCTTTTGTTGCCCCTGTCCCACCTTTTTTTATTACAGACATCAAATTTAAAATGAGGAAGCATTTGCTGAAAAATGATAATGGTTCAAATAATTGCATTCTGTTTTATTTCCATTTTACACAACAAGTCAACTTAACTGAAATTGGAGTTTGTATTAAGTTCATGTGAAATGTTTTTCCACATTAATCTCCTGCACATTGCGTCATTGGAGTCAGCAATCTGCAAATTGCTCAATACTTGAGTCAAAATTAAAATAAAATAAGTTTATGAATGACTAACATTAGTCATTTTTGTAATTGATTTTAATCTTTCAGATCCACTTTTCAGCAAAGTCTTCATATCCTATCTTCCACTGTGACAGAATAATTAACATTTCTCTAATGGCATCCTGTCAATCCGAGATTTTAATCTACGCTCACTGAGAAGTAAGATCTCTAGCTTCTTTTCCCCCTTAAGAAACCATTACATATTTTTTTCCCACTTTTGTATCAGATTTTTCTAATAGGCTGTCATGCTCTTAAAATATGTTAAAGGGAAAAGTGAGGAAGGAAAATTGAGGAAACAGGAAGATGAGAGGCAGCAGGCAAAATGCAACATCTGTGATTAGAATTTATAATTAGAATATTAAACAAAAGTCAAATTTATTTCTTAACAGGGTTTAAATGGTTCTTGATTGAGTTTTGCATATCAGTGCAATTCTTATTAAAGCTAAGAGCTGAATTAATTTTCCATAAAAATGATGAGATACTAAAGGAGTTCATCTTTACTTTAAAATCAAGACGCTTTTTATGGTGTTTGCTGATACACATCTGTACCTTCACTTTTCAAAAACACAGGATGAGATGTTGAATGAAGCATCATTTTTCCTCTTCAGAGAAATTATATCTCTTAATTTCAATCCATGTGCCCCCTGAGGGTATTACACAGGGTTATTTTGCAGGTAAACTAATCAATGTTACTTTGTGCTTGCATCAGGGAGAGAAAGACGGGTCAAAAGTTCTGTCTATGCGCTCTTCAAATTGGATCTAATTTGTCCCTCTTTTGTCTCTGTATTTTCTCTCTCTGCTGTGCTTATGTGCCACTGTGACCTCAGCAGCCAATACCGTCCAGAGGTTCTGAGCATCACATCGATGTTTCAAAGGATATGATGAGAGTGACACAGAGGGGTTGAGAAGAGTTCAGTGGGAACATCACAGAAGGAGGTGGGCACCATGTTGCTTCAGTTTTTTAAGATGCCCATCCATTGAGGGAATATCTTGTTATCTCCAATGCATTATGTCTTCTTAAAAGGACCGGCATTGGTTTTAACAAAGTTATACATTTGTTATGTCTCTGCACTGATGAAATACAGTCTGAGATCAACTTGTGAAGACCACACCTCAAGAAATGTTTTTTTCCAACCTTTATGCAAATATCCACTCTGACTCAAAGAGGAGCTGATTACATTTAGGACACCATAGGTCCATTTGTCTTCTGTTTATTCCTTGCCGGGGATCACAACATGTCAAGAATGCTTAAGGAGATTTCCATCAGGCCTTGCAGACATTTCTTTTCTGACTAAAAAAAAGAACTTATTAGATTTTGAAAGTTAAAGGTCAGGGTGAGAAATCCTCACATTCATTCCTTGCCTTTAAATGCAATTAATTAATGAGACTTTGAGGGATTTTCTACAAACTTTGCACAAAATATTCACTCTGGCTAAAGGATGGACTAATCAGAGTCCTTAGGTCATTGGTGAAAGGTGAAGGCCAATGGACTTCATGTTCATCCATTGATTGTTTGCACAATATCTCAAGAATGTTTTATGGGATTTAATTTTAAATTTGCATAAATGTTCACCCTGGCTGAAAAATCAACAGATTGAATTTTGAAGATCAAGGCTGAAAGGTCAAGTTTATTGGGTCTCATGCATATCCTTTGGTCGTTTATTTAATATTTCATGAAAACTTTGGAAATTTGTCCTTAATTTTAACAAATGTCCACCACCACTCAGGGATGTTCTAATCAGATTTCTAAAGCCCCATTTGCACACTGACAATTTGACCAACTTTTGCCGACCTAAAGGGAAACGTCAAGCTGTATCAAGCCAAGTCAGGCCACTCAAAACCAAGTTAATGTCAGGTATGTCGAAAAGTTTTGCGCATGCTTGAAAATTTCCAATGTTTGATCCAACATGCTTGTAAACACCGGCAAGAATTGACCTTCTAATCATCTTTGAGACCCTCAGTAACAGCTGCATTCATATCTGTTGGTGATCGTTGGGGCCTGCCCCCTTGTATTTCAAAGTACATCAGCTCTGCCGAGTCCCCCTCAGTACTGAACTCCTGTTGTACAACTTAGGATGCCCTTTTGGGGGACAGCTGTCTTTCATCCTCTAGGTATGGCATCCAAGTACTGAGACTGGCTGTTGCTGCACATGATAAAATGACATATATGTCTGCTTTTATGATGTTCGTTGAATAATGTCACAATACGTTTGTACACTGTTCAGCAGCACCAATCTCCGCAGGCCAAAGTTCCCCTCAAAGTTGAGTGCGCTTCCTATGCGTTACATCTACTTTGACAAATACTTAAAACCCATCCATAATTAGTTAGGGGTCCGTCTGGGAACATCATACTTCACCAGCACAACGTTTAGATATGTCGACATCTACAACTAAACTGATACGTCAACTGAACAAAGCGAAATTGACCTTTGACATTTAAAATATTTTCCACAAAGGTCCACTCTACTCAATGAAAAATTGGAAACATTTTGGAGGTTAAAGGTCAAGGTCCATCAGTTGCTGTCTAACATGATGTCTTCTGAATGCTTGAAGATATTTTCTTAGAATTCACAAAAATGTCGAGTCTTAGTAACTGATGAACTCTCTCATTTCGGAGAGCACAAGTCAAAAGTCAGGGTTGTAGCTCTCATGTTTATGCCCGGCTTTTGAACATGATATCTCAAGAAACCTTTCAAGGATTTTCTTCAAATGGCTCCTTTGACTGAATGATAAACTGAATAAATTTGGAAGGCCAAGGTCAAAGGCTTAAAACAGAAGACAGCAGTGGAAGCAACTTTACTCCTCATACCATGCTTGGTTGTGCTCTTAGCTACGCTCCTTCCCTTATGCGCAACCAGCGCACTGTGTTTGAGGGCCTTTAGCTGCCATTAGCATTATGCCCATGTAATGTATTCAGAACAACAAAAGAGCCACAAACCACATGTCTATAAAATTCATAAAATTAACATTATCTGTACAGTCTAAACAACAACTAAAGCACATTAAGATATAACAGGCACATATATAGGCTAATACATAGTAAGGAGGGGGCACAGATGTCTAATGATCTCTCATGTGGCCTCAGTAATAAGATGTTGACAGGTAATCATATTTTTTGGACCAAAAAAAAAATTAAATGCTACTGCTTTTATTCATTAGTCCCTTATGTACATCCCTCTCTTGCTACAACAATATCTTACATCTTGTTTGAAACTTGCACCTACAGTTCAGCCGAGGTGAAAGATTAATTTTAATCACACAACCGCAATAGCCAACTCAGCCCCCTCTCGCCCATCACTGTAACCTTACTGTCAAGAGCTTCTGAAACTCACAGGGCATTCAACCAGTAGTCTTTATTATGAATTATGAAGTGTGGTCGAATTCAAGGCTTAAACTGGAAAATAGAGCTGTTTTTTTATGAAGAATTTTATCAACCTAGTTAGTCTCTGTCTATCTTGTCATGAATATGAATCTAAACTTTCTCAGAAGACTGTATTAGATAAATCCTGTATCCAGAATATGTCCATACTATATGTCTGACATCTCCGTGTTTCTTTTTAATGTTTTCTCTCTCAAATTATAATAGACTATAGAAAAGGTTTATTAAAATAAGAATTAAACAGAAAAATTATCTGTAAATTATTATCCATTTTCCATTTGCGTCTCAATTTATGTAATTCACATTTCTTTTACTTGTCAGTTAGTCAGTGAATCTCCTTTAATGTTAATAATGAAATGTATTATTCAGTAAGGTGATCCTGCTATACTTTGACATATTTGCTCTGTGCAAAACACTGACATAGCTTTGACAGCTTTGGTTAATTAAAGTCATTCTCTGTTTAAAAGTCACGTCATACACGGAAACTTTGATGAACAATGAGCCAATCCTACAAGTTCAAAGAAAGAAAAGACTCTGCCTGTGCCGAGGCTATTCTCCCAGAAGATATAAAGGATGTCAAGCAGAAATATTTCGCTTGGTTCTTTTGGTAAAAGAACAGAAGTCCCCCAACATGACATGAAAAGTGAAGAAATAATTAATTAGCTCATATTGATTGACATTTATTGCAACCATTACCAGACAGGCAAAAACATCAGGCTCCAGAGGCAAAAAAAATCAGACATCAACAGGTGTTCATGCAGCAGAGAGGGAGTGAGATGGATTATGTACCACACTTAATCCTGTATGAAGCATGATGCTATAGGCCAAATGATGTTTTGCAGACCGCATAAACAGTCCAGGATCATTCAGTGACTAATGTAAGATTGACAGGTTGTCCATCATTTGTACTGACGGGGATGGAGGCACTCTGACAGTCTGAGTACATTTAAAAGAGGCATGATTACAAGAGATTTCTGATCCACACATTACAGCACAGTTTTGTTTTACAAAATATGTCAATATTACTGTAACCTTCAAAATAATAGTTTTTCAGATTATGGCAAATGGCTTAAATGTTGTTCCTTACAATTTCTTCCCTTTGGATCTCCAGATTAACCAATCAGTATGTCCTGAGAAAAGGAAACATTTGACATTTTTTGGAATACAGTATGTTTAAGGGCCCATGTCCTGCAAAATTAACTTTCTTTTGCTTTTATGTTGTAAGCTTGGCGAGCAGAAGATCATGACATCTTTTATGAAACTCTCAGTTCATAGAGAAATGTGAAAAATTGATTTAGTTGAATTCTTCTTTAAAGAAAATGCTATTAATGTGCTCAGTGTTTTACTTACCAGGGTTTATTATGTAATAGCGCTACATCACAGGCAGATGCGGTGACTGTTTTGAACGTCTGCTGTAACCCTTCTTCCTCCCTCCCAATAAACATCATTTAGGCAGCTAATCAGCGCAGAGCTCATTATCATAGCACCCCCGCACCCTCAGATTTAAGGGTTTCTAAAGGGGAGGGAAAAAGAGCTGCATCTGATCCTCTACAGAGACAAAATGTTTCTTTTTTTTTTTAATCTACATCAAACCCTTGCTTAATAGATACCCAAATCATGATGGAAACAGTTAAACACGCAATGACATGAAACCTTTAAGTCATGAACTTGTTTAGATAGACCGATAAACTCCATTTAGTTAAAACAAAACACTACCAACTGGTCTGTCTTAGCATAGCATTAAGAGCAGTGCTCTTATGGCTCAGTAAATGGAAATCAGTTGGATTTTTCTTCTTGGCACCATATTTCGAGAATGTTTCAGAGGTGGATAGTTGTGCTGACCTGACTTTGATGTCACATATTTTGTTAATTTTCAGTCATTTTAGAATGCATTTTTCCACCATGCTCTGGGTGAATTTAAGGATTTTTGAATTTGTAAATATATTGAGCCATCACAGTTTGTACCTCTCAGATGTTAGCATGCAATAATATGAAAGGGACAGTCACATGCAGCAGTATTCACGACCCGGTCATTGTGGTGGCGATTCTTATTACTGTCTGCTATCTGCCATTTAACTACAAACCAATGATCATAATAATGAGAAGCAGATTCAATAAAACATGCAAAGAGGAAGAGTAACATAGAAAAGCCAGATTACACAAAGGAGGAAAGTATCCCATTCTGTCCTTTTCATCAATTTTTGGTGAAACTTCAGGTTTCTATCATGTCCTTTGAAAGATATCAACATGTATTAGATATGAGACAGCATCACCTGGATGTGCCAGTCAACCAAGCAAGGCAAATGATGCCTGGTGTCCAAAACTTATCTCTTCTAAAAAAGCAAGAGTGAAAGAAATGACCTAAACTCATACACCTGAAGATTGTGTTTCTTGGCTCCACATCCAAATCACAGCTGAGGACCTTTGCCTCAAGTGTGTATCTAAATGCTTCAGATTATTTTTAACAGGCCTCAACAATCATAATAAATCTCTTAAAAGTAAGAAGCGAAGGTTGGCAGAACGGAGCAACTTCTCTCTACTTGACTGTGAAGTGTCATGTTGGTTCCCATCAATTGGAGGAGTTATGTGTTAGGAGTCAAATCATGGTGTTCAAATGGTTCAATGGTCTTCAAATAAGCACCACAAAATCTGAATGAGATACAGACGCAGAAGGTCTTTGGCGCAACATTCACTGTTTCCGAACCAACAATAAACATTATGTGTCTTGTCATGGCTGCTTGTCATCGTGATCACCACTACAAGACACAGACCATAAAAATTATAAGAATAAAGTTATTCTCTGGCTTTGAAAATTGTTGAAGACATTTTGGGTTATGTAGCTTAATATACAAAATATGCCTTATTTTATTGATTTAGACATTTCAGAGCTGTGTGATGGACCCTTAATGGAAAATTTGAGATTTTTGAAGTGGGGTTATATGAGGTACCTCTCCGTTCCTTTGCTTTGACTGCAATATTAAAAGATTACTTTTGAGGAATTTCTGTCAAACTGTCTATTAATACCAACTCTGACTCAAGAATAAACCAATAAAATAAGATTTAATATTCAAGATAAGAAAAAGGTCATTGTGCCTTATGTTCATCCCTTGATTGTACGACTTCTTTAATTCACACTTTGCCGAAAAAAATTCAGCCCCTTCCTCTTGGCCATTTTCTGTACTTTCACTGTCACACTTAAATCTGAGATGCATGAAACAGCCAAGTAGTAGTTCTAGTATTATTTTAAGTTTGAAGGTTTTTGCTGAAGCCTTCCCCCTCAAAGCATGTTTTTCACCAGATAAATCCACAAGGCACGCCACATGTGAATGAATACCTCCTCTGACTTTTGATAAGAATACTTTTAACCTCGATGCCTTCCTGCCTGGCTCTCTTCTTGGTGTGTCTGTTTGACTGACATTCTACTCTTTCAGGCCCAAAATAAGTGAATACATTCAGTCACTTTGCATACTAAGGAGCATTTCTTTTTCTTTCAATCTTGACAGATTGTCCCCTCCTCCACTCTAACTTCAGTATGAAAGGTACATTTTCAATTCATTCTTCAAACAATGTTCTTGAATTTACCCCGTGATTAAGTCAACCATGGTGTCAAACCATCATTCTGTGAACAGTTTCCTTCGACTGGCAGGATGCTTATAACTGAACTGGAGGTTTTGCAGCCTAAGGTCCTCTATTACTCCTTCATTGACAGTCTAGACCTTTGAAACTACAACAGCCTTGGTGCCAGCTGAGCATATTTCCACTGTAGGGTGCAATAATAAGCGTGTGTCTTCTCATAATTACATATAAGCAGAGAAACATGGGCTTTACGGATCTAAACTTAATGCCTACATAATGTCTCATATTGTGCTTTGGAGGGTATTTCTAAAGATTTTCTTTCTTTTTAAAGACTAAAGAACAGGCTGTTAACTCTACTTGACTTCTCTTCAATGATGCATTCATTCATGATTATACATAAATATTCTTCAAATTCTGAACCCTGGGATGTTTGATTGCTGTGTTGCAGCTGTTAAACACAATATATTGCCTTGGCAGGTTAGAGTGAAGCCACGGCAAACTGCATAAGCAGCAAGCTTGAAGGTTAGCATCAGTTATATCTAGCATGTAAATTTGAGGGTGTTTTTCCTCCAGGCGGTCCAGTTCAGTTTGTTACAGTGCACAATTACCCACGGTCAAGAGTTTGGAAAGGTATTGAAGTAACCAGCCCTTGCCTGCTGTTTGGCACTTCTCTGATGGGTTACCAAGTGTACCTGCATAAGACTTAAGGAAAGCTTTTGTACGATATCTGCTTAACTTGGCATGACTTCACTTGGCTGTTTTTGGTTTTCCATTAGGTATTGTACCTTGTACATGTCATGAAGGCAATGCTGCCTCCCCAAATGGTCAGAGTATCGCCATGAGTTGGGGGTATTGGCGCAGATAAAAGCACCATAAAGGATGGAGCCAGACACACAAGTCTTGGGCTCAGTTGGCTGTGGAATCACAAGATGGGTCAATGTTTACTGTACCATACAGAAGTAGAATTGTTTTCCTGATCACCAAGAATATGTGACATCTCTTAAAACAACTGCAGTACAGTAACCACCAACTCATTAACACTAGAACCGCCAAGGGGGTCATTTTTACCCCCTGGCAGTTTCAAATGCTTGTATTTCTGTTAAAATAAAACCCCTACATCTTAAAGTCAATGATTTTCCTAAAATGTATTTATTAATCATTCAATGAATTTTGGTGAGTGTGTGATAAAAAGAAAAATAAATATGACCATTTATACCTAGAACCACCAAAGGTGGTCATTTTTACTCCCTCATATAAAACGATGTATACAGCTGTCATTTTTCGTGCAGCGCCTCGCACGCCACTCCTGGTTGCTTAGCAACGCTCATAGTTTTTCGCACAATGCCCCTCCTGCCACTCCCGGTTGCTTACCAACGCTTGTTATGTCATCCAGTTTTGACAGCTATCAGTTTTCCAATCACCAGCTATCAAACCCATGCGAAATATGGACCTGGCCAAAAGATTTGTGATAGTCAAAGAGGCTTGGCAGTTGTACCAGGATCTGAATGAGGGAGAGTCGGAAGCAGGAGAGATAACGATGGGTTTGAGTGAGGAAGAATAGGACGGGCAGGGGGACATCAGTGTGGAGGAATCGGTGGGAGGAGAGATAGATGACCGGTCATTTTTTCTGGGTGATGGTAAGTCATGAAGTGGACAGTGCACAGTCAAAGTGTACAGCATGTGTGCTGATTGTGAGTAATGTGTGTGCATGTGTGTGAGAGAGTGCAGCGTTTATCCATCCTTCGAAAATAATGAAAATACTGAAATCTGTTATTTTGTTATTGTAGATAGTCTGTTGTTGTTTTCATGTTTGTGTTAAACTACAGTTCCTATCTCCTTGCAAAAACAGTTTGAGCAGTCAAACTGTTTTTGCAAGGAGATTCGTGTGCAGAGAAAGAGGACAACGTTTCTTCATGTTACTCATTTTGAATTTGATGCCTGCTCCAAAAAGCTGGGACAGGGGCAACAAAAGGCTAGGAAATTTGAGAAATGCTTACAAAACACCCGTTTGTAACATGTCACAGGCAAACAGGTTAAATGGAAATAGGTGAGTGACTTGGGATAAAAGGAGCACCCCAAAAGGCTCAGATGTTCACAACAGGAGCACTGGTGGAGCAGTCTGAAATTGACCAAGTGCGCTAAGTTGGTAATAGGAAGGATGCAGGTTCGAGCCCAGCTCCATCTGTCACATGGAGATGTGTCCTTGGGCAAGACACTTAACCTTAATCTTGCTCCCACTGCTGCATCAGTGGCATGTAAATGGGTAAGAAAGGGTGTGAATGTGTTGGTTCACACTGATGGACAACTGACCTAGAAACTCCAACCATCAGTGAGTGAATGTGAGAGTGAATGGGCGTAAATGTGTTGATGTGACCTGCGGTGTAAAGCTGCTTTGAGTAGTCAAAAGACTAGAAAAGCACTAAGCTCAAGTCTATTTACCATTTACCATTCACCAGCAAGGAAGGGGCAAGGTTTACCACTTTGTGAACAACTGCTTGAGCTGATAGTCCAGAAGTTTAACAACAATGTTTCTCAACATACAGTTGCAAGGATTTTAGGGATTTCATCATCCATAATACCATCAAAAGATTAAGGGAATCCACAGCAAGGCTAAAAAACATTGAATTCTGGTGAGCTTTGATCACTCTGGCAGCACTGCAATAAGAAACGTCATCATTCTGTAATAGATATAATCATGTGAGCTCAGGGAACACTTCAGAAAAACATTGTCAGTTAACACAGTTCATCACTACAGCTACAAGTGAGAGTTAAAAACTCTACCATACAGACATATTTAATGGATGGACTAATGCAAAGAAGAAAAGTGTGCAGTGGTCGGACGAGTCCACATTTAAAATTCTTCTTGGAAATCAAGGACGTCACGCCCTCTTGGCTAAAAAGGGAATGGAGCATCCAGATTGTTATCAGTGCAATCAATACTGAAAGGTATGTATAGGTTTTAGAGCAACATATGCTGCTGTACAAGCAATGTCTTTTTCTGGGACATCCTTGCTTATTTCAGTAGCATAAAGCCAAGCCACATTCTGGATGTGTTACATCAGCGTGGCTTCATAGAAAAGAATGTGGGTACTAGACTGGCCTGCCCGCAGTCTAAACCTGCCCCCCACTCATAATATATGGAACATTATGAAGCGTAAAATGTGACAATGTAGAACTCGAAGAACTGTTGAGCAACCGGAGTCGTACATCAAGCAAGAATGGGAAGTAATTCCATCTACAAAGCTTCAACAACTTGTGTCTTTGGTTCCAAAGTGCACATTGAGTGTTGTTAAATAACAGAGCTACAAAATGTGAAATTGTAATGGGAAAACAAAAACATTTTAAAAAGTACGAGTCATGTGTTTACCTGCTGCAGGAAGGCTACAAATTTGCACATGAAGTTTCCAAAGATCCATCCAGGGAGAGGGTAGAGGGTGGCAGTGAAGGGGACACAGCACACTAAGAAGATGATGTCTGTAGCAGCGAGGTTTGCTGCAGAGAGGAAGAGAAAACAAACAGATGAGAATTCAGGTGTGCAGTCTGAAGCTCAGTGTTGAAGGTTACGTAACATAAATCCTCTCAGGCTTTCAGTCAGAACGTTTTACCTGCATGTACCAAAATGAGTAAAGTCTACCAATAAAAGAGAAAGAAGCATATTTTTGTGCTGAATATTCATTTGTATTTACAAGGACTTCAGGAGTTCATTTTTCACACCTGTATTCAGTGCTTTCTCCACCATAAAATACAGAGTTGGATTTACAAGCAGGCTCGCATTATTTACTTTACTCCTCAGCAGCAATATCTGCTACATCAACTGATAGGCATGAAATAAATGTGATTGACTGAATGATCATCCAGCCACTTTCAGATGGGTTTTTGAAAGTTCCTGCCCTCCCTAAACACTTTCTATTACACTGTCTCAACGAGCTTGTCTCATCCCTGGAGGGGAAGATAGTCATTTATATCATTAAAAATCATCCGACTTTCACCTGAATGGAAGTTGAATCACTGTCCTTGTTGCTGGTTTCTCTTTATCTTATTAACATTATTAAGTCTCCTGTTGCTAGACAATAAAACATGGCATACTTGCAAAATTGTTGGTTAAACAAGCAGTGGTGGACCCAGACTTGATTAGGGTGCCTAACAAGGGTCCTGATTAATACATAGTGAGCAAGAAGTATGTGTACTCGCACACACATGCATACACACTATATTACATTTTATTTTAATTTTGGCTTTTAAAGAGACACATTGTTTATGATTTGTAATTGTGATTTTTATAGTCCCTTCAGTTTTATAGTTGGAGACAACTGAGACTGAGTTTGAGTTATGTTGTCACATATGGAACACTAACCTAATCTTTGACAGAAATAAATATTAAGAAAAATATTAAATTTTATCTGCCCAGTCTCCACTCTGCTTTTTGTGAGGTTGGCACAAACATAGGAGGAGTAAGATAACCCACTCTACTGAATAACCTGCCTCTAGAAAACAATTTGATGTCCAAGTATTACACTAAAAACATGTTAGGACATAACGACTATCCAATGATAAAATACGTCACTGACCATTTGTGTTGTTGAATTTCATCAACTACATCGACAATTTGTTGCATCCCTACAACAAATTGATGTACAACAAGAGCAGACTGTTCAACATAGGCAAGTAATTAGATTAGGCTTGTTAACAATAATGAGGGGATTAGGGCACCTTTTTTCTCCTGCCCTACCCTAAGTTTACCTAAGAAGAGTCAAACCAGAAAGGAATGATGTGTTGCTGTGCAAATTAAACTTCAGTTTTAATTGTTTTCATGAATAAAGATAAAATTGGCCTACACATTCAGTCTTGTGCAAAATATCTTTAAAGAAAGTATTTCTTTGCTGCTTTATCATTGTTTCAGCCAAATTACGTCAACCAAACTTTGACCACCTCAAAGCTGACAGTGGCAATGTATTTTAAGACATTGTCTTATTTTCCGCAGTCTCATCATCCACCTGGAGATGTCAGAACACAAAGCAACACCTGCATAATCTCTTGCAATCCAAGCTGCTATTCTCTTGATTTTGTGGAAGGTTTTTGACTGAAGAGTTTCTTTATCCCTATCAGAGGACTTCTTCTATTTGTATTTGTTGATTCAGAAAAGGCTTTTGGTAAATAAACTCCATTGTCAAGCTCAACATCACTTCTTAGAGATTCTGCAAGGTCAAACTCAATGATGTGCTGCAGATGTTAGTGGAAAAATCGAACCCTCAGACTGTCAATACACTAAACAAATCGATCCACATATACACATGATGAAAACACACAGACTACCTCATTTTAAGTCACATCTTCATATTCATATTGCACTGAGCAGAGATAAGTGCAGCAGACTGATCCTGCTTTCTTATTTCTGTGAGAAGCACCACACACATACTCCTATTTGTTTTACCAGCTCACCTAATCATATTACAGAGGCTGGATCATAATGTCAAAAGGGTGGGCAGATGGTGCAGGTGGCAATCTAATGCTGTTGAATATTAAACTGTTTCTGTTATGTTGCCCTGGGATATTTTCCAAGATTGAATTCTTGTCACACACTGGCTGCAAACAGGGACAGGGACTGCTTTCACACAAGCTCATTTACATAACTCTCTAACAAACAACATCCTTTATATTGTGTATTTTACTCTTTAAATTCCTCTCTCGTCTACACTAGACCTTAGTTCATCAGTCACCTTTTGCATTTCTGTAAAGGACAGGCTACCACACAGATCTTCCTCACATGCTCTAATTGACTTCAGCAACAAAAATCAATCACTTGGTCAGGGAGTCAGTGTGCACAGAAAACCAGAGGAGATGTGAGGCTGCTGCATGATTGATGTATCCCTTTGATTTTTCTTGTTTTTTTCCACGATACCTGGCAACCCTCCACACCACCCCACCACCAGACAAAATCTCCTGTGTTTGCATGTTTCCACCATGTCTGATTTTATGTGCCCGTTCAATATGTATGAATAAATAAATCAAAAGAAGGTGCAGGAAAAACAGGAGTCAGGGCCTGTGTCCTATCCTCTCAAACAAAAGCTTAAAATACCAAAAATGACCTGAAAAATAAATAAGACATGTGGCTTTTCTACTTAAACTATTCTTGTAGGGTGTCAGGGGATCAGTCTATTAGTGCACTCTACCTGCAGTCGGAAGGTTTGAGCCTAGCTCTGACTGACTCTGACTGCCGCATGTTGATGTGTCCTTGGGCAAGACACTTAACCCCAAGTTGCTTCAACTGCTGCGTCAGTGGAGTGTAGAAGGGAATGAAAGGGCGAGGATGTGAAATAATGCTGATGGACATTTACATAGAAGTCTAGAACATCAGTGACTGAATATGAGTAAGAATGGGTGTGAAAGTCCCTGCAGTGTAAAGTGCTTTAAGTAGTCAGAAAGACTACAAAAGCACTGTCTAAGCTTAAGCCCATTTACTGTTTATCTTTACCATATTTCCATCCCGGTTTTAGAACTAGCTTAAAAATCTTGAGAAGAGGAGCCAAGCAAGAGTGTTAAAGCACTTTTTTTTTATTATTCATCAACCAAAAGCAGTGAGAGGGTCTCAACTTGTGAGAATAGCTGTTCAACCTGCTGAGGGGCAAAGACCAACGTCTTGTAATTGATATTAGTGGTAAGAAACACTTTAAATCACCTGACAAGTGCTGTGATTTCAGTAATTTTCAGAAGCTCTAAGTAGATTCTTGTCTGATTTATGTTTTTTTTTTTTTTTTAAATGATAGAACAAACATTTGAAGCCATAAAGTTTTGTGTATTTCCAATGCAGCATTTATTTGCATATTCTACAGGATGAAGGCCTCTGTTGACTGTAACTCTGTATTTGTGTGATTTTTTGTATATTTAAAATTAGATCAATGTACTGTGATTATACCGCTTTAGCATTAGTTCACCTGTCATTGCCTCCTGTTCATTTTGACCTCATCTCATCAAAAATAAGGCAACATGTCATCAATTATTGGACCAATGGAAGTCATGTTAATTTAATTATTTTGTCAATTTTTGGTAAGATCTATAGACTAAGTGATTTTTTTGTAAATTGTCTACTGTCAAACTAGCTATTGTATTCAGACTTCTCTGGGTTTTATGAGGGATAAGCATGAACAAGCATGAAAACATGATCTAATGTCCTGAATACTTCATCATCTAAGAAATTTTTATGACTGGTTGGCTTAAATTTTATGTCTTGATTTTTCTTTAAAGTAAAAACTGTAAGACAGAGAAAGAAGTGGGGTTTATATTGATAATTACCAAATGTGTGTACACTCAGTGATACGGTACCATTATGGCTCCAATGTTTCAACAACATTAGCCGATAATCTACACTGTCCTTGGAGAACATTATAAAATAATAGCAAAAAGATCGATGTTATCAGTCTTTACTCCTTGCCACTCAGTGCCTGGAATTCCACTGACTTACACTGAATGGGATGCCATGTGCATGCCTGTCATTGTTTTACATAACATACACTTAGTGGTGGGTGATTGTTTTAATTTTGTAAATTTGACATAAGCAGTACCTCTCACTGTGCTGTGCTTGTTCTGTCATGTGTTCTCAGTGAAACACTCTGCTTCCTCCTTTTCCCCAAAGACCTTTCTTTTGTTGTAACCTGACATGCTAGACGGACAGTTACATATATCTGCCACGGAAATATTTCACTAGCCCGACCCTCAGTATTTCAGACAATGAATCAGGCAGGTCCATCTGTTACCTTTGCTGTGCACACACTGAAAACTGGTGGATTAAAAATAACCCACTCTGGGGTCTACCCATTCACACCCGTTCGCTGTCACATTCACTCACTGATGGTACAGAGTTTCTATGTCTGTTATCCATCAGTATCAGCTAACACATTCACGCCCTTTCATGCCCATTTTCACACCACCGACGCAGCAGTGGGAGCAACTTGGGGCCATCATTTGCCTTTGTTCTCAGCAATCCAGTTATTAATGGCTTCCATTTATTTCTGTGTGCCTTGAAAAATAACGGTGTCACAGAAAGGCAGCACGATTGACAACAAATCAAATCGATCTTTTACTTAATCCTTTATTCAAGTAGCATGTACAATTGAACCCCTTTGGATAAACATTTTTTTGAGATAACAACTAAACATAAATGAATTTAAACATTAAAATGTGGATCCTGAGACACAAGCTTTTTGCACCGACCATTTTCACAACAAATACTGTATACTTCAAATTAAAGTTTAACTACTGGGTTAAGTTACACTAACAGAAAACAGTCTCAAACATTTTAATGCAAATGCAAAAGGTGAACTTCCAGCAAAATCATTTATTTGCAACCCTCAAAAATAGTTTTAATCTTCCCATAAATATTCGTACCTGTTATTAAGCACAATTTTATCTGCACAATATCAGTATTAGCAGATAATAGCTGAAAAAGTTGATTATAGTAATGAAATCTGTGTTGATATCTACTCCTGATTTAACAGCCATACTTATTGGTCATATTTGTCTTCTGTAACTGCTCTTGAATTGATGAATGTACGATAAGATGGATGTACTCTAATGTCTTACCTTAATATCACTAAATTTCTTCATTTAAAAGAGAATACAATATTTATTTGATTTTTCTTACATTTGTTTCTTGCACAAAATTGCTGTTACCATGACTGGAGCAGGTCAGTTTACTAGAGTAGAGACTTTGTATTCTGGACAAAAAATATTGGTATCGGTATCATAGCTGTGATATTGAGTTCAAAGATATCAGCAGAAATCCAACTGAAACTGTGCATGTCTAACAAATCAGATCAATTTCACTACTGTGTGAGACAAACTGTATGTTTAAACTGCCTGTAAAGCATTTTTCCCTATTTACAGTCAGAGCACAAAAAACACACATCTCCTGCTGTTACAGTCAGAGCAGAGACTGTAATCAACATGGACCTTCTTCCACACAGCCATGTGCTAATTGGAGACGTGGGGAGTAACTAGATCATGCTTGGCTTTCTAGTGAACCCCAGAAATTCTTTTGAACTGTCTCCGCACAGATCTAAGAGACATGCATCAAACAGCTATACAATATGATGCTTTTGAAGCTACTGCCTATCGAGTGGATGGTGATGCGCACACACTCACCCTGTGAGTTTCCTCTGAATTAACTGAAACAATAAGCACTTACTTCCTCATTACTCACCAATGTAAAAGTTTGTTGCTGTCCTCATCTGCCTGTGTTTGGAGATGACATAAATCACCAGAGAGTTTCCCACCAGTCCAACCAGCATGATGAGGGCAAAGAAGAGAGGGACCAGCCAGGCGTCTGTGAGGAAAGGGTGCTGATCTCCCTCCTCGTCCTCATCGTCCCTGGGTCTTCCCTGAGACATGTTTGCATCTGAGCTATTGATCCAGAGCTGCTCGGTGGAGTTCCAGAGTTCCTCGGAGGAGTACATCATAAATTACAGACAAGTAATTTTGAGGGGAAAAGGGTTGTATAGGATGACGTGCCTTAAGAGAAACTTTCTAGGCAACCAGACAAAAGCATAACCCTTAACTCAACCTTTCAGCCTTTCACCCTTTCCTAACCCTAACCATGACAGAGGAATCACAGCATAGCTAAGTTTTCAGAGACCGTAATGGTGCAGAAAAGGCAGAGACAAAGTAGCAAGGGGGCAAGGTGATTCTGAGATTTCATCACAGCCAATGCAGGAACACAATGACTGAGAAGTCCTTCTTCTACATGAGAAGAGACGGTGAAGAATGTAAAGACAAGACAAACAAGTGCTCCTGTCCTAAGACTGGATCGGATGAAAATCACACCTCAGCTGCCACCACATCACCTGTCAGAGGTTTGAAACATGCTGTGTTTCTGCAAACCTGCAGGCAGTGCGGCGGATTAGTCCAAAATAAGAAATGAGAGCATAAATGTCTTGTCCCGCAGGGTATGAAATACCCAAAAGATATACCGCCTTGCTGTTCTTTTTCCTAGACTTTGTCTCCTGTTTTTTTGTTCTTCCTTTGTCAAGGTTGAAGTATTTCTGTCCCTCTGTGCCGTCAACCCTCCATTGAGTCACTTGATTCAAAAGGCTTGTGTGGGAGTTTGTACTTGCTCTACGACCTTAACAAAAGTCTGCCTGCCAAAAATGCTCTGGAGCAGAAAAAGAAGAAAGCATCCTCCAATGTTAAGTGCTGAGCTGACTGAAAATTCCTCTTGAGCACAAAACACAGCAGCCTTGAATTCACTCGTGCAGGGAGCAGAGAGCGAGGAGATGCTGGCGGCTTTATAGTACAAGCAAGAGCAAGGACACACAAATAGGGAGGAGAGAGAGCACACACACAGTCTGAATGCACGTGGGCTACAGCATGATTCTAGGATAACTGATGTCATGGTCTCCTAGCAACATTATCCCCTAATCCATAATTTCGTGAGAATTTGGCAAAAAATAAATATTCTGTCCATATCCTGCTCTTATCTCACTCTGCTCTGCAGGAAATCTCAGTGACATTACTCTTTCAATGTAAAGGACATTCCTCTACATAGACTGAGGGGCAGAAAAAAAATCAAAACATGCTCCAGATATGAATAAAAATAATATTCATTGAAGGCTCTGTCTAAACAGTAACAGAGTTGCCCCCTACTGGAGACCAGTGTAGACTCAGTTTATGATTGTCATGCTGTCAAAATGCTCTACAGCCTGGATGTAAACAAAGCTATTTGAAAAAAATGCATCACTAGCATATTGATTGGTAGCAACATCACTACAAATAGCATCTTTGATAGCTTAACTGTATTTTCTAGTGGCTGTGTGGTAGCAGTGTTGTTTTCTGAGTCAAACAGCCTTTCAGTAGCTCAGTTGTTTTATTGATCATGTTGTGTGGCATCTTCTAAACAAGTTACATTTCCAAGAACAGTCGCAATGTACTGTACAGTATCAGAGAGTACTGTCACAGTCCTAAAACAGACTTTTTAGGGATGGGTAAAAGGCATGTGGACATACAATCCCTTTTAAACAGTATTTTTCCACTTGATGGTAACAAGACAATCTAATCCTCAGTACCTTTGGTGCCCGTGCTGCAGCCAAACAGGACAGGTGAACAGGGATATATATGCAGGTGATTCATGACAGAATATCAAAATAAACATGAATTAAGTTTACCATCACCATTGTAAACAGCAGATAGTAATCTTTCAATCACTAACTACTTAACTACTAAGCATAAAGGAGAGAAGAGGAGCACGATTAAGAAAGACAGGAACAAGGTGAACCAATAAGCAACATCATGTTATTATTGGGCAACTTAACTTATTTATTTTGTGTTTATTTAACAATGTAGGGACTGGTTATTCAAGGGGTAAACCTTAAATTCAAAACAATTCACCCAAACAAATGAACATTATTTGAAAACCTGTCTGTTATACGTATTTGAAGATTAAAATACTGCCACCTAAAACGACAACAACAATAACAAAAGTAACAATTGCTATGTGCTTTACCGCCTCTCAAGACTGTTAAACACCACCAGAGGGAAGGAGGAGAATTCAACGTAGCCCACCAGATGCAAAGTTGAGTTAGTAAGGCAGGAGTCATTTCATTTCAGGGACCACTGAGGTCCAGGCAGTGAATAAAAAATGGACCCTCAGGCAGCAACCTGCACAAGTCATGATGGACAGACACAGCTCCTGTTTTCTAAGCTTCTTGATGGGATTGCTGGGTTATGTCGGCTTCCAGTACAAATCCAAACATCCCTTAAGGCTTGGCTCTGAAGCCTGCACGTGCAATATTGCGTCATATAAATCGAAGGCAGTTCTTTTCACAAGTGCTGTTTTGTTCATCATTTTTCTTTTTAAAATCATCTTGAGTACAGAATAAAATTACAAAATGTACAGAGAAACTCTGAATATTTCTCTGTATATTTTGTTTGTCTACCGGCACTTTTGCTAATCTTATACAAAGCAAGATAAACTCTTTTTTTGTAAGTGTACCTTTACACTTCATAACAATATCTGGTCTAACCTTATTCAGGCACATATGAATCAAGTGCGTCGACTTAAGTGGTGTCAAGTCTTTGACAGAGACACAATTTCCAGTTGTTTGCCCAAAGAGGAATTTCTGCTGTGGCAAAATGAGAGACCAGGTTGACTGCGTGCATTGTATTAGAGTGGCAGTAACATCATGTGACTTGCTGATCAGAAATGTTAGGACAAGACTGAAGAGTTTTCAAAAGAGTCACGATTCCTTTGACCCTCATTCTAAGCGTCACCCAATTAGAAGTTTTTTTTGGTGATTCAAGGTCACCTACTGTATTTACACATCTATACTCTTAAAAGAAGTTTTTCCAAATGCTATTTTGATCAGTTATTTCTCCACTTAAATTATACATACCTAATGGTATTGTATCTTATGTCATTGGAAAGTCTGATTAGTCCCATTTACAATGAGGAACAACTTGTAAAGATCATGGATTTGTGAGTTGAGAAGCACTGCTAAACATCGAGGTAGCACCCAAAAAAAAAAAATCCTTTCTTCTCCTGGAAGAAAGTCTTTAGTATCTCAGTGAAGCTGTCCCAGTTAGGAACTGGTTTTCTCAGGGTGTTGTCTTTCTGGGACGCTCACTCTAGGTCTGTCTTTGACTTTAGCAGTCCCAAGGAAATTGATCCTATGTTACGAAATGGTACCAGAGCTGAAACAAAATAATTCTGCCACTCCGTGTCCAGGAACACTAGCTTCCAGTCTATTTTTTAGGGGGCACTATCCACAACATTTACCTGTGTTGTACATTCCATGAATGCACAATCCTTACAAGGATCTAATCGGCATTTTGACCAGGGTCGACTGACCCTGTAAGCAACAGGTTTTTATCTGCTCGCCTCCAATTGGCTCCAGACGGAACATCAAACCCGGCTAATTTATGGATGACATCGGCATAACATGCCTGCGGCATCATATCGCACCCATCCCCACTGTCTGTAACTTGGGTGACTCTTTGCCATCTCAGCAACAAATTGCATTCGCCTTTGTATCATCAGCACTCGAATGTCGTTCAGTCTGCGCCGAGTTTGTACATTTTTACAGAGGGACAAAAGTACAAAGCACAGAAAACAGTTGACCACCATGTCCACGGCTTCCATGCTCCTTTCCATTGTTCACATGGACGTGTTTTCGGCACGCTGATGATGTCATCAACGTGATGACTTCAGCTTGACGCACCAGAGGAAAAAAGCAGCCACGCAGCTCGTCTGCTGCTGATTAGACCCGGGTCTGCTGACAGTAGGAAAGGAGTCACTTGCCAATTGTTAGCAGGTTAACCCGCTAAATTTAGTGTGAAAGCGGTATATGAAACAAACTCAGTGCGCAAAATAGAGGGTCTTCTAACTTTCACCAGTGTCTATAGCATGCCACAGGACACCAGATAGCATGGTAACTTATTACATTGTAACACCTGTAGAGGTGTCTTCAGAGAGACTGCCAGTGATGTGGAAAAGTAAAGAGCTGCTTTAAAAAGGTTAATTTCTCCTGCTTTAACGAGTGGGACTGAATCCTGACTGAGTTTTTGAATCAGTCAGTGTTGAGTTGTGATCTGTTGCAGAGAGGGTGAGTAATATTCACCCATTGCTATTTGCATAGTATGCTATGCCGGTGAACAGAAAGTGAGTATATGAGATCCAAAACATTATCAGGAAGTAGAACTGTATTATCAGCCAGGTAGCTGTAATGCAATTATTGCTACTTCTGCTGCTTATACTACTAAAGCAGTGTGATGAGTTAACTCACACGGTTTCAGCTTGCTCCCAATCACCCTGATTGATTGGGTGCAAGCTGAAATCACCTCTTTCAGGGGGCCTTGGCCCAGTTGTTTGAACCCCAACAGAGATCGATTGCTTGGACCTTTACCCAGATTCTATGCTTATGGGTTTTTTTTCTCTGCAAGCCCCTTTGCATTTTCTCCTCCCCTGCCCCTTCATTGCCGGACAAGTCAACCAAACAGAAACTTTGTGACGTAAATGAATAGTGTGAGTAAGGAAGCAAGGAAGGTTTCTAGGATGGTTACCCTGAAATTTCAGGATTTTTTTTACAGTGCATGGGTTAAAAGGGTCTTTGACTGAAACAAGGCAATATTAGACCCGACCACGTTCACATTTTGTGTTTGATTTTTAGCAGCTGGAATAGCAGTAAGCCAGTGTAGTTAGCTCTGTAGTGGACTTTAAATAAATACAGGTGGCAGCATTACCTGGTAACAGAATAACAGAAGTCATAATGTTAAGTCAGTGCTTTTACTGGTTTAAGTGAGCTGTACAAAATAATTGCAAAATTTTTAACCATGAGACAATATAGTATAGAGTTGTCAAGCACCAAGCATGATTTTGTAGGTTTTTCAATCCTTAGAAAAGGAAAATAAAGACACTTGGTCTATACACCTAATAAAGCCATGCAATAGGCTAGTGCTTGTTGTGCCAAGGACTTCAAAAATAGGAGAGCTTTCTAGATCAGTCTTTCTGCCATTAGTGCCTTTTAAACCCATCAGAATGGGCACAGCACACTTCTGAAGGTAGCCTTTTGATGTGTGAAGGAGAAAGTCAGAAAGAGCTGCAGCTCTTCAAACCCCCACGGCCACTGCTCTGAAAATGAAAAAATCCTGTAAAATTAATGGAAAGGATGTGAAAATACACAGAAAATCAAACCTGTTCTAGAAAAAGATGATGAAAAGTTTCAAAGTCATAGTACCAAGATGACATGACTTTTGCCAACATGACATGACAGGACGTTTTTACTTTTCTGATACCTGTGTGCTTTTTTGTTTTTTAACATGTGTGCTTCAATGCTGCTGAATCCAAATTTCCGAAGGGAGTCTTCCCACGGGATTAATAAAGTTCTATCTGATCTAGTCTAATGTAATCTAATGACTGACACACCATGAGATCATATGAGGGGCAGTTATGACAAAATAGATGATGGAATTATTTTGATCACTTTACAAAAACACAATTATTACCTCTAAACAGCCGTAAGTTTCCTCTAAGCAAATTTCATTTTCTTAAATTTACACTTGAATTCATCAAGATGGCATTTTGTTTGCCTTCTCTAACCAGTCATATAAATCAGACAACTTACAACTGCATTTGTTAAAAGTATTAACTGCAGCAGCTGAACACAGTTTGAGTTTGGCATCGAGGCTTCATCCCATCAGTCCGCACAGATTCATTTTGCTTCCGGTAATTTTCCCATCTTAATTGCACTTCCATATTGTTTCATGAGAAGAATTTACTGATTGCCTGTAGTGTTTCATTACTTCAAAATGCAACTAATATCATGAGCACTTAAAGCTGCAATATACTGTCTATGTTCTGTGTTACTGGCCCAAAAAGTATGATTACCTGTTAACATCTCATCACTGAAGCCACATGAGAGATCATTAGATATCTGTGCCCCCTCCTTGCTCTATATTAACCCTTTAGACATTCTAGCAAGAGACACCAACTTTTCTGCCAATCAGGGCTCAGTTCAGGGACAACTGTCTTATTGGATTCTCTGTTTTGTGGCTGCAAATACATTACACTGACATAATGCTAATGGCAGATAAAAGAACACAAACACAGTGGATTGGT
This sequence comes from Cetoscarus ocellatus, assembly GCA_037902135.1. Taxonomy (NCBI): domain Eukaryota; kingdom Metazoa; phylum Chordata; class Actinopteri; order Labriformes; family Labridae; genus Cetoscarus; species Cetoscarus ocellatus. Next base: position 1,362,408 of record JBAMNC010000320.1, on the reverse strand, counting down.
TGTGCATAAGGGAAGAGGCATAGGAGCACAACCATGGAAGAGAAGGGGAGGTAAAATTGCTTCTACTGCAGTCTCCAATTAGCCTATATTTCTGAGCTCATTTTAGAGGAAAACTTATTGAGCTTAATTCAAAGGTTTTCAAACTAATTTCAGACAAGAGACATGACATTCATATCCATGCAAAATAGAATCATTAATGCATGCTATAGTATCTCATTGATCTGTATTTAATTTTATCTAAAAATGCCAAAAAAAAATATGATGTACTATGATGTGATATGTACTTTGATGTGGTAATATGATGTATTCCTAATGAAGATTTTATTTGCAAAATTATCTAGCATTTTTATTCATAGTAAATTTAAAACTCATTCATTACTTGTTGATTAGATGATCAGTGACAGATACTTGTTCAAATTCCCAAGGCACAACGAGACTCATCACACCCTTTGAGAACCACTACCTTAGTTGATTTTAATATATCAGTCTGAACATTTGACTTTTAACTTTTGTTTTATGCAGATGAGATGACACACTTTAGCCAGGCATTGGTGTTTATGCACAGTATATACAATGTAGTCTAATAATTATGCAAACATGTGAAGTTGTTTTACAGATTTGCATATGATAGAAGACTGGACTACTGATCTCTGAGTCACATGACAGTTCTCTGTGGGATTTACACTATGAGTGATCCCTTTCCAGATTTTCCTTTGATCAATTTTTTATTAAGAATATTAATATGTTCTGCTGCAATTATAGCTCCAGCAGTAATCTATATCTGGAGTGGCATTGCTATTCTTATACACTGCCTGGCCAAAAAAAAAGTCGCCACCTGGATTTAACTAAGCAAATAGGTACAAGCCTGCTGTTGGATAATTACTGCACGTGTGATTATCTTTCAGCTGGCAACAACTTATTTAACCCCAGCTGATGCAATGAGTAGCTTCTCATTTCTTAAACAACCATGTGGAAAGACACATCCTGTGGTCATGGATAAGATGTTAGTCTGTTTAAGAAGGGTCAAATCATTGGCATGCATCAAGCAGAAAGAAACATCTAAGGAGATTGCAGAAACTACTAAACTTGGATTAAGAACTGTCCAACGCATTATTAAAAACTGGAAGGATAGTGGGGAAGCATCGCTTTCAAGAAAGAGATGTGGTCGAAAAAATCCTGCATGATCGTGATCGGTGATCACTTAAACGTTTGACCAAATCAAATAGAAGAAAAACAACAGTAGAACTCAGGGGTATGTTTAATAGTGAAAAGTGAAAGTAAGAGCATTTCCACACACACAATGTGAAGGGAACTCAAGGGATTGGGACTGAACAGCTTTGTAGCCTCAAGAAAACCACCAAACAGTAAGGCTAACTGGAAAAAAAGGCTTCAGTTTGCTAGGGAGCATAAAGATTGGACTCTGGAGGACTGGGAGAAGGTCATGTGGTCTGATGAGTCCAGATTTACCCTGTTCCAGAGTGATCGGCACATCAGGGTAGGAAGAGAGGCAGGTGAAGTGATGCACCCATCATGCCTAGTGCCTACTGTACAAGCCTGTGGGGGCAGTGCTATGATCTGTGACAAATCTTATGACATTGCAGAAGCTTATCGAAACAATGCCACAGCAAATTTGTGCTGTAATCAAAGCTAAAGGCAGTTCAATAAAATATTAGAGTGTGTGACCCTGTTTTTTGGTGGCGACTTTTTTTTTGGCCGGGCAGTGTACCTCTGTGCTGGCAACAGCAGAGCGTAATGTCTGTTTTAATTATTTTGTTTGATGTTGGTTGAACTGACTAAATCTTTTGAACATAATATATTAAAAACACTTTAAGGGGTTTCCTGCAAACTTTGTAACACTCTGATCTGGCCAAAGGATAAACTGATCAGATTTTGTGGGTAACAGGTCAGAGGTCAAGTCTATAGAGTTTCCCTTTCACCCCCCAATGTGAAGGCATAGCACAAAACAACTTACAGGAAGTTTGCATAAATGTCCACTCAAACTCAAAGATCGAGTAATGAGATTTCGTCATGAAATCTCGTACATGTTTTGAGCTGCTTTAATACACTTTTGAACAAATGTTCTCTGACTCAAAAAAAAAAACCTGGAAGAAGTTTGCAGATAAAAGGTGAAAGGTCACTTGGTTTCATGATCACCCCTTGCTTGTCAAGGTGATATCTCAAAAACACTTTGGGGGAATCGGGACTTACTGAGCAACTATCCACTCCGACTTAGAATTGATGTTTTAATACTTAGAGGTCATAGGTCACTGGTTATTTTGCCTTCTAATCATGCATTGCTAGTGATGTCTCAAGAATGGGTTAAAGGATTTCTGTCAGACTTTGAAAATGTCCTCTCTGTACTAAGAATTAACTAACCTGGTGTTGGTTGGACAAACTGAAAAGACCCCATGATCATCCTTTGCGTTAACTGTAAAACAATGCAACCGTATAAAACTGCCAGGTGGTACAAGCAGGTTCTTCTCTATATCCTGTCATTTTTTAAAAACATCTTTCAGACAGGTCTTGAAAACAGAAGCAGTACAGAGGAAGTAGAATTTTATGCCCATTCTAAGAAAGAATTAGTTTTATTCTGTACTGTTGTGAATGCCCTATTCTGGCTTATATAACAGGGATGATTGTGGACATATAAATTCAGATTCATCTCATGAATGTTTATCTAAATCCTGTTGCTGTTTCTCTGCTTTCAAACCCCTCGCTTACACAATGAAAAAGAAAACACTAAAAAGCATTTCTGACAGTGAAACTTTAGCTCTTGTCTGCCTGCATCCCTTCTCTCTGTTATCTTATTCTCTTTCTCCCCGTCTTTCCTTTCACACTGTCTCTGTTCTCTTATTCACTCTCCATTTCTTCCTCTGTGTCTTCTATTGATGGATTCCTACAGTTCAGGTCCCCAGTCTTCAGAATACCAAATTATGTCTAAGCTGTCCCATCTCAGATCTTACAGCCTCCACTGGGAAACACAAATCAATACATTCTGTCTGGATCTGGATGTAACTGGATGTGTACGTCATCAGTTTACATCCTAGATAATACAGTGCTGTTCTATACTTTTTCTAATTTCTTCAAGACAGTTGGCAGACTAATGATGTGTCTGAACACACACTCTGCTCTTAAAGTTATATTTTTAGCCTCTAATGCAATAACTGTTAGTACAAATACTGTATGAAGCCAAATTTTTTTAAGGAAATGTACTGTTCTTTTTGGGAAACAAAAGCAATTCGGCTGAATACAGGAAAAGTAAAATGTCTGGGCTATGCTTTTCATTGGTTAAATAATCAAGTCAGATATCTTGGACGTTAGACCCAGATTTCCAAGATCTTTTGATTATTTTTAATTGTTTTATTTTTTATCATTTTAATATAATTTAAATTTAACAGGGCTGCCCACCTCAAGCTCCTGATGACTGCTGCCCTACAACCTCCTTTGCTTTACAACCCGAATGGTAAACAAAGCACCTTATAGGGATAGTTTGGGTTTTTTGGGGGGGTTGCTGGAGGCCCACGACATCATAAAATATGATTGCCCCTAGAGCAAAAGTCTAGAAATGTTAACCTTAATGTAGAGGAGAGCAGGCTAAACAAATTGTCTCCAAAAGTAGCTCCAATTCTCTGTTTGCTTTCCTGAAATTGTGGCTATGAATACTAAAGGAAAAGAAATCTTCGCTGCAGATGGATCCTGTCTGCGTGGGATTTTGTGAGGATTTTCGATCGGAGAAATTCTAATTGAATAGATACCTCACCTGCACGACCTTTCACACAAATCACACATTTATTCAAACATGGTTATGCAATTACAAATACTGTTAGTTTGTGAATATATGGGGTTCAAATTGAGTACACATAGTGTACACATTGGGAACAGCCTCAGAGCCTGATATTTATTGACCACACTGAGGAAACTAGAGTTTTTTTATGTGACTGTGAATCAATATACTTCAGACAATAACAGCAAAAAAATGATATCCTTCTTTTTTTTTTTTTTTTACCATTATACCTTAAGTAATTATCTGAAGGATGGTTTTCTTGGACCAATATCTCTGCTTCTTTTGAGTGCCAGACATACAAAATGTGGTTATTGGAAGACTTAACTTAATCTGTAAACAGACAAGCCTCCAAGCCAACCGCAAGACAAGTAATAATTTATCAGTGTTGACTTTAAAATAAAATGGTATCAAAATGTAAAATGGTTTTATTTAAGAGAACTCGGTAATAAATAGCCAACTTTCAAGTGGATCCTCTAGAAAGTGTGTTTTTTTCCAATTTGACAAGCTCTAGTGATGAACAGTTGTTGAACAGTATAGAAACACCCACATGATTTTTTTAAGAGGCTTCACCTCACCCGCGATTGTCTGGTCCCATTATCATCACAAAAGATATCCGCCACTCCAACATGATTGCTTTTGTTCCTCCAACAAAACAGGCTGCTTGAAGCAAGTTCAGCATTTGAAGTGATGCATCAGCAAACAGAGAAGTACAAATAGTTTCGTTTTGCAAGGACAAACTGAACCAGCACTCTGCACAATCCACACTTTGGTCAAAACTGTCTTATTTTATAAATTAACAGATGTGATAATGCCAAAGTACCAAACCTGAATCCAAAATGTCATCTGGTGTAACTGAAATTAATGCAAAAAGATGCATTTGTTGTGTCACTGCACATTTGACATTTGCAAAGTTATTTCTGTAAAACAAGAGTTTTCAGGTAATCTGAGTGATATTTAGACAGATGAAGTTTTAATTTCACCCTACTTCTGAGTATTAAGGGGGTTATGTTGTGTGTAAAAGTGTGTTGACTACTCTCTATGTGATTTTGAGTTGTCTCTCACTCTCTCTCTCTCTCTCTCTCTCTCTCTCTCTCTAAGTCTCTCGCCCACTCCTGAGAAGTTTTTTTAATTGTTGAAAAAAAGATGAAATCTATCAATTCTAGATAGAAGAACATCTTTTCATGCTGCTGCAAGCGTGGTCCTAACTTTCTGCCAGTAAAGTCATAAGAAGCTGCATGTAATTATTACTTATTCACATTTTGATTTAAAGACAGAATATTTGGTTCTGACACATTATTAAAATCCAGCAGTGTGTTCTTGGACAACAAAAGTCATTTATTTCTGATGGTAGGTCGGGACATGCAATAAACAAAATAACATAAAATAGATTCGGCCACAGATGTATTTGATTTATCAGAGGGTAGTTTAGTCAAAAGTAGGTTATGCTGTACAAGCTGTGCAGCCTTAAATATGATTTTATTAAATGACAATCTCTGGCCAGTGAGTGAGCACAGAGGAGGGGAAAATATAGAGAAAGAGCACACAAATATAATACACTGTTCTTAGTAAAGTTATATTGCAACACTTTTACTGCCTGAAGCAAATAGCACTGGCCTTTGTTAATGAGGTGATCTTTGCAACAGGGCTTATTGGCCTGGGGAGGGGGGCTGTTTGCACTGAAATTTTTAATTCTTCTACATTTTCATCCAGAAATGTTTCAAGAGAATTAAGTCAGATGCAGAGAAGGAGTAAGGTGAGCATAAGACTGGAAAAGAACAAAGACAGGTAGTAACACTAGACATCAAACAAAAGCAACAGAATTTCAAAATAAAACAGAAAATGAAAACAAAACACTTGGAAACACATTAACAGGGGAAGAGAACATATTTATTTCCCAGAATTCCAAACCCTGGCATTTTTATATGGGTTCTTCTAACCCTCAGGCACACATGTACACAAACAAAGAGATGTGAAACTTAACTAGCGTAAATGTTAAGAAAAAGTAATTATTTGAAAAACCATTCTGCAAATGGACTGCGCCTGTGCACTTTTCCACCTCTCACCTCACTTCTACAAATGTGCTTTCATCTACCCATGCATACAACTCTTCTGCACACTTGTACTGGCCCATTCATCAGTAGCAATTGCAGGGTTCACTCAAGGACAATTCAAATCATGGACAACAATAGCTGAGGTTCTAACTATCTGCCTGATGGTAAATGGACGGCACCTTGTACCCAGTGGGTCAGCTACTGATAATAAGGCTGTTTAGATAAAGCAGACAAATGACTGGAGGAGTGAAACAACAAAACATCATTAATCAAAATTTCAGAGGTCACCTTAGGGCAGTTTTGTTCAACAACCCTTCCCAGCATTTTTTTCTGTTCAAAACACGTGTCTTTGCCACATTGAGCCTGTTTGATAATGCATGGTACAAAGATGAGGAAAAGAGTTCAGATGTATCATCAGTGACTAAAACAACTAAGTAGAGAGCCACACAATCTGCCAGTCTCTGTATGAGAAAGAAGATAGACTTGAAAATGGCCTCTCAGTCTGAGAAAGATCAGCAGAGCTGGAGGTCAGCTGTCTGTCTAAAGGAGAGAATTAATTCCATTTAGGACCAATGAACTGCCCCAGGCTGAACAGAAATAGCTAGGTGTTTTGTGAAAGCTGAGTATGGTTATAATTTGGCTCAAACCTCATGTCCCATGCAGTTACACAACTGGATTCTTTTTTTTCAGATTCACATTCATAGTTGCAATAAAAAAATAGTGTTTAAAAGCTGAGAGCAGAAAACGGCAGATAATTGCCTCTGAGCATCTTTGAAATAGATGTTTAGAGCAGATTTTTAGGTATCGTCCAATTGTTGTATGAAGCAGCTGTATAATGAGAGAACAACTGTGGCTGTGTGTAAGCATGTAAAAAGTCCTATTAGTGACATTAAAACCAGCAACAGTTTAACAAAGTCTACTGTAGCTCAACTTATTTGTTGACCCATTTGTTTATAATGTCACTCCCAGACAAACTGATGTCAAAACATTTGCCCACCTACAAGGAAAAACTGTACGCAGGATTTCTGAAAACTGAACCTAAAACACAGTTTGCATATTTACAGCGTCCCAAAACACAGGGGAAAAATTGATTTTTAAGTAACTGATGACAGAGAACAGTCAAGAACTCCAGCAGAAAAAATAAGTATACAGATACTGTATTTGCAGCCTACCTTTAAATGATGCTGTGCAAACATAACATCAGTTAACCAACAGCTGTCCAATACTATTGGTGTGCCCCCAAATCTTTAGAATTACACATCATTTTTGCACTCTGCACAGAGATTGTGCTTGGTGTAGTTCAGTGGTTTCCAAATGGTGTGTCTGGTCACACTAGTGTGCCTTCAGACAAGTCCAAATTTGCCTTGGGAATTTGCACTGTTACAAAATGTGTCAGTACAACAGCTTTACAGCAGCAGATGATTTAGTTTTTGTTTTACTCCATCAGTACATTTTATGTTGTAATTTCTGCATAAAATGCAAATTCAGTAACTCAATAAAAATCGCAATAAAACCTTCAAGAGGTTTGGAGTGAACAGATTAGTAAGTCAGTAAGAATAGAAAGAGCAACTGACCTTGTTTGGCATTTATCAAAACACCCAAATCAAAAAAAAAATGTTAGAGCTAATCAATGCTCAATAATTATCAAGCTCCAAGTGCAGCAGCATTGAACATCAATTAAACCAAAATGCTATATCTCTTGAGTGTCAACTTGAAAAAAAAAGAACAAAGAAATCCCAGTCCTGCTTTACTGCCGTTGTTTGTCAGTTAGGTTAGTATACAAAAACAGTATGTGCATAATAATGCAGATACTGTAGCTCATGTTTGAGGTAATATTTTGCATGGGTATGAATATGGTGTTCCTTGGGATTTTGGCCTAAACTTTGTGTGCCTGGGCAAATTTAAAAAAAATTAAACCACTGGTCTAGATAGCAATATGTTATCAGATATTTCCCAAGTTACAGTGCAGTACATGCGTTTGAACAAAGAGCTTAATGTTGTCAAAACAAGACCCTTTGTGTTCATCAATGTTTATGCAGTTTGTGTATTGCTTTCATCAGCTTTTTGTATTGTGAGAATGCAGCATAAAGACAACATAAAATTCTGTGAACTGCCTCTCACACTGCACTTCTCTTCCAAAGGTTCCTCTTAAAATTGCTTATTGGAGGCTTAAAATCTTCATTTAATGAAAGACGAGTCATATGTTGGATGTTTATCAGTAAAGAAATCATTCAAAATGCACAAATGTCTTTCCGCATCCATCTGTGTAGAAGAGGAGTCCAGTCTGTCAGTGCAAATGTTTGATCAGTTATTCTCTTGATCTGTATTTCCATTTAAGAATAGAAAAGCTGTGATGGCTGAAAATGATTCCCAGCACAGCAGTGTCCCTGACCGTCATCAGTCAACCAAAGCTCAAAGCATGACTTGGGCTAATCAAACCCATTTAAATCAATCATGACTGATGGGCTGCTTCACTCCCTCACAGCCTCATCAACACAATGGATTGTGCAAAGTCAATTTCTCACTTGTGGAAGTAAAAGCCCCAGATTTCTCCTTCAGTCACTCTGGCACACTGACTTTGTAATCACACACACCCTTATATTTCCATAGACAGTTTTTACTGTATTATGGGTTAATGGAATGCAGTTAGCATGAGTTATGAATGTTAAGATGGAGGGGAAATAAGCAGACGTGTTAATAAGGCAAGGGCCAAGCCAATAGTTGCAGGTGATAATAAGAAGGCATCTGGACTTCATGTAAATATGATTGTAAACATACCTGACCAGAATAGAGGGGCATAGCCATGGTACGACCTGGGCGGCATATCATGTTAAACCTGACTGACCACCAGGGCTTTGCTTATATTCTGCTAATTCAAGCTTTTATTATAATCTTTGGGTGCCCGTTTGGTTTGTGTTGCTTGTGATAAAACTTTCAATGTTTTTCTGGCATTTTAAACTCTGACCCTTTAGAGAAAAAAAATACCTTTTTTGCAGTTTTCCCACCCTAAAGGATCAGGAGCAAGAATATACTTTACTTGCTTATAATAGTAATAATAGTAATACATTTTATTTAAGAGCGCCTTTCATGACACTCAAGGTTACCTTAGAAAAAGTATGAATCATAGCCCACTTTTGTTAATACCTTTATTATCTGAATTTTATTTTGATATCCAAATGTCAAATTAACACCAAAATATACCTTACCCTTAAGGAACTGAATTGATGTTTCTATAATAAATAAATCCATAACTAATCATATAAGAGCATTTGTACTGCCCAGGTTTGTTAAACACGTAACTTTGCAGCAGTTGGATCCTTAAGGAACAAAGAACAGACGACAGAAGGACAGAGACCTAACTCTAACTTGGTTGAAGTCAGACGATTTATCGTCAGATTGATGATTTCATATTCCTCACCAAACTTATCCATATGTGACCGACTCTGCTTCTTTTGAGATGGTTGCATCATGCTTTGAAAACTGAAAAACATTTTTATTCTCACAAAAAAATAAAGTAATTTAGGAAAGACAAAATACAGTGCTGGAGGATAATATTGGGTCAGATTTTCAGTTGCCAGTGTCCACACATACACTGCTGTGATGCTAGGACACCAGTTATACTGGCACTGCAGTGTGACAGTTTAACCAGTGTTGAATGAAATGGTGATAGTCCAGGCAGATGGGCTTTAAGGTGATGTAGACAGTCATGCTGGATCACAGCAGGCAGGTTACTGGATCAATGTTTTGGTCCAACAGGGGCTCTATTTGTGGAGTTTTCCTGTTCTCCCTTTGCATGTATGGGTTTTCTCCATGGACTCTGGTTTCCTACTACAGACAAAGAACATGTTTGTTCGGTTAATTGGTAAACGGTTTAACTTTATTTGTTTACTCCGTGATTGGTTGGTGACCAGTCCAGGGTTTACCCCGCTTCCTGCCCAATGGAATCTAACATAGACAGTGGCTACATGTGTTTAATCACACATGTAGCTACTGTCTATGTTAGATGCCATTGGGCAGGGCTGTGCTAATTGGCCTTTTTATTTGTTTATAATTTATTATTTTTAGAAATATGTAGAAAGACAGAGAGACAAAGATACTTGACTTGACTCACCATAACTTGTCCTTATCATATTTCTCTGGTGAATATAAGTTTATCAGAGATGAAGAATCACATTTTTAAGAGAGTATTTCTCTGTATATGGTTAACGGAATTTATTACCTCCTATTATTTGTCTGGATGCAAAAAATTCCCAAAATTTGTGAAAAATCCCATAACTTAACACAGGGCTGTATTTTAGAAAATCATATCTCTGAAATCACTCAATGGATTCACTTCAAAATTTATACGATAATATATATAATATAACTCTATCATCACAGTCAATTTCATCTGGATCTGATCCAGATTGACATCACAAAAAAGACATTGAAGTTTATAATGGCAAATCCATTTATTTCTCCTCAGCTGCTGTGAGGGTTCTGCCCCCTTTACATCATTATGGGAATTGTAGTTTATTTGCAAACTCACGTCAATGTTTTTCAAGCCTATGTCACTACATTACCCAGCTTCCCTTGCAATGCCAGTAGAGGAGTCCTCCATGTGGACAGACATGAGCGGAGACTTGGCCGTCATATCAGAGCACGTGGTGATCCAGAATTGTATCTTTGCAGAGGTCTGCGCTCTCTGAGTGTTTTTCTAGTTATGGTGTATTAGCAACAACAACCATGGATAGAGAGATATTATTAATTATAATATTAATATTAAACAGCCATAATGATTATGAAGGAGAGAGGACTGATGTTGGCAGCCATTGCAGGCACCACCATGCATTCCAATTGATTGATCATTCTGAAGTTAATATTAGGAACTGTAATGGTAATGGTATGGGGCTAAAGGAAAGGCCAAATATTTTCAGTTGTAATAGTTGAAGTTATGTAGGTCCACAACAGCAGACCATCCTCAGCAACAATCCAGAGCAGCCTTCAAGACAAGAGTGCTTGTAATATACATTACTGATATGTACTTTGTCACAATGACTGAATCACAAAGCCAGTTACTAATCAGAAGATTCATGTATTCAAACCGTGGACAACACCCATTATTTAACAATATGCAGAGACAATCTATCAAAAATGTTATGTTTTAAAAAGGAAATATTTAGAGTTTATTTATTTATTCCATCCCAACTGGCCCCCTTTTGCAATCCAGCCCTACTCCTGATTTGCTTTACAAAGAGTGAGTCGGAACTTTTCACTATGCACAATATAACAAAGTCTGCAGTATCGGAGAACAGTCGCTTCTCCTGTGAACAGTGCCAGAAGCTCCCAAAAACAGCTGATTCCCCCAGCCTGCCTGAACAGACCTTCAACTATTGTGTCAGTAGTTCAAGCCCAGTGGCTCAGGGTGAAAAGAGTGAGGGCATAGACTGTCGAAAGATTTCAGAGCCTTTGAAATGGTTGTGAAATGTCCTAAACTAACCAGTTAGTGCATAGTAGACCAGTCAACAATGTAGGGAGGGGGGCTTTAATATGACAGGGGTCCCAACTAAGCATCTCAGACAGAGTGAGCATAAAGGTGAATCAGAGGTACTCAGTATGTGAAAACAGGAAGTTTTTTGAGCTATGAACATACTCCAGCAGTCATTAAAATCAAATACACCTGAGTTGAGGCAAAATATGACCCCTCCCAGTTCAAAATGAAAGTTCCTACAGTTAAAAAAAAAAACATTTAGACAGTATGTCATATTGGCAAAACACCTCAGAGTAACAGTAAATGCTAATGTAATGCTAATGTGTGTGTCCCCTGGAACTTTGTGTCATCCTTACATAAGTCATTACACCAGTCTCCTCTCCAGTCATCACTTGCAAAATGTGGATTGACGCAGAGGTTCAGGAGATGACTCATTCAAAAATAAAATTAAAAGAAACATCATCTTCATTAGGCGACCAGGCTGAGATGGATCAATAGCATTAGCCTCTCTTTCTGTTGTTCTGAGCAGCAGAGCTCAGGTAGATGATGTATTGAGCAGCAGTATCAAAGCCTGAGGGAGTGAATGGTTGATTATGCCGCCAACGTGTTGGAAAAGATCTATGAATTAAACACTGCAGGACTTTCATTCAAGCTTTACTTTATTTTTGCATCGTGACTTGGTGGTTGATAACATATTCACATGATGGAATCAAGGTTATTGATGAAACTCAGAAGGCTGTTTGATTTTTGCAATGCTAATTTTCTCTTTAGCTCTGCTATTAGAGGGGCTTAAATATGAACACAGAAACAAAGAGCTGAAGTAATGAGAAGGCACTTTCATTATTCATAATGCCAAAAATATTAACGTTAGAAGCTTTTGTTGTGATAACAAGAATTCTGTGTTCAGTCAAAAACAAAAAGCTGGTGTTAGATTTTTAGACCTTCATCCTCAGGAGGATTTTGAATACAAGTTTGTGCATTTTATATTTTATGTAATTAAACTTTGCTCATCTTTTATGTTTGTTTTTGTAAATGATCTGTGATTCTTCCATTGATGAACCTTAATTTGCAGTATGTTGTTACATTTCAAACAATGCCATCTTTTATTTAACATTAATATGCAGAAAAATTTGGCTGCAATACTTAAAACCAGTTTTACTCTCTGTATGTTTATTCTCCATCAAATCAAATGCAAAATACAGTACAAACTGTATTTTAAGGAGTACTGGTATGACGGAGGTTGCAGCTGTGAACTTACAATATATTGAGGCTCTTGTCTTATACGGTACCCAAGGCCCATATGCCATGTGTTTTCCCCTACTTTACCCTCTCTCCAAATCCATCCACTATATCTTCACTATCCATGAAGGCCAAAAAGGTTTCAAACTAATCTTGTTTGAAACATATTTCGATGCAAATACATCAAAGTAACATTTTTCTGTAAGCATACCTATGAATGTGAAAACCATTCTGATCTAAAGGTTAGCTGAATTATTCATTTCATGCACTGTGCAATTTTGGTTAAATTAATACACCAACACAGTTAGATGTTAGCAATAATGTCCTTTATGACTAAACAATCGACGGATTAGATCCCAAGCGGGTTCGGCGAAGGGAGAAGAAGCCCTCCCATTGGCCCACGACCTCACAACGGCCCATTAAAAAAATCCTCAGCTGGGACACAGACTTTGGCGTTCTCTGACAGCAGCACTTTAATAATCGTATTATACGATGTGTTTGTTGGTTTGTAGGGGGGGGTTGTATTAGTTAGTTTGGGTAATTCCTTAGTTTGTGTGTAAGCTTTTGCTGCCTTTTATTTTTGTACCCATTTTGTTTAAAACTCGCTTTTAAGTTTGTTTTGTAAATACCTTTTGTCTTTGTTTTTTAATAAATAGTGTCATTTAGATTTTTGGCCTGGTGTTTGGTTTTGTACACATCATAGTGTACTTCTGTCTTTAATCTTTCACTTTGGCCAAATTTAAAAAGAAGCAAAATATTTAAACATAAATTAAAGTTTCATATCTAGAATTTGTCAGATCTATATATTCACAAAGTTTGTGATGACAGGCAGGTTGTTCCTTCATTCAAAAAAAATTTTAGGTTCCAAATTCTGTTTAGCTGATTTTTTTTTTTAGGTCAGTAAAGGGAGGAGAGACCATTAAAGTGTATTATTCCATCTTAGGAGGTTTGCATTAAGGGATTTTAATGACGTGACAGTGAAGAAAATGAGATTATTCAAATAAAGGATCCTAATAGACAGAAACTGACATTGAGTAAGGCCATGAACATAGAAGCTCTGTCTGCCTCACACAGTTGTAGTTCTCTGAAGTCTCTGATGACAAAATGAAATGTCTTTTCTTTCATTCATTTACCTCAGCAGAGGCAGGAAGTTAGATAAATAAACAGCTTTATTTGAACAGACTGATTCTTTGAAATTCAGCAGAAGCTTATGTGAGCACAGTCAATTAAGCCCTTCAGTAATACTGTAACATTTTACTTATTCCTGTCTGTTACTGGAACATAATGTACTCTTCTGGAATTATTTATTAATTTACTTTGTTGGAGACAAATGCATGCTGTATTTTAGCAGTGAAACAGCTGTAGCATTGGAAAACACAGTTAGACTCATCAAATTCAATGAGAGATAATCTCAAACACAGAATGGGTTTTACCTGTTGGGAAATTAGAGGGTAGTTAGACTTAAATTCAAACTCTGTAACACTTTGTGAACCCCAGTCAAACCTAACTCAAAACCCAGTCCAAAATAAAACTAAGACCCTGAAGAAGCATGCCTGTAATTTTTTTTTTTTTACCAAATTAGAAAAAGTAGAGCTTTATAATCTGATTTCTTCTTGCAGTTTGTTCAAGAAAGCCATGGCCCTGATCAATAAAATCCATCCCCTTGGTCCCCAGTGAGATGGAGGAATGGCCAGCAGTCCTATGGTTGTGGACCTCATATAGCGAGAGGAGATCAGTAATGTATTTTGGTCCATAAAGTGTTTGAAAAGCTGTTATTGGAAAAAAACATAACTTTTTAAGTTACAAGTTTACCATCCCTAATGAATTTTAAGAAATACAAAACAAAATACTACATAATATATATCCTTCTAATGCATATACATCAAGTTTTGCTGAAAAAAGAAACATTTGTGTCTTGTTAAAAGGAAGACAAGAAGATAAAGCACTTATTTTATGAATGTTCCATAACCAGATTACCCCGTAGAGCATTTGAAAACTGTTAATGTTAATAGCTATATGAACTTGCATTGCTTAAAGGTGTAGTCAGCGATGTGGGAGAAAACGAGTAGAGAGGTTGTTGATATTTTGAGTGTTAAATACAGACCCACCTCTCCCTTCATACTCCAACCCCGGGCTCCACCCCCAAAGTTCATGGACGCGCATTGTCGTGGAAACAGCCGTAGAAACTGCGTAGCTGACCAACACGGGGCAGGCCGGGCCAACGCTCAAGGGTAATTACCGTGTCTCTCTCTTACACTAACTGAGCACGCTACACGACCTACTACTCCCCCTCCCCTCTGTCTGACCTGCGCACGAGTATGGGGTGGTGTACCACTGTTTTGGTGGCTCGGTCCGACACACAGGATTTACCTGCTGAAATTCAGAGCCCAGGCTGTGTATTGAAACCGGACTTTTTTTTCAGCATGCTCTCAGAAGTGACAGCTTGCAGATGGTGAGGAGAAATTTGGTGATTTTGACAAACAGTGCATCAGATTAAGATCGCTGACTATGCCTTTAAGTATATAATTTTATTTACATAAACCAAAATATAACATTATAAAATACAGTTAACCTCCTGATAATGCTTGGTAAATTTCATATCTATAAATCCAAATTCAATAAATCTCATCCATGCCTCACTGTTTTTATTTCTCATTGCAGTACTCACACAGAGGCTACAAAAACTGTTCATATTAAGAAATCGATGATGAAGAACTTGAACTTGATGAAGGACTTATTCACAAACTAAGACATGTCTTTTTTCCATCGATTGATCTAATCTGCTTTGTACATTTGCCTCAACCTGTTGCTTCCTTTTGTTCATGGTGTTTGTTTTTATGTTTTTAATGCAAATCTGCTAATTCATCTCCTGATTTTTAACTGGCTTACAGCTTTTTACACTTTTATGCTATTTTGTAAAGAGTTTCATATTGTTTTTAAAAAGTTTACATATGATGCGTAATTTCAGTAAAGCTGTTGGAGAAAAAAGCTACTATTATGACTTAGAATTAATCCTAAAATCAACTAGGAGCCAGGTAAGGGGAGATGAAATGGGGTGATGTGGTCTCTTTGTCTTGTTTTGAAGAGTCTGGCTGTAGCATCGGGACCAACTGCAATTTCCATATGGGATTTTGTGAGAGGGAGGAATACAAATCAGTAAAGTAGACAGGAAGAAATGAAAGAATGTGTTATGGTTCAAGACGGGTTCTGGAAACTGTATTTCTGAGAGTGTGCTGAGCTGATTAAAGTGTACCATCTAAGTCACTGAGTTATATTAAAAATGACTCTAAATCAATTAAGCAAGTGAAAATATACCCCAAATCTCTTGAAAAATTAACCAAGAGGGTACGAGGTAAACAATGAACAGAGGTGGGCCAAGGACAGAGCCCTGGGGAACACCGGCATTAATAAGGGAGGGCTCTAATCTTTAAAATGGTTTTACTCATTCAAAGAGGGAAACTAGAAGACATGTCATTTTCAAGGGCATGGTCATAGTCAGTTATATGTTGATGTTACATCACTTGACATTATATTCCAGACTAAGCCAGAGTGTCAGTGTACCGTTGATCCACACAATAACAGGGCTTGAACAGCAGAGCTTGGCTATTTTAAATAAAGAATCATGCAATTTGTCTTGTCTGCTTTATTAACCCCTGAATTTGTGAGCATCTGAAAAGGGGACATTTGTATTCGGAGTGTGTTTGTGTAATGAAAGTACAGAGGGGGCACACATGAGTACACAGTGTTCCTTCTCATTATCAGAGCTGAATTATATCACATTGTAGTGACTATCACATATAGAAATGACTTGAACACTTGACACCACTTTATTTGTTTAAAGAAATGAGGGAGAAGAAGAAACATGGAAATGTTATCAAAAATGTATCTTATCTGCTGTGGTATTCTTGTATTTAATTACGATATGAGTTTCATTCCACTATAAAAAGTTCTTGTTATGTAACATGGAGCAGTGACAAACAGCATCACCTCATCCCATAAATCAATTTTTCATAAGGTACAGATTGTATGTGCTGTGGGCATACAATGAGTGAGCATGAGGATACACACGCTATGACTATTAAAGAGAAACTCTTGGTGTTGGGATACATAACGGGATATCATTTGTATGTTTATTTATGTGAGCTCTGGTGGCAACTGATGTCTAAAAGGTGACCTTGAATGAGACCTTGTTATTAGTGCAATAAAGTTGGAAGCATTGGTGTAAGCGTTGACAGGGTTGTTGTAAAATAGATCAGTTTTGTTATTCTGTGCTCATTCCATGTACCTCATTACCTCTTGTTGTTTTCTGACGTGAATGTCGAAGTAAATGATGACACTAGGGTACATTTTTAACTGAACCCAAGAACATATGCACCTACTGGAACCCAGACAGCAAGACTTTAAAACAACCACGAGCTAAATCGTAGGAAATATGCTTCACAGTGTCATAAACCAGCCGCCATTCCAAGGGAGCATTAAGTAAGGTGGTTTTCTCACCTACAGCTCATTTGCTTTGTTCTGATTTAATTGGAAAATGTGACAAATTTGCATATTTCTTTTTTTAGTTGTTTCACAGGGCAGTGTTTTAAAAAGGGACAAATCCAGGCTGAAGGGCCAGAGCTGGTCTTATATCATCTAAGCCAGCGATCTTATGAGTTCCAGTCACGCTGTGCATTATGGGAGGAATGCCTGCTAGGAAACCAATATAGTCAGGGAATCTTAATGACTTTTTGAATCAGTCCATGTTGTTGAATCCTGTGATTATCTGCTGTAGAGATGGTGAAAAAATTTGACCTGTTGATATGCGGGTGCGCAGAAAGTGACTCTGAGAAATCCAAAACATTATTATTAAGTAGCACTTTGTAACCTGGCCTGGTTACCTGTAGCTGTAATGCAATAATTGTGGAAAACTGGATTTGAGCTCACACAAAACTATCAGCTCTGTTCTTCTTCTTGAAGAGGAGAGGTAAATGTCATGAAGCACAACAAGGTCTTATAGTGATGTGCCTGTGTGTGATCTGCCCAGTAGCATGCATAAAAATTGAGTTGCTGTGGTCAGTGTCAGTGTTGTCCACCACAATTCTTCTGTATAGAAGGCTACACTCTTATACACTCAGACAGACACTCACCACTCCTTCATAGCTCTATGAAGCTTTTTGGGCCCTTAAAACCTACCACAGGATTTTAAAAAAGGTGCTGTCAAATGCTAAAATATGTGCAGGGGAAAGTCAAAAAGGGTTTGCAAACCTAATGATATCTGTCTCATAACAAAGATTGTCTGGGGTTTTTTTTTACAGACATACAAGCGTGACTTTAAAACCTTGTACTGTAAAAATGACCACATTTCACTCCATCAACAAGAATACAACCATCAAGAAGCTGCAAAACATTTGGTTTGATTTAATTTCTGGTGTACTACATACATGTGTTTTGTGTGCCATGTTCATTTGCAAAGAACACAACCGGTATGAAGTATGTCCTCTTCTCAGTCTTTCTCCTTCTTTCTCTTTCTCCATGTCATTGAGAATAAAAATAAAAAACAATAACAGATACTGTAGTTGGGTAAAAAAAAAAAAAAAAAGACAGGATGGTAGTACTTATCTGTAGAAAACTGAAAGGCTGTCAGTTTGATTTTATCAGTGGAGGAGCTTTATGTCATTTTAGTTCAGCCATGATCCAAATGCCACTATAAGAGGGACATCCAGAGTCCTACATGTGCACCCCAGGCAAAAGAGCAAACATTAATGCTTTTCTTTTCGGAGTATATCCTGGGAGGGATATTATTCCCATGAAGAACAAGAAAAAATGATTAAAACTGTTAATGAAAATATGCAGGTCTCAAGATACACTGAAGTTGATGAAGTGGAAATGCCCGACTTCTGGTTTTGAACTCCATGCTGTCTGTGTCACAGGAATTATTGCATGCTGTTTTATAATGTTGTATTTTCTTTCCCTGAACTGTTACTTGATATATTTTACTGTGCAATGAAAAATAGACATATTTTATTTGGTCAAACTGGACAAGTTCCTTCAGAAATTAGTCAGACACTTGCATTGATTTAATTAATTCTCCTGTTCTGTCCACGTACTTTCTTCTACAAGTTGGATGCAGTTTTAAGATGGACAACAACAACAGATGTTGGTGCTGCACTCTACACTCGTGCAGGTATTTCACTGTAATTATTGGTATGTTCTTAACTATTGTTTTAACATACTGATCTGCTCAATTGATTTTTTCTTATATATTTAGAAATATATTTATATATGGAGGCTTCAAATAAGCTCTTTTATCTTTTTTCCTCTTTCTGCACTGAATATTATGTATTCTTGTTGTTTCTGTGTCTCAAAATAAACCACTGAGCAATTGAACAGGTGAATTAACAGTTATGAGAAGGTTGCCCCCTGGTGGAGGAAAAATGCTGAAGTAAACAGCAAATTTATCCTATCTCTGTTTTCAAACTCGACAGCCCAGGGTTGTAAAAAGATGTTTTATTAATTAAAAGTAATAATAATTTTAATGATGAATTTAAAACAAATCAGTTTCCTCATTTCATATTACGTATATTATGGTTATTTGATAGCCTATGCAATGAAAGATATTTTAGTTGATTCTAACTTTCCTAAAATTGTAAAAATGGGGTTAAAAACTGATGTCTTGGGAGCTTAGTCTATTGAAACAAAGGAGGAAAACCGTAGGATGACAGTTTTAACCGGTTAATGTACAAACAAATCTTTTGAATCAGTCCTGTTGCTGAAGACATGCTGTTTTTATATTCTGTGCAGTGCTGACGGGTAGTGATGGGGGATACCAATTTTTTTCAAATCAATACAATACCAATATTTTGTTCCTTAATTTGTCAATAATGATACTGATACCGATACCACTCATCTCCCATAATACAAACATTATTTTTTAATTGGCCATTTTCAGTGACCAAACCACAAAATGGAAACATGTAGGCTCTTGGGTCCAGGCCCAGAGGGTGCTGTGGATCAGACTTGGATTTTACAAAAGCATCTTCTTATACCAGCCTCCTTATGTCCTGCTGAGAAAAGTTTAATTCATCTTGATGTTTTGTGGAGATTAAAAACGCCTAGATCTGTGATTTCTTTTTTTTCATTCATACTCTAATAATAGTTTACAGAACTGTGTTATCTGCCAGTGTGTAAGCTCAGTGGTGCAGTTGAGTGCAGTTCAATACATCTAATGTGCTGTATATATGTTTAGTATTTATAAATTTTCTTTTCAGATGTTTGGTTTGAGTTACTGCGCAGGACTGGTTGGGAATAGTCCCCAGTCTGATATCTTTTCACTGGACCCAAAATTTCTGGTAGTGCCTCTGCTCTTATCCTTACTGTGGGGACCTTGAGCAAGGCAACCAGCTAAAAACTGTGAAGGTTCTTTTTTGTGTGCAGTCCCTCACCATAATATCTCTTCACTTGTCAATATTTATAGGATCTTGTTTGTGCTTTTTTTAAATCCTTTCTTCTTTGTAAGTATCATTTTCATCAGCAGATTTGAAAAATAAATTTCCTTTTGGGGGATTGACAGAGTATGTCGTATCTCTCTTCTTTTTTTATTACTATTAATACCAGCCCATAAAATCTCCATATTGACACATACATCCTGCCAGTTCAACAATGCTATGGAAATATCTGTGTTTTTATGCACAGT
Source organism: Cetoscarus ocellatus (assembly GCA_037902135.1). Lineage (NCBI taxonomy): Eukaryota > Metazoa > Chordata > Actinopteri > Labriformes > Labridae > Cetoscarus > Cetoscarus ocellatus. The sequence goes on along the minus strand of JBAMNC010000320.1, from coordinate 1,342,189 downwards.
TTATCTGTTATAAAATTGAAGGTTTATCAGTCTGATTTAATCAGTGATGGAGGTTGTGCCAAGTCTAGGCCATGACTCAAACGCCGCTGCAGGAGCGACACCTAGTGTCCTCAGTGCGCACTGCAAGTAATTAAATGCTTCCTGCGAGGACGCATACCATTACAAAACTCTTGTTTCTGCGAGGCTTTCCACGTTTAATGAATGTATACCAGATGAACGCATTAAGTCATTTTGTCGCTATCATACGTAGTTTTTCAAGAAGTTTGAGCAAACATTCTTCCCAGATCAAAATATCCAATCATTAAAGCAAGGCGAATGAAAGCGGAACTGAATGCGGCCCCCGAGTTCCCCGGTCACATGCTAGCCAAGCCAGATCAGCTGACATCCTCCAGCCTCCCCTTCTGGTCCGCCTTCTCCTCCATCGATCTTCAACGGCCCTCAGGACACTATTTTTTCACTATTACGGGAATTCTGGCTTCAAATATTTAATTTGAGCCAAAGAAACCTGTCTAATCCAGCAGCTTGGAGCGCCGGGTAGATGTTGCTCGAGTGTATGATGAACGGACACGCCATTCTTTACACGGGGGTCACTTTGGCCTTCTGGAGCACCATATTAATCGTCGGTAAGACTCTTATTTATGTAAATATTCACAAGGGTAATGAAACTGTTAATGCAACTGTCTATTTCTCATTTGATACAACACTAACGTCAGAGTATGTCATTATATCTTCAATGACACACGTTTATTTGCATTTGACAGCCGAAACAGGGAACATGGCTCAAGCGGTTGCGGCTGTTTTCATTCTCTTTAGTAGCAATACAGGAAATATCAGTTCAGAAGCTATGATACAGTGTTCACTCCAATAGGGAAATTAAATCAGATTTTTCGAGCACTATCATAAATCCCACAGGAACAAGCTGATCAAGCATTAGAGCTAGCTTGTTTGTACTCTGTAGCCTATTTAGCTAACGTCAAGCTAACGTCACGTAGCGCAGATACCCCCCTTACAGCAGAAATTGTCGCTGATATCAGACCTTGGAGATCAATATTTACGGGTCATTTTTGTCAGTCTCAGAAAGTGTTTGTTTGAAGTTATAATGGGGCAGTGGGTAGCTTTTTTCTTTGAGTTCAATGTGTGCAGTGTAGCTTAGCTAGCATTAGCCTGTTAGCTGTTCATGTCTCAGATGACTGATTAAATGGTTTTCACGTGAGAGTGAGCTATCACACTCCTGTGTAAAGTTCCCTTCATGACTTTAACACAGACGGGCAAGATCAGGGTAATAAGAACTACACATTTATTTAGTTACAGATGTAACACTAGTTATTAAATGAACATTGTCGTGACAAACTCGGTTTCAGCGTTATTGTTTTGTTATTATATTCCTGCATACATCAATATCACACATCAAACATATCAGCTTACTGAATCTTTTGGTCACAGCCAGGGCAGCGTTTCCTGTTGCATCTTTCTCCCAAAATTCGCTTGGATCCTTATACGATTTTAAAGTTAATTTTTACACCTTGAGGCTTTGAAAGGCCGTTTAAAAAGTCATTTTTATCCTAAGAAAAAGGTTTTACAAGTTATTGGAACTCCAAACCTATTCTGGGCTGTCTCTAAGGTCCCATGTCTTATGAAATCTATTTTATTTTATTTTTAATTTTGTTAGAAGGACCTTAGAGAGCAGAAGAACGTGACCCCTTAGAAGATATTCACTGTGCAGGAGAAATGCACCAGGCCGCTTTAAAGAAAATGCTCTTTAACGTCCTCTGCTTTGTACTTTCTGGGGGTTTTTATACTATAGGTATACTAACTCCTCCTACATTTGTTTTTTTCTGCTTGTCACAGGCAGATGCCATGACTGTTTTGAAAGCCTGTACCTCCCCAGTGAATCAGTACAGAGCTTTTTATCATAGCCTCCCTGCCCCTCAGATCCAAGCGTTTCCGAAGGGGAGGGAAAGTGCTGCATCTGATCATTTAAATAGACATATTTCTTATTTGTGTATTCATCTCGAAGTCAAATTCATGTATAATAGACATGGTGTAAATGGTTAAACACCAGAACATGGGACCTGAAGGGATTGATTAATAAAACAGTAAAAAAATGAATGGTGGTGGTTAATGTGACTCTTGTACAGCAACCATTTAAAATTTGTCTGTTAATCTACACGTGCCTGCTTTCTCATGTTTCTTCTTGACCACTCCAAGAAAAAAAAGGAATCTGCTAGGATATCGTACAGTTCTAGCTTGTGTTAGAACTGTGCTCTCCATAAGAGCTGGATATGAATGGTATGGGAGTGTGGTCAATCAATAAAAAGTGCTGACTGCACTAGGGATGGTTAACTTAAGAGGTGTCTCATTGTAATTTATTAGGAATACACCTGTAATCCCTGGAAATTAATGTTTGCACTTTCACTTGTGGAATAGACATGGACATCAAGATTAGACAATGATGTCATTTTTTTTTCTGCGGAAATAAATAACCCATTTTAAATGCATGTTCATTTATTTTCTGAGGTCTTCTTCTCATTCTTATGATTTTGGATTTTGAACTTGGACAGAAGCGCCACTGCAGCTCCGATTGGTTTTGGGGAACTGTACAATGTTTGTACATCATCAAACTTTCTGTTATATGAGCACTAAAGCTACTGAAAAATTGGATGCGAAATATAATTGTCACTAACTCAACACCACAAATGTTTTTTCCATGGTTAGTGGCCCAACAAATGTCCTTTTCTGAAGTTGTCCTTTGCTTGTTGTATGAGCTGAGCATGAACACATGTTGCACAAGTTTAATATGGATAAGAACAGGGTTCCCACGTGTCCTGGAAAACCTGGAAATCCTGGAAAATGATTGACCAATTTTCCAGTCATGGAAAACATATGGAAAATGAGGAAAAACCTAAAATGTCCTGGAGAAGCTTGAATTGCCCTGGAAAATTATTTATCTTCTTTCTACTTTGTTAATGAACAAAAATCAAACATAGGAAATGAAGTTAAAATGTATTTGGTAACTAATGCACAGTTAGCCATAAAATATGAGTAGATAAAATAATAAAAGTTATGGAATAAAATATAAAAACTCAAAACAATGGCGATGAAAATAAAAAATAAAAAATGGCTAAATTAAATTTAGGCTACTTAAACAGTAAATCAACATAATCTATATAAAAAAGCAGAGTAAATAACGTTAAAAATAAGTACAAACCATACATTTATAATAGTAAGACACTATATAAAAGCCAGACTAAAAAAGATAGCTAGCAGACAATGTTAATTCCCGAGAGTTAGAAATAAATAATGTCCTGGAAAAGGTCTGGAAAACTCCTGGAAAATGATTTTTAGAAAAGAGTGGGAACCCTGAAGAAGTGACACTTGATAAACCAAAATTATGGTCAAGCTACCTTCCAAATAAGCATCTATTCACCCTCTTCTACGTTGGTAACTAATTTATATGTTTCTATTTTCACAGGTATATGCTACACTATATTTGACCTTGGATTCCGCTTTGATGTGGCATGGTAAGCAATCTTAGCATAAAGTTGATATTAAGGGTGAATAAGCACCAGGGGGGAAACTTCTGGCATTGAACTGTGACACAAACAGCAGTACACAAGTGCTCAGTGTTCTGTTTATTCTGTTGGATATAATTTCCTGTAATAGCTTTACCTATGAAGTTTTTCTTTCATTTGCCATTTTAATCCTTTATCACATAATGATTCTGTTCTCTAAATCCAGAGGACTGTATATTTTGTCATATATAAAAGTTAATGAACCATATATTAACACGCTAAATATCTGAAGGTCTAACTTTAGCCTGAGGAGATTTGTAACAAACTTTTTTTCTTATTGCAGATAAGTGACTGTAATTGAAAGACTAATGGGTGATTTATTTTATCAGGAGTTGCCCCTCTTTCAGAAATTTCTCCAAAAAGTTTTGTGACTTTCATTTTTGCCTGCCTGGCTGAAAAAGTAACTGTTGAAACTTGGGGCAGTTAAACTGTTTTAACTCTTCCTGGGTTGCACAAGTGTGAGAACACTGTTGTACTGCCTGTTACTAAATGTTGGTTTCAATCTCTTCATAAATGCCAATTCATGCTTTATTTATGAAGCACATTGCATGTAAAGAGCAACACTGAGATTCACAGTAAGAGCACAACAAGTCATAAAGTGCATCAAAGAACAGTCATTTAAGGTTTTTTGAGGTGTAAGTCACCTGGAGATAATTTATTGTGAATTATCTACTCAGTTACTAATGTGTGAGTGGAAGCTTGTTCAGATTGAATAGCAGTGGTCTAATATTTGAGGAACACCACACATGACGCTGACTTTGTTTGAGATTCAGTCAGATGAACATAAAAAGCTTTTCTGAAAGTTTCTTCTGGATCAGAGTAAAGTGTTGGCTGTTGAAATAGTTGCTAAGTAAACCCGTCTGCCTTGCTCTTGATGATGGAATCCGTGTATCTTCACGTGAGCTCAAAGTCAGCCGTTCATTGTTGAGAGTCTAAAAGTGGGAAAATCTTGATCTTGTCTGCAGTGACTTATGCGTACATTGAAGAACAAGTTATAAATCCATTACATTACATTACATTCACTGACTAAATTGACATAGGCACTAAGTTGATTTAATCATTGAGCTTCAGTCAACAGGAGAGGAGGTGTCTGATTAAACTAAATCTTCATCTGGCTTGTTAAAAGGCACAAGATTAGAGAAGCAGATTTTGCGCTGTCTCATTGGAATCTGATCAATGTTTAAACTCCCTTTACCGTATGTTTCAGTATGCAGTGGCCCAGTTAGTAGGTTTCAGTCTGGCAGTGGCTGTGCTCACATTTTTGCCTTTCTTTCTTTCTTTCTTTCTTTCTTTCTTTCTTTCTGTCTGTCTTTCTGTCTGTCTGTCTGTCTGCCCATCTGTCTTTCATGTTCATAAATACACCACTACACTCGACTGTCAATTCAGAGAGTGCTTTTCTTTAATCGTTTTCGGATCGAAATTGCAATTTCAGACAACTCAATCATGTGATCGCCAAAGCTGCAATTTTTTGCAGCGCTCCTGACTGACCCAGGATCTGTTGTGTCAACAATTTTACACATACTATTTTACAATTTGCATTTAAGAATGGCTCATAAATGATTAGTTTACTCACAAATGCGAATCAGTTCTCATTGTTCACTTAAAAGAACAGTTCAAAAGAGTTGACTCGCTCTTGTACGTCACATCTCCACCGTGGAAAGTACTGGTAAGCAGGTCAACAACACAAAGCCTCTGTTTAAGAGTAGAGGTTGGAGTATCTCTTAAATAATGAAAACAGATTATTTATCATCAATATTAGATGATGAATAATGTGTTATGTGCTTGTGGTCATTGATTTTCTTACTGTTGTATAAACTATAAGCACAGTAAATACTGCACTGAAGCTCGATTTGAAGGAAATTGTGAATTGAATTGAAATCGCAATATCCGCCAGACAAATCGCAGTTAGATCTTTTCCTGAAATTGTTCAGCCCTAACTTGGGCTGTGTCCACAGGTAGATTGGCCTTTTTGAAAACAGATTTTCGTCCTCAGTTTTCAAAATTAGCCTGTCCACAGGGGTTACATTTTTTAAAAACATCCTCATCCACAAGAAAACTCAAATGCACAAATGCACTGTTAAACTGCGTTAATTACCTTGTAACGATGTCAGTCAAATGCACATTTTTAAAATGTCTTTGCAAAGGCTGTTCTATTTTCATGTCCACCATAATTCTGACTGGTGTTATGCATTGACTTATGGCTACAAAAAATCCTGTTATTAAAAGAGTTTTGTGGTACCTCTTGTTGGTTTCAGTATTGTAACCACAGCAACCACAGGCGCAAGTGGCCATATGTCACCAGTCAACACAGTCACTTGTGAAACATTAATACTGGGTCTGGTATTAAACGTTGGCAGCATTTTTATCGCTGGAGTGATTTTAAAAAGGTACCATAATGAGAGAACGAAATAAAGTATCTGTTGGCATGTGAATAGTCCAGTCAGCAACACAACAGAAACAGTTTAGCAAGACCCACAGCAAGAAATGCAAACAACAGAGAGATAATTTCACTTAATATTACTGCCTGCCACAAGTTTGAAAACTGCGTAATTGAGATTAAAAGATTGTGTCACCTGCCATGTTGCACTTCTTTTCTTTTTCCATTACTATTAGCATTGTTTTAAGGAATGTGTCTTATTACAAGCATATTTCTGTTTTGCCCATTCTTTAATGTTCAAAATGATTGAATCAAAAGCATATACATTCAGGGAAAGCATGTGGTGCTAGTTTTAAAATCAGTGACTAATCGTGTTTTATAATCCTGCTCTTAATGTCAAACAAAATGATCTTGATTGTGATTTTTACCATAATCAAGCAGCACTAGCGCAGAGTGTGATGTTTTAGTCCCAAAACACTGTTTTCCCTGTCCATAAAGAGATACCCCAGACAGAGTTATAAAAGAAACTTCACATTAACAGGAGCTTTCCAAAATAGGTGTTTTGGGTGAGGTAAAATTCTGATTTCAAGTGGACAGGTGGACAAAATGCATGAAGAAGCTGCATTTTTAAAAAATAACCACCTATGTGTGGACATGGCATTTATTTCACTTCAAATATTTGTATCACCCATATTTTTACAATCTATGCATCGCTACTTCTTTTTCATGCAGTGTGGTTAGCTAAGGCTGTCCCTCCTGTCTCCTAGGTTCCTGACAGAGACTTCTCCTTTCATGTGGGCCTGTCTGGGCATCGGCCTGGCCATCTCTCTGTCCGTGGTTGGAGCTGCTTGGTGAGTTCTCACTTCGTATGTGTTTGCAACATAGATGGTACTACAGGGCCTTTAATGTGTCAGTAATTCATGGACTCACTTCCTTGTTTTGAAACACTTGATGTGTATGCATCACGTGTAAATATGGAACTGAAACTTTTAGTCACTAAAACAGGGACAATCAAGCACTTTCAAGGATGCACAATGTTGGATTTTTGTTGAGTTTTGCAAACTCATTCTAGCCAATACTTGGACTGCCTATAACCACAAATTTCCTCTGTAGCCCTTTGAGTTAAAACATAATTGTAAAGTAGTACATTCTGGCATATATTATTTTTTGCAGATATATCAGCAGTATATATTGGCAGATATTTGATACCTGCTAGCACTGATAATGCTCTTCATATGGTTATATTGGAGGACTACATCATGGTGGCTACAATATCTTCCCTGGCAAAGAGCTGTCCTTTACCCAGCTAGTACGTGCACCATCATCCCTTTTTCTCCGCACAACCTGCACAGAGGGTCCTCCCTCATCCCCCACCTGTGCAGGTTTGTCGGTGTTGGGAGGGTATCATACACTGAGTGGAGCAGGAAAGAGATGCGAAAAGGCTCCAGAGTTCAGGCCAGGAGATCTTGTGCTTTGGCAGGTCCCACTTCATCCAGGCTTATACGAGAAAAACTTCTGTCATGTTTTCTTTCAAAATGCATTGTGTGTATTACTTCCATTTTCACAACATACATCATAAAGAAGTTTGTCAATACTATATGTTATCATTTGTATTTACAAGAAAGATGTAAAAGCAGCTGCCTGCTACTTTTACATCTTGTGTGACATGTTTTTCTTTGAGTTTTATCAAGTTGTTATCTAGTTTTGTACATATTTCACTCAAGTTGGTGTCTATAAGGGGAATATCTGTGGTGATAACTGTTTGAAAAGGATCCCTTTAAAGGTGTTTATTTAATTTAATCTGTCATTTATTTATCAGTGTTATTGATATACTTGGGTGATATAATCACATTTGTTTATCACCTACAAAAACAGGTAGTGCACAGAGGTGAATCTTGTAAGTTCTTTCTCAAGTTTTTTATCTTGTGTTTCTCCTGATTTTTCTTTGTCTCTGTAGGGGGATCTACATCACTGGCTCCAGCATCATTGGTGGTGGTGTCAAGGCTCCACGAATCAAAACTAAGAATTTAGTCAGGTATGCTCGATGATGAAATATATTAATTTGTGCTATTTTTCCCTTCATTTTACTTCACTTCTTTCTTAAACCAAGGTTCAGCTGTCTAGTATTTTGAACATTTGAACATACTTGTGTCTTAACAAAAGTATTGGGGAAAACCTGTGTAGGCTGAAATGTTTGTCTAATGAAGGAGAGTTGTGTCATAATTCTAATACCAAAAAGCAATGGCGTAACACCTGCAAATGCCTCTCAAATTAAAACCCCAGGTTAAATAAATGTTCCATATCTACTAAGCCCTTTTATTTCAATTGGCTGTCAGGGTAGTCAGTTAATAATGGTTTCACTAAGTATCCGTGATGATAGTTTGTTATGTTCAGTCTGTGGCAGCACTATGTAGCAGCTAAATAAAAAACTGCCCCTTTAAAACCCATCCATGTTAAGTTATTCCTGTTGTTTATGTCTCCCTATAGCATCATCTTCTGTGAAGCTGTAGCAATTTATGGGATCATCATGGCCATAGTAATCAGCAACATGGCTGAGGTAAGCAACAAGCATATTTATTTTATCCATGATTCAGAGAAGTTTGGAGACATTAGATTTGACTTAAGACAGGGAACAACATGATTATAAATTAGACCATAATTTATACGGGACAAAGAGAGATTCATATGAGGATGGTTATTTGTTTCTAAATAACACTTTCCATGTTATAGAGATTCACTGGAACGACCCCCGAGACCATCGGTGCAAGGAACTACCAAGCTGGTGAGGCCATTGAAGTAAACTTGTGAATAACATAGAGGAGATTCTCTTTAAAAATTACAGATGTTTACACCTCCCGAAGATGTGAAATTGTTTGAAAATCATTGAAACACTGTTAATTTTTATATATTTACACATTCCATTACACATCAAGTTGATCCAAAATGAAAAACTACAGACAGCAGTGCAGTTAGTCAGTGGTCATACAAAACTGTCAAAAACTATGAGAGGGTGTTAAACACATATCTGCTCACATAGCCAGTGAGTGGCAGTTCTCTTGGCAAAAATGCTTTGTTGGTGTCAGGGCTACTGGAGAATGATTAAATAGGTTCAAGATGATGGATAGACAAGAGAAAGTTAAAAACACTTGTTGCAGAAGACCATTTCTGCATGCACAGAAGGGGATGGGAATCGAATACCAATTTCATTTGAGAATCATTAAGAATTCCTCCAAGGAATTGATATCATTAGTCTTTATGCTTGACAATTCCCTTGTCAGTTCTTCTAGCTTTGTTCTGCTTGCCTTGCAGACAGTTGGCAGAAGTGGTCAAAATTGTGGCTTAAATTTTGAAAATAAAATCAAGTTTACTGCACATTTAGAAGGTGGAAACACCAGCACCTTGAATATAAGGAGTGCCATGTGTTTGATGATAGATAAATACATACATTCATACTTAACTTTATTGATCCCAAGGTAAATTCATGCACTGGATTTGCCACAGACATTGTTGCCACTGAAAACCTATTTAGGCCAACTTTTGCCCACTCAGAAAATCCACAGGCATCGATTACAGAATGAAGAAGAATGGCATTGATAACAATAAAATCTTATCAATTGCCATCCCTGCTACTGCAGCAAAAAACACACCAGTTGTCGTTCCTGTCAGCTAAGAACAGGGAACTGAGGCCAGAATTCACACTGGCTGACCAAAACTGGACAATGAAAGACTTGAAAAATGTCTGGTCTGCTGGGACTTTCAGATGGTAGGCTCACGATTAGGTATAAACAACATTAAATTATTAATCCATCCTGCAGTATCAAAAGCAGAGTGTTGTTGCCGGCCATTTCTCCCCTTCGTGACCACAGTGTACGCATCTTCTGATGGCTTCTTCCAGTAGAGTAACGCACCATGTCATAAAGATTAGATTTTTACCTCCGCAAAGGAGGTTATGTTTTTGCCGGTACATGTTTGTTTGTCTGTTTGTTTGCAAGATTATACAAAAATTACTGGATGGATTTTGCTGAAATTTTCAGGAGATGTTGGTACTGGCCCAACTCAAAAATGATTCGATTTTGGTGGTGATGCCGATAACCACCATTAGGGAATGATCGTTTTTGCTCAATAACTAACTAATGATGATATCAGGATGATTCAGAGTGCCAAGTGTGGGTTTTCAGGGTCAAGGAATCATATTATGATGGTAGCTTTATCATGGATTATTGCTTATAGATGAAACAGCAATATGTGAGCTACCTTGGCAGAGGTTTGTGCTCTCTGAGTGCTTTCTAGTCTCAAACTGTTTTTTGAACATGACAATGAGTTCACTGTACTCCAGTGGCCTCCACAGTCACCAGATCTCAATCCAACAGAACACATTGAGTTGTGGTTGGATAGGAGAATTGCATTATGGATGTGAAGCTGACACATGCAGCATGATACTACCATGTCAATTTGGATACATTTCTGAGGAATGTTTCCAGCACCTTGTTAATCGATGCCATGAAGAATGTGGGCAGGTCTGCGGGCAAAAGGGTGTCCAACCTGGTACTGGCAAGTCATACCTAATAAAGTGGCCAGTGAGTGTAAATTGCCAGTCAAAGCGCCCAACTCTAGTTTGCACAGATATTATGACTTACTATAGTTGCAACTTTAGGAACTGCTGCTTGATTGAACTTAAGGCGAGGTTAAAAAAGAGGTTTTTTGTTATTAATATCACCAGTTGAGCCTGGCGCTTCTTGTAGTTTTACACAAACATTAAAACTATAACTTTTGGTTGCAAAAAATAATAATAAAAAAAATGTGGGCACCTGCTGTATGAAGTCCTCATAGGACACAATTTTTGTTATTTTCTTGCAATTCTCAAAATGGAATCAGATTTATTGGGCATTAATACTCATTCATATTCATAGGCCCTAGAATAATGCTGAGACAAGTGCTGGTGTCAAAGAGACTGTAAAAGTTGTGTTTGGACAGACTTCAACACTGACCAGTTGCCATCCTGAACGGAAAGTTTGATTTTGTCTGAAGTTCCTGTGTGTAGTGTAGTCATACTGAAGATCTGACTCACTTGATTTCCATCTGACTAGGTTACTCCATGTTTGGAGCCGGTCTGACTGTGGGCTTCTCCAACCTCTTCTGTGGCATCTGCGTCGGCATCGTGGGCAGTGGAGCAGCTCTAGCAGATGCTCAGAACGCCAGCCTTTTCGTAAAGATCCTCATCGTGGAGATCTTTGGCAGTGCGATCGGCCTGTTTGGTGTCATTGTAGCCATTCTGCAAGTGAGTAAAAAAGCTGGTTCCTTGTAGATCTTTTGCAAGAAATTACCTTTATATAAGAAATGCCATTGCACATGATATTATGTTGTAATGGTTTCTTCTCTCCTTCCCCACAGACATCAAAAGTAAAGATGGGTGACTAAAAGATGCCTCCACGCTCTGAGAGGTTGGCATCTCACAGCTTGAAAATAAGATGGATTATTGTGTAAATATGTCGTAAATTATTTAAATGTCTCTATTTGCCTGGGATTGTTTTTAGCCATTATTCATTCAAGGGTGGTTCGCTCACACCCCGCTGTCTTATCGCCTGAGAAACATTAATGTTGAAGAAGGAAACTGGGGAAATAATCACATCTGTTTTTCAGTGCGTTTTCCTCACCAACAGATCAGCATGGAGCAGAATCGCTTTCAGGCTCATAGAAGTAGGATCGTTCTACTAATTATTCCTTTGCACCACTCTTGGATGAATGAGAAGTTAAGAACATCTTTCAACTCTTTGGAAATATTTGTGTGTGCGTGTGTGTGCGCTTGACATGTGATTCATTTTTTTTTTCTTTTTTTGTGAAGCATGAGGGTGTTTACCATTGTGTTATTACTGTAGCCTGGTCTGTCACCTTACTATGTGTGTTTTTTGTAAGTTTTATTTGCAACTAAGGAAGTGGTCCTTAATCCACACACTGTTGTCCAGACCCAGAGTTGATCAGACCTCCTGATGTAGACAAAGGGTTTATTTTGAATAAGAGTGCTGATGTGGAATAGATATTAGGCCACAAGACAGTTGAGTGAGCTGTTCAGGAGGAAATAAGAGTCTGATCACAGCAGTAGTTCTGCTCTGAATATGTCATCCTGTCACTTACTGCCTCTCTTGAGAAACTAAGATGTCAGTATTTGAGCCTCCTGGCTGCAGTTGCGCCTTTTCTACCCCCCCAGTATAAACTAGAGTTAAAGTTTACTAGAATAAAAGAAAATATATGGATGCATGCCCCTTTATGGCTCCCGCACAGTGTAGGCTTTTTGACACAATTTTTTCCCAGGCACACATTTCAGGCCCTCTAGCTGTGTGACCCTCTTTCGGGTCTCGACCCATCAGTTGAGAACCACTAATCTAAGCATTAGTAGAAAAGTGTTCAGCAAAACGCTAAAAACCTTTTGATCCTCCTGTTAGATTCTTGTCAGATGTTTTTTGTGTAAAGTGTGTCCTTAGCATTAAGCTAGCGTTTAGGAAGTCATATGTCTGCGAAAGAAACGGACAAAATTGCTGTCTTTATAGTTAAAAGCTCTTCTGTGGAATTTTTAATGGGTTGTGTCACACCCTGGAATAAATACTGATACATCTATATGGTCTATTAAAGCCAATAAGAGTTCAAGGAACAATGTTGATGAGTTATATGTGGTGGTTTTAAAAGCATGCGCATCAATGCTTTTAAAATCCCATATAGATTTTTAAATCTGTCTTGAGTTATTATTTGTCCTCATGGGGGCACCAATTACAACACAAACTGACTTTTTAGTATAGCTTAAATTAAAGGTACAATTATTTCAGGTAAACAGTAAAGGTTATGAAAGTTGCAGTCCCTCAGCGATCTGTAAGCTCACCCCCAGTCCTCTATGTCCCTTTAAATCCACACCCTGCTCTCAAAAGCATGAGCACGGCTGCCTTGTAACGCGTCATTATCAGTAAATGCAGTAGTTGTAGTCATTCAAACACCCTCCGATAAATTTAGGAGTACTTGCTGATGCATGCCACCAGGCATGAGCGTGCAGACCGTGGGGGATTTTTTTGGTTAGCTTTATTCAGGGATCAGCAGTGATTGGTCCAAATTTCAGCGTCAGCAAATTTTAACCGACATAAAAAGTTTTGATTGCTGCCAGGACAAAAGGACAGTTTAATCCAATAAAAACAAAGCGACCCTGCTTTTAACTGTGAGATAAGACAAAGGAATAAATTATCAATATAATTACATTCTTCCCCTTGCTTAGACTGTGTGTGTTCTTTTGTGGTTCCAGCTTCAGATAAATGAACAAACTTATATCCACATCTTCACTGATACATGTTTATCCAAATAACACTGGAAATCTTTAGTCTTCCTTATTTTTATGTCAAAGCTCTGTTTTTGAATGTATATCTGAACATGTAAGCTGTATGCCCAAATAGTTTTATAACATTCCTGAAGAGATGCTTGATGTGTACAGAGCATAGTCATTTATATTCATGTATAGAGTGCATTTTGGGTAACATGTAAGACTGTATATTAAAACAAAGGCATCATTTGTCATTAAGACTTGTTAATCTGGCTAACAGATCATTTTCCAACTCTTGAATAAGGACGTTGTTTGCAAAATTGAATCATATTTTTGTTAGTTTTTGTTTACATCATTCCAAATATAAGGATGACAGACCATGGCTGATTGTGAATTGTCAAGAGTCTCTCCTGAAGTTTTCCCTCTCACCCTCTTGTAAAGTTGTGAATGAGTGTTAAAATTAAATCATAACACAAGGGAGCTGGAGTGTCTTAAATAGGCTTAGACTTTGCCTCTCAAAGGTGACCAGAGCATTGAGTCAAAATGCTACTCCCAAGATCTCTTTGGATAGCCAGGCTGTCATAGCCTCACATAACCTCTGGCTTTCAGTGACTGTAGTTGGTACCGTGTGTGCATTATGTTGATGTGGTTGTGATCAGAAAGTATCTCATTGTTTTTGACAATTGTGTATAATAAATACAAAAATGGATCATCACCCCGGGATTCTTAAATGTCACTGAGAAAATAAAATTGTCCAATCAAGGTCTTAGATTGTTTCTTCTTTTATATTGATATTTGTGATTTGGTTATTAAATACTAAAAATGTTAAAATATGTGGTCATCAGAGCAGTCAGCTGGCCTACTGCTCTACTATTTAAACCAACACCAAAGCAAGGTCGCAGTGTTTGGATGCTGCCACTAGAGAGAGCTGAGTACCACAACATCCACCCGTCTGATGAAATGAATGCTGAACCCTGAAGACTGAATCATCACTGTTGCTATAAAGCCAATTCAGTGTAAAATTATTAAAAACGTCTCATCAGGGTTTTGCAATAGAATAGCAATAAGGAGTTTTGAAAAAGATAAAAGGTAAGACAAAAAAATCATGAATACAGGTAATGCTGATTAGAAAAGCACTTGCCAGAACTAATGCTCCGTAAAGAAGCACTAGATAATCTTTTATAATGAGCAGAGTTGAAATTGAAAATTAATCTGCAGTCTTATAGGAGGCATTTATACACTTTTATACCTGCCTGATGCCATGGCAACAAAAAAATTAATATTGTGAAATGTATTGGTTTTGAATTATCAATAATTGCAACAACTCGAAGCAAACTCTGTTGGCAACATCTGAGAAAGTGGATGGAAGCATATTGGAGGCATATATATGTGTGTGTGTGTGTGTAGGTATTAATTGAATTTGATTTTATGAGAATTAAGTCGAAATTTCCAATACTTCAATAAAAAGTAAAAACAAATGAATCCCTCCAATAGGGCTGCTTAATTCTACCAAAAATTTTATTTATAATTATTTTGAAATCGTTTAACACAACTACCTATAAATTTTACATCTTTGCATACATTTATTGTTACTAAATATGATAACATTTAAATACTTAATGAAATGAAAATATATCCATTCGTTGTTTATTCCCCTTTTGGATCATGGGGACTGGAGTTTCTCCCAACGGACAGTGGGCGAGAGGTGGCGTAAACCCTGGACTGGCTACCAGCCAATCACAGGGCTGACGTAAAGAGGCAGGCAACCATCCATGTCCCCTCGTATTAAAAGTTCAGAAAAGAGAGCTTAAACTTTATGAACATTAGAAAAGCAGTGATCCCCAGTCCCACCATTACATCCAAGCCAGACACAAGTCCCCTCAACATGAAGGCTTCCCCCGAAAAAACAAAGTCAAATTAAAATGTTATTTGGTTTTAAACTGAGAATACAAAGACAACTGAGCCCCATAAAAGATGAGCCACCCAAAAAAGTCTTGATGAGGTACAGACTCACTGATCTTTGACTGGCAACAGAGATGGGCCGTCACAATAAGAGCTGGCTCCCAGGGGGAGGTCAGACCAAACCCTTATCTGAGGTGGGGTACACCCTAAACTGGTAACCAGCCAATCACAGGGCCACAGAGAGAGAGACAACTGTTCAAACTCACACCTATGAGTAATTTCACCAAGTTAACTCATGAACTTGCTTTTAGTCTGTAGGAGGAAACTGGAGTGCAGAGAGAAAGGCTTTGGTTGACAGGATGAGTTGAACAAGCTAACTTCTTGCAGTGGGAAGGGGAGCTGCTTGAAATTTTGGCCCCCATAAAAAGATATCAAGGTCATAAATTAATAAATTAATTAATATATGGAAATAAATCAAATTTTAAAAAACACAAAAATACAATAGTTACAGCTCCTCAGTTCATAATCATGCAATATATGATAAATTAAACTATGTTATTTAGGAAACTTTCTGGCATTTAAACCAAATCAGTCATTTGATATATGTTTATCATATAATCAGTCCTCATAAATCTCTGATCTTTTAATGCTATCAGATATTTAAAACTAAAGAGGATTTTGCATTTGTCTTACTCTATAACCTGTTATTATAAAGATCCATATTTTTAAATGCCATTCAGACATTTGAATCTACATCAAAATGAATGAATGCAAGTAAAATCATATAAAAAAATGTCAGAAGGGCCTCCTTTTTATATGAGAGTCATTTAGAGGAGATTAGCAAAATGCCTGATCAGACTTTTTGTACATATAGTAAGTAGTAGAGAAATCTTTAAACATCAATAAGAAAATGTTGCTGATACTGTAATATTTTTAGGGGCCTCTGTCAGTCATGGGCCCTCAGAATCTACACAACTTTTTCTCCTTTATGCCCCCTGGCTGTGGGGCACAAGCATTAACGTGCTGCGCCACCATGCTGTCCTTTTATTGTGATAACACTACTAATTCATAAAATGCTTTAGCAATACTGCTGTACAACATCCATACTAGTACAGCTCTTTTGAGTTGAACTGAATCTAGTTAGGGAAAACCGGTCTCTATGTCAGAGTAATGATTATTTTCAAGAGTATTAATTATCCAATTTTGTTGGGTTTTGGGCACAAGCGAAAAGTAGGTTATCATATAACCACATTCCCTTGTATCAGCTGAGCTGAACGAAAAAAAGCGCGTTTTTGGACCGCCCGGGCTTCCGTCGGCAGCAGGAGCGCAAGGACCTGCTCGCTGGCTGCCACAGCCTGAGAGCATCCTTTCGCTTTCTCACCATCCTCACCAAAACACAGCGGGAATGACGGGAAAATCATGAGGATAGCGTCGTCGTACCCGCCGGATTTTCGGTAGAATATCGTCCCGGGTTACGTTAGCCGTTTGGCTGGCGTAGTGCTCCACAACATGAGGCTTTTTTCCTGATGAAGAGCAACAAAATAGCCCAAAGAGAAGAGAGTTATCCCTGTGAGAGGGAGAGCTGGGCTGAGCCTCTAGCTTTCACTGTTTTATTTATGCATTTTTTAATTTGACAAATTCCTTTGTACATTTCTGGGCAGTCAAAGCTCACGACATTGTTGTGGTGTGGACTCCTCCTCGGCTGCTGTGACTGTATTTGTGGTGCTCTGAAGATGCTCACATAGAAGTGGTCGCTTTACAACATCAAGGTAGGTGCTCTGTCTGCTTTCTGGGACGCATTGTTTCATTCAACATCGCATGCATGCTCTCCTTTGTCTCCATCCAAGCCCTCAAATTCTTATCCTGCAGCCCTTTTGCTTTTATTGAGCTGTTAATATAACATCTAATATGATAGCTGGCACTGCCCTCTACCCCTCTTTTGTTATCATGCACATTTCCTCAAACTAGCAGCATCTTTACACCCGCCATACTAGACTCCACTCAGCCTCCCTGCACTCTGCTCCTCTTTACAGTAAATGAACCATCCCAGCATTCAGACCTGCCTGGAGGGATACTCCACCATGCATTTGGGCTCAATTTTGAGCTTTTCAAATCCACGTCCTTGTGCCACAACTCTCTGAAATTGCTGGCACAAATTCCACCCCTAGGATACAGGAAAGGATGCAGGGTGTGTGGACAGTGTGTGGCAGTGGTGCTCAACTGGTCTAACCTCAGGACCCACTATCACCAAGAGTAGCTAAACCTCAAGACCACTGTGTTTTCAGCTGAACATGCATGGATACTAATATTTTGTAAAAGCCTACTTGATCATTTCGGGTCAGAATTTTTGATATTTGTGTTCAGACAAACAAATTCTTCAGACTGTGTTGGAGATATGCATGGTCACTGCCCTCTACAGGTTAAAACCTAACTACTGCAGTTAACTTTCTGGATTGACTGACCTGAAGGCAGATGATGTATCTGGTGCCAACTCTTTTTATCACTAAAGTCCAGAGTGACTGCTCTCTTTTCCATAATACTGGCTTCACGTAGTCAAAATTTGAGGGTTACAGCAAGCAACACTCAGTCTTTGCTGTTAGAGTCAACAGGAAAAGTTGATTGTTCCTCTCAGCGTGGCACACCTGATGTTCACATATGTTTGAATGAAACAGAAGGGGAGCTTTTATTCAAAATGGGGCCTAAAAATATGTTTTTCTTAAGCCCTTAAATGCCCAAAACCAAAAAACCTATTGACAAAATTATATTTTGTTTTATAAAAATAATGACAATAATTTTTGTTATTATATAAATATTTTTTTCCGGGTATTTCTTAGTTTGATTGTTCAGTTGTGAACAGGATAACCCACAAAGTTATGAATGGATTTAAGGGGAATGTAGTTAATGGCACAAGGAAGAGGTGGTTACATTCTGGTGGTGATTTAGATAAAGGATTTTTTTTCAAGGATTTGTTGATGTGAGAGAGGGGCACTTTCCACATTTTTACTAATAACTTAGAATTTGATGACATTTATGGCACAAGGGAGTATTGATTCTGTTTTGGTGATCTGAAATAGGTAGTGGATAAGGATTTTTTTAAAAGGATATGTGAACTGTGTAAGATAAGGCAGTCCACATTTTTGACAATACAGCGCCTGACAGTGTTGGACATGCCATGGCAGAGGTTTGTGGTCTTGAAGCACTTCTAAGTTATTTTTTTCTTTACTTGTTTCTTTGCAGTGCTTGTTAGGGTAGAGGGGACATCTTGTAAATTGCACAAACAGAAACACTGGTCTTTTATTGTGGGTTGGAAAATTCCGATGCCTGAGCTTGACAAGACTAAAAACATTTAAAACGTGTCTTCTGTAGGGCTGAGTGCTGTTGTTTACCCATTGAAACCCTCTATTGTTAAAGGTATCGTCAAATTCAAAAGTAGTTGCTGAATGTAAAATTAGCAGGGAATAGCAGACTCTACCAACATTGCTGAATCACTCTCACAGTGAATATCAGCTGACACTCAAAGTTGTAGGAAAGGTAAAAATGATGGGATAACAGCAGGCTTCATTAACCAGAGACTCTTTTGTGGCACTTGAGCATTGTGGACAGTTCTATCACCCGAGATTCTGATCTAACCTTGTTTTTATTAAGTAGGGGTTAATAAATTTAAATATAGCTTTAATAAATTTCATTCATTACATTAAAACTATGTTCCACTTTTCTGCAAGTGCACCTTTTGTATTGCATTATTTTTATTGAATAGAAAAAAAGATCAATAAATCAAGCAAATAGCAAAGGTGGGTGGAGCTGAATAGTGCATCTCTCCTTAACTTGTGTAGCGTAGATGTGAGACATGGATTGCAAAATCATGCAGGAGGAGAGTGGCAGAAAGAAGAGACTCAGCAGAAAAAACGTCAGAGTATCCCCAAGTGTGGGATCACTACAAGTTGAAACAAAAAGAAAACATGGTGCAGTGCGTCTATTGTTAAACGGAGTTAGCTTAGCATATGCACATTGTCATGCTGCAGTACTTCATAAGCAAACATCCGGTCTATGCATGAAGTCTGTAGACTGGGCTGGACACAACAAGATAACACTCATGGTACATTAGCAGTAGCAGTTAACAGAAATCAATGTGATCAATAATTGAGATTCAGTCTAGTAAACGACGTACTTTGATTATGGCTCTGTAAATCAATGTGGTGGCTACTTGCCTTGTATTATGTGCACATACTTTTCACATCCAATAACTTTCCGTTTAATTTGATTGCAGTGAGTAGAACAGAAAATACTGACAGTGAGTAGTGGAAGCAGGTGTAGGGCATCCTGTCATGTATTAGATAAATGTGCATTAGCTAGTTGAATTATCTTAGTATGTAAGTATGATATTATTTGGGCCTAGTAATAAATAGAATTATAGATTAGATCCTCAATATGGAAATTAGCATAGTTAGAGCAGTAAAGGTAAAAATAGAGCAAAAAGAGATAACCATGAATAAAACAAATATAAATAATAGAAATATAAACATAACCAAACTAAAAAATGTACTAAAAAAGGCAAGCTATGACCAATAGAAAAAATTAAACTGCAAGAACAAAGTAAACAAAATAAACTCAAAAATCCAAAATATTTACACCACTGCTATTGGTAAATATCAGTATCATTTGAATTGTTGTAACTGGTTTAGTGCTCACTGCAGAGATAGTTATCACTATAACTAAATGGTCTGTTTATCCATTTAGGTTTTTGCTGTATGTTTGAGTACATTTTTTGAGATATCAGCTGCAGAGATGTCTGCAGGCATGTATAATTGGACAAAAGTCCACCAAAAATACATTTGAAAAATTGAAACAGTGTCTCATTCTAAAAATCATGACCTAGTTGCTCAAAATAATCTGTAGACCTTGTTGTGAGTAATTTCATGCACAAACTACTTTTTTCCAATAGAAAAATATGTATTTTGATTTTGGGATTCCGTTTATGCAATAAAAATTTTCATAAAAAGGAAATAATTAATTGTTCATTTAAGACCTGGCTTATTTCGTTTTTGTATGTCACTGATGCTTTTCATTAAAATCAAAGTGATTCAATGTAAAAAATTGCAGCATGTGCAATAGGGCTGGCACAAACTACTACTCTGATGGTCGACTAGTCAACGACTATTTTTGCGATCAGTCGACTAATCGGATCATGCGTAAATTGCGGCCTATCGCACCAGCATGCAGCTGATCTTATATAACCATCATTAGCTTCCAGCTTGAAGTGTTGGTATGTGCTGACTAAACATAAATTAAGATGATAATTCATTCAAATTTTAATGAACTTAGCAGCTTGTATTATTCTATTGCTGCATTCTATCCATGTCATTATATTTGCACAAGTATGCCTCTCCTCAAGAGGCATGGTGGCAAGGTTGAAGCTCTTCATCTTCCAAACTTCACTCAGGAAATGGCAAGACACACCACGGTACGCCTCTGTTGCACGACTGGTCTACACATCAGCAGTCAGGATGAGGAAACTTTTGACAGCTCTGAGGGTCTGCTATACCTTCAAGATATGAGATGATTTGGAGCAACAGTAAGCATTAGACAGAAAATGGTATTTTTTTTCATTATTAATAATATTTGCCAGTTTACGTATCAAGATTTAAATTTATTTACCGATTCAATAATTCAATTATTATATCAAATACAGTGAAGTAGGTTACACAATAAACATTCAACATATCAGTAAAAAAAATCTTTACATTACATTGCTCTTGTTTTATGCTTTAACCTACATTTATTTCTTGATTGCCCAGTCAGCAAACTCTTAATATTATTTCATCATGAAATGTGTTAAATTCTAATACAAATTACTGTTTTTTGTTGTGTCTAGAGAGAGAGAAGGGAAACTGACCTTCTCATAGGTTGTGTCATATTTCTTTCCCATCATTGTGGTGATGTGGGATCGGCCTGGTAGGTAGTTATCATGGTATTCTGGGTTGAACTGCTTGATCATCTCTTTGAAACCTTGGTCGCCAACCATGGACAGGGGTCTCATGTCTCATGTCAGGACATTTGCTTGCTGAGGTGTTCAGGTTTTTGGCTAGGTTAATGAAATCGTCATTGTTCATGTTAAGGTTTACAGCTATAAGTAGTATAAGAAGCTCACTGTTGATGCTAATGTTAGCAGCTAACTAGTCAATCAGCTTACCGAGACGACTGTCCCTCTTCGTCAGAAATTGTATCCACGACGTACTTCCTTTTAAGATGCTCGTGCATCGCCAATGTGCTGCCATGAAAGGCAAGTTCTGCCTTGCACATTTTGCACTGTACTTCCTTCTCTTTTAATTTTGTAAAATGCTCCCAAACTTTTGAGCTGTGTCGCCTGTTTGCCGTCATGCTCTGTGTAACTATTCCGGTGATTTCACGGCTGACCCGGATTACCGCTACTGCGCATGCGCGTCAAAGACAGAAAGTCAAACAGTGAAAGTCACAGCGGCAGTTTTGACAGAAAAACAAAGTGTTAAAAGATTGAACGACTACGTCAACTACTAAATTAGTCAATAGTCGACGTAGTCGTGACTTGTCGACTAATCGTGGCAGCCCTAATGCACAATGCATCTCTTATATGATGACTCGATAATCACCAAAATAGTCACTGGAATACTCAATTACAAAAAGAATTGATAGCTGCAGCCCTAATTTAAAATGTAACAAACTCCAATACAAGACTGTTTTAATGCAGAAAAAGTAGGCTACTTCATTACAAATGACGAAATTTGAATATGTGCAAGATCATCCCAGTTACAGTTCATGCAAAGGATGGAACAGATCATATAACTAAACAGAGATGGAGGATAATACCAAAGGGTTAAAATATTACTGAAACACCAGGAGGAAATTCATACATCCTGGTATATCTAATTTTATTTAAGTGACATAGTTGTTTTATAGAGATATTGATAAATCAGCTAATAATCTTCAGAAAACCAGCTTTGTTATCCAAACAGTGAATTGAATACGTTGAGATACTTATAAAAAACAACCCATATTTCTTGTTGTCACTTAAAAGCAGAACATAATGAACTACAAGGATGAATTGCTTGGTACTGTTACATCATAGGACGTTTTTGGGAAAAGTGAAATGAGACGAAATAAAATAAAACATTTCAAACCCATGTTTGCATTGAAAATGCTTTGTGACCCACTTTTGGGTCAGAACCCACCAGTTTAGAACCACTGGACTATGGAATCACTGATCTCATGGTCTGAATAAAGTAGCATCGTGAGAATACAGCCAGGGTTACACAGCTGGAATAAAAGAGAGTGAAAGAAAAGGAGGAGGGGGCTTCTTCATCATGACGCCTAACCTAACCAGGCATTTACACAGAAGCTCTGTACCTCGACAGTAATCCAATCTGACATCCCTCTCATAAATGACACAGTATCTCTTTAGGGCTGCTGCTGTACAGGCTACAGCAGCAAGTGGACTGGAACTACCTCGCTTTGTGCTCGAACTGAGTCGTCCAGCACAGCCTGAGTGGCCTTGAGCGTAGTTAGTGTCATCTTCATGAAGAGTTT
The DNA here is from genome assembly GCA_037902135.1 of Cetoscarus ocellatus. Lineage (NCBI taxonomy): Eukaryota > Metazoa > Chordata > Actinopteri > Labriformes > Labridae > Cetoscarus > Cetoscarus ocellatus. The sequence continues at coordinate 1,319,481 of JBAMNC010000320.1, read as the reverse complement.
CTGTATCTTACAAACATCTTATCTTGTTATTTTGAGATAGTGTTTTATATTTGGAGAACTATTTCATTAGATTTGAGTTGTAATTCAGTCAGAGTCAGTGTTTGATCTCATGTGTACTTGTGGTGTTGCTCTGGGGCTAGAAGTTAGCTGCAGAACAATTATGTCGTCCTAACCCTAACCCTTCAGATCAAGATAGACGCTATTATCAAGCCAATCTGAATATTATTTTATTAGTTGTTGTGCCAAACATAGCACCAAATCTCTTAATAATCTCTGTTTATTAGGGTCATATTGCATAGCTTTAGACAAGAGCAGAAAACTCTTCTAGGCCTTAAAATGCATTGAATATTGAAATTGTATAAAGAAACAAAGCAATTGTGTTTACAATGGCCACAATCTTTTACCACAACCAACCCTTTTACCACACTAATCATTATGTTTTAGTCATACATAGTATATCAATTTGGATATCATGCCCCCATCTCCCTCTGTTGTACCAAACTGAAGCCAAAATATCTCTTGTCAGAGCATTGACGTATTGCACTGTTGGGGCTAGACCTACTAAAGGTTTGTGTGTATAAAAACACATGCAAACTTGATAGTGCCCGCAAAGCTGTTCTACTAACTTGATGCAGCGAGGATTGCATCTGCCAAATGAACAAAATAGCATGCGCAATCCATTTAGTCTGTTTGCCTTCATGAATATGCAGAATATATGCATCAGAATGCGCAAAATACTGGGAGGAAGAGATGCAAGTGTTATCATTTAGCACCCGCAATGTGATTTATCAAACCCGAAACTGTTTGCGGTCGATGTTTTTGCGTTTATATTTAGCACATTTGAAAGGCAGGTGCAAACTGACACAGATGACAGAGAATCTTCCGTGCGCGTGTCAGCATATTTGGACTGTCAGAAACAGGGTCTGCATTAACCGAATATTTTCCATCACTGACTGAATTTTTTGGTGAATGACGGAAAGATTTGGAGGCTGTCTGTCATTATGAAGGGCTGGGAAAAGAGGGACAATCCAGTGTGCCATCATACTCATACAGACGCGTAAAATAAACACTCTATTTTTTGCGCTCATAATACATCATGGAGGAGGTTATTTGACCTATGTAAAAAAGATGTCCTTCATAGCCAGAATCACTCTGTTTGTCACTCAGAGCTGACTGCGTCACACTCTCCATGCACTGACAGCGGGTTTATGAGTTGTGAATGCTTCAGGTCAGTCACAGGGGGATGGAGCTACAGATTTTTCTCCCACTGCAGCATGTGCTTGCAATCACAGTAAATCATGTATTCAGTTATGAGTAAAAGGTGTTCTTTGCCTAGTTACCTTATTATTTTCTCGGCACAGATAAGAGGATTTTAAGTTTTTGAATACATTTTCCTAACTTTACGTGCAGATTTACAGACTGGACATGATTGTGTAAGTTGTTAAAACTGACAGATTGGTCAAAAGGACATTTTATAAATCCGAAAAAAACACACATATGAGGTCCAATGCAATCATACATTTGCATGGATCACCCTGCTGGATACACTGACATGCTCTTCACATGAGAGGTAAGTGATGATGAAGCTGTGTAACTATGTGAATACTGTCATTTAGATTATGTTTAATTGGAATCAGTAAAGGAAAATAAAAAATGATGGATAAAAATATGGCATGACGGGAAAAGTGACGACCTTGTCCTTCAAAATGACAGACAGCAAAAAAGGTTACTACAACTTCTGGTCAGGAATAAAAAAAAATATATAAATAAAATATAAATATCGTCTGTCTGGCAATGCCAGTATTGAGCTGTGTACTTTTCACAGATGGCCTCCCAAATTGCATTTCTTCTGGCAGCTTAGAGATGTCTCGCTGGAGTTTATTTGCCTCAAACTCCATGGCTTCAAACTTCATTTTGCATTTACGGCCACTCTGCTCTCCCAAACTCTCCATGATGACAGCTGGTAGCACACGCTAAATCCTCATTTAGTAGGGTGGTCTGCACAACTTTTGCGTCTGTTATCAATTGCGCACGCAGTCATAGTAGATCACCAGCAACACTGGAATTGGAAGATAATTGCCTAGAAAGTTTATCAGTCTCAGCAGGTATGATCATTTTGGCCTGTATTTACGGACAATATTTTTGCCTTACAAATTTGCCTTTTATATCCAGTATATTGGCTGTTCATATTAATAAAAATAAATGAATTATGACAAAAACAGTTCCTCAACTTTATATAGGACTTGTTTTTTTTTTTTTTTTTGAAGATGGGGTTTACCATTGCCTTTTTGCTATAAGATACAGTATGTATGTCCCCATCTATTCACATACTGAATGTGCATGTATTTATGAGATGGACACACTCAGAAAAGATGTTGAAATAAGGCTTCAAATGAAATATACAAAATTTAGACAAAACATGCAGTTAGCTTTTGTCTGTGGTTAGCTCTTTTGCTAGCTTGCCATAACATACCACCCAGTTCTCAGTAAATTTTATTTGTTGCCTTTCTTTCTTCACTGTTGTTCATAGATAAAGTCATGCAAAATTTAAAATCTTGTTTCCTCCACAAACATCCAACATTCAAGCATATTTCACACAGTCCTGCGGAGCCGTATGTTCCCTCACTCCCATCTATGTCAGCTAGCTTGTAGCTTCCTGTTTGGAGCTCACAGGCTATTTGTTTTGACATCTGTTGCTCCATTAAACATCACAATTAGCATAGCTAAGACTAAAGACTTTAAACAGCACGAAATAACACTTGGAATAATGCTAGCATAACTGTCATAGTAGAATTTATGTTTGAAAAAGAAAATATTAATTTAGTCTATGGTTATCACTCAGTGTTTTTTTTTTAACAGATCTGTTATAATTACATTAAATCTGTGATATTTACATTCCTTGCATGTTTGGTATCGATACAGCCTGAAGGAAAATGTTTCCACTTGATGTGACAGTCTCATCCCCAGGAACAGTTGCTGGCCCATAATGGGGCTCTTGACCTTATCACATTGTCTTCATCTGTTGCTTTGGCCTTCTCTGGTGTAATTCATCAATAGGCCTTCCTCAGTCGAAACATTGTGACACATCACAGAGGGGAAAGCAGCTGTCCTGATCTTGTGTGTGCTTTTTCTTTGTCATGACTGAATTACTTGAATAGAGCAGAGCAATTTAAATGCTATTGGTGACACTTTGTGCTCCTTCTGTATTTGGTCAATTGTTCTGTCTTTTAATAGAAAATGCTCTGAAGTGTGAGCCAGTATCATTTTGATCTTGGGTCATTTCATTTCACACAAAACTGTGTTATCCTTTATCAGACCTAAGGATTATCAAAAAGCTGAGAGGTGTTCTTGGCATCAAGTGTGAAATCACAGGTTTCAGGTTGGTGTTTTTTACTGATGCTAAATAGTTTTTTGACTTGGCTGTTTTGTTGCACTAGTATAGATGAAACCAGATTTTGCTGAATGGTCTACATGTAGCTTTAGCAGCTGTTTCCTCAGTCCCAACAAAGTTTACATGTCTCAGTTATAAGTTGCTTGGAAACATGTAAAAGTGTAGCACTGAACAGAGTGACCTGGAAATTACTCAAGGACTCTCTGAAACAGAGGGGCAACAGCAGCAGCATTACATCAAACCACCAGCAATGGTAAGATTGTGTTTTCTTTCAAGGCATGCTGGAGAAATTAACTTCAGGAGTTACTTGTGTTCTTGCAGCTCACATTTAACAATCAGCTTTCATAAAGAATGTTTTAATGCCTGTAGCCAGTGCCAAGGAAAGACAACTTTTTCCCCCATTTTACATTTAACATTAACATGGTCCATAATTAGTGATACATTAAAATATTTAAAGATAACAAGCCAGGTTTTTTTGTGTGAATCTTACTACATGCACATGATTGGGGTTGTCAAAATCAACATTAACTGAAAGGCCCTCAAAGGCACTTTAAGATGAGTCAAGGTCATAATGTCTCTGATTTCGTTTTGTTTATTTTTTAAGAGTACACATAGCAAACAAGCGAAAGTTTGGTGATATTTTACCAAGTCTTAGTCAGCTTATATGTGTTGGTACTTAATGCCTGACAGCATGGTTTATATATCAGTATCCTAAGTCGACATTTTCTAACATTATATAAAAATTATAATTTCTGTCAGCTTTATGTAAACACTCAAACCAGGGCGTCCTCAGTTCTTTCTGGTTTACATGGAAAAACACGTTTATTCACCTTTATTCAATTCTGCTTAAGGTCTGGGGGTTGGGAATGGCTCTGATTGGACGGGGCGGACGTGACGTATATATGTCTACTGGAGGAAAACAAACTCCAGTTCAGCGTCTCGAGCGTGTCTGTCAGGGAAACCTTGTCCAACTTGGACGCTACAACTTTGAAAAGGTCTGCATTTTTAAGCTTATGTCCATCCACTCTTTCCATTATTTCCAAATCTTCTAAGGCTCTAAGTAAATTAATAGTCCGGGCTCGAGTCCAACACTTGCCTCGGGCGGCCATCCTGTTCCTGTCAGTGCGGAATATGTGTGTCATCGCGACAGGACAAGGGAACAAGCATGCACAGAATGACCAGAATTAATTTAAAGCGTAATGAACGTATACATGATTGAGGAATTATTCAATTCGGATTTAAAATCAGAATAAACCAGCCACCTACTTCGGAATTAAGTTTAATACGGAATGGTCATTTTCATTTGGAATTAGGTGTTTACAGGGTCATTTTTAATCTTTTTAAAGAGGATTTAAGTTTTATTCTGAATTAAAGGGGAATTAAAGATCTCATGTAAATGTAGCCATTGATGGAAATAAGGTGGCATTCACCTGTACATAGCTGCCTCCATCTCTGCTGAAGCTCAGTGACGAGAGAGCAGCATGTTTCACATTGGTTTCCTCACATTCTCCCATCTCCTCACTTAGCCTGACCAGACTCTCAGCTGCAGCGGCTGCTGCAGACTCCTCTGATTGAGATTTGTTGTCATAGGAACAGTGTGTACGTGGTGCGTGTGTATAGGTGTCTTTTGTTGTCTACATCTGTTCATTTTATTTGTTCTTTAGCCTTATAGGTAAGGGTGTAACCACAAGCTCCAGTGGTATTTTACTTATGTTATCCCCATGCTCTGTCAGCTCTGATGTTGTTATCATTATAATTATATTCGTGAACATAAGTTATGATGTACACTTATTACATATTTTTCTGAAAGGTCTGAGAAGACCAACTCGATCTGGATTTTATCAATGAAAACATTTCAGACTTTAATTTTAGAATCTACCGCCTTTTTTATGTGGGTCCTGGAGGTAGTGGAAAGGGGAGCTACTCTCCTAATGCACAGCTGCAGGGGGGCATTACATACTAAATAATGGCAACCATTGTTTTATCCTATACCTATTTGTGTCATTGTTTTACTTATTGAGTGATTAAAAGAGATCATAATTTGCCTGGAATCAGGTCCATATATTATATGTTAAAAAGCTGTAGTGTTGTGTAGTGCTGTATTCTTATTCTGTCTGAAACGCTCTGTTAAGAGTACCATCCCCTTTAAGGCTCTTTTCCCCATGTGGGCCCAGTCCACTCTGATTGGTTTACAGGCCATCTCTGTGGTAACTGGTCAGTTCAGTGCTGCTCAGTTTCATGTTGTCAACACTTCTGCATTCATTCTAACGTCTACGCTCTGCAATAGGCTTGCTACAACATGCAGAGGAGACATGTTAAACACACTAAACGGCAAATAAAACTTGGAAACATGACAGACCACTGATATAAAGAAAGTGCAGATTCAATATTTGTAATCCTACAAACACACTAACAAAACAATTCAGCCACACAGTGAGACCACATACTTGCTAATTTCAGGAAAAAGAATAAGAATATCAATTTCACAGATGCAGGATCTCTCAGAAACTTGCATGATACAATGAGAAACTAGAAGAAAACCAAATATGGAGGATAATAGATGTAGCCCACCAGTTTTTTTATTTTAAACTGAGGAACAGGAAATGGAAAAAGGAATGACTAAAATCATGACTGAAAGGGTGTTTTTAAAATTCAGTTGTGACTATGCTTTAGCCATGTAATGGAGCTGTAAAAGTATTCAACGCACAGTTATCCATGTCTTTTTTCAGTTGAGTTGCAGGTATTCTTTTTCTGGCAGCTGGATCTGGATTGATAAATATTAAGCATGTTTGATATTAAAATTTCTTGTTTGCAAAGACTAAGACTCAATAGAGTGCAGAAAATGATTGTATATACTTAACACTTAATGATTATTTTGGCATATAATCTGTTGTGTTTGTGCATTAGTTGTGTTTCTGCTTAATTTATCTTTAGATTTTCAGAATGAATATTTGAAATTTTAATGTTATAAAGGTTTGCTTAGTGTGTAGATTTATATAATTCAAATTCTCATTACAGTATCATCAGCAAAGAGGAATACACAGAATATTTAGGAAGTAGCTAACTATTTAGGAATAGTCATTGCTTGACATTAATTCTTCATGTCAGTTTATGATGAGTCAAAGTTGGACATGTCTGTTGTTTGGCTGGAGTTGTCTCTGTGGGGAGGCCTGTGCTCAGCTGAAGATCATTTTTGTTAGAAGAGCCTCCACTCTGTAATGTAAATGCACTGACACAGCTGCTTAAGTTGATTGCTTCAATTCATGAGTCATATTCTCCAAATTAGCCTCCCTTTTATACAGTTTTAATAGTTTCAGCTTGTAATGTTAATAAATCTATATTTGGAAAGTCAGTATTTGGATGAAGGTACTCATGAAAAATAAGCTGTCAGATTAATTATGTGATTTTTTTTTTTACTTCAGAGGGCCTCACAAGGATGCCAGAGAGCATATTCGTCAATGTACTTTTATTTATTTATTGTCTCAGACATGCCCTTGTTGGTTATTTTTGTAATGAATGTATGCATCTTTTCGAAGAGTGCTTACCCTGGGGCATAAATTAATTTAATTTGATTCCTTATGCCCACCAACAACATAAATATTACAAAAATAAAGGCTTGTACTATTTTAAACAGAGGATAAAAACAGGCAAAGTAAAAAGAACTGTGTACATTTGTTGCTTTAATAGGTAATTGAAAGTGTTTATTAAAAAAAGATAACCTCTGCTTGAATTTAGTATGGACAATTTCTCTGCTCACTCTATGGGGGCCCCCTCATCACTCTGGCATCTAGAAAGCTTTACCATTTATCCCCCTCTATGGGCTACCTTTGGTAAATGTACCTGGATTTTTTCATTTTTTTATTTTCCAGACTATACTTCGCACTTTTTTTCATAGTTTGGCTGGTCCTGCGACTTATAGTCAGGTGCGACTTATATATCAAAATATACATAATAAAACATGTTTTTAAACGTTTAATTCATACTGACAGACACGAACCAAGGAGTAAACATTACCATCTACAGCCGCGAGAGGGCGCTCTAGGATAGGCTAGACATAAACAAAATGCCCCCAAAATGAAAATCCTGTTCTAATAAACTGCAGGTAGTAAAATATGCAGCGGTAATCGAGCAGAAATAAAGTTTGGAGCGAATGAGAAACTCGTGAGGGACTGACGAAAAGCAGAGGTTACTCTTACTCCAATGAAGAAAATGAAGAAAGCTAATTGTGGGCCAAAAGCAAGATGGCCAGAGCTGGAAGAACAAGTCCACAGATGGGTGCTGGAGCAATGTGCTGCCGGGAGAGACTTGTTACAGGACCATTTATGCTCAACGTGAAGGACGGATTTGGATACAGACGGAGCCTTCTGTCCATGCTCTGCGTTCATTTCGTCCGTATTTCTGCAGGTTTCCATAAAACTTACGGATACGGGCCAAACGGAGCAGTACCACTGGAAACCGTTGGGCAGTGTTGCTGCTACGACCCCTCACGTAGCTCCAGTGAGACACGAAGAAGAAATAATAATGGCTGAACTTTTTGAAGAGAAACTCTGTGAGTTAGTTAGAAATTACTAACTTCTGTATGATGTTACTTCGCTGGGACAAACAAATGCAAACCAAAAAAACAGCTGTGAGGAGACTGGAGAGCAATTATATATCAGATGGCTGGTAGTGAAGGAGAAGTGGAGGTCTGTGCGAGACAGATTTGTTCGAGCCCGCCCTGGTGGATGTATTGGTTAACAACAATGCCAATGGAAAGGACGCAGTGGGCCTTCTTGGTGTTACCTCTTCATACAAGGCAACCACCTCTCAATCAGAGCACTAAATATGTTCTACTTATATATGTTTTTTTTCTCTTCATGACGCATTTTTTGACTGATGCGACTCATACTCCGGAGCGACTTATAGTCCAGAAAATATGGTAAAATGGTTGGAAAGTATACTGAGTTGGGGGGTGCAAATATACCTGGTTGCTCCGCCCATGAATTATCTGTATGTTGGAAACTCTGTTATTCTACATATAGATGCAAAGAAAACTACAAGTAGCCCACAGAAACAGCCATAATAAGTGATTTTGCCTGAAGTGTCACCTCTTAAAATGTATATAGACAATTGTTGACCATATGGGTTATCTAATCAGATTTCATGGGGGTGCCATGCCACCCTTAGCTGCCCATTTGGGCACACCATTGGCCTGTGGTGCCTATGAATCACAACACAACATTTTGCAATACTTGAAAGATAGCAAGACAATTGATAATGTTTCACAGTATCTAATCTCAACAATACCAAATCTATTTGAAAATGAATGAGGTTTAAAGATGCAGGAGCTTAATGCTATGACTGATAAATTTGGAGACAGTGCATTGGAAGGAAAGGAAACTTAACACAATATAGGATGTTGTAAAATGAATGTAATATGTCAATAGACCCTAATGTTGTTGAGGCAGAAAAGTAAACAACCTTTGGACAATTTTATCCTGCTTTTACCTGACTAAATGTCCTTTGGCTGAGTCTTTGAACCCCACCCTGCTGCCTCTCTGTTCCCAGTATCTCTTTCTGCTCAGTTTTCCTCCATGTCTCCTCTGTCACCAGCTTACAAAAGGCTGAAAATGCCCCTCACTCCCATGGGGGGAAGACAGTGAGGTTTGAAGAAATGCTTTGACATTTGGGGAAATGCTTGGCTGGTGCCTGGCAACCTCACTCTGATGAGAAGACTCCAGGAAATGGCTGTTTGAGGCCAAAAGAGATTTTGGCACATGGCATATGACTTCAAACCAAAAGCTTTTGTTTTTTTACAGCCTGGTTTAGTAAAGGAGATATCAGAATAAGTTTCACATGTAAATGAGTGAGCTGTAAAGGGAGACTGTTAAGCTATCCTACTATGAACTTTAGCTTCAGTTCACTGAGAGGACCTCATAAAAATATATCAATCCTCTTATTTTAAAGAAAGCAGGCCCTGAATTTTAATGTATTCCTTTTAAGTGATAGTTTGAAAGCTGAATAATCTTTGAACTTTTATTTCTTAAGTTTATTTTAAGATGAGGAGCAGTAATATCAAAGATTCACTACATGGCCATCAGTCTTCCCTGCAGAATTCAAACTGAGGCAAAAACTCATTCATCCAAACAGCTTGTTAGTGAGCTTCAGGTGGAGGACCATATTCCTTTTCTGTTGCAAAGTACCAAACAAAGTGGTTTGATGATTAATACCAGAGCACTGTAACATTTTCTTTTTAGCCTACCATAACCCCAACATTGCTTTTTCAGTTTTTTAGTATGTTTAATGGCCGAAATAACCAGTAAAAATGACCACGTCTACAGCAATAACCAGCCCTCACACAAATCCAACAGTACACTTTGTTGAGCATTTTTGTAGAACTTTTTTCTACTTTCCAAAGTTTTTTTCATCAAAGTAGATGAAAGCTATGTTGTTAAAATATGTAGAGTGTTGCAGGAATGAGTCCTAAAATGTCTACAATGATGAATATGCAGATTTTCAGAAACAGTGATCCCATAGCCCCAAATCTCCCTTAAACTGCATGCACTGACTTCAACAACAACAGAAACAATGGCAGAATACAGTGATGCGTTCATGCTGCAGAGGCTACTGAACTTGTTATGGCTTTTACAGCAAAATCTTCTCCTCAACAAGCACTTATTGTTTTTGTTTCGGTTTGTTTACATGGCACGTTTTATGTGCACACTCCGTGTCTTCTTCTCTGGTTGTGGTGTATGTATTAATGTTACAGTAGCACTTACAGGCCAGACATACACAGACACATTTCTTGAAGTGATGCCATGTTTATGGAAACCTCTTTGAACAGGAAAATGACATAGACAGTTTTCATCTCTTTACTGACAGGGCCTGAGTTTTCTGTTCGTATCTGACTGGAGGAGCACCCGGTATAGTCTCCTGCTGCCTGCTTCAAGATTTGATGTGTTGTGTTCTTACAGAAATGCTCCTCTGTTACTGTTGCCTTTCTATCAGCAATAATAGTTATCTTTTTTTTCAGAATCTTTATCTGAAATATGACAGACTTAATTAAAGTGAAAATACACATGGCTGCTTTATTCTACATAACTGTAGAAGTACAAGCAATAAAGGTGAGTTCCTATATTCTACCACAACAGACTCTCTGTTGTCAAAACCGTGAAACCGGGCAGGCCTGCCATTACTTAAAAATCTTGCAGGACAGTGGTGATTCGGTCACTTCAGCGTGGGGGCTTGTAGTGATTTATCTTTAAAAAAGTCTGCTGATATTCCCTTCGAGGTTGAATGACTGTTATCTCTGTTGGCTTTTGTGTTGATAGGCTGCCACATGTGCGATGTCTGACCAATCAGATAACGTTGTGGGTGGGACATACATTTAGAGCATGGGAGAAAAAGAGCAGCAGGCATGGAGGCACACACGACTGAAGGAACGGATAAGAGCTGAACAAATTTATTACCTCCGCCAAGGAAGTTATGTTTTTGCCGGCGTTGGTTTGTTTGTTTGTCTGTTTGTCTGTTTGTTTGTGTTCAAAATAACTTGAAAAGTTATGGACGGATTTGGATGAAATTTTCAGGAAATGTGTGGAATGGGAAAAGGAAAAAATGATTAGAATTTGGGACTGATCCGGATCACCATCTGGATCCAGGGAATTTCTTAAAGGATTCTTTAACATTGCAAGATAGGACCAATTTGGCATTTGTACATATAACTCCACAAAAAAACGGTCAGGGCACTTGGTAAAAAACCTACCTTGGCAGAGCTTTGTGCTCTCCGAGTGCTTTCTAGTTTTTCAATTCATATTGTTAGCAAAGAGTCAAATAAAATATAGATACCGATAATCATCAAAATGTAAATATCAGCAACTTCTAATAGTTATGGGCATTTATCCATGTATCTACAGTGTATGTAGGATAAACTTTTGGTCAATGTTGTGTTTATGTAAAAAAAAAAAAAAAAAAAAAAATTGTATTAAAAAAAACAACCATTTCTTAATCAGCTGACAATAATTTAAACTTCAAAATGATTTATCTAGGAAGCTGGCCAGTAGTCACCCTTAGGATCAATGTTGTTTTTGCTGTTTTTTTAAAGAAACAGTTCTTTTTCAACTCCCGGTGATACACTCAATAGAATTACAAAAATATCACCGTAGGACACCAGTTGATTAACTCACCATCCATAGAAAGCATAATTGGATGGCAGCGGCCTCAAGCCTAATGTCCCTCTGATGTATTAAGCCAACAAAAAAAGACACTCATTTAAATAAACTGTCTTTAAAACCCCCTCACCAAATCCTCATCTCACTCCCTCTACCCACAATCCTTCTTCCCAGCGCCTCAGCCTTCCTTCCGCTGGAGCACTTCATTTATTTCTTTGCTCCGGTGCCAAATGAGCAGCTGGATCAGGGAGAGAGAGAGGGAGGGAGACATAAAGGAAGAGGACAGAAAGAGAGAGAGGGATGATGTTTCAAATGTAGTCTGTGGATTGACGCTGCAGACAGGATTTTGCTTTATTTGCATAAGGCAAGCGCAGCCTACATGCTGGGAAACAACGGACGCAACACTTGGAGGAGGATTCCTTGAATGACTCTTTTCATCTGACTGAAGGAGATAATGCTTTCTCTGCGCCATTGCATACCAAACATCCATGCTGTGATGTCATGTTTGTTTCTTCTGTTTCTTTTCAAATTTGTCTGGAAACAAAACAAGTTTAAGAAAAAGAAAAATGAGGCCTTGAAAAGTGAGCAGTGCACTTGTTCTTGGATGAGTAGAAGAAGATGCGGGAGAGGAGCAGTGAGGCAATGTGGTATCAGACTTTTAAACAGTCCAACCTCCTTCAGATCAGAGACAGCTCAGAGGCAATTTAATATCCGCATGGGCAGAGCTGAGTGGAGCGAGGTTGAGCACAGAGAACAGTGGAGGTTTTTTTTTTGATTAGCTCTTCTTTTTACTTCCCGTTTCTTCCTCTATTCTGCTCAAGTCTTTTTATGTTTGCTCCCTTTTTCTTCTCTGCTCTGTTCTGTTTTTAGCTTGATGTCTTAGTAACTTCAGGAAATGTGTGCTCAAGTCTGTAGGCTTCAATGGTAACATGAATCTGAAAAATATGATTATTGTACTATACACCATTACCTCATTCAGTTTTGAATGCTCTCATTATAAACACTAGTTTTCCCTTTTGTGAACAAAAAAATCAGACTTCAGACACTAGTACATCATTGGAGTTTTTTTATGGCAGGTTAGCAGTCATATCAGCGCTGGGCTATATATCAAGGAATTTATAGAATGACATGCTTTAAGTAAGACGAGGGGTAAGGTAATATCTTTAATGTCATTACTGACCATTTGCATGTGACTTCACACACTGTTCCATTCCAACTGGATGTCAAAAACGATGCCGTCAATCATGTTACTTAATGGTTGACTATGCTACATAAATTTAAATGTCCCTGTGATGAACTTTAACCTACTTGTTCAACCATAATTAACTATGTCTGTATAGTGAGCTATTCTAAAAAAGCTTTAAATGTCTGTTTGATATATCTTCAACTCATTGTATGAAGCCTAAATTATCATTTGCAGCAGAAAAACTTCATGGGCTGACGCTCATGCTAGCATCGTCATTAAGACTGTTTCAGCTGAATCTATGCTTGTTTTTCAGTTTGTGAATCTTGACTCATTTGACGACTCAGTGACATTTTTGTTCCATGTTAGTGATTGTTTGCAGTAAGAACAGCTAACTAAGATGATCTTTATGATATTTGTAGTCTTCAAAGGTGCAGCAATAATATTGGCACCGAGTATTGGCAGATTTAAAAAAAAAGTGATTGGTTGATCAGAATTAATGCCTGCAAACACCTACCACCGATCACTGGTGGATTAAGTACCTGGGTGTTCATCTAAACAATAAACTGGACTGGACTCATAACACCACCACACTTTATAAAAAAGGACAGAGCAGACTCTATCTGCTGAGGAGGCTGAGGTCTTTTGGTGGCAGGGGGCACTCCTGAAGACCTTCTATGACTCTGTTGAGGCCTCTGCAGTCTCCTATGGAGTGGTCTGCTGGGGGAGCAGCATCACAGCAGATGACAGGAAGAGGCTGGACAAAATGATAAAGAAGACCAGCTCGGTCCTGGGATGCCCTCTGGAACCTGTGGAGGAGGTGGTGGAGAGGAGGACTACAGCCAAGCTGTCCTCCATGATGGACCAAGACTCCCACCCCCTCCAACACACACTCATTGCACTAAGGAGCTCCATGAGTGACAGGATGCTCCACCCGAAGTGTGTGACGGAGAGGTATCGCAGGTCCTTCCTTCCTGCAGCTGTTAGACTCTACAACAAAAAACTCTCCAGTGTGCAATAAACCATATTTATATTTGTAATACCTCAAATCTCCATCTGTAAAATATCAAACATGTACATAACCACTGTAAATATACCACTTACTATGTACTATATATATATTTTTATATATATTTTTTATTTTTATTTACTTTATTTTTCAATTGTAAGTTTCTTTCTTATATTTCTTCTTGTATCCTGCAGCTGCAGTAAATTTGGAATTTCCCCCTGTGGGCCTGATCAAGGAATAGTTAATCTAATCTAATCTAATCTAATCTAATCTAATCTTAACTTCATGTTCACCCGTTGATGTCATCTGTTCATCTACTCTCCCGCTGCTCTGCCATCCACTTAAATAAACTGTAGCAGAGTCTCCGAAACATTGTCTTTAGTCTATTAAGTCCAAAATATTAGTCCAAGTCTATGTCTGTACTGAAATTCACACTGAGACCAACAGCATAAAAGCTAATCAGCTAAGCTCAACAAGCAATGAGCAAAACTAAGAACATGATGTATTTAGTCATAGTTAACAGATTTAAAGATTTAGAAGTTTGCTGACCTTGAATGCATAAAGTTGAGTGTGGAGTGATTTTTTTTGGCAACATGAATTAATCACATCAGTTACATTATGTATTTTTAAATGTGTCGCCTTTAATTTAGATAATCATTAGCACTGTTTTGTCTGTAAGATTTTGTAAGAATTTGAACACACTGAAGACACAACACTTATCTTTGTGTATATATGAACCCTGCCCTGTCCTGCCCCACACTGGCCCAACACCGACTCAAAGCATTTACGTTTGCTTTTTTTTTTTTTTTTTTTTTTTTTTTTTTTTATTATTTTATGGATTTTCATAACATCAGGAAAGCACAATTTAGGTTTTAGTCTTCTTTGAATCTGAATGAAAATTTCATCCTACACACAAAATGCAAAATAAACATTTCAATGTTTACATGGCCCTAGACACAAAAACAGTTTCTTCCCTACTGCCATAACTCTTCTAAATGGCTGAATGTTGTACCTATTGCACTGCTAAATGGTCATATATTCACCTTCACTGGCCACTGATCCAATTGCACTACAATGTGTACTTTGCATCAATTGTATATATATTTATTTCTCTGCACAAGTGTACATACATATAGTATATACACATATTTTTCTCTTTTTCTACTAGGTGTACATATCCATATTCTACTCGGTGTACATATTTTTCTTCTATTCAAATTAGGTGTGTATATATATATATATATATATATATATATATATATATATATATATATATATATATATATATATATACATATACACACACACACACACACACACACATATATATATATATATATATATATATATATATATATATATACATATATACATATAAATACATATATTTTTCTATTATGTTTATGTTTATGTTTATGTTTATATTTGCTGCTGTTATTTTATGTCACAAACATACTTGGCCAATAAAGATGATGCTGAGTGCAACACAGCTGATTGTCCTGATTGTATAATCATGAGAGGCTAAACTTTCATAGTATTCAAAACTCCATCTACTGCCAGGAAGTACACTTTAGTGGGACAGACTGGTCCTTAATAAATTATGCGCAGATGAATTAGCTCTCTCTTTCCCTTACATGACTCTTTTTTTTAAAGTGTTGCCCATATTTCATCATCAAAGCTGAGAAACAACACCAAATCGACATTGTTTGTTGTGTTTTCTTATTATGCTGTTATAGAGGGCATTTTGTTTGTAGTTTTGCCAAAAAACAGATTTTAATTAGCTATTCATGATTAAAATTTCCTGTTGGAGAAATCAAAAAGCATGACAAACGCTTTCATCTCTCTAGCTTGTTGGAACAGCAGGATTCGGTAGGCTATAGTCCTGCATGTTTGTAGATTTTATTAACAAAACACTCGGCTTTCTGGCCCTGAATGATAGACAGGTAGAGTTGGACATTTCTCCTCTTTGTGTCTATGTAAGCAGAGGATGTCACTGTCCTGTCACTTGTATTTATTGCTTTTCTGCCCTTTTTTGTCACATTTTTTCCATTATTTATCAGCTCTTTCCCTGTAAAACAGTGTGCACAGTGCTCCTTTTTTATTCTTTTCTCTTTCTACTTGGTTATTTGTTAAATGCATGCCTGTATTTTTCATGAGCACCAACAAACATCCATCAAAGAGACACATGTGGTAAGATTCATGAAAGTCTGTCAGAACAAACCCGACTCAGCAGAAACTCATCGTTGTTGTCGTCTCCTCCCTCGATCCATCTCCTCCCCTCGGGCAGATCAGACACATGACTGCGGTGTGACCCTCAGCCAGCCCGCACAGACATTTGCTATCGATCATGTAATCTACGCTCTAGCCTTGCGTTATCACAGTCATCTCGTGGGACAAATCAAAGGTTATCATGGGACAATGTTCTGCCTCAGGCTCCTCAATGTTCCCTGAGGTTCTCTCTGTGGCTCTGCTTCTCTCCTCTGTAAGCTGGCCATCCATCAGATATAAAATGTGAGATTTAGAGCAAAGCTAGCGGCCACTTGGCTTTTCTGCATGACATGCCAGTACAAAAACATTGCCAGAATCAGTTTATTTAGTCACAAAAATAGGCAAAAACATTTATAATATTCGGAATGCCTTAAGTGGGCTTGCATCCAGTCTTTCAACTTTGCACCATTGTTCTGTAATTCTGAGAAACACTTGTTTACTTTCACAAGTTTTTGACCAAACAATTAAGTATTTGGTGCCAATATAGGAATTTTAACCTGCATTTCTGTGTTTATCTCAAGATTTCACACATAATATTCTTTAAATCATGAAAATCAGCATAGGAAAAAAGATCTGGGATTTAATGATACAACACATCATTTTATTTATTCACTGCCCTTTTTTTATCCTCACTGCATTACTTAAAAAAGTACTTGCGCCTCATATCGATCTAATGTTCTGCAGTCATCATCACAGTTTTGTAAGCTGACAGTCAGTAAACACTGTGATGATGATGTAAATGTCTGATATTATCCACTGCACAGCGCAGAGCATGGATGGCATTTTTCAGCCCCTGCTCCTGTTTGTAAAAATAAAGTTCCTTTTGTTTGTTTGTTCTCACGGTTGTTACCATTTTTAGTCAAAGGTAGAGCCACTGACATTTTTCTTGCAGGATTGAGGATGAACATTTGAATCCAGTCAGTTGACAAACACTCAAAGGTCAGTGTGCAGAGTGGAGTTGAGCGTCTGATTCATTCATGACCAGAGACTGAAACTCACTCACTGGAAAAAAAATGAAAGTATGCCATCACTGCTGCACTGATGCATTATGGGTCTTGACAGACTTATGGATCTTCTATTATACATGATTTGCTCTTTTGTGGGTCTGTTGTTATATAACACACAGCCTGCAGCGTATGTCACAGAGCTGGAGGACTGTACGCTAGTGTCTGATGTTATAGATTTTCTGCAAGATAATGTCCTGGACGTATTCCTTCATCTGTGTTTGAAACTGATATTTTTATTTTTGTGACGCCAGAGACACAAGAAAAATAGTCATTAAATTGACAGATTCTTACTGGCACTTAGGCAACCTCCTGTTACCCATATAACACACAGCTTGGCAGAACCTCAGTTGCAGGTCAGAATTGACCATGTGTATAGTCAAGGTAGTACCACCTGGGGTCTTTCAGGGGCCCAGCCATCTCTGACTAAAGGGAATTCACATCTTCAATAGCATTACCTTTTATTTGTTTTAAATGTCCTATTTTAGGGGCAGTAATGTCTGAACATACAGCTCACAGAATCTTTCATCCTTAAACTCTGGATTTGAGTAAGACATCATGTGAGATCATTTTCAGCGATTGTTGGTCATTGCAGAAGGAGGAACTGCAATACATTTTGGTGTTGATCCAAAACCGGATGTGGATTCAGGAATATAATCAAGGATTTGATAACAGTGGAAAAATAGAGCCGTTTTCCACATTTTTGACAATAACTCTGTGCTGGAAATGCCTTGGTTGAGGTTTGTGCTCTTTGATCACTTCATGAATATGTTATTTTTCTTCTTTAACTAATAATTTAAGGGTCAAACTAGGGCTAAAAAGTAATGAAATAATTGATATTGCAAGTATTTTTTTTTCTTTACCATGAATTTCAATTGTTTAGCAAAAAATTAAGATACAAGTAAAATGCCTGTTGATAAAAAACAGGTACATTGAATTGTATGCCCTCATTTAGACTCATCATTTTAAACAAATCAACTTGTGGCCAAAAAACATGTTACTGTTTGTGGTTTTTACTGTAAACAAAGTTTTTACCGAAGCATCAGACCGCACATCCATTTTGTTTTTCATTTTAAGCATAAACAATATTGTTGTAAATGACCCTATATCTTATTTAAAAACATGTAGTTATATATCTTTGCGCCCCAATGCAAATAACTTGTCTGTTTGTAATTGTGGTGCCCAAACAGGTATTCTTATTGTTTGATTTTTACCAGAATTATATCAAAATGAAACAATTATGTTCACCAAAATTAAATCTAAAGCTGTACCTTTGTCTCTGCCCCCCCAACATCAACATTTATCATAAATTCTCACTCTTTGTAATAACCCAGTTTAATTGCAATTCAGCTGTATGCTTTTGTATTTTCCAACATCAGTGTTTTCTACTTTATAATTATTTTAGATTTTTAATGTTAATATTAGATTAATCACTCTTTCCATGGTTGTTATTGATTATACCTCTACTAAAACTACCTTTACAACCTTATAGGCAAGAGGATCCACTTGAAAAAGAGATACCACATCTCAAGGGGCTAACCTCCAATAAATTTATATTCAGCAGAGACAAATGTGATGAGGACAGATGTATGATTTGCACATGAATCTGTCACTAGCTTTAATTCTTATTTTAGTCCCTTTGTCTCTGCCTACCTCTCTTCCTTTGCCCCGGACCCCTAACACAGCTTTGGTGGTGGCTGTTCAATAGAGAGCTCAAATGTTACTAAGTAGATGACTAACTATTACACCTATACTGCAGAGAGAATATAGTAAATAGACCATATGGTCATTTTAAGTGCAAAACATTCTGCTTTGGCTTTATTTAAGATTAGACTATTTTCATTTCCCTTGTCCGGACTGAAACCCAAACAGTGAATAAGACTGGAGGTCGTTTTCTTAACTCCAGCACAATATGTTGTATTGTAACCGTCATGGCCTGCTTCTTACTGACGTGACCCAGATCCTTCCTAATGACACTGTGTTCTCAGTCTTTGTCAGTCAGTCTGTTGCCATTCTTTCCCTCCCTCCCCCCTCGCTCTTCATTTTTATGATATCCCTCTATCTTTTGTGCCTACGCCGCAGGGCTATAATCTTTAGTGTAGACTGTGGTCTTGTAGCAATAAATTGTTTCCCGTACACTTATGATAGCCGGCAAAGTCTCTGAATAAAAACAAACAAAGATATCTGAAAAATTTTATTAGACGTGCTGCTTTTAGAGTGACCTCTCCTGTCTGCAGTAAACCAGATTTTACCTCTTACTCTAAAATGTTAGGCACATACCGGTGAACTGGAGCTGGTGGTGCTGAGCCAAAGTCGACTTGTGTCCATCCCAGTGTGTGCTACAGTTTGTTTGTGGGAGATGAACTCGCCTACAGCTAGCTGTGCTGGAACCCTGAGAGCGCTATGAGGCTTCATGCTATCAAGTGTAGCATAGCTAATGCATTTTTGATAAGACCAGGGGGGCTCAGTTGTAGGTTTAAATGTCAGGGGCCCCAGGCTCAGGAGACACAGGGATAGAGAGAGAGAGGAAAAGAGAGAGCCTGCTGTCATTGTGATCTTCCAGCTAAAGTTTTGGCTTTACATTCAGTCATTTTTCATCACACATCTTCTTTACTAATCAGCTCAGCTTCAACTGAAACATGAACAAGTGGACATTCTGTTCACACGTACAGTTGCATTAATTTGGTCAATAGGAGGCAGCAGAAACAAGCTAAGAACACAGCATTAAAATGTTAAACTTAAAATAAAAATAGGTTTGTGTGTCCCAATGAAACAATAAGTGCTCAGTAAAGAGACCCTCATGCGTGCTGCTGATAATCTATCACATGGCCCCTAGCAGAATCAGTTTTGTTGACAGAAAATATGACTGAAGATGTTCATTGACTGACAGATGAGATGACAACTCGCTAAAAATGAATCTATGATGATGAAAACACAGACAAAATATCTTTTACTTTCATCAGTTAAGCAAGACTAGAGTAAAATGTTTGGAATAACCTGTCGGACAGACCTTCTGGATTTCTATTCTCCTTTTTTTTTGAGATTCAAATGTATAAAGATGAACTGGTGGATCATAATGCTCTTGATTTAAATCAGTATTCATGTAAAAAATGTTAATGGAATCTAATAGAGCTGGGAAATTAATCAAATATCAATTGAGACTACAATTACTGCCTTTCACAATTATGAAGCCCAAGTAATTGAGATAAAAGATTTGAACCACATGACATGTTTAACTTTGTTTTTTCTTTTATTAATATTTTTAGGTATTTTTGAGGTCTTGTATTTTTTTTATTATATTGCTATGTATTGCCCAATCTTTAACGTTAAAAATGACAGTGTCAAAAGCACATACGTTTAATAAAAGCATGTGCTTTAAAATCAGTCAGTAATTTTATTTATAATTGTGATCTCAGTATCTGTTAAAATAACCATGATTATCACTGCTCCATCACATCCTGGAAACTAGAACTTTTTTCACTTTGATCACCTCTGATATTTGTTAATACGTGTAAATAAGCAAACATAAAATACAGTGCAATACACATACGACTATGGTCTACTGTCACACAGTTTTGTCATGTTTATAGTCATATTGTAAATACTCTCAATGTTAATAGTGTAAATTCCTTGGCTTGTTTATAGTCTCACTTTACTTTTTACTCTCTAATTTATTGCCTTCATACGGAAGTCGAATTAGCTTAAAGATTCTGTATGTTGCAACTGGCTTTCTTATTTTTACTTTTTTTTTTTTCATAGTTTTTATGCTGTTATCCATTTTAATGTCTCTTATCTATTTTATTGCCTTTGTTATTCCTTGATATACTGTGTATAAGAGCAACTGAAACAACAGAATTTCCCCTCAGGGATTAATAAGGTATTTCTGATTCTGATTCTGATTCTAATTTTAGCCATAATCAAGCAGCCCTAAAAGCTAACACAAAGTCTGATGAAAGGTCATGATCGAAAGCAACTGTCTAAACTGTAAGACCCAGTAAATCTGTATTGTTGGTAAAAGTAGGAGTCAGTTGTCTTCCACATCTGTTGCTAAAGATGCATAAGTATATGATAAACAGACAAGTTTTCAGCCTGAGGGCTCTACTCAGACAATCTGCTGGAGACCCACACAGTTACAGGATATACAGGAATATGTATATGTGGACAGTGTGCTTGTGTATTGCTGCCGGGAAAGGACAATCCTCTGCTTTGTTGCATTAAACCTGATTATTAATGATTGATGATGATGTCACGAACAGGAAAATCAAGGCCCACTGTGTAGAGTTTCATATTTAGATTTTATAAGATGATGTGCTTGGCTCTCTGATGCTCAGTAGATACAGATACAGTGCGTGGGGTAGTTGGCCCCCAGCTATACTACTGTAATACTTAAACCATGCCATCTTCAGTGCCCCTCTACTCCTCCTCTGATCAACCCTGCATCTTAAGACCCCAGCAAAGCCACAGGCACAAAAGTCAAATACCATTTGTTGTGTGTTTGTCCTGTTTAGGTGCTCTTGAGTGTGAATCTGGTTTTGTAACAGCTCAGATTGGACTTTTGTGATCAAGACCATGAAATGCAACAAAACATTCCTTTCTGATGCAACTACGGAGGATTTTCTTTCATCACAACACAGTCTTTCATTTGTTAAAATAGACTACAGAATAGGGAGTTGTTTGTAGCCTGCTGTGAAACCAAGTTGAAACATGTTTTCTGATTACACTGATGTCATATGAGCTACGTTGCTAAAATGTTTGTATGTTTGGTGAACAGAGGATTTTTGGTAGGTTTTGGTTATTTGTGCATGTATGTCAGTTAGATCCATTTTTTTATGCAAATACAACCTTATTATTAAGCAGAATCAAAACATTCAAACCAACTTAATCCATCTCTGTACTGTGATGACAATATTAGTATTATGACGATTATTATACTCCATATTAGACTTGAAAAGGCACACTTATCCTAGGTATGCATGATATCATAGTCATAATATCAATATTAGCAGATAATAGCTCATAAAGGTAATTATTGGCATTTGTGTTTATTACAATTTATACCTGTTCTTATAGGTCATCTGTCAGTTATGCATATTGGCCATAAACAGTTAACTCCATATATTGCTCATAATTCTCACAGAATGTACAAATATACCAAAGTGCCTCACCACACCATCACTGCCTACAATTAAAGCAATACAGTGTTGAATAATTTAAAATAAAAAGATGTTTTTCCTCATTTCTCATCTGTCTCTTACACAAATAGACTTCCACAAATAAGAGAAACAGGCCCCGTCTAGTATAGAAAAGACTTTGTGTACTTGACCCAAAAAAAGTTTATATATTGGTTAGAGGAGGAAGAAAAAATAGATAACTACATAGTATAGTGATATTTTGTGCCGCAGTAGTATATTGATTCAATGCCCCAAAGCAGCATTATTTTATATGTACTAATATCCAACATTTAATAAAGCTTTTGGTTCTGTAGAGATAAAATTAATTACTCATTTAATCCAAATAATGGTGTTGTTGAGCCAATGCGGGTTAAGTCAGCATAGGTGACATGCATTGTGCAGGAGAGAGTCAGTAAACAACCATGGCAGCACGTGAGAAAGACAAAAGGAAAGCATGTCGGAATTTAAATCTGTTGTGTGGACCTTCTTTGGACTTGGAATGGGACATAAGAGATGGACATGACACAGGTTTGTCAGTAGTGACGCCTGAGAATACAATACTGTGGAGATATGGCTCACTTCACTTGGCACCTCCCAGGCAAAGCGGTTCACAGCAAAGCTAATGCTAAGCTAACGCTGCTGATAACTCGCCAACACGTGGCATGCTTAGCTCGTCAAAGCTGCCCCCGCATTCAGAGAGAGCAAGGAAAATAGACCAATCCATGACTATCTCTGTGCCCAAGGCCTCATCATGTTGTGGAAAACATGGGCTTTTGTTACATGCTGCTTGGAGCCCAGGTATGTGCCTCTGTCTTTGCATTGTTTCACCAACTCAGCAGTACAGAGTATTGAAACTAAAAGTTAAAGAGGATGAGCTCAGGAGAGTGAGATGCATTAAATGGCTAATAGTGGACATCAGTCTGTGAGTTTTACTTATGTTTTTAACTAATGTGACATGATGAATATACTGATATGTTTTTTACTGAATTTTATAGAATTCAACTTTTTTTCTTTTTGGTTGTAAATGTAGCCAAGAACAGGTTAAAAATCACAATATGCAGCAATGTTATTTATAACAATACTCAGCATATTCTGAAATATTAAGAACCGCAATATAATTGAATTAGGACTCAAGTACAGTGATAATGTAATGTGGGGTCACTGTTGAATATTTTAAGTCAGATCAGCTTATTTTGAATTATCGGAGGAGAATTGTTAAACAGTCTGTGATGTGAAAAAAAAACCTCTGTGCAGGATGAGTTGCAGTGAATTTGTTCTTGTGCA
The DNA here is from genome assembly GCA_037902135.1 of Cetoscarus ocellatus. Lineage (NCBI taxonomy): Eukaryota > Metazoa > Chordata > Actinopteri > Labriformes > Labridae > Cetoscarus > Cetoscarus ocellatus. Next base: position 1,296,024 of record JBAMNC010000320.1, on the reverse strand, counting down.
CTCAAAGACCCCTTGACCTCGGTCACTGACATTTACTGAAGCGGAGCTCTGCTTCAGACTGACTTAGACTGAACTCGAGGAACTTGTGACTAAAAGGTTGCTGGATAAAACTCCCCCTGGCTTTCCTTTGACCTGTCGGCCCTGCATATACTGCAGCTCCAGCTGAACTCAGCCCACTAATGCTCCTGTGGAGCTGACCGGAGGTTCATGGCAGAGGATCAAACATCTCCAGGGCAGCACTTAGAGCTCTAATGTTAAATAAAATCATCTGACCGCTAAAACACACACTAGGATCGTATTTATTTATTGCTTTGAGTAAAAGTTGTATGGCAGGGCAAACACTTCACAACACATAAGAAGATAAAATCATTTTTATGACTGTGGAGCAGATTTTTTTGTCAGTTGTCCCTCCAAATTAAAAGCCCCAGCTCAGTCACGGACCATCTCTCACTGCAGCATATGCTGGGCCTACACTCGATGAATTATGCACCCTCACAAATTACCAGTCTGGTCATCCGTCTGCCAACCAATTAAAATTTCAACATACAGATGTTGTAGGCATTCTGCAAGCTTTGGTCGGCACTTCAACAGAATGTACTTTTGATATGAGTGTGTGCTTGTTTAGTTTGTGTGAGGCATCAATTACATTTATCTGACAGGACCAGAAATTATTTAACAAGCACAATATCTTAATGAGTGTCTTTACGTGTTTCATCTTCCTCCTTTATACCATAGCTTAAGGCCTTCTTTGAATGACTGCACTCTGTGACCGATTAGTTTGAGCATATATGCACACACACTGAATCATATACATTTGTTATCCTCCCATCTTACATTTATGTCCTTGTATATCCACTTGAGGATTTCATTGCTAAAGGGACATTAATTCTGCTCAGGTCAGGAACTCACATACTCTACTGTATTATTGTTCGTCCCTGAGTCACATCTGTAATTGTGTACATGGACAACTCTTCGGCAAAGGCAGAAGAATCACTGTACTACAGCTAAGCCTTGCAAGTGTTATTAAAATGTAAATTTACAGAGCTGCACCTCAAAGGATACGCTTGGCTGAAAAACTTAAAGTTTCAAACTCAGAAGTGTATTTTTTCCTTAAAGTAACACTCATAACTTATTGAATTTATGAGTAAGAAGCTTAGATTTATTCTTTTAGCTTTTTGTTGTGGTTTCTAATGAAATGTGTTTTTTTAAGTAATTTAAAAGGTAAGCTTTGCAATTGTTGTTTCGTTGTTTGAGCATACGCAGTGACTTAGAAGCTTTCTAGGGCTGGTCAATGCATCAAGTTTGGTCAATTTTTTAAGATAAATTAAGTCTATTAAAAGAAGAGTTGAGACCCTATCAAACACACTCACCTGCCACTTCATTAGAAGAAGAAGAAGAAGAAGTAGAAAAAGACAACATACTTCATGAACTCCTCATGGAGAAATTCAATTCTTTACACTAGTCTGTTGAAACATGCTACACAAACACAGGCTGAATACACATGCGCATGCACAAACAGGTCCTATGATAGTGGAGAGATGCCGGATAGATGGCTTGCTGCTCCTAAAGGAGCACTACTGAGCAGTTTTGGGTTCAGTGCCTTGCACTTCTGTAGTGCCCATAAACTCAGCTAGCACCACTCCAGCTACCAAACCAACTTCCAAACATGATTGGGTTGGGACTTGAACTGACCATCTTCCATTCCCCAGCCCAAGTCCCTCCGGACTGAGCTACTGCCGCCAAATCTGCCCCTCCAAACTGAATGTTGCAGCAAAAATCAAGGCTCATTAGACCAGGCAGTATTTTTTCATTCTCTTGTTGTCTATCTGCATCAAGATTTGACATGTTTTGTCTGAAACCTGCTATGACAGCTGCTTAGTTAGCTTTTAAAGATGTGACGTTTTTGCTATCTAGCTCAATACTACTGCAAAATTCCATCTTCATTGCTGTTATCACTTACTTTTTAGCAATTTTGCCTGCCACTACCAATGCTTACCACAAGCACTGGCAGCCGGTCAGCATTTTGCTGGCATTTGGTGCTACTCAGTTTGTGGAAAGTACTGCTCACTGAGTTTTACACAATTGCTGACCAGCAAGTAGTGACTAATTTTCCTTGTATGTTTACAAGCTCTTTCCTTCATCCTAATCAGCAAATTCTCACATGAGAAAGCTGCACCCTCATCTGTGTCAGTCCCTCCTCTCAGTATAAATGTGTGTATGTGTAGATGCAGGCTGCTGCAAGACTGCACTGTGAAGATATGGTTAGCATCAATATCATTACGGGTTGTTGTAGAAAACACTGGGAAACTTGATGATTCTGAACAGCTTGACCCCTCGGCTGTTTAATTTTTCCCACCCGTTGACTACCCCTAATGTGTATGGAAAACCCTGCCACAAAGCCAGTTGCAAACCGTGATAGAATCAGCAGTGTGTGTTTAATGAAACATGCCATACGATGCCCTTACAGCATCTGTGAATGCGCTGCTTTACAATCCTGTTTATCAGGTGACAAACACATTGCAGGGCAGAGAGAGTGTTTTTGTAAATCCCCATCGCCTCCTGTCACAGATGATTGCAACTAACCAGAGAAGGTGTCAAGGATTTTTTTCTTTACCCCTGACAACACTTTTCAAAGCACAAATACTAAATTGCACAACAAAGTGTCAGTACCCCGGTGAGACAGGAAGTAAAGTTCCTGGCACTTACAGATATGTCTGTCAGAGTGTTTTCTCCACTGACTGCAGTTTGGAGATTTTTAGTTTTAGTGTTAAATATGGTGTATCAAGCTATGTACTGCAGTTTTAATGCATGTTATCACCTTGGTGTAGTGAATGTTTTAAATAAGGACAGCAGTCTGTTTCATAACATCATATTTTCTGGTTGAAGTGATGCTTTAAACGCTCTATTAATCTGTGCTCAGCTTTGATTTGAAAACTTGACAAAACATAAATGCTGATGATATTTTCAAGAGTATGTAGATGAACTTTGGTGTTCAGATTCAATACAATCAACATGATTTGTTACTTATGCTGGGAACAGAGAATTGTCAGATACACAGGGGCTTTGTGTGTGTTTTGATGTGAAAAGTTAGACAGGTGCCACAAGTTACCAGAGCCAATAGGGACGTTTTCCAAGTCTCTTTTTTAGTCTAAGTGAATATTAATTTTAACCTTTGTGATGAACACATGAAATTAATAAATTATCAATTGTAACATGCTGAAACAGCAAGTCTTTGATAAATTGTATTTATGTTAGTTTCTCAGTTTGGTTCTCACTGATAAGCTCTACCTTGGTGGGCAACTGAAGCGTATTTGTCAACTGATTTGGCATTTTCTCTTCAGCACTTTGTGAGAGATGAAGCTGGAGACTACTCTCACTCTCTGATCATCTGCAGGTCAGATGTATACTCTGCTTTTAGGAGTAGTGTAGGGGTGGGAAATGATAACATTTTATCAGTCACGATGCCATTGTAAGTTCTGCGAATCGAAGAATTCCAATTCCTATGGATTTTCTGTGTAAAGTTGGGTTACAACAGCAACAATATTTTCTAAGGTTCATTTCCTTGTCTGTTTTGGCCTTGATAGTTGTCTGTCTCAGGGTTAAAATAGAGCCTCTTATTCTCAGGTTCCCTTTTGTGAGATGCAGAGTGCATACCAAAAGTCTAAAAGCTCTAACTTAGTAACATGTTAGCTGAAATGAAAGTCAAAATGGTCACCGCTCATCAACACTATTACTACCAAGGGCTGCATAGTGCTGAGGCTCCAACTGGTAGAGCTGGTGCCTCAGCAAGACTGTCATTAGATGGACTTCAGGGGTGTGTATTTGCAAGACTTTCTGTATTGTGTCATATGTACAGGATATATACAAAAAAAATTAAAAAATAATTTCTCCTTACCCTTTGGTGTAACAGAACGATACACCACAATATACTCCCCTTACATGTCTATCATTTTTAGCCAAGGTATTATCAATAATGTGAAAAACTGCCCATGGATTTTCTTTTATTACTTTGAAAATTTGATAAAAATCTGTCAAGAGCTTTTATTAAGTTGTCTTGGCCACAGACTGCTGAATAGACGGGCAGAAAAACGCTTACGAGGACAGAACCCCCTTGGCATAGGTAACACATGTAAAAGGAGGAGAGGCTCAACTTAAATACAAAACAAATTGCCCAAATTTCTAGAAATTTTTAACAAATACATTTCAACATCATTTTATAAAACAAATATCATAACAGTATCAGGCAGAAAAATATTGATATATTGGTGTGTTGATATTTTCTTACACCCCTACTGGACTCCCTTGTCGGACAGGGCCTTTCTGTGTGGAGTTTTCATGATCTCTTGTGCATTCGTGGGTGTACTCATGTACCCCTGTTTCCACCCACAGTCCCACAGTTCCACAGTGAATGAGTTTTAATGGTTGTTTGCCTATATATATCAACCCTGGCTGACAACCAGTCCAGGGCGTACCCTACCTCTTGTCCATTGACAGCTTGGATTGGTTCCAGCTCCCATGGCCCTGAAAGGAATAAACAGTGAAGATAACGGATGGATTGGATGAACTATTGCTTTCAGACACCGGTGTTCTGGTTTAATATGTGATTATGTTTGCTGGTGACTTTTAATTAAATAATCTGTTACAAAGAGATAGTACTCTTTAAAGTATAAATGCTTATTTTTGTTGTTTCTAATCAAATGCAAGTCTGATGTGCATATTGTGACATTTAATTTTAATCAATAATTAAAGAGTTCTGAGGAAGTATAGCCACAGGGCTTTTTTCTCAAAGATCTCTACCCCGAATGAAGAAATGCCTCTTCCTGTCTGGTCGTAGCTCATTTTGTCTGTTTTTGCGTGCCCTCACAGTGACACAGCTCATTCTAAATGGTCAGTGTGATAAAAATAAGAAATGTCCTTCATTTTGTTATTTTCTTTTATTTTTGTGGCTTCAAAATACACTTTGAACAAAGTTATTGGCTAAAATGCAGTAGCGTAATGCAGCAATGTAAGGGTTACTGGTAAAATGATAAACCGCGGTAAAATTTCCGACTGTTAGTATTACTGTTTCCTGAGTTTTATGACCTCACTGTGTCAATAACTCATGGTGATGCTGCTCATTGCCTGGAAAAGCCTGAACTATGTGTCTGCTCCTCGGTAAAGCAACTGAGGTCCCTCACAGACACGCACATGCACAGTTTGCAACGTTTGGCCTCTGAAGGTGAAAGTATGGCCACAGACACTATAGCGGGGGTTTTTCCCCCCTCGAAGTATGAAGTCTGGTCGAAGTTTGGATTTTACAAGGATGCCGAGGGTATTGAAGAGGGTCACCCTGTCTAAAACACAAATCTGCTGCCGGCAAAAGAAAAAGACGTGCGTGGTTAAAACTACTGTAATTCCTCGAGTAAGTGAGCTGACTGAGCCGGAGAGAGTGAGAGTGACCCTAACCCTGAGCCACACCTGAGTGAATTATAGGAGGTTTATCAGTATTTTCTATGTAAATATTGTATAAATGTTGTAAATAATAGCATCAGTATCATTCTGGAGTGTGTTCTTGCCGTTCTTTTGCCATTTATTCGCTGTGTTTTGCAGTATTTCGTAATTGATCGTCTTTTTCCATCATAGTTCGTGTTTTATGGATTTCACCAATTTTAATTTGGAAATATTGGAGGAGGAAATGTATATATAACGAGCTGTAAAGTGGACACTAATGCTGCAGGCAAACAAAAATGTGTGAGTGTATGTAAATAGGTTAAGTTTATTTCTTTTCATCTCAAAACTTTGAACATGTTCATTTAAAGTTGTTTATGAAGAGAATCCTGTTTAAAGCTCAAATCCGTTTTTTTCTTTTCTTGTAATTACACACTGTTTAAGCATTTATAACATAACAATGACAAATACTTGCCAGAGTTGTTTACTTTTATTTCTCATGAAAAAAAGGTTACAAAATGTACTCAAAGGACATTTCCTGACACATTTATTGACAAAAAAGACAAAAAGACCTGTTATAATTATAATATTAAAGGGGTTAAATGATTTCAAGTGTGTTTAAAAGTACTTTTTGAACATGTTGATCACACTGCAACAATATCATGATAATAATGATAACCGTGATCATTTTGGTCACAATAACCGTGATATGAAATTATCATACCGTTACATCCCTAGTGTAATGACAGCACAGATATTTCTGTTGTCCACTATGGTAAGTGACATCATAAGACTTTACATCTGCAAGTGATCAGTGCAGATGTAGAGGTGGTATCATCCTGCTGAACTGACTCAATAATGAATGAAGTCTGTGGTTCAAATGAACTTCAAACTCATATCTCTTTAAAGGAATATCATTAAACTCATTTGTAATAGCTGTTTGAAGGTGGTAATTAAAGGTGTTGCTTAACCTAACACACCTCCTGATCCCCGCAGCTCACTGTGACTCCATCCTCTCCACAATCCTCCCTGGCTGTATTATAATTAATCCCCAGCCCATTGAACAATGAGTTAGCACGGTTGTTAACCTCTGTGACAGAGACTGCACTTTCTGCAGCTTTACACAGAGATTAGTGAGGCCTGCGGTGGGAGAAACAGTGAAATCCGTACAAATTACAAAGACTGGCCACATGGGGACACATGTCTGTTTATAATGTGAAGAAACTAGAATGCGTGCTTGTGTCCTTGAATGGGTTAATTTGGCACTTTATCCTTGTTCTTTTCCCACACCAGTTTTGTATTGTTATTTCTCTATGATTTCCTCTTTCAGAAACAGCTGCTTACTTAACACTGATGAAAACAGGCAGCTGTAAACCACTACACATATTTTCAGCATTTCTCTTGTGGATTTCTTGGCAGACATGATATGATAGGGGCCTGTTATGAAATTTATTGCTGTTGTTAAAGAGGGAGTTACAGTGATCCTTGAATAAACTGGTTACATAAAAGGCTCTATTTCTCTCTGTCATCTGCGACCATCTTTCTTTCTTTGGTCATTCTCTCTGTCTCTTTAAAAGCTCCAGAGGTTTTCATAGACTCTTTCCTGACTCTATTATATCTCCCCGGGTGGCATTTGCATATAAAGTTGTGAGTGAGCACTCTGCACCGCTTTGGATACAATCCCAGAGAGACATCCCAGAGAGAGAAAGAACTTTGAGGGGACACAGGAGCAAGTGAGAGATTGAAAGGCAGAGCATTTCTCAGTGCACACTGTTTTATTGTCTTTTGTTCCAGTTTGATGATCTTCTTATGGTCTGAAAATAAAAATCAAAGTTGGGGGTTTTGTCGGTTGTTGTAAAATGAAAATAAAAGCTCAGATGCAAAAGGATTTCACCTTACAGACAAAACCGGTTCTCCCTAAAACCCTCACCCTCTTGTCATAACATAAAGGATCACATTTTCTCTTGTTTCAGAAAAAAATCAATATGAAATTTTAATTGTAACAGTGATAGGTGCATGTCCTTATGAATCTTGCAATCTTGGCCGTGTGTGGTGTGAAGCCCAAAGTTCTTCCATCCGTGATCCTAAGATGTTTTTATTGTCTGCTGAGAGTAGCCTTTATGATCTCAGAGTATACTTCCTTGTTGTAGGGGTCAAGAGAACAATTGACGATCGGGCTGGGAGAGCCCTCTGTTGGATCGGACCGGTCATTGCTCCAGTCACCCGGATGTGTTGCTGCACTGTGTATTTTCAATTTGAATATATACTTACAGTCTTTACCCCTAAGTTCAAATGGATAGTCAAATATGGAGTTTAAGGTGACAGCCCTGGCGTTGCCCCTCCGCAGCGACTAGCAGATCTCCCTACTTGTTCTTGCGTCTTTCATGTCATGTCGGTCTGTCATTGTGTAATGCTTGCCTACTTTAAGTTTGTTGAACAGTGCAAATTGTAGTCTTTTTCTGTTTTGTATTTGTGCACTTTGTCTAGTGTGTATGTCTGGTTATGCTGCACCCGAATTACCCCCTTGGGGACAATTAAAGACTTACAAACAAACAAACAAGCCCTGTTATACATAAGTGGTGCTGAGATGAATAAATCTGAATTGGTAATCTGGTTGTGACGTCAAAGATCTGAGCATCAGTGGAGCCCTGCATCAGTAAAAGTCGAGCATGAATTGGACATTGGTCTGGTTAGAGTCAAACTCATTTACTAAGACTCCTCTGCTTGTCATGCTCTGCTTGATCCTCTCACTGCTTAGCATCTCCAAGACCAGTAGATTCCTGCTGACCTTTTACCTTTACATGAGATTCACCTCAGCGGTGATGCTCGCAAAGTAGCAGCACACTAATCTGACCTGCTGAGGTGGCAGGGCTAAAACTTTGATTTTTTTCCCTTTTTTTGTAAGCTTCAACAAATTAACAGCAACAAAACGTTCTTGGGAATTCATTATAATTTTGTACTCAGTCCCTCCAGGATTTCTCTGCAAGTTTTTGTGGTTGTTTGCTTGTTGCAGATGTAAAAGCCTGATTTTGCAGAAGGTTTTTCAAAAAGTTGCAGCAAAAGTTGCAATTTTTAAAAATTATTTTATTCAATAAAATAACCCTCCAGAATTTTGCATTACTTTTCAAATAGTTGTTGCAGCAAAAAATGCCTGATGTTGCGGGCAGGTTTTTAAATAAGAGTTGCAGCAAAATTTGGGATGATAAGGCTTCTTTTTTGTTTGTTTGTTTGTTTAAACATAACCGCAGCAGATCCATCTGCAACTACTTATGGTGTTTTAAGTTACTCTAAATATATTTGTTGAAGGGGGGTTAGGTTGTATGCAGGCATTCAACCCCAACTTTTTTTTTGTCTATAGACAGAGGCTGGACCACCTCGACCAACAAGATTAGGTTTGCCCCTGCTTGTTCAACTAGACTGCAAAACTTTAGACAGGGAGTCATGTTTAACTGAGTGTAGGCGGTACTTTTTCATTCCTGCATCAGTCTCATCCATAGAGAGTCACTGTCTAATTTCCTGTGTAAACCACACACACACACACACACACACACACACACACACACACACACACACCTGTATAGCCATCTTGTAATTCTCTGCTCGCCATACTTAGTCCCGCGTTTAACCCCATGCTCACATACAGCACCAATCAGCTGGATGTGTTTAAGAAGGGAGTTTGTGAAGTGATTGATGTTGCTCGTGTTGCACCACATCTGCATGCAATGCAAATAATGTACCCTCCATGTAATGTGTGCTGTTTGTGCCGCACATCCTGTCACAAAATTGTGATTTCCTGGAGGGACAGTGTATTGGATCAATTCAAAAAGTAATGGAATGAAATGAAACCAGACTAAAATGATTTTTTAATTTGATTTGTTTTTGTTGTGCAAATGGCATCGCAGACTGTAAACCTTGATTTACATTTAATAATTTTGCAAAGGAGATATTCACACCCCAATTAGGTATGGTCTAAATCCGTGCTTCCCAAACTGTGAGCCAAAGCCCACTGGTGGGTTGCAGAGGTGCTGCAGATGGGCCATTAGAGGTCATATAAAATAACTATAAAACACAAGCATATGTACAATAATAACAGGATGCAAAATAACTCACAGTATTGCACAGTTGTGGGTGACTCTCAAAGGAATTCAATTAATACATCACAACACAATCTTACCAAAGTTATATTATTTAAATACACAGATGCAGATTGCTGTAAAATTCCATAACTGTGACTGCAACATTTGTAAAGGAACGATGACTGATTTTTTTTTTTTTTGCATAATCAAGCAGCCCTTATGTGAGTTATTATAGATTAATGGATCTTTAATCCTTGCAGCTGGCCATCTTGCTCCAAATTAATTCTTCATCCTCTGTACATTTAATTTCTTCTGTCTTTTGGTTAAAATAAGCAGCGCAAAGACCCTGACACCTGTATGACACTGAGGGCACCTCACTCACCCTTTAGCTGTTTAACTGAAGCAGAAAGCAGGGTGTGACTCCTCTGTCTGTCTTACTGATTATCTGTCTGACCGGCTCCCCACATGTTTGAAAAATTTGCCCCTGATACATTACACAGCAGCCTGTTTGGCCACAGACGAGCTGCACTGCTGGGAAATAAATCCTGACCTGCACAAGCATTATGCTAGCACTGACGCGCGGTGTCAGGGTCCTTCGGTCAGCACAAATCCATCTCATTAGGCAGCTAGAAGTACACACATTTATACACACACATGCAACACAAACAGAGACACACACTCTCCCCAGGAGGCTCAGTGTAGGCAGTGTTGGCTTCTCTGCCCACAGACAAAGAGAGAGACAGAGACTGTGTGAACAGACAGCAGCCATCAGCTCAGCAACCAGACATATGTTTCAATTTGGTTCATTTTACCTCCACCTGCCTCAAGACACAACAGAGACACTCACCTAATGAGTCCAGAACTGATCTGAGTTTATGCATCATTTACCTCATTGAGGTTTGGTATTATTGGATTATTAAATAACAGTGATTGATCTGAGTGTAATTCACTCATTTCTGTACTCACTGGCCACTTAATTAGGTATCCCTTGGTAGTCGGTTGGACCCATTTGCCTTCAGATCTGCCTTTATTTTTCATGGCATAGATTCAACAAGGTGCTGGAAACACTCTTCAGATATTTACCTCCGCCAATGAGGTTATGTTTTTGTCGGCGTTTATCTGTCTGTTTGTCTGTTTGTTTGTTTGTGTTCAAAATAACGTAAAAAGTTCTGAACGGATTTGGATGAAATTTTCAGGAATTGTTGGAAATGGGATATGGAAGAACTGATTAAATTTTGGGACTGATCCGGAGCACCTTGGTAGAGGTCTGCGCTCTCTGAGTGCTTTTCTAGTTTGGTCTATATTGAGATGAAAGTAAACCCCAAATGCTACAGATTTGTCTGGTGCACATTCATGTTGATCTCCTTTTCCACCACACACCAAAGGTGCTCTGTTAGATTCAGTGGTGGTGAAATTACCTCTTGTATTAGGGTGGTTAAAATACAGGGAGACCCTGCAGTGTTTCCGCTATAGTTCATTTGGAACGGCGCCCCGCCCCCCCAAACGGACACCCCCGCCGTGCCAACAGGATCTACGCTTATGAAATTCAAGCGCATATTTTAAAAAAACTAATCCATAACTTGTTTTTTTATTTTAATCAAAGGACCATTCTTTTTGTCAAATAAAAAAGATAACTCTAATTTGCGCAATTTTAGAGTCTAATGCGTCGTTATCGTTTCATTACAGTCATTAAATGCATTTCTCCTCTCCTCTGTGACGGGCGGGGCTCTCCCCTCGCTCCTGTCTCATACTCACGTGCACTCACACCGGTACAGACACACCCACCCACACTCAGGAGAGTGGAGGAGAGAGCGTGTTGCCGACATTACGGTAAAAAAAAAAGGTCAGCAACAAACAAACAGATTACTAAATGACTACCGGAGGTTCCCCAAACGTCCGTTAAGTGAACCGTATGTGGCGAGGCGGAAAGCACAGCTAGCTCTACGGCCGGTGTTGTGCCAAGGAACACCGGTGCTAGCCAAAATGAGAGCATCTCTCTCAGCCCCGACCACAGAGGATGCCACCAGTAGTAGCTACTAAACACACCTGTTCAGCCCCCCCACCGACACACGGAGTAAGAAGCTGCACACGGGTCACCACCGTCAGTCTGGCTTTGATCCAGCATGGCTGTCAGACGTGAGATACTCTGTATGGCTGTACAAGACCAAACTTGGTGAGTGAATTGATTAATTTGGATAGATACAGTGTAGTCTACGTGATAAGAAGATATGCGCCGTGTGTCCACTAGAAAGCGCCCCGAAATAGGCAACCGGAAATACGAAAATAAATCGCTTAGCGTCTTTGGGCACGCTTCTCCGTGTGCCGGTGAGCGTAAAGACGCAGATAGACGCGCATTGCAGGGACAGTGAGGGATCATCAGTCACTTTGCGTGATATCATAATTCAAACGGTGTCTCTATAGTTCACGTGCGCTGTTTAAGTGAACACAAAGACTTAAAAAATGTCAAGTCAGCCTTTTAATGAATCAAAACTCAACATTCTCCAGCAGTCCTGCTCTTGTTTTCACTCACTCACTGTTTTCTAAATGATAAATTCATCCTGAGGTATCCTGCATCACTTATTCTCCATGATGTAAGAACAATCTTTGAAGGATCAAGCTTCAAATACAATCTACTAGTGCAGCGGTTCTCAACCTGTGGGCGGAGGCCCATAAGTGGGTCTCAGAGCTGTTTTCAGTGTATGGAGGCCCTGAGAGGACAAACATCCATCAGAGTACGTCAGAGTATACTCACTAGAATAAACCAGACTACACCACTGGATAGATAGATAGATAGATAGATAGATAGATAGATGAATGAAAAAATGAACAGAAAATGATTAATATAGAAAGATAGATAGATGAACAAATAAGTGAAAAATTATTAATATAGCTAGATGGATGAGTGAATAAACAAACAAAGTGATTAATATAGATGATCCCAAACAACGGACCCTGTCCCAATGCATCAAAGCTAGGGGAAACACTGCCCTGTATAGATATATCATAAATGTTTTTTGTTTTTATTTGACTGAACATTGTATTTTTACCTCCACCAAGGAGGTTATGTTTTTGCCGGTGTTGGTTAGTTTGTTTGTTTGTCTGATTTGTTCAAGATAACTTGAAATGTTATGGACGGATTTGGATGAAATTTTCAGGAAATGTGTGGAATGGGATAAGGAACAAATGATTAGATTTTGGGACTGATCCGGATCATCATCCGGATGCAGGAATTTTTTAAATGATTCTTTAACATTGCGAGATAGGACCATTTTCGCCATTTGTGCATATAACTCCACGGATACTTTGTCATTGGGAGATTGTGTTAGGGGTGGACTGAAGCTGCTTGGCAGAGGTCTGCGCTCTCTGAGTGCCTTTCTAGTTCTACTCTGTATACTCCAGGGACATTTGTTGGAAATAAGATACAACAATATAGTTCCTGTACTGCAAAACAGTTTTCAATGTTCTGTAATGAAGCTTTGTTAAATTGTCATGTTCCTGTTAAAAAAAAGATTCAATTCAGCCTGAAGTTAAAAATATAGATTATTTTCTGGTCAATGGAAAAGCCACTTTGTTGAAATACTACTTTTTGTAATTGTCAAATACCTGCAAGTTTTACAATTTACTGCATCACTGAGGGACATTTGAGCAGATCCCAGATTTATGATTTAAATCAATTTTTAATTATCAGCATCAATAGTTCAACATTTTGCTCCTGCATACTATCATCTTTGACTCTGTTGGTTTGTTTCAGTGAAAGTCTCATGGCTGTCTAGGTTTTTATCATCTTCTTCAACCTCATCACCTTCTTCTCTCTCATTGATTGGAAAGCCATAAAGCTACAATAAGCGTAGCCTTTGGGAAATCGCTAAGTGCCCCTTTCTTCACTCCTTTGCTCCTATGTTTGCTGCATTGTGTATTCCCTCCTGCCCTCTCATTCCATCATAAACGCTTTTTAAACCACTTGACTGGAAAATTGACTTGCTATGTCAATTTTGGCTGCACAGCCTCGGTCAAAGCTTTTTGTTTGCCTGTTGATGCTTTTGTTGTTGATTCTGTTTCTGTCCAATTCTCCTGGGCGTTTTACTTTCCTCTGAGAGTGAACTTTTATTTTATTTAGCTTCTGTTAAACCAGGCACATCAAATTATAACAAGGTCACGGCTTACCCTTAAATTGCCTAGAAAACTCAGAGTTGGTTGATTTTATGCATTGTAGAATACATTGTCACAGTTGTTGCATTGTCTAAAGTTATAAAATGTGTGGATAAAGTTAGTTATAACAGAAGACAGTCAATGACCACCAGGCCATTTTTGAAAGAAAAATATCTCATAAAAAGTTAGGTTCCACAATCATGAAAAATTAAGTATTTATGCTTTGGGCATATCAGTTAAATGCATCAATGCATGGATAAAATGCAACACCCTGACAAGTGAGACGTATCTTTCTGTTTCATTGGACCGGTCTTCCAAAGAACCAGAACCAAAGTGATGTCATGATAGACTGGTAGTTTTGTGCTTCGAAGTGAAAATATTATTTTAACATTGAGCAACGAAGCACACTTTCAGATCTCATAACACAGTAGTTTCTGTGGTAGTTTTTAAATCTTATTTAGCACTGTTTTTTTTGGGATGTCTAAGTAAAGTTGCTGCTGCTATATACTCTGCATTTCCTGCAACTTTTCCCTCAAAATAAAGTCATAATGTCTGGGGTCTTTTATTATGACTACTAAGCTGGAAATAGAATGTGTCTATCATTTAAAACAAATTTTAGTGTAGCAATAGGGAGTCTGAGAGACATACTGTATTTACTGCCACAGGCAGCTTCTTTTCATCATCCCCATCCACAAAATAACTGGCATTAAGTTAGCAATTTAATTCTAGCCCTAGAATAAGAGCATGGTTAGCAATTAAAACAATCCTCTGTATGAAGAGAAGGTGCTCAGAGCTGTTAAACTGTAGTTATGTGCTCGGAGAGAATGCTCAATGATCAATCTGAACTAGAAGTGGTCTGAGAGCACAAACCTCCATCAAGACATTTCCAACATTGTCTGGGCAAGTTATTGTCAAGAAAATGGATAACTGCCCTATCTTGCACTTAAATGAGCACATAGGAACAGCCCTAATGCTAAATTTGTTGGGATTACACATAAGTAGCTCAGATCTAAAACTAGATCTAAAGTGGTGAAGCTTTTCATTCAAATACCATAACTCAGTTACACATAGCTCTCAGTCATCATTTTCTTTTAAGGGACTTCAAGTTAAAGCTTTGACATTCATAAAACAACCATTATTTCTGGAATGCATTTGTTAAATTAGTGTTTTTAATTGGCTCTTCTTTTTCTCTTTCAGGTGCCTGAGACCATTTTCAGTTTGGAATAACCCTCAAAGAGATTATTAACCAACAAACACTACAAATGCTGGAACCAGAGGACATCTTCAACGAAATGCCAGCTTGTTCTTCCCTCATCACTGATGAATGTTTGGCGGCCTAGTTTCGTTGTGCTCAACACTTGAGCTTTGTTTAAAATGGAGGTCTGAAGCATCTAATAGGGCTTTTATCACTGGGATTTAATATGGCTACTGCAGAGACTTATCACTGATCACATGCTCATATAACTGAAGTTTTATCTAAAATGGGGGCCTTATGTCTTGAATTTGACTGAACTTATCATCAGTGCTTGTTGCTGTTTTTATACATGGACAAACATTTCACCAGATTAATGTCAATAAGAGATTAAAACCAATTATTTGAGTACTTTTGTCATGCAGGGAATCTGTGGGGCTACTACAGACAAGCTACAAACTCAGTCTTTTGCTGACCGCGCAGCTTTTCTGTCTGCATCAATAAGCCAATGATCTCTACAGACATCAGATAGTCTCTTTAAGATCCCCACATGTCCTAATCAGAGCTCTGACAGAAGCTAACACACGGCGGTCAGGATGGGCGCATGCCTGTAACTGTGCCAGGGTCGTCGTGGCTGGCCGTCGCTGGACGGTCCTCCTCCTCGGCCATGACCCGGCTGATGTTGGGCCGCACTCTGGAGCGAATCTGTAAAGGCGTCCTGCTGCTCTGCCTGCTCCACTTCCTCATCATGATGATCCTGTATTTCGACGTCTACACGCAGCGCTTTGACCTCTTCAGTCGCTTCAACAACGGTCGCAATGGATCAAGGAATAACGTCAGTGGAGCAGCAGGGAGTGGACATCACTATTATTACTACAACATCTCAAGGCCCAATGCTACTTTAGCAAGCTACTTGGCTACGGGTGAGCAGCTGATGCCAACAGTACAGCCAGAGACCAATCAGACACCCTCTCCTAAACCGCTGCCGCCGTGCCCTGAGATACCATCTGGCCTTGGTGAGTAATACCACTTTCACTTTTACCGCCATTTTCAAGCGCTGTCATGGTCAAGTTTTGCATTTTTATCCTGAATTAGCTAAGCACCTATTTTGTTACAGCTTATTGAGGTGGTGTGGGATGCTTTCACCTCAATTAGTCTTAAGAGTAGACACTCACAAGCACTGGCACCCATTAAAGACCACTGATGACCTGTTGGAGAGGGACCTCTTGCCTGTAAGCTTATGGCAAAGTAATCAGCTGTTGTTGTATGGCCTGGACTTTTCAATCTATGACTGTAAGGGTGGGCAAGCCCTGTCACGGATCTGTCAGGAGCCAGCCAAACCCTATCAGGGGAAGTAGGGAAGTTTTAAGTGCTGCATCTGTAATGACACACATTTAAGACCACCGATGACCTCTTAGAGAGGCACTGCCAGCCTTTAAGCTCATAGCTAGGCATCACAAAATGTTTGGTCATGTCATATGTGAAGCTGCCCTTAAGTTTCAAACCAACCAGTACCTTGCAAGATTTCTTTACTAAAATGTATATCAGCATTTTCATGAAACATGAGGGAGCAAAACATGCTATCCTTTCTAAATCTGTGGTGTGGTTAGTTGAAATAGAGTTCCAATTGCAGGAAGTTACTGAAGATGTTTCATTAATTTGTCATTTATTTTAAAACTTCATTTTTCCCTAGGGGTAGTATCAGTAAATACAAGGAATGAAAGTGAGGATTGAAGTGCTGTTAACTTTATTATCAGATTTCCCTGCACAGATATTGATGCAAAATGTAAAGAGGGTCAAGTTGTGACATCTGTGATTGCTGGCTGTTTAGCTGTCTTGAGTCACAGCTTTCCTGTAACCTGAGCCAGAACTGTGTGCAATTGAAAGTTCTGCAACTCAAAAGCATCCTTACTCATTACCCAGAGCTGCTGAGTAAGGCTTTTATAATTTTGCTTAACTGATATCATTAAAGATAGCAGAAATAAGGACTCAGAAAACCTTGAAGCATGTGTGCTGTGTTTGCTGATGGTAACTTCTGTCGGGTAGAGAAGCATGTGCCTTTTTACATCATTTCTGTCCTTTGCATGTTGCCATTAGGATAACTACTAGCCTGCAGACATTAGGTTGGTGTCTCATTACTGTACAAATGATGTCACTGATATGTTAGTATGCGTATTTCCTAACCCAACCCAGAGAAGGGTTTGATCGAGTCTTTAGATTTGGGGTTTGGGGTTGCTGGAGAAGTTTGAGGAATGGAGCTCCACTGAGGCGGACAGAAAAAAGAAGTTTAAATGAGGTCTTAATGGATGCAGTGTATTTGCCTGTATGTGCTGTGCATTCTTTTAAAAATGCTGTGGTTCTATTTTATTTTAAACAAACTTTACATCTCTGCCTCCTCTAATCTGTGCTGGATTAAGCATATTACATCTTGGGGCTTCTTTATTTAAATCACTTTCTATCTTAGCTAATCACCTTTGCTGATGCCCTGTTTGCTTAATTGTTTATCTAGTCATATTGCTGTATTTGTTAGTATAGCCTGTATGGACTGTACTTCCGTTTACGGTGGATTTGCACATCATTGATTAGTGTAATGAATAGGTGGGACAAGGCCTCCATGTGCGTTCAAGGCTCGAGGATTCTGATTTTGTATTTAGTAAATAAATGCATCTCCAGTCTTACTCCAATTAGCGGGAGAGCAAGTTTGGCCATAATTTTGTTTTTCCAGGTCGGCGTGCAACATAAAATGGATTTAATGTCAACGATTTACACTGTGGTGTTTCAGCCTTATGCACTCACAGAGGAGCGATTAGAGGAGATTCATGCAGTCGGACATGGAAGCACAGGTCTGCAGAAACAAACACAACAGAACAGGTACATTGCACAGGTTTACTTCAATTACTTGCTTTTCTTCTGTCATATTTTATCCAAACACAGATATAGGACTATAATAACAGGAGATCCAGAGGGTTGCACTCACAGCAGGTTGCATGAATCTTAGATATAAACTCAGGTGAATGAGTTTACTTTGTATTATCAAGATTTACCAACTTATGGTTGGTCTTTGTCTTCTAAATTGTGTTGTGCAGTGTTTAAGTGTTTGATATTGACTATGTTGCTCATTGGAACCAGTTTTTTGTATGAAAAACATCGTTTTTTTTAAGTAAACAAGGATGCATATTAACACCATATCATGGTGATATGTTATAAAAATGATTGTGTTATAATGATTTTAGATCCCATTATTATCCTTGTTGCATAAGATCTAAACCTGTGGATCCTTTTTTACAAACACACAGTGCAGAATCCAAGGCTTTCCACAAGCACAAGCAACACATTCAACTATTAACTTCACTATTTATTGGGAATATATGTATAAATACTTAGTGTTTTCTAATGCACCTGGATTGAGAAAACCACGCTAATGACATTATATTTTATTTTCAGTCTGTATCACCCAGGATATGGTGCCCATTTAGGGTATAAATATCTATTTTTCATCCATTTTCAATCATAATGTTGAAACTTACAAAACCTTTTATGTATAATGCATTGGCCTAGTTTATTCCTGTTTGTATACTTTGGTTAAAAAACTGAACTACCTTAACAGTGGTTATTAAATGTGCTTCAAATATGAGAAATTTAAAAGATAATAGATAAAGAAAAACTTATTAGCAATTAAAAAACAATACTATTTTTTTCTCTTATTAGTAGTTTCATCCTTGTGATGGCTCTATTCTAGCATTTTGCACATATTTTGACCAGCAACAATGCAAAACGTCAGTTTGACATTTTTTGTTTCATGGCGAGGGACCCCTTCAGCCCCTCTGACGTTCATTAAAATAAGGACACATGTCTCAAATTAACAGGGAATCCAATCCAGTAAAAACCCATTCAGCATACTACTTTTCAGTTTAAAAGGAGAAAGGGGTGGACTGGTCATCTTTGAAAAGAATTTGTTTGATATTTGTATTGTGCAGTCCACCTCCAACAGCTCTGTTTTTGGAAATGAAGAATGTCATGTACTTTGGGCTAAAGAGGAAAAGGACCATCCAAATTGTTACCAGCGTAAAGTTCAAAAGCCAGCATCTGTGATGGTATGGGGGTGTGTTAGGGCTCATGGTATGGGTAACATAGAGGCACAGCACATCTGTGTTTCTTTTCTGCTGCTTTCTTCTAGACTGTTTGTTGAACAGTTGTACAGAAAGCTGTATAAACCTCAAGAACAATCCTTGACCAAGTTAAAGCAGTGCTGTTTTTCAGTACAGCACTCCTTCTTGTGTGATGTAGCTTAACAAGGGTTGTACAAATTATGGGGAAATTGTGGAACGATATTTAATAAGTACATTCATCCACCCACTGATGTGCGCACATACACTTACACACACACATCTTCACACACATTCACTCATGTCATTATCTTCTATATCCATCACCCCGACAAATCAGAGGTTGATTGAGTCACACTAAGCCGTGGTTTACTAAATCTATAATTACATAGTGAACACAAACCCAGTCACACGAACACACACACCATATCTTCCATCAGCTCTGTGTCATGGATTTTCACAGAAAATAGAGCTCAGGAAAGACGATAGCCTACGAATAATCCTGGGTCAAAAGTTCATCTGATCCTGATACAATGAGGACAAACAAACCAGCTGCAGTGTTAAGGATTTTAAAGGAACAGCTAAGTAATTTTGGAAAAACACTTACTTAGTTGACCTTTTGCCCAATGTTGTACATGAGATAATCAATAAAACTATCAACTGTATGATCAATACGAAGCTACAGTCAGAGGCCAGTTAGCGTAGCATGAAGGTCATGGTATAGAAGTTCTTACACTTGGGTTGCACAGATCAAACTGACTGTAAGCTGACTGCTTCTTCTTCACTGTGCTGACGTGATACTGATACTAATGTTCCCAACCAACTCTGGACAAGATGTTCCCAACATCTCGAAGTAACTTCTTTAATATTTACCACACTGGAAGTTCACAAAGAAGTCAAACTTTGCTTGATACTTCAGTGATCTCCCTCTCCTGAGCTTTACTTAGCAGGCCCAATGGAAAAACTCATACAGTGAACCTGATTTCAAATTGTACATCTGATTGTGTTGTATTTTGATTTCATTATCATTTAAAATCACAGGAAGTGAGGTAAGAGAAAAGTTGGGAGAGATGTGCAACAAATATCTGGCTAAATGCCACGGGATTGCGTGTAATTAGTCAGTCAGACCAGGGGGATTGGAACCCTTTGAAGGGTTGAGAGACTCTGTGATAATTATGCTTAAATTAAGGTAATGTGGTAATAATATAATATGATTACCAGCATCATGGTGTTTGGGCCCTTGTGTTATTTAGAGTTGCAGACGGACAGGTTAAACATGGGCAAGTCTAAACAGATTAGTCTTCAAGCTGCTCCTTGAAAATGTCCACATAGTCCACAGTCTTCAGCTCCAGGGGGAGACAGTCTCAGAATTTATGCCCGACAGGCTTAAAAGCACAATCTCCTTTAGACTGAGCCATGAACACGGAACAACTAGCAGACCCTGGTCAGAGGATCCAGATTCCCGCTTTTATTATATGGTTTCAGAGATCCTGCATGTAAACAGACGCTTAATGATGCAAAGCTCTTTGCCTCCCCTTACCATCAAACAGCTCTCACTGTAATTTAAGTGAGGAGCAGAGGGAGCCGTGGCAAGGGAAGTGCTCTAGTTAGTTTCAAAAGTGAAAGAGCCAAACATTTGTCACTTCCCCCCTGGAAGTAACCCGACAAATTCATTTCATCATTTGAAATTGTGGCCGAAGTGTTGTGCGATGTTTCTTAATTTCAGTATCAGCCAAAGTAAGCATGATCATAGGCAACACTGAACAGTCAGCCCAGCTCTACAGATAACTGCTCCCACATACATACTGATGTAAAAAGTGAGCAAGAGAACAAATTCTGCTCCAGTATGAGGCTGAGAAGAATTGTCTGGGTATGGATTTTGTCTTGAAGTTTGAGATAGTGAGAAGAAGGTTGTAACCTGAAAGCACTGCAAAGAAAGTATTACTTGCAAGATAAGTGTCCTTGTACCTCGTATGGTTCAAACCCTCATGCTCTGTGATTTCCCTCTTTTTTGTTACCAGTTTTACTGCTGCCACTGTGCTTTCCCTTCATGTCAATGTTTTTAATCTTGACTGAATACTTTTGCCCTGGCTTCACCTTGTAAACTGTCTGCTTTTATTCTGTTTGCCTTAATTTGCCACAATGCTGTGTGTGGTTACTAACAGTGGAAAACATGTATGAAAACAAGAAATGAAAGAAATGATTAAGTTTTAAGGCAGAGCTTAATGGTCCAATTAATCAATTAGATGTATGTTTTGCTTTACATTGTGTAATTGTAACTGGTATAGTAACTTGAATTGCTCCGAAGCAGTTCAGTTAAAATCTCATTTATTTTACACATGTTGAAGTTACTCTAAGATGTCCCATGAACACAGTTTTGATATGTCACATTTAATAATCTACTTGGGTGCTGGATTTTAGCATGCCAATAAACCCCTTTGTTTCAGCCCTGCACAGAACATGGTGTTTTGTTCATGGGCTGCCTCATAAAAAGTGACTGTGGCTTTTCAGTGCTGTGCTCTAATGTTTACTTTGCACAGACACACCTTGTCAAGCTTTTTCAATTAGAGTCAGTCAGACAAGTCATGTTCACAGATATTTGTATAAAAGAACATTAAAAAGTGTATTTTGCATAATATGAGACCCTTAACACTTAAATGCATTGCGGTCTAAATGCATACTTTTTTTATTTATCATGTAGCCCTGCCATGAACTAGTCCCACGTACTACTTTGTGCTTTTTTCACCCACGGCTATTAATATTATTATAGGTATTGCCCCAACAATGACTCTTTGTTACTTCTTGCACTGATGTTTCTTGTTTTGTTCCATTTTAATTCTTTATTTGATCTTACTTTATTTATCCTGTTATTTGTGAATCCTCTCTGTTTTTCTTTCTTTTTTTCTTTTGTTCTCATCCTTTACAGTACGTAAAAGCTGCTGTTGTTGATTTGACACCTTGCGTCTCTTTTTTGTCAGCTAACACTCTGTGGCACTTTGCTGATGTAATGAAAATATGTTTCTTATTTTCCTCCACCTGTTTCATCTCTAAATGAGCTTTGTTAACTTAATCCCTCACCACCGCTGCTCTGGCATCAACATTTTTCTCTCAGTCTCTTTTTCCAAACTGATTGCTTTGCTCATTTGATAATGAGCTTTGTAACTTGCTTTCAAACGGGGGGAGTGGTAGATAAAGCTGTCAGGCTGATTGGTCTGAAGCTGAGGCTTGCTGATTCCATTATTTGGCCTGGAATTGGCTGTCACTGACTCTGAATTTGGCATTCATACTGGGCACAGGTGTACTCTTGTAGCTTATCTCTGCCTTTTTCTCTGTGATGGAGTGGCTGCCTGGAGGCTGGAATGAGCAGGAGGGCAGAGAGAGAGAGAGAACAAGAGGCTGTTTTTTAATTCACAGGTACAGTCTTTATCTTTAAATGAGAAATAAAACTAAACAATGTTTCTGAAGTCAGCATTGACATCACTCAGTTCTGTAGACAGAGGAAGTACCACTGTTGTAAATAGGCTATAATGCATTTTAGTTTATAATTACCAGGGAGTTGCATTTTTTAACCACTTAAGTAACAAAAAGTATTAATCATATGAAACAAAAATGTTGCAGAGTCTGTCAGATGAGTCTGGCTGTCTTACAAAGAGTCAGAAACAGAGTCAAACAGAAAAACAAACATATCCCAGACTAAAATAACCGCTACACAACAGTCAAAGGGTAGGTCGGCTGTTTACAATGACAACCACTGCCCAGCAAGATAAGTTGGCAATCTTTCCAGGGATTGTCACTGCTGCTTGCTACAGATACACAAGGAAACTTCTATGAGCATGGAGCACAAACAGCACAAACATCTGCAGATGGAGACTTAGCAGTTTTGAACCATAAATGGCAGAAACCTCAGTGGGAGGAAATAGAGGAAATGAACACATTCAGGTTACATGTGGATGCAGGTGTGTACATTTTTGGCTTATGTTTTCAAATTTGGTGAAATTCCTGCTTGACTTGGTAGAAACACCACAGGATGTTGCGGGATCAGAGGGTATTAGTGGGTAATGTGGGTAAATCTGCAGTCAGTGGTTTTGTCATGCAGATCCTCCTTGCTGTAAGGAACATTTATACTTGCACCGACCCAAATTAAAGTTTTTTACACTCAAAAGACAAACCAGAAGGGCTGAGTGAAGGATTAGCCTCTAAGTAAGTATCCGGCTTACACTGATTGTTTGTTGGAAAAAGACACAGCCACGTTCTTAATGATCAGTTTAATTGACGATTGCTAGCATTAGCATTAACCCACAAAGTGCCTCTGTTCCATTGATAGTTCAAGCTTCATAAAATAATTTGCAGACATTTGAAACAGACATTTAAAGCTTTTTTTTTTTTAGAATAGTCCACTGCACAGCAGTAGATAATTATGGTTGGATATGCAGGTTAAAGTTCAACACGGGGATATAAATGTTTATTCAGCATAGACATTCATTAGGTAACATGCTGGATGGCATTGTTTTTGATGTCCAGTGGAGTGGAACGGAGTGAGATGCCATGTACAAATGGTCAATTTTTAAAGTTGTTTTGAATCAAAATTGAATAGATCCTAGATCCAATGTTTCATAAAGATAGTTTACAGTAATAATTAATCAACATGTCATTGAACATAAGGTAATCTATTTAAAATGATAAGTCTAAATGGGGATTGTTATTTTATGACTATAAATCATATCTTTTTCTTCTGGCAAAATTATCTGGATCTATATTGTGTATTGCTGTTCACGTAGAAAATATCAAGATATGAGTTTTGGTCCAAATTGTTCATCTCTATAGGTCCTGTAGGTCCTGCTTTGATTGTTGGTATGAGGCGAGACAGGCAGAGGGGCGGGGTGGAGTCTGAGAGGGAACAGCAGGTGAAGAGGTGAGGGGAAAGATAAAAAAGAAAGGAAAGACCTTGGAAAGAGCCTCACACTCACACACAAAGTGAGGGAAGAGAGGGAGTGAGAGAAACAAACAAACAAGCCCTTGGCTGTCCCAGAATACCAGCTGACAGGTGCTGCCTGTACGAGTGGCCAGAATCCACAGTTTAGATCCTGGCTGCGTACGTGTGTGTATTTGTGAGAGAGAGCTTGCTTGTCGGACATGCAAATGGGCCGTTCATCAAAAAACTAACCTTGGCAATGAGAATTCTTTTTGCCCAAAGGCATTTGTAGGAGCCATGTCTCATAAAAGTATATAGAATTAGGAGTGTACATTTAAAGTTAACGTGTTAATTCAGTTTTTGTGTGTTTGTGAGTTACTTCCAGTTTGGTCTGTTACCAAGTACTTTCATAAACTAATTATTTGTTTCCCCAGTTAGCCTGTAGTGACAGAGTTAATTGCCAGCTCTTCAAATGTGAATATTGCCGAAAGCTTTTGTCTTCTGAATACATTTGCAGTTTTGGTCTGCTGCTTTGGCAGAAAACGTCATTTGAATATGTCAGTTTGAGAACATTTTGATGGAGAATGGTTTTTTCCTCATCTCTGGGCATGTCAGTCCCAAAGATTTAATGAATCAATCTGTAGTTGAGTTAGAAATGGATTGATTACAGCTCTGTTATTTCAGTGGCTCAAATACACTGTAGTTCAACTCAGCAGGAGACATACACAATAGGCTTACACCAGAATCCCTCTGTAGTCCAGAGGTGGGCAACTAACAGCCCAAGAGCAGAGTACAGCCCTTCCTCCCACTCAATGCAACCCACCAATTAGTCTCAAAATTCAGGAAACTGAAACTAGTAAGATGGAAAAAAAAAGTGCCATGGGAGATTTTTAATCTGCTTTTCCACTATGATGTGATTGCAAGCAAAATTCATTACAACATGCTAAATGGAATATATTTGTAGATTTGTTTTCAAAAAATAATAGAGCTTAAAGTGGCAGGAGCTTTAATAGAGCATCGCAGACAGACAGTCTATGGACAGTAGAGGTTTTTGATTATTAGTGATTTTGAACATACTTTGGCAGTCTTCAAAACTGAATGTAAGAACCTGAGTTAAGGCTTAATCTTGACTCTATAGAAATCTAGAGGCAAAACCTTCAGTGTTCATTTAGATTTGTTTCATTATACATTTTCTAAATCACTTTCTGACTTTCTGTTTCAAGGCAGATGTTAACAAAAAAAAGTGAGCTATCTGTGTCAATCTCTTTAAAGATTAATGATTAAGACCTTATAATTTTTTTATGATGTCATTTATGTCTTTATTTGTGTGTATTGGGTTGAATTTTCTGTTTTCTGCCTTCAGTACCTCCCTTTTCACCTTGTGCATCATCACATACTGTTTAGATCAGTCTCAAATGAAAATCCAGTGTAGCATGTCTGCTACATTGACCTGTAAAGCATTCACTTTTAATTTGTTTTTTTTTTTTTAATAAACAATTTTCTGCTTGTAGTTGCATGTTCTCAGACATTCATATGTGTGTTTGTTTGTGTGTTTGTTTGTGTGTTTGAATTGTCTCAAGCCTTACCTCTTTTATTTATTCATGCTGTTAATCACCTCTTCCTT
This sequence comes from Cetoscarus ocellatus, assembly GCA_037902135.1. Taxonomy (NCBI): domain Eukaryota; kingdom Metazoa; phylum Chordata; class Actinopteri; order Labriformes; family Labridae; genus Cetoscarus; species Cetoscarus ocellatus. The sequence goes on along the minus strand of JBAMNC010000320.1, from coordinate 1,270,538 downwards.
CACACACGCAACACAGATACACTCAAGAGCACAACAAACACACATGCTGGTATACAGCTCAGTGGGAGGATAAAAGCAATTTCCCAGGCCTTGTTTTAATTGGATGCTCCATGAGAGTGTCCCAATCATATATAATAACAAAGAATTAACTGTCTTCTAACACCATACAAAGGTATGGTTAGCACACAGCAGTACCTGAGCCCAATGCAAAAATTACTGAACGGAAATTATACCTGCTTGCTTCCCACTGATTTATTTTTTTGTTAATAAAATGACACCGAGGTATCAGTGTGCAACATAATGTTTTAAAAATCACCAGTCAGTTATCTGTAAGACATGTTAAATAGCTGGAAACAAATCAACAGAAGGTAAAATCAAAATTCACATTTTAAGTCAAATATGTTAAAAACACGTTAAAAGTCTTTGGAATGCACAACACATAATCTTTTATTTAAAAAAAATCTATGTGCACACATCCTCTTTGTGAACACTTGAACATACATTTATACATTTTTCTCTTTTCCAGAGTGTTGTAGTCTTGTTTTATTCATAACCAGAGAACAGGGTGAAAGGAATGACATATCGCATGTAGCCATGAACTTTACATGCATGTCACCCTGAGGAGAAAAACCATCAGGAGAGCTTGTTACATTTCATATTTCTGGCTCTCTTGTGGTGCAGTGTGAGGAAAAAAACAGTTAATACCTCTTTTCAAAGCAGGGTTGAATCTTGGGAGGCTTGTTCCTCCTTAGACCTTCACCTTCCTGAAGCTCAGTGAACGGTGAATTTGCGGCGCAGCATGTTTTATGACCTTTCTCCTCCATTTTTAATAAAGGGTTTAACCAGGGAGGAGTGTGTTTAGAAGAATGTATTTGTTAGCTCAGTCAGCAGAGTTTAGGGCACACAGGTTATTTTTTGTTAGACTTTTAAAAACATCTGAACTAGTAAACTTAAAATCACTTTTCATTCAGAGATAAAGTAAACAGCTAGTAGATGAAAATAGATATTTTCCTTTTAGTGACTATTTGTCTCTTTAATATAATTTAGTGCCGTACTGAAAAAAATATAAAGATTGCATTTTTTTGTCCATATTACCCAGCCATAACATTTGGGTTCTGTGAACCTTTCAGTATGCCACAGTTAATTTAATTGTATTGACTGGAAACATGTTTTGCTACCAATTAAATTTAATTCACAAGTTAAAATACACCCATATTTGTTAAGGGAAGTTGCTTATTTAAGGTTCTACTCCTATCAGTTGTGCACTAAAAGGCTGCAATATGGGATTTAACATTTTAAAGCATTACGCAATGTGTCCAAGATGAGCAGAATATGTATTGTAATTATTTTAACAGCTTTTATGCTTTTCTTAGGGTAACAGTGTGTTCAACGTGTCTCCACTACGTGATAGAGCACGTCTACGAACAAGAAAAAAAAGCCTCAGTATCTTGATCCCCATAACAGATCTAATCCATGTTAATGCAAATAAACTGGTTCTAATACAGGGTATGATATCAGTGGTGCAAAGCTGAAAATCAGCCAGCTTGCTACAATATTTAATGTATTTTTTTTTAATTAGCACTTGCAGTCCTAGAGAGAAGGGGGCCATTTCTACATATCTTCTGTGAGTAGGTGCATCAATGCACAAGACAAGAAATCAGTGGCATCAGGACTTCCCCTTCTCCCCCTCCATACATTGCCAGCAGCTGTCTGAAACGGCTGGTTCCCTTGACCCCAAAATAGACCTACCAGTGTGATGTCTTACCATTGTCTGCAGTTTAAGCCTATTGGCTCAGGTTACAGTGGAATGAATGCAGAGTAGTTGACAACGTGGTGTCAAGCAGCACTGAACTGACCAATAACTACGGAGTCAGCTGGTCAACCAATCAGAACAGACTGGGCACATGTGGGGAAGGGTGCCTTACATTGTCAGGAGCTCTAACAGAGCATCTTGGAGTTAAGAAAGCAGCTCCTGTGGTACTAAGTCAGAGGTGCTAAGTATAGGAAATCAAAGGTGTTTTGAACTTTAGCGATTGTAAACATACCCGAGCCATCAAAAATGAAAATATTAGCCAGAGTAAAAGCAAAATGTAGGCTCTCAAAGACAACAAGCTAAGGATTTATCAGACATATGAGCAGAAAAATGATGTGCTCATAAATGTAAAGCCTTATTTTTATGATGCTGTTGGAGCACAGCTGTTTTAGAACAGATGATGGATGAGATTATTTTTATTGTTAATTCATTCAAAGTCTGCAGATCCCTTAATAGATGGTCAGCAGTTCATGGCTGTACAACTCATTTTAACCGCTGGTGCTATCAGATGATGTGAGCTGGCAATTTGTTACACTCATTGGAAGGCGACCACTTTATGGGCTAAACACTTTCAACTGCTTTTCAATGAAAACAGCTATTCAGCCAATAACATGGCAGCAACTCAGTGTATTTAGTCATGTGGACCTGGTCAAGACAGCTGACTGAAGTTCAAGTCAAGCATCAGAATAAGGAAGGCAGGTGGCTTTGTGACCTTGAATGTGACATGGTTGTCGGTGCTGTAGTATTTCAAAACTGCTGATCCACTGAGAATTTTACACACATCCACCTGTAGGGTTTACACAGTCCAAAAAAAAAACTTACGGGGTTCCCCTAGAGTTCTCTGGAAAAAAATGCTTTGCTGTTGCCAGAGATCAGAGGAGAATGACCAGAGTGGTATGAGATGATAGAAAGGCAACATGACTCGCGTAGTTACTTGTTACAACCAAGATGTGCAGAGGATAATTTCTGACGACATGAAGCGCCAAATCTTGAAGCAGCTACAGCAGCAGAAGACCTCACCAAGTGCCATTCCTGTCAACACAGAACAGGAAACAGAGGCTATAATTTGCACCGGCTCTCAGAAGTAGATGATATAAGACTGGAAAAATGTTGCCTTGTCTGATGAGTCTTGATTTCTGCTGCAGCATACAGATGGTAGGATCAGAATTTGGTGTAAAGAACATGAGAGAATAGATTCACCCGTTTTTTATATCAATGGATCAGGCTGGTGGTGATGTAATGGTGTGTGGGATATTCTCTTGGCACACTTTGGGTCCTATCATATCAATGAACAGCATTCAAACGCTACATAGACTACTGCATGAGCATTGCTGCTGACCATGTCCATCCTCTGATGTGTACTTCCAGCAGGATAACGCAGCATGTCAGAAAGATCAAATTGTCCCAAACTGGTTTCTTGAACATGATAATGAGTTCACTGTAGTCCAGTTGCCTCCACAGTCACAATCAAAAATATCTCAGTCCAATTGAGCCCCTCTGGAATCTGGCGGACTGGGAATTTGCGTCATGGATGCACAGCCAACAAATCTGCAGTAATGGGGTTGTTGTTCTGTCAATATGGATATAAATCTCTGAGGCATGTTTTCCAGTATCTTGTTGAATCTGTGCCACAATGAATCAAAGCAACTCTTATTGAGGGGTGCTGGCCCACTCACTGTGAAGCAGGAAATGGTGATAGGAATCATATAAACTATTAGCATTTAGTGAAATGACATTCTCAGCCTGCAAATGAGGCAGCCCTTCCCTTGGTTTCCTGGAGAAAATACCATTATTTTGGATCAAGTGTTACCAACAATGTTTGCTCACACAATATCCTGTTATGTTCTGTCAGCAAATATTTAAAACAAGAAACATAAACAAACTAAGAATAACTCAAAGTAAATAAGCAAAGTATTACTGCCTATTCTCAGAGTTTCCTTACCTGTGTTTCCTGTTTATTAGAGGGGAAAAATCGTCAACCTGGAAAGAAAGGGGAATAAAAGCTATTTCTGCCAAAGCTTTCAATCACACCAATAAACAAAGTCATTCACTTCACTTGCTATGTTCTCCCACACAGCCAGGAAGCTGACATGACCACGACTGCAGAGGCAAAGGGCTCCTGACAACATAATGGTGGCCATAATTTCATTAAAATGGCCCTGCTCCCCTTCCTTATGGTGCCATTCACATCTTTAAACCAGGAAGGTTTTTGCTGTGTTTGTAACTTTTCTTCCATGTGGGGGAACATTATTCCATTTTCTCTTTGCCAATTATTTGGACTGGCTTTTCATAAATGTGTGTGGATGTTTTGGGTCTTACCTTGATGTCTTTATGCCAACAAGTATTCATGTTTTCTAGTTGTTTGTGCCTCTGATAGTCCAAGCATTTGCTTATGAACACAATGGCCCGAGAATGCTTCAAAGGGTCGTCTTAGAACTTTGCAGAAACATACACTCTGTCTCAATGATATATTAAATTTTGGAGGTCATAGGTCAAAATTCAAGACAGTAAGCATTATGTTGTTTTATTTGCTTTGATTACATTTAATACATCAAAATTTAATATTCAATGTTATAGGTCAAGACTGCATAGCTTTATGTTGATCCTTTGCTCATAAAGTGCAATATATTGGGGCATCAGAGGCTTAGGCTGGTAGCATGCTTTACCATCAATCAGAAGGTTGAAGGTTTGAGCTCATGAGTTAAGGTGCCTTATATTCAACCTTTACTTGGTTATGCTAAATCAAATCAACACTTAAGGTATTTTTTTTACCTTACATTTTGGACTTTTGGACATTTGGGCCTCATTTTCAACCCTAGTTTGTGAATGCTCTATCTCAAGAATGCTTTGACGGGACTTCATCAAATTTGCATAATATTATCTCTAAATTGAGAATGAAATGAGAGCATTTTGGAGGTCACAGGTCAATGGTCAAGGTTTCAGGAGCCTAGTGTTCAACCCTTGCTTGTGGCTGCAATATTTCAAGAAAATGTTTTTTTTTCCTGTTCAGATTTGCAAAAATGTACACAGCTACTCAAGGATGAAATGGTCAGATTTTGCTTTAAAGATTAAGGTCTTCCAGCCTCATGTCCATCCTTTGCCCATAAGAAATCTAGGAACCACTGTACCGCAAAAACCATCTCAGCTCATCTTGTTGTCCCATGAGTCTAATTTCACTTAGATGCATTCGTATATCATATGGAGGCATACAACTGCCTGCTAGTAATTCACCCACTTCGCAAATTTGTCTGTTTTTCTTCTCTAAAAATTGTATAACATAAGTGATGTCTGTGCTTTCATCCGGGTTAAACAGAAGCACAACTTTCAGCACGGTAAAAGGTGAAAGCAGCTCGCCCTTGACTGTCTTACCATTTCCCGCCCGGGTCGCCGTGTCATTTCATAGTTATAGCGTATCATCTGTCCCAGCAGCCTCACCATGTGGTTGTCAGAAGTCAGAATTAGACCTTGACCAACATGGTGTGCTTTCAGGAAATGTGATATGAGGCAGAAAAGGGCACCTTCAGGGGCTTGTTTAGGGGTTGGTTATAGCTGGAGCTCAGAATGTGTGTATCCATGGACAATGGAGGGGCTGGTGACAGAGTGTGTGGAGGATGCTCTGTGTCAGATGCATTAGCCCCACATCATGTCCTGTGTATGTGCTGGACTGTCTGTGACTGACTTCCCAGAAGAATGACAATATCCAACCACAGTAGCCTCAGTTTTTTTCAGAATATGCTCTAGAAGTGATATATTTTTGTAATTCTAGTGTCAAAGTCCTCCAGTGACCACGCTGAGCAGAGGAGGAAGTGAGGTAAAATGACAAAGTCTGTATTTCAGAAAAGGTGTCAGATTTGTTAATAACTTATCCAAGTGGGTCAATTGTTTTTTTCCCCTTCTTTCCATCTCTTCTTTAAGTTTTTGTGTCATGTAAAAGCTTATATAAATTTCCAAATCTCTACTTAAGTTTAAATAATTACAGCAAAGTTTCCCTTAACTTAAAAGTATGATATGTAAAGCTCTAAGTATTGAAGTATTAGACATCAGAAATATTTTAACTGAATACATTATTGGCTTGTATCTTAGGTTTCTTCTGAACTGGCAACTTGACTCCTTAAGTTTCTTAAAGATGTTTCACTTCTTCTCCAAAAAGCTTCTTTAGCTCTAAAGGCGATTGGGCGTAGAGCTGAACATAAAGCCTATAGTAGGTTAACCATTCATTTTTAAATGATCTTGGTACACACTCAAGTAAGAGTAAAAATACCTGTTTATAAATACACAGAAAATCTACTCAATTACAGTAAACTAAGTTAATGCACTTCCCACCCCTGTGACAGACATATGAATGGCAGAGAACTGACGGCTGACAGTGCCAGCTCTGCCAGCATTAACAACACTCTGCTTGGCAGATAAATTTCACATTTTTTCACTTTTTTTAGAAACAGCTGAAGTGAAAAAATGTGAAATCACCCTGCCTGTCACTGTTTTTGACCAAACTTTGCCCCTCTGGCAATACAGATAACTGTAATGTGGTCCTCCTGGTAACTTAAGTTTCTCATCCCTGCCACAAATGACAGAGAGCTATTCCTAAACATGTATCCCCTAAGTCGTATGTTTTTTTGAGTGTGGATTTCCCAGCATGCACCCACATAGACAGTGTACGTATGTTTATGTTACTCCCATTTTTGCACACACTTGTGTTGGTGAGTGTGTGTTTTCTTTGTGTTTCAGTGTGTGTGTTTATGCTCTCATGTTTTACTGTACACTGCATGTGTTTGTTGCCCCGATGCTGCTATGAAACGCCTCCTCTCGTATTGGATCTCACGCTTCACAGTGACTATTAAGATGTGTGCGTGCGCTCTAACAAGCAGGCCCTCCAAATGATAAATGATGACACACACACTGCCTTCTATATGCTGTCAGATGCAACACGCACACACACACTGACACAAACACACATATATGACTTACTCTCTATTTTGCTCATTTTTCTCTCACCTGCCGCGGCATCATTTTCTTTCCTCCTGCTGGGGTTTGTTTTCAATGTCACTCTCTCTCTCTCACACAGACACACACATACACACACCGACAATAATAAAATAGGGCAACAAAATGGAGAAATGGTTTTGTTGAAACAGGAATGACTTCTGTGGCTCCTCGATGTAAACACAACAACATTTTGAAGTCAACAATGCAACAAAAAAAGATAACAGCATTTCACAAAACAAATATAAAGATGGAAACGCTGCTGCTGAATTTGAGATGTGACATTTCCATACAGAGTACCTGTGCAGCAGAGACCAGTGAAGGTAACTCTGCCTAACACTTTTCAATTCATTTCTAGGTGGAATGAAGAAAAGCTCTGTTTTTTTTAATATCTCAATAATTTCAAAAGTAAGAATGCAATGCTTGGTGCAGTCATTCATGTAGTTATTAAAGGCAGGTACAGAAATGGTAGTGCTGTGCATCCTCACTAGTCCCAGGATTTGATTCGATTATGGTTATTAAGTTAACCATTAAATTCGATTTGATATCATGAGGCATCAAGATGCAACATAGTGAGTAGTATTCTTGATTTTTGATATTAGTGCACCTGGCTTTTTTTTAAATAAAAATAAATAAATAAATAAATACAAGCATTCAGATTAACTTTATTTGTTAAATGACCCTTTGTAGGCTCTCTGATTGGATAACTGATCGATCAATCTGAGGCTCCCTGACCAAAGCTTTAAAGCTGCTGATGTCGGGGTACACAGCTAAACACTTTCTGTGTTGGCAGAGTAAAGATTAATGCATTTATGTTTTTACTTATCTTTAAAATTTCATAAAGATTTTGGTATTTATTTATACACTCTACTTTTGTTTTGACTTTATTCTTTAACTTGGTAAAAAAAAATGAAAAGGGAATCAAATGTATTGAATATGTATAAAAGCCGGTGGAAAAGGGATTCATTTTCAATGGTTTCAAATGGCAGAAAGCCCAGCAACAACAGGTTTTGTCTAACCTAGTAACAGTAACTAAGGAGGGCGGGGCTTGCGGAGAATCACATCCTGGAAAGGGTGGAGCTTGACAATAGCTGTGTTTGAAACTGTTCCCTATACTATCACGGATATAGTGCACATATAGTGTGTTTGCCATTTTGTAGTGTTGTTGGTATTCTCAGCGGTTAATTTCATTCACTGTATAGTGCACTATAAAATACCCATAATGCCCAGCAAATGTGAGTGTACATACAATGTATCATACTCCCGTATACCAAAATGCAATGCAGTCGTGTTTTTCCAGAGGGGAAGAAGAAGAGAAAGAAGGCTGCTACGGCACAAATTGGCTCTGCTTTCATTTATACATGTAAGAAACGTTTAAGTATCTTTAACACGTTCATAGCGTAGCTTTTTTACATCTTTTAGTGGTTGTAAACAGCTGCAAAATTTGCTACTTATCCTCCTGAGTGCCCGGTTTGTTTACGTGATGCTTGGCGCATCCACTTACGTCACAGGTATACCCAGCTCATCTACTGACGTAGTGATGTTCAGAAAATTTCAGTGTAGTGTCCGAAATCTCGTTTGGTCATTCCCTATGTTGTTCACTATTTCATTAACACTATATAGGGAATAGTGAGTGAGTGAATGAGTGAACGGTTTCGAACACAGCTAATGTGTCAATTAGAAATGACTTTTGATATCAATTGCAGCCAAAATTTAATTAAATTTAATTTCATTGTTAAGCAAAATAGATAGATTTCATAGGTCTCATCCTTCTATACTTGTTTTTTTTCTTCCTCAGAAACAAAGCTGATACTGCAGTCTAGCAGCAGCCTCTGAAAGATTAAATGACTATTGATGTCTCTGCATTGATGCATCATCATTTACGTCCACATAATGATGCATCGATTAAAAGACTATTTTTTACACCCCTAACAAGTTGTCTGATGGTCTGTGCATGAACTTGGTATGGATGCTCTGTTCTTCTTGTTTTATTTTTTTCAAATTGTCTGAATGCTCCATGTGTTCTCGTCTTTCATGCCTGGCTTCTTCTGACATGTTTAGCTGTGTGCTAGAGGCACATCCTTCCCTTTGTATCTTTCACCTCAGGGCAGCCCTCTAACACAAAGATGGCTTACAGATTTGCAGATTTGCTGGATATTAAAATAAAAAGATAATTAAAGCAGTTTTAAAAAGCTTATATCTGAACAAACAGTTTCAGAACTTGTTATGTAGAAGCCTCAGTTGAAGAGAACTTCCCAGGGGTTGCATAGTGTCTGTTGTTTATCCCATATCTGGTTAGTTTCATTTTTGCCTCCAAGCATGTGTTAATTTGTGGCTTTGCCTGAATAAATAATTTCTATGTCCAACCATTAACTATAGAGAGAATTAGACAAAGCCATGTGAAGTCAGTGGTTTTATTATCAAAGGAGTCTTGTGGACGCTGCCATTCTGTGCACGACATCTCAGACAGACTTTAGATCAACCTACTGACACAGTAGGGCTGGGAGATATGAGCTATAAATAAAGTCCCTGATTTTCTCACAAAACTCTATTCCAGATTTTAATTATTTTTTTCCTCTTAAAACACCTCAAAATCACACAGATATTGTAAAATAACTTAAAGTGTTATAATTTAAGGTAACATTTTGTAATGTATTGTGATGTACTATAACATGATTAAATGTAACGCAATGTAGGGATGCAAAGGGGCAAAAAAATTTACAGTTAATTTCCAGAGACATTCCACGGGAGGTTAAGCTGGTGAATTCTGAAAATATTTCACATTGGAAACTTGGGAATTAATTGAATTTATGGGATTTAACTGAAAATCAGGGATAATTTAAAATAGATTTATAATATATAAACATTTTTTGACATAAGTAGACAGCCATGCTGATGCAAAACAACAAAAAATATATATATTTCAACAGATTTATTTGTTAACCAAGTTTTAATTGTTTATTGATCAATCAATTTCACCTTCACTTTATCAATCAATCAATCAATAAGGCTCAAATGAGTGGCCTTATTAGTCCAGGATTCAAGAATCATGTGATGGAAGAATGTACAGTGCATGTAGGGGGTGTTGCCTCAATACATTTGCAGTAAACTGTGTGCTGTGTGCATGTGATTGAGGAACATCATAGATATTCTTAAATATACTTACATGAAATCTGGTTGTTTTACTCAAGATTATGCTGAAATATATTTTCCAACTGTTTGTAAAATCCCTGTTATGGGCCAACTTTCAATCTAGTAAATCCCAGCTTTACTCCCTTTTATTCCCATTAATTCCGATAAATTCCTGTTAATTACCATGAAAAGTTTCAAAACGCTAAAAATTGCAACCATAACGCAATGTAACATAGTGTAACTAAACATAAATTAGCATAATGTGACATAGTGTATTGTGAAATAATGTAACATAAGGTGGTTAGGGTTTATCGTGGAGTGGGATTGTTTCGTTTTTTTTAATTTTTATTATTTGCCTTAATTTCAAATTTATGCATCATATTGTATCTGATCTTATTTTATCTAATCTTTTCCTGTTGTGTTGTGTAGTGTGTTGTCGTCCTGTGTCGGGTCACGTGATAGCATATGTTCATCCTGTATTCAGAGAGAAGAATCTGATCAGTGTTTGATTAATTGATATCTCCCCCAGTGCTGCACTCCTGCCTGCTCTTGTTACAGACTGTATAGTCTGACAGTGTAACTTGAGGACTAATACTCTGAGGATAATTGGTTGAACGTTGGTCAGAAAGTCAGCTGGCTGTCTTCCAACTGAAACTTCTCAGCTCTTTTTGTTTTCTTCTGGAGTTAGATAATGTTAATAGGAGTCGATTTGAGCATCACACTGAATATTATTACATGATATTAGTTGCACTGGTAATTTAATATGACACAAGAGAACTGCCTGGAAATCAAGTTATTCTTCTGGTTGCTCCCAGATGTTGAGTCAGTAATTTCTGTTGGTTCTTCACAAGTATGAGACCACAGACTATCACAGCATTCATCCTTGATACTGTTAGTTGCATTATGTAAAATCATTTTGGACATTTGATTAATAATTGTTCATAACCTGGCTTTCGTTACCACTTTTTGGGCTTATTACAGGGTGTTGGACCAAATACATACAGTAGTGTTTGTTAATATTTCAGCAGCTGCCCCCTCATAATAAAATTTAATTAAATGACCTTTAGCTGTAGCAGTTAAATTCCTGGTTATTTGGTGAGTTTTAAAGTGTTTGTGTCGGCCTCAGCAGCATCTCTAAAATTGATTTGTCAACAAAATGAAACCATGATCGTGAAATATCAGTGTTGGCATTTCTGAATTCTGAACAACCACCCCAATACTGTAAGTTGTGATTGGGAATTTTTTTTGCAGGACTTGTTAGTCTTATGTCCTGCAAAATCAGTTTCTTTCTCTTTTAATGTTGTTGAAGGGGCGTGGGGAGCAGAAGAGCATGACACCTTTTACTGAACTCTCACTTTACAGAGAAATGTGCTGCACCTTTTTAAAGAAAATGCCACTTAAATCATCAGGCCTTGACTGGGAAGCTTATCAGCACAGAGCTCATTATCGTAGTCTTCCTAAGCCTCCCTGCCCCCTCAGATCTGAGCAATTCCAAAGTGGAGAGAAAAAGAGCTGCATCTGATCCTCTACAGGGACTAAATTTTTTATTTTTATTCAACTTAAATCAAATCCTTTTTAATAGACACCAGAGACAGGAAGCTGGAGTGCCCAGGAATAACCATACATACACTGCCAGACAATGCAAACTCTGCTCAGAGAGGATCCCATTGTCTCTGTGAGTTGCACCAGCAATCATGTTGCACTGAAGCACAAGCACTACCTGTTGTACCACCTTGAAGTCTGAAATTGTAAACAAATCCCTTATTTAACAGGGATGTGTCTGTGTGCCGAGTCTTTATCAGGACACATCAGACAAAGACAAACAAGTGTTAAATATGACAAAGGTGGGAAAGAGAAGTCACACGAATCTTGAGTCAAGTCATATGACACCTAAAAAGTTTAATTAACTTTGAATATTAGTATATATGTTAAAACCCTTTGAATTAGATTTTTGGTGAAAGTGACAAAAAATTCAGGGGTACCCTTTGCTGCAAATCTTTGTTTTTAGAATAGTGTTTTTTGAAGAATGTTAATGTTGCTTTCTTAATTATTGGTCTGTCTTGCTGTGATATCAGTGGTTTAAATACTAAATTACTGACCGTTTCCTTTATTGAACTGGAGATGCCTGCAGTGTTTGGAAAGACTAAAGTATAGTATTCTGAACAGGCTATAGTGTGTTTGCTTGCTGTCTTGAGTGCTGCTCCTTCATCTTCCAATGACATCACATTGGTCGATATATGCAGTTGATTTCATCTGTGTAATCCTTTTGTTGCCTACCTGGGATGCGGGTCCCACCACTGGGGGCACCTGAGGGTTTCACAGGGAGCGTGAGGCTCTGTCAGCTTTAAGGTTTTTTGTTCATAAATTAATCAAATCAATGGTAACACTGACCTGATCACGAAGAAGCAGAAGAAGATGAAGATGAATGGTAACACTAAGCAAAAAATCTTTAAAGGTCTGTGCACCAGAATTGGTGTGTTGGCACTTAATGTCTTGTTTTTTCTAAATTAAATTCAAATTGATAATTGATTGGCTATCTATCATGCATGTTGAGCAAGTGGTTGCCTAAACTGACAAAGGGACCATCGTATACTACAAAAAAATTTGTACTCTGACTTTGGAATAAGCCACCCAGGTCAGAATAACGTTAAGACACCCCCCTTTAAGAAGGTGGCATCTGCTGAACTTGTGGACACACTTCACCTGTTTGTTTCCATTTAAAAAGTAAGTGAAACTGTTTAATAAGTAGTACTAATGACCTTACCCTCATTGGCTTTTCTTTGTTTTGTAAATGCTAGCATGCAAACTCACTAAACTCCAATTTTGCAGATAAGGGCATTATACTTGCATCCTGTCAGCATGTTTTATTTGAAGCTGAAGCACCGTTGTAAAGCACATTTGGTGAAGACTCACAGAGCTGCCAGCATGGCTGTGGACTCTCTGTCTTGTTAAATTATGCTGCTAATCCTCCATAATGTCAGAGGTTTGTTAGCGCTTTGACATGGAAATGCAGAGTACTCAACCATCCACACCCATCTCATCATAGTGCTGCCAGAGGCGCTATACGACACATGACTACTCCTCCGGTAATATGCATACAAGTCTAATATATCCCTTCACTAAAGTCACACACACAAATATAAAATATATGTGCATGTATGTAGAGGTGCTAACCTCAACCTGGTTTGATTTGCATGCTCTGATCAGTCAAACTCACTGCCAGAGCACCAGTAGGGGAGAAGCACTGCCTCCATCGCCGTCTGAACTTGTGCTCAGATCAGTCCCATCGTGCCACTCTACTGATCCCTCTGCTGTAGTGCAGTTACAGTAGTTTAGAGAGACAATGAACGTTCTGAGTGGGCCGGTGTTTTGTCATGCTTACCAGCCTGTGAGGTTAGCCTTTAATGTGTCTAAGAAGGAGGATCTCACTGTTTCCACCAGGGACTTGCCTTGGAACAAACGCTCATTCACTATGCTTTGCATATATTCATCAGCTGTGCAGAGGGCTGCTGCTGTATAATGCAGCAGCTGTACAATGTAAAGCTCCCACAGTAAGAGCCCAGAACGCCTGGATCATGCAGAAAATATCTGTCTGTGCTGAAATCTGCTGTGCAATGCTTACATAAGCCTAAACAGGAATGATCAATATCTTTTCCTATAGGACAGCACAAACTGTAGGTCCAGAGCTGTTAGGAATGAAGATTTCTCTCTTGAAATGGAGAAAAGTTTAATGAGGTGAAATAAACGGAAGATTCAAATAAGCCGGAAGCTTCACCGTAATTTGTTTAAAATAATCTAATGAGCTTCCATGCATTCATTTTTTAACCTTAAGTGTCAACACAATAGTTTTTGAATATGAGATTAAAAATAGAATATAGTTTGGAAAAATTAGGTCAGCACAGCAATGAATGGATCAGTTCAGGTTTGTCTTAACATAATGAATTTATTTTTCAGTTCACTGATTTAGCAGAGCTTGTAATCGTCAACAAGGGAGTTTTTTGTTTGCCATTTAAAGTGGCATTCAAGCAGCAAGATAAGAAACAAAGGTAGTGCTTTACATGAAATCTAGGTAATTATCTTATTAGGAAGTAGAGTTAAGTATAACCGTCTTAAATGTGTTTTTACATATATTTTACATAGTTTGTGTTAAATAAGATGAAGTCGTAAAAGCTTTAGCATATCAAAATGTCTTTATTATCATTACACCGCAAGAATAACTTTATAACTACTCTACCACAGCAATTTAATGTAGATTTTGTAATGTCAATTGAAAAAAGCAGGACTGCATGTTGATATGAGGAAAATGATTTGCCAAACACTCAATATATCAAATGGCAAAACAGAGCTGAGGGAAAATTCACGATGTTGCTAGTTTTCAGTGCTTGCAGTTGTTAATATGATTAAGTTGTAACTATGTTACTTTCAAAAGGTATTACATGCATCTTGACCGCAAGGCGGTGCAGTAGGTAGTGCTGGTGGATTTACCTGATTTTAGACATGAATCATGAGGATCCAGCTGCACTGCAAGGTTCCTCTTGTGACACTTCTGCCGTTTTGCCTCCACAAATAATGTCCTTGAGTGGGTAATGCTGCCCCACTTCCCACACATGACGGCAGGGCTAACTGTAGTTCAGGGTTCATGTGAGGAAAAACCTAACCTTTGTATGAATTCTTTATTGATCTAATAAGTCATTAACAAACTCAAAGAGAAGTTGTCCTGTCAGTTTTAACTTGGAGCTGAGAACAACAAATTCAGAAGTAGTTTGACTTCATACTCTTTTAAAAAAGAATCACTTCACTTTTTTTTTTTTTTTAGAAGTTTTTAGTTTTGTTCGTTATGCTTTTTAATAGAGAATGTGGCATATTATAACTTTAAACACAAATTAAACACATAGACGACAGGTCTATGATTGGTCCATTGATCTGTCACTAACTTTAGTTCTTACTTTAGTCCACTTGTCTCCACTTACCTCCCTTCCTTTGCCCACACACCCAACACAGTATCGTGTGGATTTGTTGTTCATCATGAGACTGGGGTCCACATTCAAGATTTCCTGCTGCTTAACAGAAGGTTTTTTTCTTGCCGCCATGATGGAGGGATTCAAGATTGGCTATATGGATCATGTTGGGTGTTGGATGTATATATTTGTATATATATGTATATGTGTATTTTATATATGTATATATGTATCTATGCATATATGTGTATCCATAATATGAAGAGCTTTGTGCTCTATTGTAAAGTGTCTTGTGATAACACTTGTTATGAATTGGCGCTATACAAATAAAGATTGATTGATTGAAATTGGAAGGTGTATTGTGTATTTTTACTTGAATTTAGTTAAAAATTGTTTTATGAAAGAAAATCAGAATAATGAGAAATGGAGATTGGAAGTTTATGCCTGATAGCGATGATGTATTTGTTTGTGGATTTTAAGTATTACAAAAGGGAATTGAATTACAGCAAATTATTCTGGTCATCAATTGTACTTCAAAGACCACTTGAAACCAATGATTCAGAGCAGTGTTTTTTGGTCAGAATTCGTTCATCAGGAACCCCAAACTTTCAGCCTAAACATCGAGGTGCCATATTTGGAAAACGCCTGAAAGTCTTGCTACCATAATTTCTCGATTATAACATGCACTCAATTATAACACACACCCCATATTTTCACAATATTTGCCTGGAAAAACACTGTACTCAAATATAACACGCCCCCAAATTTTGCCCAAACCTTACTCTCTCAGACAACTCAAAAATTACCTTTATTCAAAGTTTTGATCAATGAAATTTCAGTAGTTTCACAGCAAATACCGTACACGATTTTCTCTCTCAAGTGGATGCGGAAACACCTTTTGTTTCATGCATGCGCAATTCCTCAATTTCTGCCCAAGCATGCTCAGTCGTTGTGTACCGACCAATCAGAGAGCAGCTATCGACATGCCGATGGCTTCAACCAATTACAGCGCAGCTATTTTGCGTCCCCTTGCTCACAAGGTGTCAGCGCCCTGTGTTTGCATGTGTTTTCGCAGAGCCGAAAGATGGTAAGTATTTTGCTAGTAACTCGTGTATAATACACACCCAAAAATTAGAGCTTATTTAAAAGCAAAAACTGTGTGTGATAATTGAGAAATTACATTATTTAAAAAAGCCACATAGATTTTGTTGACTTTGACGTGGGGCAGGTTTGATCGCTTTTTACAATAAACGTGCCATCATCTTTTTTAATACCTTACATACCTACCCAGCTAAGCAGTATGTAGAGGCTTGTTTGAGATGTGCATGCATCATATAATGACAAAAATGTAACAGGTCTTTCAGTTTAACATGCTGCAATTTCTCATCCTCCTTAACATCATGCTTGTCTTTTACATAATACACAACACTGTAGGATCCCACCCCACTGAGAACAAGTGTGAACCCTCGGCACATAAATAGTTAAGCCATTGCCAGGCTAAGCAATACAACAAATTACCATCACAATTAAATTATGCATGCCGGAGCACAGTTAGAAGTGTTTACAGATGAATGGCTGCCGTGGCCCATCATGCCCGAAGGATTAGCATTGTGAGAGATTTGATGTGGATTAGTTAAAAGGATTATTACTAGTTTTTGTGCACCAGCGGACTACAAATAAGAGATTTAGATATATTTGGAGTGTGAATGGAGGGAATGAACACTTTCTGCTGCATCATGGGAAGAATGATCTACTGAAGAAATCACAGCTGAATAGAAATGTCACCTCGTCCTACTTGCTCTATTTTTAACATGCTTTTGGTGTTTTGTGTTGCTATTACTTACTGCAGACACAGCACCTCTCAAATTCCCGACGGGTCTTTATGATATCACTCTATTTCTGACAGTTTATGTTATGAAAGTACCCAAACAATGTCATCATAAAGAGTTGTTTTAGAGGAGTCATAATAAGATTGTTATCCAAAAGAGTGGCTTATGGTAGGGTTGGTGGGTCAGCAGCCATCATGTGGGCTGAATTTAATTTATGTTTAATTTGAGGGGAATCTGTTGAAGAAGTTTGCAACAGAAAAAAAGCGTAGTTAAGGTGCTTTCAGGGTCAAAGTTAAGTCAAAGTTGAAGTGGGATGTAGAGGAGGACTCAATGGAGGATGTGTTTCACAGCAGATAACTTTTATACGCAGATTTAGAGGCAGAAGTTGAACAGTAGGGATTGACATTAAGCATTTGTCAGGAGAAAATGGAATGTAGATGGAAGATGTCTTTTGGATATTGGTACTCCAAAAAATCCCAGGATTTTAGCAGCTTAAAGGGCAAAGGTTGAACAACAGAGGAATAAAAAAGTTTGGGTCTGTCTGGTGGAGGGATTGAAAAGAGGAGGAGAACTCTTTTAGGGGATTTTTTTAGCTTTCAATGGAGAAGTTGAACAATTGAATTATAGAGTTGGGGTCTGGGCATTAGAGTTGGGGTCTGGGCATTAGAGTTGGGATGTAGAAAAGATAGACTCTCCTGAGGATGTGTATGACAGGAAAACAGCTTTGCAGACAAATGATAAACATTGGATGAAAGTTAGGGTTTGTCTGATAGAAGTGGGCTGTAGAGACAAAGGGCTGAAGAAAAAGGGAGCAGGGATAAAAAGTTTAGGTTTGGTAGAAGTGGGATGTGGACACATTGAGGATATGTATGACAAGCACACTTAGGTATGTAGATTTAGGGGCAGGAAATAAACCATAGAGTTAAAAAATGGGGTTTGTAGAAGCTTCAAGTAGAAAGATGCTGTGGAGAATTTGGACAACAGGACAAAGCGTAGATCCCTTATGGGCAGAAGTCTAACAACAGGGATGGAAAGTAAGGGTTCGCCTGTTGGTAGTGAGATATAGAAGAGGACTTTGTGAGGGATGCACTTACCTGTTTCAGAATACATGATTGGTTATTTGTATACAGGGGCAGAGGCTAACAAAGGGTATGCAAAGGCAGAGTCCATCTAGAAGAAGTGGGATGTAGAAGTTCCATAGCAAGATTATCCCACTCATTACTGGTAGAGCGGGAGGTACAGGGACAGATTTTACAGAAGGTAGTTTAGGGAGATGTCAGATGAAGCAGCTTAATATAGTCAGTGGATCTGGAAGAGGAACAATAATGCTAGGTTGGGGAAAAATTAGAGTAGGAGCAAAAGATTTGCTATATGACAGTATATACCCCGGCAGTCTGCCTAAATTTTGTCTGTATGTGGCGGACGTTGAATGAAATATCTCAACTTCAAAATCTAGTGTGTTTTCTTTTCTTTCTTTTTTTTTTTTTTTTTTTTTTTTTACCGTTTTTTAATTAACATGAAGTATTTTCAGTGTTTCATCCATTGCCACAGTCTGTTTTTAAGACAATTTACACAGCATCCCAACATTTTTGGAATTGTTTAATAACAACTCAGTGAAATATAAAGATACATACATGGCCATGGAACATAGTGAAAAAAGGACTGTAATCTGTACACTGGTGCTACAGAAAGAATTAATCTCAGCACATAGAAAACAAATTCTCTGTAGCTGCGATGTATCTGCTCTGCAAAGACTCTTCTTCGCCAGGTTTTTTTTTTTTTGCCCATGTGCTGATTTCTCAAGATAACCAGGCGTGATCCATGAGATCAGATAACATATCGTGTCATTTGGCGCTTCATCTCTCATGTTCAGGTGTAAGGAAGAGTAAAGACCTCTCGGGTTAATAATTCACCAAAGAGGGATGGGCGACTGATGAGGAAGAGATGGGAAAAAATGGGAACTGGGAGCACAAAATGAAAAGGGGAAAGCAAAAAGATAGGTGGAGGGCGGATGGGCTGCTGATGAACGGATTAGAGAGAAATAGTGCAGGAGGAAGGAATGGTGTGGGGGGTTCGTGGGAAGAAGGGGGCAGAAAAATGAAGAAGAGGGTGGATTGAGAGAGGGTTTAGTATGCTAAGAGTGCAGTGAGGTGTCTGTGGAGGAAACGCATCCTCTTTAAGAAGAAAAGGTCCATTTAGAGGGCCAGAGACACACAAGTAGGGCTGGGAAATTTTTTGAGATATTGACATATTTTAAAATAAACTATAGGGTAAGACAAAACCTTGTGTATATTATTAATGTTGATGATGGTCCAAAAAGGAAGTAAAATCAGCTCTTAATGCTCAGTAAAAAGATTGTCTACAGTCAGGACCACTAACAGTAATATGCTTACTGACCACCAGACTATCTTTCTATAATGCTAGAGGTCTCATGTCCTGGTGTGTTTGACTGTTAATGTCATGTCTTCGGTGACCATTAAGCAAGGATTTGATATTACTTAAATGACAGCATGAACAACTTTATCTCTGTAGAAGACCAGATGCAGCTCGTTTTCCCTCCTCTTTGAAAATACTCAGATCTGGGGGAGGCAGGGAGGCTACAGGAGGTCATGATAATGGGCTGTGCTCTGGTTGGCTGCCCAAATGATGTCTGATGGGAGGGGGGTGGAGGGGTTACATGCCACAGGAGGACTTTCAAAACAGTCTGCTTATGATGAGCAACAATGCCAAACACACAATACCACCACAGACATAAAATACATAGGACATGATTTGAAATATGTTAATGCTCAAATTTAAGTTATATTTCACTTAGCATTCCCACAACATCATTAAGGATCAACATATTTGCTGGACTCTTCTGCATGATGAAGTTAAAACCACAATTCATTATATATTACTATTTTCAAGAAAAAAAAGCAATACCGTACATGGGTTAATGTGCATAAATGACCAGTTTACTACACAGTTAATAAC
This sequence comes from Cetoscarus ocellatus, assembly GCA_037902135.1. Classification (NCBI taxonomy): domain Eukaryota; kingdom Metazoa; phylum Chordata; class Actinopteri; order Labriformes; family Labridae; genus Cetoscarus; species Cetoscarus ocellatus. The sequence goes on along the minus strand of JBAMNC010000320.1, from coordinate 1,250,847 downwards.
AGTAGGTTGTATTTTTTTCTTTTCTTTATACCTTTCCCCTTTCAAGTATACTGAAGTATTGCTATATCATAAAGGACAGCACATATTAATGTCTATGAGCATAGATATTGCTAGCATTCATGAGTATTCATACAAAAATTAAGTATAGGTTCCTGTTGCATGAGAACTTTGATTGTGAGTGTTTCTGCCTATTGTGGGCACTCGCTGGAGAGCAAAAAGAGGCATGCTGCCTCTCAGCCCTCTAGCTAAACCTTTATTTAAATTTATCAAAATTGCTCTTTTATTATGTGTATTACTGTGGATAGGTAGAGCTGTTGTTCATCCATGGAATTATAAATAAGATTAGTGGAGTGTGTGTTTTGTTTTCATTTAGGTTTGTCCAGCTTTCCAATGCATCCTACAATTTTCAAAATATGCTGGCTTTGCAATGACTGCTCATTTTTGGACAAACACATCCCTGGACACCAAAAATAGTGCATGTTCATTTGCCTTTGAAACAAAATGAGCACAGTGAAAACTACATCAAGTGAAAAATAATAAATACATCTGCGCTGCATGCCTTTGGCATTGGTTAGAGCCCTGCATGTTGTGCTGTTGGTGTAACATTGCATTAAATAAGCCGCATCTTAGACTGCTCTTGTGTCCTGATCTCTATAAATACTTCCTAAACTCCTTCTTTGTTGTCTGAACTGACAGCTTTTATTTTTCAGGGCAGGACTGAATGGAAAATTATAATCAAATGGCAAATTATATCAATGCCTCAGAGCAGTTTGAACTATTTTTTTTTTAAGATAATTTTTGGGCATTTTGGTGCTTTTATTGATAGGAGAGAGATAGTTGATAGGCTTGCGAAAGGGGGCGAGAGAGAGTAGGGGGGACACTCTGCAAACTGGACACAGACTGGATTCGAAGCTGGGCCGACAGAAGCATATATATGGGTCATGCTTGGTTGCTTACCACTCCACCAAACCAACACCCCAAGAACTAATTTTAAGCTGTAGTTGATTATATATTACCATCCTTAATCATGTGTTGTCATTCAGCTGAAATATATGAAAATGTGATGTTTGGTCAATCGCCTTACACAAGCATGTTTTATCAAATTTTCAACTAATTATGTTGATGTGTAAATGCAGATAAATGTGCAACATTCTTGGGCATTTTTCTATTGTTTTCTAGTTTAAGATTTTGTTGTTTGTGAATATTTACACATTTAACCCTCTCATCTCTGATGCCATTTGGTGAGTCATCTGATTTAAGGCTAATACAAGTGCTTACACGTCTGTTCAGGCTGTTAGGTGACTCACACGACGCCCAGCTATAGCCTCCTGAGAACCAAAGAAAAAAAGTGTCTCACAATTTCTTTTTTGTGTGATTTGCTATCTATTTGGGCCTAAAAAAAACACCTTACAATTTTAATGTTTTTTAAATTTATTTTTTATTTTGATTTCACAGTATGTCCACTGAAGAGGACGACAGGATGATTCCGTGTGAAAATAGAACTGCATTTAGAAAATGAAAAAAATGAGCAGGTTATATCTTTAGAGTGATATTTAGCCAAGAACATATTCAATTTGTTTAGAAAAAATGTGTGAAATATTGATTGAAGAACACATACGTTTCTGTAGGAACAGACTCGACCATTTGCAAGATCGCTGCAAGTCCAACTCCCAGTCTTCGGCCCCTGAGTATGTTCTTGCCCTGATAGACATCGAAATACAGGACCAGACCATTCGGCGAGGCAAGCATAAAAACCTTTAGGCCAGTAGGGTTTGGCTTTCCTGGCACATACTGCCTGACTGGGCAGCAGCCTGTGAACGGGAGGATTTCCTCATCAATGCACACCTTGTCACACCTTGAAAGGCTGAGACAACCATGCCTCACATGGTCAAGCAATGGTCTGACTACTAGTAGAATACTAGTAGACATAAAAAATGTTACAAGCAAAAACTCAAGCTTTACTAGTAGTACTAGTAACACAAAATTGTCGACTAGTAGGCGATTTTGCTGTACTAGTAAGGTCTACTCCTACACTAGTGCACCAGCTAGTAGAGCTGAACTACAGTTGATACCACCAATATCAAATTTATGCTCAAATGCCTTTCCATACTTTCGCTCTACATCACCATCTTCCCCTATCACAGGCAGATACTCATCCTTTTCCTCATCTGACAGCTCCAAATCTCAATCTCCCTCCATTATCCGGTATAGAATCTCCTCTGCTTCACTTTTTTCTCCTTCAACAATGTGCAGTCATGAAATACATTAAAATGGTCCTGTGTCCACTACAGTTGACATTCATTAAATGACTGTTATTTCAAAACAGAAGTAATGAAACTGTTTTCAGATGTGAAAATATTGATATTGACATGTTCATAAACAAGAATATATATAGTTGTCATGGCAAAAATAGCAATAGATAAAGAATATTTGACTTGACACTCCTCATTACATAAAATGTGGTAGTTGGCATGTCGGCCATTTTGATAGAGAAAAAAGGTCCTAGCATGCAAGTCCATCACATGACACATCACTGGAAAGCCCAGGATGTCCTCTACAGAATAATATAGGGCTTGATAAGGTAACTCTAAATACTTAAGGAAGATACAGGTGAACAAAATGTCCACTATAAAGGACATAAATGAATGGGCCAATCTCAGGAGGATAGAGAGAGAAAGAGATGATGAAAAATGATTTATTTGGTGGGGCTCTACAAATATTTGGACAGAGAGGCTGTTGTTTGATGTGTCAACCCCCGGACGCTTTAAACATTTGAGATTTACTCAGCAGATCAACAGACGTCTGGCAAATTAGCTGAGCTGTGGCCAAAGTTGTTGTAAGAGTCAAAGGTGGTGCAGGAGGCGGGAAGAAAGTTGACAGTTTGTATTGGTTCATAAATGAGGGAGAGGAGGAGGGAGATGCTGGACACAGAGCAGAGTATTGAGTCTTATTTGTAGTTTTCAAGCTTTGGTTGTGAATTTTAAGGCCCCCTCTAAGTTAAGTGAAAGAGATACAGTAGTGGAAAAAGGTTTTCAGACACCCTTAAAATTTTACACAATCTCAAGTCATATCATAAAATATTTGCTGAAAACAGTTTTTTTGTGTTTCAAAAGGTGTGGCTGCATCAGACAGACAGTTTTTTTGGTTTATTGATTAACAAGAAAATATAGCAAAAGTGAAATCCTTGATACTTTCAGCATGTCAATTCTCAACATTGTTGTTGTCAGAGTTAACAAATGACAGATGATGTGTTCAGAACTGAGAAAAAATAAATTAACCATCACATATTCAAATTATTATTTGGAAATGATGACAAAGAAGTCAAAAATCATGGCAGTCAGTGGGCAGAAGTGGTCAAAATTGTGTCTTCCTTTTTGATGAAAGACGCTTACTGCACAACTTTCAGTAAAGCACCAGCAACTTGAAGAAGCATTCATCTATGTGGCACAGTATTGCATATCAGGAGTTTAATGTGTGTGACATTGTTGCTACTGAAAACCTTTGTAGAAAAATCAATAAGCAGAATTGTTGATGGCATTGGGATCAATAAAATCTTATCAGTTCTTGTACCTAGTTAAGGCAAAACATCTCAGAAAAACAATGATTTTGACATCAATCAACATGATAAGAGCTTTCATGAAAGACTTTTGGTTTTTGTGAATTTCAGCTGAATCACTCAGCCATGTCTCAGCAGGGTTTATGACCTACTCTACAGCTTATTAGTGTAGGGTGAGCCTTAAATATTTTGGCTTTGTTTTGAGGCAGCTATTTTCCTGTTCTTCTGAATATACTATATATGCTTTACTTACATTTGACTTTTTGTTTTTTCCTCATCAGTACTTAACTGATTGGAAATGAAAAAATGCACACCAGACTTTAATTTTTTAGGTGAGTTTTAGTTTAAATGGGTAATGAAAACTTTGAAATAAGTTAAATCAGCACCATGGATTGTCACCTGCTGCAAACGGGGCTACTTCAGGTAGAGGTTACACTTTAAGAAGTTTGGAGGAAGGATTGTAATGACCTTTTTGGAGTCTCTAGATCCTATAAATTTAGAAATAGTTAAATGCACTCTGTTTCTGTGGAGCTTTGAGTGGCTCTTTAGGAAAAGGTCAGGAGTAGTGATGCACTGATGTGCTTCTGCAAAACTGCTTCAGCACCATTCCTGACCTTTTTAGTAGCTTACATATTTGATATTTTTGTACAAGTACATAAAAAGCAGCCCCGTAAGCTACACACAGAGGGCCTCACAGACCTTAAATATTGCAAAGGAGAGAATAATGGTGGCAAATCAGCACTGAAAACAAAGTGTAAAATAAAAAAAAAAAATAATGATGATGATGAAGGGAAAACTTAGATACTGGCATGAAACTTGGAGGCAGCTTTAACTTTTTAATTTGCATAACATGGGGAGTTTGCAGAGTTTATCCAGACTAAATTTATGTGTTATTGTCAGCTTAAATACAGATGACACCGAGACAGTATGATGGCGATGTTTAAGATTGGTAATAAATAATTGTGCAGTGATGATAAAGTCGTCGAAGTGTGAGCTACATAAAATTAATGACCATTTTACCCTTCCGATAAAGTGATGCAGTGTTATTAAGGGATTATATTTTGCAACTGTGTGGTCATTTTTATTTACAGCTTCTCATGTACATGTTTATCCACAAGATATTTAGACCTCTCCAACATAAATTATGAAACAGTTAAAACCCTCACTCCACTGTGACTTATACACCGCTGATAAACACTTTCCACTCTTCACCCCTGCTTATCTATCAGGTACTTTTGCCTCTCTTTTCTGCTGCAATGTATCTTTCTGAGGATTTAGCTGAAGCTCCCCAGGGTGCTAAATTACCATGTACACAGGCTGCGTGGTTTGGATGATTAGCTGAAGAAATGTAAGCACATCAGGTTGTGATCCATCAAACCTGTTTTCAGTCTGCGTGCTGCTGCTGTCTCAGAGCCTGAAGGAGGACATGTAACGGTTCACGTGGCGTGGATGAAATGATCATCAATTAAAGAAACAGACGACTCGAACACCACAGGCATTTTATATAACACAGGCAAAACTAAGAGCATCAAACCAAAACATCAAACATGGGCATACCTACTCCTCTTTTTCACTTAAGTAGATTAGCCTGTCAACAGAAAATTAGACCGTTTACAACCCATTTATCACTGCAACTTATTCAAATGATTTAAAGCCTTGTTTAGTCATTGAAGTGTGGAGTAAGTTCTTTATCAGCTAATTTAGGTTATAAAAAAAGTTAAAACAAGTCAAACCTTGTGATGAATAATTTATTAACATACACAATAACTGTAAATTTAAAAACTGTACATTCAAAATTATTGTTTGACAACAGCAAATTAAAAATAATTCATCACATAGATGTAATGCTAAACATATTTCTACACAGAACAATTTAAGTTTTTACAGAGAACATGGAAAAACAGAGCACTGAAAGAGTTAGGACTTGAAAGAAAAATAACTTGTGTAAATACGAAATACATTAAAAAATACAAGATAAATATGGCTTTAGAGAAATATATGATATTTATAAAAGAGCCCATAATTTACCTTGACTAAGGTTCATGTGGTATTCACACACACACACCCACGCACACACACACACACACACACACACACCCCCACCCCCACGCACACACACACACACACACACCCACAAACACACACATACATATATATACATATCTATCTATCTATCTATCTATCTATATATATATATATATATATATATATATATATATATATATATATATATATATATATATATATATATATTTATGAGGGACTGGCCAGCTTTGATTAGTTGACAAGTCTGCTATGTTCTTGGTGAGAAAATAATGGTTATCAATAAAAGTATCTTACTGATTAAATAAATGCAGGAACAAGCTATTGTGCATTTCATCAACATAAACTTAAATGTACCAATTTTATTGTCTTTTTTTAGAGTGAAATGCTGTAATTGCAGGATGTCTTTTTAACTAAGGACAGTATTATCATTTTATCACTTGAAGACTCATTGTTGATGGATATTTCAATTATTTTATTCTGTTTTCAGCATTTAATCTTCAGCTGCTATTGAGAAACGGTGGTATTGGAGAGAGGGAGGCACGCAGACTCAGCGGCAGACAGGAGTGCTGGGAGTTAGTGCCTTTGTGTTTATGTGGGGGCACTAGCTGCATCGCGTGCATCAAAGCCGTATTGCAGCATAACTTGATGCAGATATTACGGCCTCGCAGAATTAATGTGAATGTCTGTAGATGTAAACATAGCAGAACCTTGTTGTGGCGCATTGGCGTGAAGGCACTGTGAATTGGGCTATTGTCAGTGATAAACTACTGCACAAATGTTTTTCCTCCCAGCAGCCCTCTTTGTAAGAGTACAGACTGCATCCTCCATCTCAAGAGACTCATTGACTGTGCTGTCAATCACACTAACACTAACAAACACACAAAACACACACAAATACACACAAGCACATCCACACATAGTCCTGTAGCAGTCTCATGTACCGTGTTTTTTCGTACTGAGGCACAAAAACACTCACACACACATACAAGTGACACAAGGCATCCATCGTTATGATGTAGGGAGGCACAACACTGGATTTTTGTTCACATATTTCTGAACTGTTTATCACGCATACAGATAGCAAAGCCTCCATTAACTTAAACTGACTTGTTCCTTTCATGGTGACAGTCTTTAGAAACAAATGTAAAGCAATGAAAACATTTTATTATTTGATAAATTATAATTTTAATTTATAAAAAACATTAAATGTCTATTATAAAATGGACATTTGTAAATCATTATGTTGCATTTGTACATTCTACTAATATTACAGCCAATATATGGAATATATATAGCCAATATGTACAGCTAAAATATTGGCTGTACAAACTGGCAAAAAATTTCATATCTGCCAATACCATTAATTAAAATTTTGGGATTTTGTATCTGCTGATAATAATTTGTTCCTGATAATATTCCTAACATTATGGCATTCCTACCATTATGACATTTATTATGTAGAAAAGGGAACATATTAAAAAATAATGGCAACAAAAGACTTACAGGATTTAGACCAGTCAACATGTAGGATTCAAGGACTTAAGGGCACTTAATGGGCTGTTTAGGTCATATGTCGGGACGTTGAGGGGAAAATATGGTAGTATTTCTTATTGTTGCACATGTAAACACATAAACACACAAGCTGTTTTCAGGTCACAGTAATTGATTGAAGAGGCATTTTTTAACTCTTTAATTTCTAGACAGAAGTGGAGGCCCTTAGCAGACAGCACACCTGAGACTGTTGACCTCTCACCTAACTCCAGTATGTGTTAAGAGTTTGTATGTGTCTGTCTATAAGTGTGTGTGCACAAGATCCAGACAGACGGTCCCAATTACATTCCGCAGTACAACTAAAGATACCTGTGAGGAATCATGTTGGCTTTTCGCTGGCCATACATTCAGACAGATTTTGGCCAGATAGGGGGAAGAGGGACCTATTTGAGGCTTGTTGCTGCTGAATATTTGTCCAAATAATCCTCCATGTAAATGGCAGATGGTAAATTGACTTGAATTTATGTAGCACTTTTCTAGTCTCTTTGACTACTTAAAGCAGCTTTACACCAAAGGGTCACATCTACCCATTCACACCGATTTGCTCTAACATTCATTGATGGTTGGAGTAACTATGTCAGTTGTCCATTTGTATCAACAAATACATTCATGCTCTTTCATGCCCATTTACATGCCACTGATGCAGAAGTAACTTGGGGCTAAGGGTCTTGCCTAAGGACACATCGCCATGTGACTACCGGAGCTGGGCTCAAACCTGCAACCTTCCGATTACTGACCAAGTGCACTATCAAGCCACATTCACACCGAACGCGACTTGGGCAACCTGGGCAACCACTCTCCATGCAAAGTCAATGCACAGCCATTGGGCAGGGCCAACCCTCCCCCGATGTGACGGACGCAATCTGGGCGACTTGGTTGTGCTACCAGGTCGCTTTGGACGTGAACTTTTCAAGCGACATCGCATGTGGCTGTGCCTCGACAGCAAATCAGCGTTGTATGGGTGTGTGACAGACTGTTTTTATTCCGGCTCACAGAGTGACAATCCATATCTGTGTGGGAGCATTAGTTAGTGAGTACATTAGTTCCGCCTAGACGGGACCGCAGGGAACTCCCTACTCAAAGTGCAGTGAGTGAAAAGGATACAGTTGGAATAATGTCAGCTAATACATCCTGTTATATGATACCATTTGAGCTTGGTGAAACTCAAGCAGGTGTGATGTCACTTATCGACGCAACTGCGACAGTGACCAAATGAGTCATTTAAGGACAGGCGATGCGACTTGTGTGGGTGATGTGATCTCAGTTGCCAAGTCGCATTTGGTGTGAATGCGGCTTCAGACTGCACCACCGACGCCCATGTGTTAAAAGTGACACCAATATGTTCTGTACTTTTGCAGCTGACAAACTTGGCAGCAGATATAAGCACAAACACATCATCACCCAGCCTCAATTTTACCCATAATTTTTTTTGTGTTTTATTTATTTGCTGCAATTGAGATGAATACCAAGAACGCCACTTGGTAGCATCATTCATCCTCTGTATTTGTTTGTCTATCTAGGATACAGGTAAAGTTGTATGAGATCATGTGTCTGTGGAATAACCTCCTTGAAATTATTACTACATACCTTGACCTTTGACCTGTGACCCACAAAGTCAAATCACGTTATTCTTATACATGTGGATGTTGTTGAAAAGTTAAAAAATATATACAGTATTTTCAGATATCACATTCACAAGCAAAGGATAACCGCAAGGGTCTGTGGCCTTGACTTTTGATCAGTTACGTTAAAATGGAATTACATCTTCTAGAGTTAGAGTGGATGTGTTTGTTAAGTTTGTTAAAAAACACGGAAGGTGTTTCTGAGATATTTCATTTGTACAATTGCGTTCAAAAACAAAAGGATGATCATGAGGCTCCATAGCTTTTACATTTTTTCTATGACCTGCAAATTCTTATAAATTCATCCTTGTGTCAGTATGCACATTTGCGCAAAGAATAAAAAAAAAATCCTACAGGTTCAACATTTATCAATATAGGATCAACATGACGCACCATGACCTTGACCCATGATTGAACACCTCAAAACTTGAATCCCAGTGCATGGTGCCTCCGGCCTTGGCTGCAGGGGGCACAGAAGCATAAAAGTTGGCTAAAACTGTCTCTACATTTGTGGTCTCTCACATTTTAAGATCAGCCAACATTAATGGGTCAGTGTCTTCTTCTTCTCCCCAGACACACACTCGCAGACACCCTGAGTCATGCTCAGTCTCTGGGAGATCAATGCACTTAACAATCTCTTGTGTCATAGAGGCTGCAGTCTCCATTGTTTATTTATTTAAAAGTTGAGTTTTTTGATTGTGGATCTTATATTTTTCCTTTTCCTCTTTTAAACAATCAGTCCATTTGGGGACTGTATTTTCCACAGTATGAAGGCCACCAGCACTGTTTCAGCTTGTCATGACACATTATATAAAGCCTGAGTTCAAGTAAACACAGATACGAAAACATCACTAATCCTCACATTTTCTGCTCCCAAAAACGTCCAAACCCCCTCACCACAGTTTGATTCCACCGACCTTAAAAGGAAGATTCATGCCCCCCTGTAGTCATACATGGGCAACAAAATATGACACAAACAGTGGGTAGTAAAACTCACTGATGTGGTTTCTTTTAGCTTCTGGCATCCCGGGGAGCAGCTCTCCTGCTGTTTATCATCCCTGCTAGCAGACTTATCTCCCTTATTACTGATGTTTCTTTATGTCACCTCAGTCTGTTGGTGATTTCTCTTTCTAAATCAGCTTCTCAGCTGTATGTTCTGTCCCTCTAACTGCGTCCATGAGTGATGAAATGCAGCATGTACGGCACATGACGTGACCAGAGTAGAGTAAATCAACATCTAAACTATCGAAAACAATCCACACCCAATATGATGATTTTATCATAAAATCTGAACCTGTGAAAATGGAGTTTAAATAAACCATGACTTCACTGAAATGGGCTCAATCTCTGCTGTGATTTATGCTAAGATAAGCAAAAGTTTCTAGGCTCAGCCAAGTTATTTGAAATCATAAATACAACAAAAAAATGTTATCCTGTAGCCTCTTCGTATGCTAGTTTTTTGCATTGACTTTTTTTGTTCCCTATTTTCCTTTGAATAATAATTTAAATATTTCAGCATGTTGTACACAGTTAACGCTCATTTTATGATGCCAATTTAGTTTTGAAAAAAATAGCTTTTTTATTTAACATGACAATTTGATAGGATCAAATTATTTCATAATTTGAAATGAAGATAAGAAAAGCTAGCAGGAATCAGGATTAATCTTAATGCTAGCTGTTTTCTTCCACTAGCTTATGGGTAATTAAATGTTTTAACCAAGAGGCAAACCTTCAGTGTGAAAAGATTAAGCCAATGATGAAGTGCAAAAACAAACAGACAAACAAAAACAATGCAGTTGGTCCTGTCTCCACTTAAGGCTAGCTACAAAAGTCTGAATGGGTGTTAAACCCATGTTAAAGTGCTGGATTTTACATCAAAACAAACATGTTTACAACCTGGTTTGTTAGGTAGGTTGGGGATGAGATGAAACATGCTTCTGCCTGATTAAAGTAAATTCTTTCACTTTTATTCCTACATTTAAGCACCCAGTTTTTTTGCACTGTGGGATAAGCATGCTGCAATTATTTTACAATCTTAAAAGTTGGTGTGTGCATGAAAGCTGTTTGCTCTTGTAACAATTTCAGAGAAATATCTTCCTAAGAAGCAAATAGAGTTTTGGATAAGAAAACTGCAGGAAACACTGCTAGTTTTGAAAACAAAAGAAGAGCTCATTCTGTCAGATTTCCTGTTTTCAGATGTAGATGGACCATGGACAAAGGACTTGATTTGCTTATTCTACATTTTATGGATTGATAGATATATCAGATAACTAAATATAAAGATACAGAGAAAGGCAGTTGGGTTTGGCAGCTGGTACACATATCTTAGTTAAAAACAATGACCCAAATACAAAGTCCTCTCAGATTTCAGTGCCTCTGTAGTTGTCAGTTCCTAAGGATCCAGATTGTAATGAATTAATCAATAAAGCAACAAAAAACATGCTCTCGTCTCATCTTATCACACCTGACTTCCTATCAGGGGAAATTAAAAACTGCCTTCACTGATCTACAGCCGGTGCATTTCATCATGATGACATCATCTGAAGGTGCTTAGTATGGATCTGTCAAGGTGAATTAGAGCACACATAACCAAGCTGTGATGTCAGCGATAAAACCAAGCAGTTTCATGTGGCCTTCAGTGGTCCCTAAATCTTTGATCAAAAACCTGTCAATGCCTCATGTTTAATCTAATCTCTTTACGTTGAGGGCTGCATTGCCGTGAATACAAACACAGTCTGGTGGCACACTGTTGTGTCACCATCTTACAATCCTCTGTCAGCTGTCAGAAAGTAGCTAGCTTGAGAGATTGCATCCCAACTGTCTCCTAAACCTCTTATGCCTTCTGTCCCCCTGCCGGCAAAATGCAGTTTCCCTCCCTCTGCTCCTCGTTCTTTTCCCTCTTTTTATTTTCCACAGTAAAGCCTCCATGTTCCCCGTGGATGATCAGCTGCCGTTGCCTGACAGTTGTCCCAGACATTTGCAACATTGTTTAATCTCAAATTAGCCTCTAACATGCTTGACAGCCGGGGGTTGTTGTTTTCGTTTTAAAGATTTGCAGCATCCGGAGCGGGCATGCGGGTTGGGGCACGCGGCAGCAGGTCCGGTCAGCCTGGCATTTGAGTTGATTAGAACTGATGAAGCTTAAAGCGTGCAAAACAGAAATAGCTTTCTAAAGCCTCAGATGACAGCAGAAACTTGAGTGAAATCTGACCTTTTTTCTCAAGAAATGTGTTTTGACAATTGAGGTTGTATAATATAGCATATTCTATAATAATAAAAAACTCATATTCTGCTCCATTTGGAGTCTTAAAGGTCCCTTATTTTGCTCCTTTTCTGCAGTTTAACATGGATCCTTGATGTCTTCATGAAACGTTAGTAACATGCTTTGGTCCAAAAAGCCTATGAATCAAGCCCGGCTGCATTCTTTCCATTCTCACATAGCGCCTTTGTTCAGGACGCCTGGTTTTGAAGGTGGTCGCCTTAATATGCCAATGAGCCAGAGCAGAGCAGCGGCCAACACAGTAACATACATGACTTAACGATAGTCCTGCAGCGTATCTCAAACGAAGCAGAGCACGCTGCTGCTCCAGCCATGCACCGCTTACAATCCTGAACACACACAAACTGCAAATTCATGCCGGTTACCAGATAACAGCGAAGCTCATTTCCCCCAAACATCACAAGCTAACGCACAACATGCTAACCTCGGCCTAATCACCGCAGTGGGACAGCCGCAACTTAGCCTACCCTCTGGGCTAACGTTAGATTAAACAGAGGGGTAATGTGGGGAATAAAGGACTGATTATATTCAGCCAACTGTTAAACTTCTCTTGACTAATGTAGGAATGCTAATACTTTGAAGTTTACCATTCAGACTTTCAACAATAACGTTAACATTGACAAACATGATGTGCAGTTACCTCTGGTTCATTTCTCCTTGCTGTTAGCATTAGCTCGTAGCAATGAGCAAAATAAATACTATACAGCATTAAAATACTCACATTTCCATCGTCAGGTTTGGTGACAGCTTGTTGGTACTGAGCCCGGATTCAGCTCGCCAAATATCATGAGTTTACATTTATGCAGCCTTCTTAATACAGGTTTTGTTGTCTACTCTTACATATTGTGGGCCAGGTGGCAGGCCAAATACCCAAAAATGTGGTCAAGAGCCTTCAAAAAGTGATTTTTGCATAATGTGTCACCCTTAAATCCCCCTTTGTAATCTTTGAATTCTGTTTACAGAAAATTGTGTCATCAATCTATCAGAAACAAAATTCATAATAAATAAATCCTGCAGTTTTGCTTCCTCTCTGAAAGAGGATTTTGAGACTTGAGGGCTGGAATTATCAGCTCTTTTCACTGTCAGTTAAATTGGCATATTCTTTGTGAACAAATTCAACTTGTAAGTGTCAGAGAAGGATGAAAGTGGTTCAACAGAGAGGCTCAATGTCAAGGATAAAATGTATTAAATTATTCAATACAACCCACTGCCTGAAAATTATCTTGCTTTTAGAGGTAGGTCTTTTTTTTTTAAAGCCACAAATACTCATCTTAGGCAAAGTTGATGAATTTAACTAAACTATAGTCAGACACTGAAAGACTTCATTTTGATATTTTTTAACATCTAATGCTGTAATGTCAATACTGGTGCAAATACAAACATTTGTATAAGATTCTGACACACAAACCATCAGTGACACAACTGCTTGAATGCAGTATAACACAATCAGGATGCTTTTTAACAGCTTTTCTCCCTTACCAGACTGTAATCCTGCTTTAAATAAACGGTACACTGTAAAGTGAATACATCCTTTGGTTTGCTGGTTTAAATGAAAGTACTCTTCATTTAAAGACAGCAAGCGACCAGAGGAGGATGCAGCATGAATTGCAGGCTGTGGTTTTGTACTTCACTACTATCACCTCTACAGCTCTCACCTTATACTCAACACTCGAATATAAAAATCCATACTCAAACTGGAATACCATTGAATTTAAAATTTATAGCTCCTTGCAGATTTTTTCATTTTTAAGGTTGCAATTTTGTAAATTTGAAACTGTGGGCAGATTAATTGAGGAAGAGGGCCTGCATGTGGCCCCTGGACTGCCAGTTTGCCACCCCTGCTTTAGACCATGGGTTATTTTTTATCTTTTTTATCTTAAAAAATTTTGCTTTTGTGCCACTACTTCTGTTATGATAATGATGACTCTTCCCTAAGATTATAAAAGGCGCTTGTTCTTTTTTGAATCACTGAATATTAAGAACGTACCTGATCAGTATGTATCAGAACTTGCAGATTATCGTTTATCATGACTCGATTGTCGCAAAGAGGACTCTCTACAGCCAGCACCGCTCATTGGTGTAGACCTTATTTATGGGTAAATGTTAGATTCACTGCGCATCTGTTAAACTAAGCACATTTAAAGCATTTGCTGACTTCCTCCAGGCTCCCTGTTAGGCCTGTCTCTTTCAATGAAGCTTTTAAAATTCAGCGGGCATGTTGGTGAGATGGGTGTGTGTGTGTGTGTGGTCAGGAGAAGAAAGTGGGGCTTTGAAAAGGCTCCATGAGAGATTTTAAAGACTCATTTTAAGTGTAACTTTGTCTATTTTTTTTGTTTTTTTATCTCTTGTAGTTTTATGCCTTTGAACCCACAATACATGAGACCAGAGGAAATAGGTTTTCATGTAGTCTTTCAGTGCATCCATACCGTCGCCCAGCCACCGTCTGCTGTTCCTGTTACAACAGACGCAATATCTCAAAAGCAGTGTTGGAGGTTTTCCGCAAATTTTACACAGAGGTCAAAGATAGAGTTAGGGAGTCTATAGTTCTTTTGCTGTGAAAAGTGATATCTCAAAAACATGTTCAGGTATGTTCTCATGACATGGAATTATTGTCCACTTTGACTTGAAGTAGAAATGAGTAGATTTTGCTTATTATTGGTCTAAGGTTAAGGTCATTGAATTACATATACCTTGCTTGTGAACATAACATCTCAAAAAGAGCTTTGAGGGATTCTCTTCAACCTTTGCAAAAATGTCCAATCTTATTTAAGAATAAGATAATTTGATAATGGAGGTAACTGATCAATGTGCAGGGTCATGGATCCTCATGGTCCCACCTTATGATATCTTTGTCTTCAGCTGTGTGTCATGGCTTCATTGGGTGTTTCTGCTGTTCATCACAAGACGCCGTCAGCCGAGGCAGGCCCACCACAGGCTGATCAAACCTGGGTGTGTGCTGTGTGTAAAGTTTCTGCAAATTACTCTTCTGTTGATGCCACTCCAGCCCTCTTTCCTAACCCCCCCCCCTTTGTACTCTTAGTGTCCAACATTTATTAACCTTGCAAAGGCACAAATCCACCAGGAAATGGCAGTTAATTTTATGTATAGTTGTTGAGTAAAAAACATTTCAACTTCTGTTTTCTGATCCGAAACTTCAAGAAAGTGTCCATGCAGTTGGAAAAAGAAGTTTCTCACAAGCAAACTGTAATCTCACCAGGCTGTGTGGAACAAACAAAAAATGAATAATTGACGGAAAATGATAAAACTGTCTCGTCAGACTTTGTCTCATATATTTTTCCAGCTCCTTCTGTTTGTTTTAGCACAAAGATTGTGAAGTGTTTGTGTTGGCTTGCACATTTTATTTGAGGGCTCAGAGCTGAGTTTGTTGGGTAAACATTCCTCTTTTCATTACTTGAACCTAATTCAAAGTAGAGAAGAGATTTAAGAAGACACATTAACACACACACTTCGAGATGTGCATTGCCTCTTAGAGCTGTGTTGCCAAAGCTTGTTAATTTCATCTGCAGTTCAGTAGTCAGGAGGTAATTTTGTCCTTCTGAAAAGTTTGTTCCTACACCCCGTAGCTGAAGTTTTATCTTCCTGTGATGCACAATTTCTTCCCGGTCTCTTTCTTTATGTTCTAAGGGTTTGAAGCCATGGGGAGTTCTCTGCTATTTCTTTTTATTCAAAGATATACAGTTCACCATTATTGGATGACTTCGCTGTGCTTGTGTCACAGTTAACTTTAAACTTTTTTGCACTTTTTCATGAACAGAGTTCAGGTTTTGATGAAGAATAATAAGACTGTTTATCTGGACCAAATTTTTTTATTTTAAAGGCTAAAGTATGTGCATTGGTGCTTATACTTTCTTTTCTAACAGACAAGAAGGTTTTTTAGTTCATACCTTTACTTGATTTTGACTGATCTTACAGAGGTGTGATCATAGACATAATGAACCTACTTGGACTACCGGTATATGTGCATCGGTGCTGTGCTAGGTGGCAGAATGTTCCTGTTCTATTTGTTCGACCATTTTCTGTTGGACCTTGCTATCATATATGGAAGCAAAGTACTGCTTTCATATGGCAAAAATGCAAACGACTTTACTCCACCTTTACTTTTATTAATGGTATATATGGAATAGTTTTGGTACAAATATGATGCACACCTTTCCCTCTAGCTTATTATGGTTTATACTTAGACAGCAGAGGAGTGTGAAGTCCTCTCAGAGTATTTGAGTTTAACCAGAAGTGCTCCAAAGTAACAAACCTTTGCCAGTGGATTTCTGACATTTTAAGCTGAGTTATCATTGAAAATGTGGGAGAACTGCCCTATCTCCCGATGTTAACAAATCATGTAAAAGAATTCCTGGATCCACATTTGGTTTTAACCGTGCACAGCAGTTGGATCTGCCTTATTCAATGTCTGTAGTCAGACAGATCCATTTTGCCAAGCTGTCCTGTACCATGATCAACATTCCCTAAAAATGTTCATCAAAATCCGTTGAGGACTTTTTCAGATATGCTGCTTACAGTCTAGCAGACAGACAAACAGTCAAACAAACAACTAGACAAAATCTGATTTGATTTATTGTTTACTTGTTTACAAGACAACAGTTTATATTTTTCATTTTTGTAAGTCATCAAGTAGGTTACATTGTTTGATATTTCTGTGCTGTCAGAGTCAAATTTTCAGACCTTTATTTACTTAAAAAGAAAGACAAGCAGACCACATGAGGCCCACAGGTCGTCAGTTGCCCATCCCCAGTCTAAATCTTTACAAATTTTAAGGACATTACAGACTGAATGGGACATTACTTCTGAAAATGATGAACCTGTTTGGCCTTTATCCCTTTACCAACCTTACAATAAAATTAAATCATCCTCCCTTTGTCTGATCTCCCTCTCAGGCTGATGTGGATACTGCACAACCAACCAACCAAGAAGAGATGGCATCTTTACTTACATTAATTGAAAGTTTTAATGCTTTTGATTGCTTGAGTGCTTTATATTTGAATGTAGATTAAGTTGCTCTCATGCATTTGCTCCAAATCACCCATACTGTTATTTTTCTTCTCTCAGCCTTCATCCTCACAACAAGATCAAAGCTGACTCTAGCTTCTCTTAATTAATGCTAAATCACAATGGAGAAGGTCAACTCTATGAGGGGGAACTCACTGACTGTTTCACTTATTCTTTGTATATATTTCATATGCTTGGCAACTTTTTTTTAAAGGTGCCATATTTTCCCCCACTGTTTTCAGTGTTTTTTCCCCACATATGGTCAGGTTTTGCTATGTTTCGCAGTGTGGGCAGCAGCAGAAGCTTAAGTGCTGATTTGTCACCTCATCCTACATCCCTCATTGGGCTTTATATCTCCCGCTTTTGACAGAGGAGTTGGCAGATTTATTTTGGCACATTATACAAGTTAGAATGAGGCCTGACAGACTGTTTAAATCTTGTTTTTGTTTTATGTTTAGACATTGTTTTACACTTAAATGTGATTTTTTTTCCTAGCAATGTGTTTCATCACATCTAAATGCAGCTTTTATGTGCATCCTTTTCTCTTATCCAAAAATAAAAATGCTGAAAATGAAAAAAAAAAAATACTCTAGTACAAAGTGTTTTTGAGCACACGCTGCTGCATAATACTCTGAAGACTGAAAAGCTCTTGGTCCAAAGAAAAAGTGCTCAGATTTTTTCTATATTTCAGTTCCTGTTTTTCAGGCTATTGAGAGCACATGCAGTGTAGTACATTACCATGGTACCTGTATTTAGGTCACTGCTCAGAACTGTGGATACCTTCATCTCTTCCTCTGTCTCACTCACACACTGGCACATACACTGCACTGCGCTGTATAAATGCTAAGCATGCATATGCTCTTTACATGCATTGGGTCCATGCCGTGGGGGGGGGGGGGGGGGGGGGGGGGGGGCAGAAAAAACTCCCCTGAAACGTCCCTGAGCAATCAGTTCCTGCAGCAATCAGGAACGGCTGACTAACAGAGGGAGGCAATATGCAAAAGTATCTCAATCATGGTTCAAAAGCTGCTGCAGCTTCATATGACTTCACATTTTTGTTGGTTTGTTAGTTCTAGCTGATCTTAAAGGGAAGAGTTTGGAGAGCATAATCTTTATCATTTGTGTTGTCAACATAGACTGACTGTGCCAAAGACGTTTGTTGTATAAAAGCATGACAAGAAGATAGTTATACTGTCTGATCTATTATTTATATTTATTATTTTGTTCTCAGATACAAAGTTCTGCAGTTCTATAAATACTTAGAGTAAGACTACCTAAGGTGTCCTTTAATCCCAGAGTTGACTGTTGAATATCTGGCTCTTTCTGTCTTATGAACTGTTCTTAAAAAAAGGGAGTGAGCAAACATATGGTAAAGATGGTAAACACTTAGACTAACACTTCTTCGTTGATTCACCAGTGTCTGGATTAGGGATGGAAAGTGACATGGCTTTTATTGATACCAATGCCATTATCAGTTCTGCTTAACATCCCAATTCTTAAGCAATTCCCGTATTGATTTTTGTTTACTTTCTGTGTGGGCAAAAGTTGGTCTACGTAGTTTCTCAGTGGAAACAATGTCAAACACCCTCAGTATTCAATGCGGTGCTGCATAGTTAAGTGCTTCTGCAAGTCGCTGGTGTTTTTGCCAACTGAACAGTGTGCATTAGTACATTTTGTCAAAGATTAAGCCACAGTTTTGACTGTTTCTGCCTCTTGTCTGCAATGACCATGTTTTTGACTTTTTCTAGCCGTTTCTGATTAGAGCAGGGTGTCTTTGATTTCCAAGGTAATCAGAACCAAGTCTAAGGAATTGATAAGAGAGTTATTAAGCAAAAAAGACTAATGATATTGATTCCTGAGAGAGTTTTTATTCATTCTTAATTGGAATTGGTTTTTTAACCCATCGCTTGTCTGAATGTTGCCAAAACATTTTTAAACTAGAACTACCGTAATTTCTCGATTATAACACACACTCGATTATAACACGCACCCCATATTTTCACAATTTTTGCCTGAAAAACACTTTACTCGAATACAACACGCACCCAAGTTTTGCCCAAACCTTACTCCCTCAAAAATGACCTTTATTCAAAGTTTTAATCAATGAAATTTCAGAATTTTCACAACAAATACACAAATTTCTCTCTCAAACGGATGCAGAAACACCTTTTGCTTCACGCATGCGCAAATACTCGATTTCTGCCAGAGCATGCTCAGTCGTAGTGTACCGGCCAATCAGAGAGCAGCCATCAAGATGTCGATGTCTTCGACCAATCACAGCGCAGCTATTTTGTGTCCCCTTGCTCACAAGAAGGCAGCGCTCTGTGTTTGCCAGTGAGTGGTAACACTTAAGAATTAAACGATGATTTAACAAAGATTTTACAACTAATTGAGACGCAAAATATTTGATTAGAACAGTTTAACTGTCAGTTTAATAAGAATTCCGCAAGTTTGGTGGGAATGTTTTGCAGAGAAAGAGAATATTTTTGCTTTTTGTATCAGATGTGTTGCAATTTTGCGAGATAAAATGTTTCAAGTATTTTGCTTGTACTTGTGTATAATATGCACCCAAAAAATTAGGGCTTATTTAAAAGCAAAAAGTGTGTTTTATAATAGAGAAATTCCGGTACCTTGGCAATTTTATGCCTCTGCGTAGTGTACATTGCCAGAGTTCAAGAACAATAGTGGGTCACTTGGTCTCTGAACTTACAGCTCAAAGTCTTGAAAAGTTTTTCCTTAAATCAAAGTTAACATTTGGGCAAATAAATCAAGAAAATCCTGAAAAAAAGTTTTTTAAATGTTGCATTAACAGGCAGAGGTAGATGCCCTATAGCCTTTGACCTTTGACATCCAAAATTTAATCAGGTCATCCTTCTCTCAGGAAGAAAAAATGTGATATGATTTCACAAGTTGGACTTTACAAGCAATGGATGATCATGAAACATGTATGATCATTTGTTTAATAGGATGGTTGCTAATGAATTGCTAATAAGGACTTCAAAAATCGCCAGGGACTCGAATGCATGCATTTCTGACTGTTTTTTAAAGGGGTCATCACCTGGAAAAAAATTTTTTTGCTGGTGCTAACATGTATATTGTAGTTGTACCTCTGTTAAAACTTGCCTGAAAATGTTAAGGTTAAAAGCAGCCCCGCTTTGCTGTTTGGTGTCTTTGTTGAAACCACTTGGCGATATGCTTCAATACACAAGATTTCATGCAGCCTCCTCAGCTGATGTAATCCCATAAATCCGCCCGAATACCGATGACATGAAAACCAGCTACCTGAAAACCACATTTTCCATTTCCTGCTTAGCCCGCAAGCCAGAGGGACAAAGCGCACAATGGCTCAACGACGGCTGCACAGCAATTGTTTGGTTGTTGACTGCAAAAGTCAGCACAAAAGTCTTTTTCTCATCCCAGCCTCAGAGGATCAAACCATTAAGGATCAGTGCATTAATTTTATTTTTAATGATAACGTTCCTGCCACTCTTCCTGCCTCACTGTTCGTTTTCAGAAATCACTTCACACCAGAGTGTTTTTCCAGTATCCAATGACCATGGTCCAATGACCATGGATATAAAAATAAGTATATGCATCACTTTTTAGTGACATTTTGACAAGAGGAAGTATTGGGATGGGCCTAAGCCTCGTTAGATATAAGGTTACTGTCTTGGGGGTAGATGTGCTCAATCAAAGTGAAGACAAATTACCACTCAAAGACATCTTGCTGCACACAGCGTGTTTCCTCCATCACCTCAGCGTTGTCAGTCTCCTGTTCAGGCTCCAATTCAGGTTCATACATGAAAGAACAAATTCCGTTAGCAGCATCTCGGTCAAGTTCGTCTGTCGATGTATGAGCCATGATGGACGGACTGTTGTTGTTTCAGTGTTGGTCACACCCCCTTACGGTTGCTGTCCTTCAGCCAATCAGCGCATGCCTCATTATCATAATTTAAATGAGCATTCATGCTGGTCGAAACCTCGTGCATATTCTCGTGAGACAAATTTGCAGCATAACAAAAGCCACCAAAAGCTCAATATTTATTTTAATGTTTCATTTTGATTCTAAAAATCAATTTTAGGACATTTTAATAGAGATAGAATATGTTAAAAAACCAGGTGATGTTGCCTTTAAGTAATTAATAATTCACAGACCATTGCCACAACCATGAGCACTAACTTGAACAGATCACTTAATGGAAAGGAAATCCTCAAACAAGAAGTTAAATGTGATGTTACATATATTGGAAATATTGCAACTGCTTCACAGTCAAACCTCCATGTGCTGTGGCCATGTTATTCTGTCATGCTTAAGCTTTAAAAAAATCATGAAAGTTAGATTTGTTTGTCAAGGCTATCACAAAGAGCTAAATGTACAAGTTTCATAAGTTTTTGTTTGCTACACCAAGAACACAGTGAAAAATTGCATAGGCTTTTAGTCAAGAGAACAAGCACGAACAATATTAACTTACGCACTGGCCAACAAAAAAAATGTTATAACTGCACCACTCTTTTGGTAACCCTGAGCCCCATGAGTTTGACCTTTGACCCCAAAAATGTATTCAGTTTATTCCTGAGTCAGACTTGAAATCAGCGCAAAGCCTTGCATTCATTAGGATGAAAAACTGTTCTAAACTTTGGTTCATGAATCATTATTTAGTAACATCTGTTTGGCATAATACATCTTGGCAGGTTTGGGACGTACAACTTTGAGTTGTTTTTCAGAGATCTGCAGCTTCACAAAAGGTCCACAGCTTTATTATGACAGACACATCAGAAATTAACTTTTAGTTGCTTTCTTGCTTGTGAGTCATAAAGTGAAAAGGTCTTCACACAAAGTCTGTAGAAGCGATAGTTTACTCACTCATAATCAGATGTCAGCAGGAGCAGAAATGAACATTATGGGCGATTAAGTCATAATTGAATTGAATTTATGGTATTTAACTGAAGCTGTAAAGAGACCGCGGGCTTAGACTTGGGTTTGGGGCTTGTCGAAACTTGGGCCAAAAGTGCCTGGTTTTTTGGAAGTGATCCTGTTTTCCTCGGCCCCAGTTGGGCAGAGATGGAGGATCAGCCTGGCAGCATTTGGACTGGGACTCCGCCATCTGTGTGTTCAGAAGTGTAGTTCCTTTGCCATGACTCTGCTGTCAGGGGCAGCGTGTTTCTGCTCTGTTGTGTCTCTCTCTGCAGTTTGGTGGTGCATTCTGTTCTCTCATCCTTTTTATATAATCATTTTAACATTTTTACACTCCTGATCAAAAACTAGGGCTGCACAATAGGACAGATACAATTAAAATCACAAAATGGCCTAAAGCTATTGCAGACAATTTCTGACATAAAAGAAGATTGTCAGCAGAAAGAAAATTTCCCATCACCAGAAATTTTGCACCATTATTCTTTTAATTGAAGTAACATCTTTGACAAGCTTTGACATTTCTCTATTATGGATCAACTACAAGGACTTGATGATACTCTGCAATACAGAGAAGTTATGAGCTGTGTTTCCACCAAGTAGTCTGGTAAATTTCACCTCTGTATGGTATACGATCATAGATGTTCCCAATGTCAAATGAGGAGAAAAGGTTCCTAATGGACCTGGGCCATCCCACTTTTTGCCACCCCTCTGACAGGGTGCCAAGCATACCAAACCGACTCTAAAGGGTGGAGCTAAAAGCATTACTATATGTAGATTTCTCTCTGTTTGCACTATCTAAGAATGCTGCAATGTGTCTCACTGCTGTGATATCACTCAGCTACACAGCTGGCGTGACTCTCCCAACTCACATCCTTGCCTTCAAGTGAAGGTACGGCTGATGGTGGAAACTGTTCGAAACTGTTCTAAACCAAACCAGACCACTCAGTGGAAACGCAGCTATAATGGGTCATAGTAATCTTACTCAGCACTCACCTGGTATCTCCACCCATAGAGCTCCGTTCACAGCCATGGAAGTACATAGCGTGGGGAGAGTGGGGAAAGACATGAGGGGAAAGAGGCCACAGTTTGACCATAACAACACAAAGGGTGGTTGGCACTACAAGAGCTGCTATTTATAGTCAAAAACCTCCTCTGGTGATAAATCCAAATCTTATTTTGACTAAAACACAACAAAGGTGCAAAAGTGGGAAAAAATATTGGCATATGATATCATCATCCAAACTGTAACAATCCACTGACTGACACGCTAGCTCTAAGTATTTATTTGAGCATATTCCTAAAGAACATGGCACTTTCATCAGATTTCTTTATTACTATGTGCAGCAGTACCTCATGACTCCTTGGTTTGTGCCTATGAGATTAATGATGTAAATGTGAGTGGAAGTTCATCAGCTGATGAAGCACACATGAGGTAAAACAAGCAGACGTAGGACTTTATTAGCCACAGAGAACTTCTTCTCATTGACTGTCTGTACCATCTGTATGTCACAGCAGAAATCATCAGACCGGACAACATTTCCAATCTTCTACTGGTCAATACTGGAAAGACCGTGTAAGTTGTAGCATACGTGTCCTGTTTTTTGTTGACAGTAGTCTTTTGCTTCTGTAGCTCATCTGCAGACCATTGTTGTAATGGGTGTTTTTTCACATTGCTTTAGACTTTATTTCCTCTTGAGCCATTCTCCTCTGAATGCTGGCATGAAAAAGCCATTTCCACCTAGAGAACTGCTGCCCACTGGATATTTTCTCTTTTTCTGACCATTTTCTGTAAACACAAGTGGTTGTGCATGAAAATCCGTTAAGGCCAGCAGTTTCTGAAATGCTACGACCACCCCATCTGGCACCAACAATAACGCCAAGTTCAGGTAACTTAAATCACCTGTTTTCCCAGTCTGATGCTTGGTTTCAGCTTTAGCAGATTATCTTGACCACATTCACATGCTTTGCACTGAGTTGCTACCATGTGATTGGCTGATCAGCTATTTGCATGAACAAGCAGTTGAATAGGTGACTAATAAAGTGGCCAGTGAGTGCAGGATTTTGAATTTCCACAGTTTTAAAGAGGATAAGGAAGCATTTCAGCCACAACACTGCAGAAAAAGTAAACATAAGTTTAACTTATTTACTGAAAACTAGAAACAGATGATTTTAGATGCAAATAAATCTGGGTCTCCGACTTTGGTTTGGACCAAAATAAAAGACATTTTTTCCTCTCTTCTTTGGTTTTGCATTAATAAATCAGATCATTTAAACATGTGGTGTGTTCATTTATTCTGATCTAAAAAAATGGAATAAACTTTTTCAAACTCATAAAGAAAAACTTTGCTAATTATTTATAAGGTTTCAGCCTCCAGCTCGCAGGCATGAGCGGCCTTGAAACGCCTCACTTGTGAGGAAGGAATGTGCGAGGGAGCAGGGAAGGGAAGGACAGGAAATAAACAAAGAAGAAATGGGAATATAAGAAGGAGATGTTTTGAGGATAAACAGGGAGGGGTGTAAGTAAAGGTTGTTGGGGGACAACAGGAGGGTACAGGAGGAAATGTGAGAGAGGAAATATGAGAATAAAGGAGATGTTAATTAAGGAGAGTACAAAGGACTGAAAAACATGAGGCACAAAAGAAGAAAGAAACAGCACTGTACTTTAGAATTGTCACCTTTGTGTCCTCAGTGGGCTTAATTTATGCTCTTTTGCTCTTTTGTGACACTATCCCTGTCCCTTTATGTTTGTGCTTTATTTGTAGTCGTAATGCTGTTCCTGTGCTGCTGTGTTACCGTTTTTCTTTTAGAAAGCAGACATACAGTATAATCACAGTGAGCTGTCCAACACTTACACATAGGAGGAGAAAAGAAACAACCAGACATATACTGGGGTGGCATGAATTATTACTCAGTGATTTATATTTTAAAGCATTTTAAAATCTGTCCTATAGTCTTAGAAAGAAACATTTTTTCATCTTTGACAGTGGAAGCCTGGAGGGTTCGTGGATGTGTGGGAAACAGCTCTGTTTTCTACAGGCTTTTTTTTTTAAATAATGCATAAACCATACTGGAGGAAACATTCAACATATAAGAAAACAGAAAAATAAGAACTAAAAGGCATTGTGTTATGGTTTCTGATTTGTTTTGTGTTTTAGTTGCTGTTGTGAATTCGATTTTTGATGTTAAGTTTTGATATTTTTTTATTGTGTTTTCTGATTTTGTTATTGTGTTTGTGGTTGTGTGTTTTGCTTATTTTTTTTGTCCTTGTGGGTTTTTTTTTTTAAGTAGTTGTGTTTTTAAAAACTGTTGTATTTTTGAAATTGTTGTTGTTTGTAGTGATTTTTGTGTTTTATTTGCATGTTTTGTTTTTGTTGCTTTTTATTGTTGTGTTTTGAAGTGTTGATTATTTCTGTGTTTTTAATTTTTCATCGTATTTTAGTCTGATGTATTTTGGATTTGTTGTAGTTATGGTTCTTTCTTTGTCTTTTCAGTTTTTGTGACTTGTTTTCTTATTTGTTTTGTTTTCATTGTCATTTTTTATTTGTTTTGTTTTCATTGGTAGCCTGTCATTCTTTGTGATTTTTTATTTTTTATTTTTTGTTGTTTTCTCCATATTTTGTTTTCTTAGATGTTATCCCCTCATTTATTTTATTGTTTATTGATTTAGTGTGTTGGCATACATTTGTTTGAGTTTCTTTTTTTTTTCTGTTTTTTTTGTGATCTTGGTTTTTTGTAATTACTTTTGTGTATTTGTTTTCTGTTCTTGTGTTTTTTTGGTTTGTCATTCTATTTGTAGTTTTTGCCATATGTTTCTCTTTGAGTTTGTTAATTTTACTTAGTTATGAATTTCCTCTCCTTTTCTGGGATTTTTTTGTTAAGTGTTTTCTTTTGATGTTGTGCTGTCTTTTTTGTTGTGTTGTTTTCTTTTGTTTTGTTGCTTTGTTAGTGTGTTTTATGGTCTGTTTGGTGTTTCCTTGTTTTTTTAAGTGCTGTGTCTTTGGTTTGTTTCTGTGTTTTTTTTATTTTTATTTGCAATAGTTTTTTGTCCATGGTTGTGTTTCCTGGTTTTCGAGTATGATTGTATTAGCCGTTGTTTTGTTTTCTTCTCGTTGTTTTGTTTCCATATTTGGAAACAACAAAACAATCGAATATCTTCGGTTATTATTTAGGAAAAGTGATTAATTAATTCGTTATTATAAGCTATGTTGTTGTTTTTTACTTCCACCATGAAAGTTATGTTTTATACAGCCTTTGTCCTTTTGTTTTTTGTTTGTCTGTGAGCAAGATCAGCTCTTAAAATTCTCAATAGACTTTGATGATATTTTCAGTGAGTGATGGTCAAGGCAATAGGAAGAAGTAATCTGGTAATAGTGTTGATTCAAGACGTATGCGGATCCAGGGATTTCTCAAAGCATTTTGTAACAGTGTGTGATAGGGCAGGGTTTTTTTTTTTTTGTTTTTTGTTTTTTTTTACATTTTTGTTAATAACTTGGCTAAGAATGTTAGAAATGCCTTGGTGGAGATTTGTGCTCTTTTAGCACCTCTACTTTGATATTTGTTGCTACGTTGTTTTATTGGTGTTGTGATATCTTTTTATTGTTCGTTGTCTTCTCTTACTTGTTGTTAAACTGTGTTGTAACTTGGAGTGGGATGACCACTAAGGAGAAATTTGTTTACAATCCCATGAAAATTAAAGTTTGCAAAACTCAAGTTAAAGCACCATAAATCGTTGATTACTGTTCCTTTTCTCTCTGCTGTGCTGTTGTTTTTCAAGGACAAAAATCTCTCATGTTCAGCAGTTATTGTGGCTATCATGCTGGTTTTAAAAGGGATCAATCTAGCTGTAGAACACAAAAAGACCTTGTGTGCTGCAGAGAGGCAGCTTGCTCTGTTTACTTAACTACAAGAACATAGAATAAAAGACATTTTCAGATGTATTTACTCTTAGAGCCTGGAGAAATTGTATTTAATTTGAATCCATGCTCAGTGTGAGCTCTTATTCATGGACGGTGTTCATTTACAATATCATAAGGCCAGATTTCTGTTTATGACAGTTTACAGACAGATAAATGTTTCTTTTCCTCTGTGGATTAGTTTTGATATTGTAATAAAACTTGACCTCCAGAGAGCAGCACCCCATCACTGATCTGCAGGAGAGGAGAAACATTAAAGCAGCGCAGCAACTAAACACTCGAGCATAGATTTTTTTTCCCCCCTGTTTTTGACTGAAGTACCATCACAAAGATGGACACCAGAGACTGTTCCTACTTGCAGTGGGGACATAAAATCCCACAGCCAGATTTTCTCTGTGATAAAGCTGTCACTTCTGCCAGAGTCTTTGGCAGAATAACAGTCGATTGGACAATGATCTAAAAAGTTTTTGAGCTTTTTATAAAAAAAAGTTGATAAATTGTGGAGTCAGGAAGGCATAATGGCATGCAGAGGTACAAAATCAATTTGTAGGACTTTGTTAGTAATACAGGTAGTGTTTTTGTGATGATCTGTCATTATCATGTGTATAGTTTGCCTGTCCACTAATGTTTGCACAGCTTTACCAGATGCACATTCTCTTGGTATTAGATTGCTTTAAGTGGAAAAAAATGTCCTGTTTTGCATTGAGTTATGGTTTTGTACAGTTTTCATGCCAAAACATTGACATCTCCATCTTGATTGTGCCTCTGAAGGGTCCTATTCAGACAAAGTGAAGTGTGTTATCATAAAGCATGTGGGACGGAGCAGTTTGGGGAGTGTTGGTCTAGATTTTGCTATTTTGAGGATGCAGAATCCCAGTGCAAAAGCGAAGCACAGAGTGGATGGGTCATGTGCCTTGACTATACGCAGGTGTGTTCTGTACATGACATAAATCAAACCAGGGTGTCAGCTCTCATTGACTTTAATATCAGTGTGTGCTTTTCAGATGGGACCTTGTTTTTTAATCAGCGGCTTTTGGTGTTTGGTTCATACTTCAGTAAGATCATGAAATTCTTCTCTCTTGGCTGTGTTATGTCTTTCTAAATATGTAAGAGAAGTGCTCATGTAAAAGTTGTATTGCACTGAAGCAATCTCACAACACCGGAGACGATCACAAAGATGTGTCGGACTACATACTGTGCTACTGAAACCTTGTTAATTATAAAATCTCAGAACAGACAGTTTTGGTCAGGTTTTTCTTTCAAATGATCCATTTGCTCATCAGCCATGAGCATTTCTTTAATTGTCTGCTGAAGTTCTTGGCTTTGTTCTCATGCATAAAACACACAAGATAGCCTGTATTAATAGCTCTGAGCACATTTACAGACTTGATATGAAATGTAAACATAATTTAAGATCTGCAGAATTTAATCCCCCGTCTGTGTGGGTTTTTTTGTCCGTTTTATGTTTGCTAATAGAGAGCACAAGGGGAAAGATGATTGGGGACTAACAAGGACGCACTGTCTCTCAATTCTCCATTTTATTAAAAACTTGATTTGAATTTATCCACAAAAGCTGTTTTTTTAAACGGAGAAGTTCTGCTGTTATGCAATCTGCGTCTGTGTCTGAAGCTCAATGCGGTTTATGTTTTTGAAGTCATCCTCTAAATATCAGTGACACACTGCATCTCAGACTGAAGAATTTAGACAAGGTTTTGAGTGGATGAAGGTGCAACAGATTTCTGCGTTCTACAGTAAGAAACACATCAGCTTTGCGCCTGGCCACTCCTCATTTAAAGACGAACACTCCTATGAGTGCAAACTGGCATTTTCTTTGACCTGCTTTTCCAAGGATGTAATGCAACAAAGCACAGTCGTAGTCTAAGCCAGGGCAGATAAAAATGAATTGGGGGTTTATTCCTTAAGCAAAAAATAATCTTGAAAACAAATTCAAGCCTTTCCTAGCTCTTCGAATTCTGCAGGAAATTCTGAAATATTTCTTCTAAGAACTCAGGAACGGTTCAGTAGCAATGCAAATATGCTTCCTGTGTTTACCAAGACTAAATGACCAAGTATTACTGAAACAAATCTGCTTGTTTTTATTATCAGCTGACTTTACATTTATGATTGTTTTCTGCTTTATTTTTCAATTTAATTTTCTAAACATTAAGGCCTTTACACACTAATAAACTTCTACCCTTTCCATCTTTCATCCATCCATCCATCCATTGATCTGTTGTTTCATTTACCAACTCTCAATCCATTCATTTATTAGCCCATGCATCAAATCATACCACCATCAACCACCCTCCACCCATCCATTCCCCATCCATTCACCTATCTATCCATTTATCTGACAAATCAATAAACATCTACTGTTCCATCCATTGGCCCAAACATCCATCCACATATCCACCAGCAATCCATGTATCCATCTGTCCATTCATGTATCCATCCATCAGTCCATGTTTTTATCTTTCTGTACTCTCCTACTTTCACCAAATACTTTATCAATCCACTCAGAGCTTGTTGCTATGTTAATGTTTTGTTGTGCTGTCATAGACATTGTTTTTTTGTCTGTGTGTGTAAGTGTGTGTTTGCACAGCTCAGCAGACAAAGACGGATGCCTCTCGACCAACCCCTGCTTGTGTCTGGCATCTGTTTGCCTCAAACCTCAAGCTCAGGCCTTGTTGTGTATTTTAGTCGCATGAGTGGTCACATTTGGGCGCTGTATGCAGATGTTTCTTTGCTGATTGCATATGGAGTGATGAAATCCTCTCAGTTTTGTTTGCATTGTGCTGAAACTTTGTATCTGTGTTGTGCAATGAGTTCACATTTAGCTGAGCTTTTTTGTTTTGCTTTTAAGCAAATAGTGAACCCCATTTATGATGAATTGTCAAAGAGGCTCAACGACAAATTGGAAATACTGTAAAAGGCATCCAAAGACTGCACAATGGTCCTGCAGTTTGATGTATTCTAGCAGAGGAGTTTGTGGCAGCCTTGCATTTGAATATCGGCCCCATAACACCTGCGTCAGCAAATGTCTGGCAATACATCACATTCATATTCTGCTTCTTACTCATTTTTGCTTTCATGCAGCTTGCTGACATATTTCATAGAACAATGGAAGACTTTTTCTTTTAATACCCAGCTGACCCGAGACCTCTGAGTGTGCAGAGTGAGCAAAATATGCTAAAAAATACAACAAGTGCATGTGTTTGGAGCTGTCATTTCTCTTTATTAATAGAGTTCTGTTGGCCAAGAATACAATAGATTAATGAATTCTACTGAAACAAGTAATCATCTGCAGTAAATTTTTCCATTAGCTCAACATTAAGTTTGTACTATTTCTAAAGTTGGAGGGTAATACAGTAATACTGTGTCCTTGGGTTGCATTAGTATCCCTTTAACTACAGTCATGCTTAAATGTGCTGTGTAATGTGCACTTATTTATAATATACAGTATGTTTATAATAGTGAGTACATGTCCAGCAATACTATTGCCTTTGTTTGAAGATGTGATTAAGAGGAATACCAGCATTCCTGTTGATAATTGTTAAAAAATGACCCCATATTGATTGCAGACATTGAATCAGACAGGTTTAGCTGCTGCACAAGGTTATCCTCAGTGCACTCTAAGCAGGTGTACTGGTCAGCAGGTATTATTGTAAATAAAAAGAGAGCAGCGCTTGATCCCGAACAATTTGATAGGTTTGTGTTTCTGGCAAATAATTTTAGAAAATAGGGCAGACACTACATTTTCCATGTGTTTTTGCGTCAGTGTCAATGCTTTGAGTTTAAAACTTTTGAAATTCTCTCCTGCAGTTTTTTGGTGGCATTTGTATGCAGGATGGCATTTTCATAGAAGACTGCAAATTCTGCTGTGCTTTGCTCCTGTTGTGGTAACCTAATATAATAGTAAAATAATGTAATGGAAATGCCTCATGTCTGCATTGCAGCTGAGCCAGCGGGGATGTGGGGGTGGGTTAAAATATTTTAGAATATCTTCGTGTTTTGTTTTAGAATCATTTAAATCAATTTTTGGGAGTTTTCAACACATACTGACCTGTTGCACTGCATTTACATCATCCATGAAGTCAAACCGCAGTGTTCCCTGCCTGTTGTATTTTAAACTACAGCAGTGTACAGTTTCAACACTCTTTAATTCGTCTTTCTAAGAGTAAATCAGTGAGAAGTTATATAAAGAGAACTGGGAATAACCATAGGTGCTTGGTGCAGCAGCAGCTTCAGAGAGAGAAAAGAAAGGAGAGTGTGTGTTTGCCATTGTGCACAGAGGTAAAGGAAAAAGAAGTAGAAAGTTCATATGATCATCGGTCTTAAGGTCATATATGCACATCTTTTCTTACTTAAAATCCCACTCATATATTGGACTGTGAAAAGTCTGTGAACCCCTGTGTTTCATCCCTGCTCAGAACAGGCTGTTTCAGTGTAAATCCTCATGAGTTGTGTCTGACCACACCCCTCTCAAAGTGGATGTGGCTTTAACTTTCCAGCACTGTGCTTTAATGTTTACTATAGCTGCACAGACATGTCTCCTGAACTGGAGCAGATTGTGTGCTGAACAAACAGCTGGGTCAGGAAGTGTCTCCTACCTTAAGAGGCCCACCACTTCAGTTATTATAGTATATAATTACAGTCCTCCAGATGAACCAATAAACGTAGGGTATATACTGTGCGGTAATGAAAAAAGTGTAGCAAAGTGTAGTATGAAGCTGTGAGTGTGTGTTTTGGGATGTAAAAGTTGTGTTAGCAACAATTAAACCAGCAGGAGTTCGGGGATAACTTTCTGAACTGTATGGGTACAACTTTCTTTTGAGCAGTGGTGATAATAATACATAGTACATGGAATTTAAGGAGGATTTCAAAGTAGTTTGGTACCCTATCTAGAAACATTATTTTTAGCTTGATCAGATTACTCCGCAGCAAACATTGCACTATGTTACTAGGAAAAGTATTTTTAACAGAGCCAAAAGTACAAGAAACCTTTTAAATAATTCATAGAGTGCCTGACAGGGTATAAAACTCTCGAAGGTCAAAGTTCCGGACAATCAGACCCTAACAAAATAAATCTAAATGCCTGTTTTTTGAAAGCATGGTCAGCTGTAAAGCTGCAGGCTTTGTTGTGAACTTTGCGGCATGAAAGCCAGAGGTTTTGGTTTAACATAGATCTAGTTTATCACCCTCATTTCCTTTTAATATTTAACATTTTCTCACTCAGCGTCTTCTCCCTCCTCCTGTGCAAACGTCAGAGCTGCAGCACAATGATAATAAATATTTTAGACACTGCTTCCAAATATATTCACAGTGATTTTATGCCTGATACAGATTCAGTCATTTCTAAATACATCACTGAGAGGAAGGTGACAGCAACATACAGGATATTTAATGCAGATTCAAATTGTCAGGCAGAGTGATAAAGTAAGGGTGCTGTACAGATGAGCAAATAAGGACTCCACAGATTTATGTTTTCTTTGCATACATTAAATTCTGGTGATATCGACATGAAGAAAAGTCAGTTTTTATTTAATGCTGCTCAAAACCACATTACTTTCCCAACAATGATAGGTGAGGCACTGTCACATTTTTGATTAAAAATACTGTTGCTTCACTTGGCAGCAAGGCATTTTAGAAGCTTTCGGCTCAGACTTCACATCTTTACTTTTGTCATTAAGCCATCATGCAGCTCATTTGTTGCCCCTTGATAGACTGACACAGATATAATGAATGCATTAAGCCCAAATCAGAACTCAGAACAGTGAATATCAGACTGATGTGTGCATACTCAAAGCAGACTGATGCCATTAAAAGTAAGCCCCCATTTACTGTGGAATAAAATGTAAATTACAACTTGAAACATGTTGGGATACCTAGTTATGTGAATAAACTGGCTGTGCAACTGTTTTCTGTAAATCATTATTTTCAGTTTGATACACTGTTAAATACGTGAAATTCACAGTGTACAGTTTTATTTGACAGACAGATGCAGGTCCATTTATGTTCAGTGTATTTGGATGGCATGGCTCAAGGAAAAACTGCTATTTTAAGTTTGAGACCCCGACATATTTATCTAGCAGCACCAGTATGTCTTCCCATGAACACTAAGTAAACCCTTATCAACAACTGTTTGCCTACAACAGATTTGGGCAACTGGTGGCCTTGGGTCATGCCAATCTCCTGTTTACTCAAGTAAGTCTAAAATATTTAAAAGTGTACGTTCATTAAGATAACCTGGCAAAATCTGCCATGACAACATTAAAAATTGTATTTTTTAGAAAATAGAACTAGAATAAGGGGCTATAGATTCTGTGAAGCTCCCTTTTTATTTGTCAAAATAGAAATAAAGGTGTAACTGAAATATAATTTAATAACTGAATAGGGGTTGTGTGATATGACAATATTAGATCATGAATAATTAAAATGTATCTGCAATTTGCCAAAGTAGAGAGATCATAGGTTTGTTCATGGGGTTCGGTCTGTCTGCTAGTTATTTGCTCCCCCATACAGATACATTCTGTTTAGTCTCTTTACAGAGTCACAGATAAATATATTCTGTAGGGCTGATTTAGAGCAGAAAGACCAGATGTTTCAAGTCTGCAGGCTTTCAAATAAGTGTATTTATCATTGAAATAAAATATGTATGATGATTACTAAAATAGACACAAAAGAGGACAAACAATTGTGCCAAAAATGTCCAAATGTGTTCAATAAAATTGTTCATAAAGCAAAGAAATAGTAATTAGTCAATTTTTTTTATGCAAGCCCTCCACTCCTACACTGCCCTGTAGTTCCAACTGTAAAATGACAGATAATTTAATAATTCATGCAATAAACATCATGGTAATGACGAAGACAAATAAAATTTTCAAATAAAACGGCCTTTAAATAATGTTTAGTTTTGTTTTTAGTTGAGTTTTCATGCATGTAGACTGAAATTTATGTATCTAACTTTGGTTCTGGTTATTTGCAAATAAGTGTGAACTATTTGTGCAAAAATATTTGTGATCAAACTAAGATTGTGATACTACCATAAAACATTAATGTTACTTTATTTTTCTCTGTCAGCCACCCATATTACCAATAAATGCTCTGCTACTGGTGTTCATAAATTGTCTAGCCCTGGCCCAAATTCTATGTTAAGGGCATTAGATCAACTATATCTACTTGCATTTTGAACTGTAATATGTATAAATGTTTGTAAAATAACTGCTTATGACAGCTATATTTATTGGCATGCTCTGTTATTGTATAAGTAATAGTATTCATTAACTTGAGAGTACCTTTCAAATTGCAACAGTTTGGCCCTCTGGCAACAAAATTTTAATGTGGCACACTTTATAACCAATTACAACCAATTAATTTAGCCCTATTTTTATAGTGTGAAATGTGTTGTCACTTGTCACAAAGTTGAGAAGGGGCTTTTTGTGATTAGCCCATTATTTTAACAGGCCATTAAACCAATCGTATCAAGTTTATTCCTCAGTCTACAATTCAAATGATCATACCAGGCAGAAAGGAGGTTGACATAGGTCAAAGGTTATGATTGTTGGGCCTCTTTCTCATCCCTTGCTTGAGAATACAATATTTCAAATATGCTTTTATAGATTTCTTTATGCTTTGCACAATTTTTTTTGTAGATGTATCTACTAAACAAATCAGATTCCACCTTTCATTAACCACAAAAACTTCCCCCACCCTTCTCCTTGACCCATGACTGTACTTTTCCTGTCTGGTGATATAATATGTTGCAGAGGCATGATTTTAATGAGGAGGCTAAATAAGACTGGACTTAGACTACTTTCTTCAAAATATGTGATGTTTTGTGCTTGCAGTTATTCTTCCCATTCCTGTATGCAGTATAGTCCGGACCAACTGTCCGGAGCAGCACTCTGCTTGTCTAGACTGGTTCACTGGATGAGTAACATAACGGTGTCATGGCAGCTGCAGCACGACTCTGCCAGGTATCCCCAGCAGATAGAGAGATAGAGACAGAGAGGTAATAAAGACAGCAGAGAGGAGGCAGAGAGATCAGATAAATGTGAAAGATGCTGATGATCGGCAACATCGTCCTCCTCTCCTGTCCTCTCTTTTTCTTTTCTCTTTATCTTTGCGTGGCTGGAGATGAAAGAGCACATCGAGCAGAGGAGAGGACAGGCACTGATGGAGAGGAAACAAAAGGAGCCTTCTGTCCTTCCTGTCTCCTCCTCCTTTTCTTTTTACATTTTCTCTCTATCTCAGTCTCCATCGTTCCCCCTCTGTCCTGCTATTCGTTTCTCTCCCTCCTCCCCGCACACACCAAACTTTTCTCTCGGTGTCACACTCGATATCTCTCCCCCTGTTCATTATTCTCCCTAACTTTCCCCAGCTTACATCCCTCTTCCTCCTACTCTTCCCTTTATTCTTCCAGGTCTTTTAGAGCACTC
Organism: Cetoscarus ocellatus; assembly: GCA_037902135.1. NCBI lineage: Eukaryota > Metazoa > Chordata > Actinopteri > Labriformes > Labridae > Cetoscarus > Cetoscarus ocellatus. The sequence continues at coordinate 1,215,504 of JBAMNC010000320.1, read as the reverse complement.
TCTTGAAACCTGATCCGTCACTGTGTCTTTGGAGACGGATAGGGTTTAGTTGCCAGGGGTTTCAACCCGACAGAAAAGCAAAACTGCAGTTCACATCAGTTAAATCAGGTCCACTCTGAGCTGCTGCCAAAGGCCGAGCATCTTGTGTGCTTGTGTGTGTGTGTGGGCAGTGTGTAATTTTGTGAATGTAGTTTCGAGGGACTGTCTGTAGTTAGGTTTGCATCTAAGCATTCCAAGTTCAATCAACTGTGATGGTTTAATTGAGAAATGTAGTTCATAAACTCAAATACTTTCTAGTAACAAAACGTTTAAAGATATTTTTTAGCTGCTCTTCCCTCCTGTAATTACTTAACTGTACACTGAACTGTGAGTTGTATGTTCTTAAATATTTTTGGTTTGTTTATGTATTTACACACAAGTTGGCTTGAGTTAAACAAAAGTGTCAGAATTCTGTCATGCTTGTATTGCTCAGTTGTTTTTAAAGGGTTTGTGTCTGACAGGTCGTAGGTTTAAAACAAATGGAGCATAGCGATTGCTCTGGCAGGACACGGAGTCAAGATTGCTGTCATGCCAGCATTCCACTGTTAAACAGCTGATCCAAAACTATCTTGCCTCTGCTGACAACCAGCTGATTGCATCCAAGCTGCCATCGGCTAAATAAACTCAGACCTCCTTATTGAAGCTCCTCTAGCCTGCCTGCTCTTCACTGATACCTCTGCAAGCCGCTTTGCAACCCTCCTCCAGACCAACTTCTACTTTATGTCATTTTATGACTAGGGGGTGCCGCTAGGCCATGTTGGCCAACCTATGGAAAAAAAAATACAGATATGTTCTTGTTTTCTTACTGGGCTTATGTGTAGCCAAAACCATGGCCATTGGAGTTTTTAAGCTCTTTAAATTCTACTTACTGTTTCCATGGTGAATTAAGAGTCGCCATGGCCACGCCTACAGTCACTGACCCTTCAGCTTATAACCTAAAAATGAAAACAATGGCAGGATGATTTCTGGGGAGATTTCACCTTTACTTTTTAGGTACTTTTTGTATTCCAGAGAGTTTGCTTAATTTTTTAATCAAAATTTGAGTAGCCACCAGCCAGTGGTCTCCATATACTCTAAATCAAAGTGAAAGTCGATTTGATGAAAGCCCTTTGACAAGTTATTTCCTAAAGCAGCCAATTATTTGTCCTAATTTTCTGGAAGATTCAAAATGGCCTGTTAGAGTCATGACAGAGTCCAACAGACTTTTATGTTAGTAATGGCATGACACACAAGCCCACCGAGTTTCAAAATCCTAGGTTATATGTACTACAGGGGCTGACTTTATTTGTACCTATTAGGGGGCACTGCTGTGCAATATGGTCACACCCATCATCAGATGTCATACAAATCATTTTTTTAGATTTTCCTACACTTTTCCAGCAAGTTCTGTGTCAGTAAAAACAGATTTACCTGCTTCACTGTTGACTTCCTCTTCAGTGCAAATGAAAAATTGCTGTGCTGCAGCCGTGCCCTGCTTAGGGATGTAACGGTATGAAAATTTAATATCACGGTTATCATTATTATTGCAGTATTGTTGCAGTGTGCTCAAAAAGTACTTTTACACACACTTGAAGACATTTAAACCTCACTCTCTCCGGCTCAGTCAGCTCACTTACCTGAGTTACAGTAGTTTTACTCACGCATGTCTTCTTCTTCCGCCGGCAACAGCTTCGTGTTTTAGACAGGGTGACCATCTTCAATCAGTTTACCCTCGGTATCTTTGTAAAATCCATAATTCAACCAGAATATGTCCATTTCGAGGGGGTAACAAAACCCCAGTATGTGTGGGCACCAACCGCCATGGCCATACTTTCACTTTCAGAGGCCAAACATTGCGAACTGCGCATGTGCGCCTCCATTTGTGAGGGGCTGCGGCTGCTTTACCGAGTAGCGGACACATAGTTCCGGCTTTTTCAGGCAATGAGCAGCATCACCGTGAGTTACTGACTCAGTGAGGTCATCAAACACGGTTTACCGGTAATTAAAACAGGAAACGGTAATACTAACCGTCGGAAATCTTACCACGGTTTATCATTTTACCGGTAACCGTTACATCCCTAGCTCTGCTGTACAGTTGGCATGACCCTACTGGCCGCATGAAATCAAGTGAACCTCCAAGTCCGCCATACCAGCAGAATTGGAATTTTCCTTCTCTCTAATAAAAGACACTCCCTGAATTCGAACTTTTGAGTCCTCCTGATTTTTTTAATTGTCATGTCTTCCTCCTTAAGAATTAGTTGTTTTGTTCCTTGGAATAACATCTAGCTTTCCATAACTGATCCTAGTACTGATGGATCGCTGCGACAGTGGTCTTCTTCATTATTTTACGGCCATTGGCATACAACCCAATGCATTATAACTTCCGTGTCATGTAAAGCCGACAAATTAAATATGAAAATCAGATAAATTCCTGTGTCCCATTTTTCTGTTTCATATTTTTAATCTTAACCTAAAGCAAAATTATGTAAAACAAAGCATGTTTTTATTTTTTTGTTTCAGATACAAAAACAAATTACAAGAAAACCTGTCACTTTTTCATTGTCTGATTTTGATTGTCAATTAAAAATGGAAAGAACAGATTCAGCAGCACCCCCTGCCAGATGATCCACAGCTGTCTTCAAGAACTTTGATTGGTGTAGCCAAACATCTGGGCAACCTGAGCTTCAACATCTGGAGCAAAGTGAAGGACATAGTGTCCTGTCATTCTTGACTCAAACACTTCCCATCCAAATCTTATAGTGACAGACAACCTGACTAGTTTGAGAGGTGTAGGGGACAGCAGCTTCCTGATCATTCAGACTAGATTTCTCTGTTCTGGGCTCATGAGGATTTTAACTCAGGCACTCACAGCTGGGACGTTGAGGTTGGAGACAGTGTAGGTTGGCTGCTGGATGTGGTAGTAGAGTCTGGTGACATGAAGGATTGCACAGAGTACGGTTTATGGACACTGTGTTTCACTGATGGTGAATACACAGCATGCTCACCAACACCTTTAGACACCTTTCTGTCAGTTAAGAACAAGTCAAAGAGGGTCAGAGTGAATCTGGTACATGACAGAGGGGAGCTGTCATGCTCTGACCCTGATATGAACACATACATACACACCTTCACACACACTTTCACTGAGAGGATGTTTCATTACCATTGCACATAGACTCCCTCTAAAGATTTTACCAGAGGATGTCTGAATGTGAATGTGTGTCCGTGGAAAAACACTAACCTCAAAACAGATGGACTGTTTCACGTGACTATGGGATGAGTTTCACTTTCATGTGGACTACGCTTCATAGTGTTTGGGGAGGCATATTTGTATTGGTATCATATTTCTCTGTAATGTACGCAGATAAGTCCTCCATATTGTGTGAAACTTGTCCACTCTATATTTCATTTGTGTTTGTGTATTTGCTGAGCAGCTCTTGTAAAGGGTTGGGTTCATTTGTCATTGTTCATTTACAGTACACTTAAACATCTTGTACAGGGAGTATTACAAATGCTGTTTACTAAGTTTGACAGAAAAACTTTCAGAAATGCATTCAGTTTATTCGTTGTTCTTCACCATTTCTTTTTCACTCCTCAACAACACAGAGAGTTTACCGTAACGTGAGAGCAGAACTGCTGCAATAAAAAAACAAAAAGGCTCCAAATGGGCTTGTCAGGTTGAATGCAATCGTCTTTTAACAGCAGCTGCTGAGTGCTGATTTAAGCTGTGGCTCAAAGCATAAATCATTAACGTTTGCAGGTACGCTGCAGCTGAAAAACAGAAACACTCGGGTGTTTTTCTTTGGACTGCACACCATGTTTCAGCTCAGCTCTATAAATGTGGAGAGAAGAGCTCAGGTGTGGGGAAAGTCCATACCAGCCTGTCAGGCCGCGAGGAGGGCAAACAGCAGCAGGTGGAGAGATGAGGAGCGTATCTCTCCTGTCTCTCTCTCTCTCTCTGACGCCCTGTGTTTTATTCAGTACCTCAGGGTGTGCTCAGCTCACTGTACTACCCTGTATATCTCTCCATGTCTTTCTGCTTTTCTTGTCTAGAGATGTTGTTTTATTTACTTTTCTGTAACAACCTAAATGATTCAGATACAGGATTCTAACTAATTCACACCCTTAGAAAACACTAATTTGTGAGAAGTTGGGGTTTCAGCATTGACGGGTCCAAAGGGATTGGGTTAATGTCAGAAATGAACTGATTCCTTTTTAGGCCTGGGTTTTAACTCAGTGACTGTTCGAGTATTTTCATGATTACTAATGCAAACAAAAGCCTGTCTTATCGTAGTGAGTATTCCTGATCCATCGCCAGTATGAGACATTTTATTGTACTTCCTGTTAAAGGGCACAGCATGTGGGAGCACAGATCTTACAACTCTGTGGTTGAATACTAGTGCAAATACTGGGTTGTGACAATCAGAACCATTAAACTAATGCCCAGAAATATGATTGTTGGGTCCAAAATACATTATTTCCAATTTGACAAATACTGAATCATAGACAACTGGCAGATATCACTGTTTTATCTTAAGTACTTGGACCTGGTGTGAAATGACTTCACACAGTTCAGATTAATGCTGGCTCTTCTTTAACTTGGCATCAACACCCATTGCTTGTGTTTAGTTGAGAAGCTGTATCAATGATCAAAGAGCCTACACTGCCACTTTCACTAAAATTTAAATTAATGAAAATAATGGCAGCCTGAAGCTTTGAAAATCTGATGCATACACATCACAGCAGATTTTTTAAAAGTCAAATTCTTACTTATCAATCCTGCTATTAACTCTGATGTTTCACCCATGTCTTTGTGTGGATCTGAATTATAGTGATGCAGTTACGAGTAAAACAATGTCTATCAACATGCTGGTATCCCTCTCTAATGCCAAAGTGTCTCATGTCCATAGTGGTTTTGATAGATTTACATAAGGATGACATATTCTAATTGTATTTTGTTGCTACAAGACTTCGAAGCAATAACTTAGAGCGGGCACATCCCCCTTCCGTCATTTAGTCATTTTACAACAAATGCAACAACAACAGAGAGCAGAATCATTGGCAATAAGCCCCTCTGAAAGCACTTTTATGGGTCAAATTGAACTGTTTGCTGTTGTGTGTAAAAGTGAATTATAATGATTTAATGGGGGATTAAACCCAGTTTGAGGATTAAGCTTCATTTAAAAGGCTCTTGAAACATAAACTTTTTATTTCACCCACAGCTCTTATTCACTGGAAGTCTAGTAAATGTTTAACTCAGTACATGGTTGTTTTATCAACTTATTCTGCTCACATTTTTATCTCCTTCAATCACTTTTAACAGCCTGTGCTTTCTCAGCCCTCTTAAACAAATTTCAGCACAATGGGTTAATTTGTTTTCAAGGAGCTCTTGCACAATAAATCAGAAAAGATGACATGTAGAGATACTTTTTCACCTCTGCTCTCTGCTGCGTGCTTGTTGTTTTGAATATACTGTATGTATCAAATAAGAACAGCTCTCCATAAAGTGCATTTACTAAACAGTGATATATCTTCTTTATGAACTGACATGAGAAACCTGTTAAAAAGTGGCCCTCCTAGTTTCAATCTTGAACTTCTTGCAAAGATTTCTGGGTTTACTCACAGTATACCGGGAGAGACATACCTGAAACAGGGTGAACCACCCTGCCAATTCTCAATGACCGCCCATATCATTAGCTTACTAATGGTCGTCAGAGGCTAATATATCTATCTCTCCCCTATCCAACTTTTAGATAGATAGATGGGTAGATAACTTTAACGCCCCAATGGGAAATTTGTTTTCACAGGCTGTCACACGAGAAGACATACATTTAGGAAACATATAACACACATAAAAACATAGAGTACACATATCTACATCACAGGAGAAACATTAGTCAGTGGGTTGCTTTGTTGAGGATGGAGATGGCAGATGGTACAAAGCTTTTGTTAAAGCGTGCTCTTCTCCATCCCAGTGTTCTGTGTTTAGAACTGAAAAGACTTTTTGGAGAAGAGGTGAAACATCTTCAAGAACTCAGACCAGTCCAGTTGCACCATGGATTAAGCTTTGTATAACTATGATGGATGAATATGAACTTACAGAGACGTGATTGCCACTTTTTAAGAGGTTTCCCCCCGCATTGTGTAAATTTGATCCATGATTTTAAAATGGTTTTGTTCTGTATAGTAATTACATGTTATAGATTGATGTCTTTTTTAATAGCCTCCTCAATATACGAAAGAAATAATTTATAAAACACATGCAAAGGTGGGCAGAGCTGAGCAGCACGTCTTTACTCTACTTGAAAGTAGAATTTTGGCACAGTGTGGGATGGTCAATCCTAAGTAAGCAATTCATATAGAACGAGGCTCAGAAACAGAACAGCAGCTTCTGGTGGCAGTTTTGGCTCACTGTTGTGGCGATCTATGATTTTACATCCTGCGTTTCTCTTACAAGCATGAACATGTCCTGCCCGTGGCTCCATCATTTTACAACAGTAAAATAACTGTATATGAACGATATTCTGAAGGTTTGTAAATAACTTTTAAAACTGCTTGAAAATGTTAAAAGTTAGGTGAGTACTAGGGGTGGGAATCTTCCAATAGGTTACAATTTGATTCATTTATGATTCTAGGGGTCACATATCAAAAAAGTTCTAAATTTTTCCATTCAGGATTCACAATATATTCCCTGTATGGTAAAAGGTGTTTATTGCAGGTTCTGCATCTGCCTGCAGTGCACTTAGAGGCTGGATAATATAATTTAACAAAAAGAAGCACAGTAAAATGTGTTAAAAACATACAGGTCATGTCTTTTTGATATTTGTATCAGTTTATTTACAACAATTTAGATACACTGCAAAATGAAGTGTGTTAAGAATCGATTCATGGATGTTTTGAATCAATACTTAATCTTTTTACAAAGAAAATTTCTTGTTTGGAAAGCATAAGCAGAGAAATTAATACAATATTTGGATACAACACCCAATTAAAATCTTAACAGTGGCATGTTAAAAAAAGACTATGGTATCAAACTGATCCTTCAACTAACGATCCATGGATGCAGACTGTTACAGAGATCTTTCCGACGGAGAAAGTGACTAACGATGGGACTGCAGAACCCCCATTTAGAGGATTGCATTGAGAACTTTAAAAACAACAAAAAAAAAGTTTAAAACAAGAAAAAGCTCTGGCGTTCAGATTTTGTGTCTGATGTATTCATTTTAAACATTTGCGTCCTCACACACAGTTGGTCTTGTTTTCTTAGCCTCTAATAGGGACAGACAGGAGAGAAATCTTCCAGGGAGAAAAGGAAAAAAGTAGATTAAAGCAAAGGAAGGTGAGTACAGACGCAAACAAGGGGACACTGATACCTTCAGGCTTATAGTGCATTTGTGTAAAGGTGTCTGTGTGTGTGCAGACACATTTGAATACACACGTGTATGTGAGAGGTGTCAAAGCACAGCCTTTAGAAATGTCAAATGTCGGATTCAGTTCAGCGGGGCATGTGTACTTGACGTACTTTGATTCCTGAAGAGATTTTTTTCCCTTTAAACCACAATTTAAGGTCTGCAAAGAGATATACCTGGTGTACAATGTAAGGATTTTGGATCTGATTGTCACAAGTCAGTTTTCCAGTATTTCTGAGTTTGAGTTTTGTTAATGTCAAAATACCTGAGGTGCTTTCAGATTGTGTTCCATGGGTGTCCAAACTTTTGCAATAAGGGCCACATAAGAAAATACAAGTATGTCTGGCACTTTGATGAACCTCACCTTTAGTGTTCTAATGTCATGAAAGTGGCAAATTTGATTTTAGGGACCCTGTTCGACCACTGGTGAGAAGCACATTGGTGCAGCAGGTCGTATGCATGCCTCACAGCAAGAAGGTTGCCGGTTCAAACCCTGTGTCGGTCAGAGCCTTTCTGTGTGGAATTTGCATGTTGTCCCCAGTGCATGCAAGGGTTCCCTTCAGGCACTCCAGTTTCCTCCCATGGACCTAAACCATGCTCTTTGAGTTAATTGGTGACTCCACATTGCCCATAGTAGTAAGTGAGTGAATGGTTGTCTGTCTCTATATGGCCCTGTGATCGGCTGGCGAGTGGTCCAGGATGTACCTTTTGCCCAATGTCACCTGGGATAGGCTCCAGCCCCCATGACCCTGTAAGGTGATAAGCGGTTTAGCTCATGGATGGATGGGTGTTCGACAACTGGATCTGCCCCCTGGTCAGGATGAGAATGCTGTTCAGTGCAGCAGAGAAGGGAGACACTGACAGCTCATCTCAATTTTTAGACACAAATCAAGAGCAAACTGCACAAAGCTGCTGAACTTTGTAGGACTGTTGGCACTTTGAGAAATATGCAGAATAATATGCTTTATAAATCAGAGCTTTTAACAGAGCAGGGAGTGCAGGAAATGAGCCTGATTGTGTTATTTGCCTCGGGAAACTGGTTGTCTTAATTCATTAATCAAGCAAAGGCTCCATGTCCTAATGTGGGCTGTGTGTAATTTTACCACTTTGGATTGTAGGGGGTACACTTGAATTTGGCTGCAGGCTGTAGAAGGCCCTTGGACCATAATGTGGATACCTCTGTTTTATGGATTTGTGGCTACCCGGTAGCAGACAGTATCAAAGTACAATAGCTATAATCATATGGATAAATGTAGGTATGAGTTGTGTCTGTTGCTCAGATGCTATCTCTACCGAGCAGATTTACATAAGTTGTAACCATATAGATGAGGAAAGACTACTAACATTGTTGTTGAATAAATATCAGATCAGTTTATCGAAGATGACATGACATATAACTTAGAGTCCTCTTTGTTGTAATTTTCAGCTCAGTAAAATGCACTAATGTAAGTCTGTTTGAGTGGCAGCTCATATTAGGACTGTCACCTTATACTCGATATTCGAACAACCGTTTGAGCATGGGCATAGATATCCATACTCAAAGAGGAAATGAATATTCAAATGTAAAATGTTTAGTGTAGCAGCACATCAGGGCACCTGGAACAGTGGACCGTTCGATCCAATAGAGGGCGCTCTCAGCGCAGCTTGATCGTCAGCCTACTAGACTGCTCTCTTGACCTCAGAATGACTGAATATCTTCGGTTATTTACGTGTATCTTTCAAAACCGTTTGAGCTTGGTTTTAAGGAAACTGACAGCCTTAACTCATATGATGTTTTTTTTCTTTTAAAATGTCAGGTTTGGTTAGCAGTGGGCTAATGTTAATGTTTGGACAGGTAAGTGAAAGTGGTTATCTAACCAACAACAACAACAAACATAGACTATGAAATTTAATGATGCTAGTTGTAATATCCTGACCTCAATTGTCACTTAGTAATAACATGGACACAAAGTTTTAGCTTACAGGCACTCTTAATCTTTCGTTAAATCAACACGATCCAGATTGTATTGGCAATATTGAACAATGCTATTGCATCGTTAATGGCATATTTTTCTCATATCTTGCAAGCCTTGTAGTAGCCTACAGGTTGATGCTGGGATGGTGAAGTGTCGATAGCAAGAGTGCAATAATGATGCAGGGCAGAGCAGGCAAAGCAGAGAAAGAGAGCGTAAATCTTTTTGCTTAAATAGTGGCTAACAGAATAATCAGTAAGATCCTATTTTCTGCCATATTGCTCAGCTGTGGTATAATGTCTGTCTAGGAGGCTGACACTGACCAACTGAATTTTTGAATTAAATACTGGGAATAATTCAGAATTTCCTTTGCTATGTGCAAGGATAAATAAATGGATGAAGTTTTAATTCAATTCATGATTGTAATCTGTATCTAACCGTGGCTGTAACTTGTGCATTCTGGCCTAATTATGAATCTATTCTGCATTGTTATTTCTGGCAGCCCACATTGTAATCCTGGCAGCCTGAAAAAAAAGCTCTCTGTATTATTTCATGTGTGTCCGTCCTAAACACAACAGGCTGCACAGCACTCTGACAACAATATGACCTTGGACTCTTCATGTGCTCAGCTCTGGCTGTTTCAGGACACTGATTCCTCTGACAACAGTTTTTGTAATGTGTGTCTGTGTTGGTGGGTGTGTGCGTGTGTGTGTGTGGGGGTGGGTGTGTGTGTGTGTGTAAGGACATGTGCCAACCAGCACATCAATGAGCCAGATGGAGAGTGGTGGTGAAACCTGTGGCTGCACACACTCTCTCAAACATACACACTCACACACAAACATCCTGGCTTGCTCATGTCTTCTCCTCTGCCAGTCATGCAGATTTGATGTCATGTAATGTGGGGAACGGACCAGATCATGCCAAAAACAGCATCTAGGGAAATGGTGGTTTGTATGGTTGTCAGAGCCAGCACATAGCACAGCTTGACTGTGGCTGCTGTCCCTAGATTACTTGGAATAGGTTAATACCAGATTAATAGGATGATGATAATCAAGTAATATGCTTACATAATTGTCTTTTTTTTAGTGAAAGACAACAAACAAACTGATTAAAGTGGTTTCTTAAGTTCTTCTTTTCATGTGATTTTGAGCATTTTCTGTTTTGTTTTTCTGTAGAAGACAATGTATTAAATTAACTCCAGATATATCTGCTATTGTCAGACTCTTCATTCTGCTTGTTTTTAAGATGCTTTCTATACTGCAAGAGTTAATTTTGTTGCATGATTATTTATAAACATTTAATAATTGCTGATTATTTATAAACATTTTATAATTGCTCAATTTCCAGCAGTTTATGGGGACCATATTATGTAAATTATTGAGATGAGTCAAACAAAGTTCCCAAAAGGTTGTCTGATTGGACAAGAAATGCTCCATGAGTGCTTCAGTATAATGGAGAAGCACCTGAACTTTGACATGTCCCCCCTCTTTCAGCAGTAATAGGAAATAACAATGGATAAAATATACTGGGGACCAAGGGTATTGGTAAGCATGTGAGTACCAAGCTAATGCTAACATCAGAAAAGAGCTAACAATAGTTTTCAGCTAAATATTGTTTTTTACAACTCTTGCTGCAGTGCCTCTTCTGAGTCTCACTCTCAGACTCAGATATTTGCGTGTGAAGAATGGGATTCACTGTCCACAGTAATATTTTACAGCTATCTCCTGCTGAAATATACCATCGGTATATATGGGAAACAATAGGGGTCTAACAAAACATTGATGTACTGTATATTGATTGGCTGATCAATTATCCAATTAGATAGATTGAAAGTCAAAACATTGATTTAAACTGTCAATAAAACAAAGCTTTATTAAAGAATTCCCATTGACAGTTTCGGCCCAGCCAAATACTAGATGGCCAATACATTCTTGTTCCTCACAATCTAAGATAGTCTTATTGCACACCCCTACTCTGGAATCACTGACTCAGTTAAAGTATTGTCATTGTACTGCTAAAACTGAAAGTACAGAAATATACGTTCTTTACTGATCAGTGATTGCTAGTGAAGTGGTCCCTCTCAGTTTGCTTATAGTACCTTATGACTCTGACAAGTATGGCAGCGAGTGCTGGAATGAGCTGCTCTCTCAGCTGTTTCCAACCAATCATTGAGTTCTAAGTTCATCTCACTGAAACCTGTGAGAACACAAGCTGTTGTTCTGCTGTCATGTTAAGTTCAAAGTTGTCGAGTGTTGACTTTGTTGAGTCAAAATAAGGTATCTCCACTCTTTAGCATGATCAATTATAGATGTACAGACTCTGTTCATGGATGGAAGCCTGCGATGCAAAGCAAATGAGAAACCTGATAAATACTGTAGCACTTCTGAAGACGTGAAACCTTCAGCTTGCTGGTGTTGCCATGGAATTTAGCTCTCCACCTCACACTATCTGCTGTGTATTTTCACATCCTCTGTTTCTGTTATTTTCTTCCGTTATCTGCAGTTTCATACCTCCTATTTTTTAAACGTCTTTCAATAATAAGAACCCCATCTGTCTTCTATCTCCCCTCACCACCCGATCTCTCCTAATTCTCTTAGAAACTAACTTTCTCTTTTCCTTCACACAACTTCTTTTTTTCATTCAAGGATACAATATTGTGTTTCATGCATCCTCCATCTGTTCAACGCCCCCCACTTGCAACCTCTTCCGTCTGAGAACAAAAACACGAGTGAACATACTGTGCTCGTGGATTTGATCCATTATGTGTCTTTTTTTTGCCTGACTTGTTTGGGTAACGATCCACAGCTCCGCCTTTGAATAAAGCATTGAGCACTACTACAGTAAATGCTGATCAAAGTGTTGTTATTGATGGAGGGAACAGCACCATCTTATCCACAATCAGGAGACTGTCTCCCACTGTAATTACTCTCATCAGCATGCTTGAAACTCATGTGTTAATGAAGTCCTTGTTACCTGTTTGTGTTCGTTTTTTTTCTTTCAACACACATTAAGAGGCTTTTCAAATGACTACAAGCCCTCCTTATCCTCGTCATGGACTTAAGTTTTTATGAACATAGAAATAAAAACCAAAAAAGTGACGTCTTTGGCAATGCTCAGAAGTTTAACCATTTTAAGCCTGAAAACACAAATTACAGCCAGAAAATCCTAATTTTTTTTGAGCTGAAATGTTTGTTTGACTTTTTACTGAAATCCAAAATAAACAGAATTTCCATAAAATTTAACATATATGTATTTTTTTTTTTATCTCATTTAATACATTAGGTGTTTTTGGCAACTGATAATCTACTTGAGGCCATTTTTATTAATTATCTGATTGTATTCAGATGTTTTTTTTTTAGTAATTTGTTGATCATATTGATTAGATAGAGGAATGTATCAGATAGGATACAACAGGCTTTAAGGGGTAAAATAAAACTAAGTTAAATTTTGAGTATAGTTTGGAACAAAATCAGTCCCTTTTTTACGTACATAAAACAGCTGAAAGTAAGTAAATTAAATATGATTTAATAGTAATACTTTTAACAGACTTGGCTCATTATGTGCAGCTTTTGTTAGTTTCCTTGTTTGTTTGTTAGTTTGTGGACAGGTTAACACAATCTTGTTAATGAATTTAGATGAAATTTTCAGAGGATGTTGGTTATGGCACAAGGAAGAAATGATTATTTTTGGGGGGTTTTCCAAATCTGGATGCAATTTTTTAAGGCTATGTTAACATTGCAAGATAGGGCAATTTTCCAGGTATTTGCGAGTGAGTCAATGAGTTCTCAGCGGGTATTTTCAGGGAATATTGGTTCATGGCACAAGAAAAATGGGATAAGATTTTTTTGAATCAGGATTTAGATCCAGGAGGTTTTTCACAGATTTGTTAAAGCCCCTGGAAACATGACTTGATTTTTTTAATAATTTTAATAGAGTATCAAAGTTCAATTTGTCATTAAGCGTCCTTGAAAACTTGAGAGAGAAAAAACCATCCTTAATTATTAGAAAATCTTGTTCTAAAACAGCTTATTTTACAGTAAGATGATTTCTCAGGACTGTGTGGGCTTGATTGCTCTTGGGGAGTAAAGTGGTGTTTTTGAGTGGGAAGGACTTGGTGTTTATTTGTTTTGTTGACAGAGTGATTTGTTACATAAAAATGATTGTCTGGTGTGCTGGTTTGGCGAAGTGGTAAGCAAGTAGGCACGACCAGTGGCGAAAATCCCTCTTCAATGTTGGGGGGGGACAATAAACAGTAAAATTTCATAGAGTAATTTTTAGGGGGGACATTAAAATAAATGCTATATTTTTGCTGTGTTGTTTTGATACTTTCTCAAATGTCTTGCATAGTTATATTAAACAATAACTGTCAGTCTTTGTTCCTTGTTAGTCCACATCCTACCTGTCTACAGGGTTGTTTATGCTCAACCAGCAGTTCCAAGAGTTGTAATGGTTGGAAGGTGTGAACTACATATGGACAATTCACAGATTCATTACAAACTAAGATGAAAAGATGTGCTACATACAGTGCAGATTTCATTTTTGCTTAAAAATAAACACCCTATTAGCTGTGTGCTGTGTTAATTTGAAACATGCCGACTTCGAACACAGGAGTTGAAATTTTGCTTTTCATGTTGTGCTGTTGAACAAGTGGAGTGATAAACAACTTATCAACCATTCTGTGTTTTAATAAACTTACTTCGTCTGATCACCATCGCTTTGTCCGCCTGCCTCTGTGTGTACACAGCTCTGCAGCAGCAGCTATGCCGGTCGCCGGGAGAAACAGTTTGGACCAAACCATTGTGAGGGGAGGGGGGTTGTAATCTTAAAAAGTTAAAACTGTCTGACAATGTGTTTTTGAGTAGCGTTATTTGTATTGTACCGTCAAAACACATTACTGTACCACTAGAAAAATCTTATTTGAACTGGATTTTTTGGGGGGGGACAACTTTGTGGAAGAGGGGGACACGTCCCCTGTGTCCCCCCCAGGATTTGCACCTATGGGCATGACCCATGTACATGCTTCTGCTGGCCTGGGTTCAAGTTTGCAGTGTCTAGTTTGCAGTGTCTTTCCCTCTTTTACAAGCCTATCCGCTATCTCTCTCTCATTCTCTCTCCTGTCAATAAATGTCCCCAAAAATAATCTTTTAAATAAATAAATAAATGGTTGTCTAAAGCCCACCCACTTAACTGTAGTTCCGAGCACCTCAAAAACTTCACTGCTGATATTTTATAAAACTGTGCAAAGATCAGTTCGAAGAGTTTTAGATAGTTGATAAGTTTATATGTTTATAAATGTTATGAACTATGAAGAAAGTTTTTGTTGATTTGTGTTTCCAGGGGCTTTAACATTGGAAGATGAGGCAGTTTTCCACATTTTTGCTAATAACACAATAATTTTCAACAACTTTTTATGACATTTTTAGGGAACGTTGGTCATGACACAAAGAGAAAGTGACACGATTTTGGTGGTCTTTCTGAATCCGAGTGCAGATCAAGGAATTTTTATTTTATTTTATTTTTTTATTTTTTTCATTTTGATATCCCATTTATAAGAAAAAGGTGACCAGAACTTTGCAACCTTTAACTTATGACCTCAAAAATCAGATAGTCCATACTTATATCCAGATAGACCTCCTTTAGAATTCCAAGAACATCTATGGAAAATTGTTGAGCCACTGCATTCACAAACCTGTGCTTTTATTGATAACCCAGTTATCCCCAGACCTGGCTTTGCCTGCCTAGAGGTATAAAATTATATGAAATTAAGGGGCATTGGTGACGCTTGGTCGGTAATTGGAAGGTTGCAGTCTTGTGCCCGGTTCTGGCTATGACATGGCAGTGTGTCCTTGGGCAAGTCACTTAACCCCAAGTTACTCCCACTGCTGCCTCAGTGGCGTGTAAATGGACAAGAAAAAATGAGAATCTGTTCGTTGATACTGATGGACAGCTGATCTAGATATTCCAACCATTAGTGGGTGAATGGGTGTGAGTAGGTAGATGTGACCCTTTGGTGTAAAGCTGCTTTGACTGGTCAAAAAAAACTAGAAAATAGCTATATAAGCTCAAGTCTATTTACCATAAAACATGAAGTACTTGGAGGTACTTGGAGTTAAAAAAAAAAACAA